>OW387146.1:27202161-27802161 GCA_936440205.1 Lepidonotus clava | reverse complement strand
GGACGGCCGCCGCCACGATACAAAAAGATAAAGTAATCTTCGCAGAATCCCCACCAGACACGCCCCGCCCCCCCCCCCTTCCCAATGATTTGCGGGGGGGGGGGGGGGACACACAGTTTGAAATTTTGCCGGGTTTGGTTTCTTGTCGAGGTGAGACATTGGGGTTCGGTTTCCCCACATGTTGGACCATTCCCTCCTCCACCTGACTCGGCTCCAGCCGGCCGCCATCATGCACTTGGGAGATTTGTTTTCAGCCTCGTAAAACACGTCTAAAGAGATAAGAATAATCTTTTAACCTTGTTTGCCTGTCTTATCATTTAATGAATTTATTACGGAACAATCTTCAAGGTTGCCCCTGGTCTTCATAACTGTTACAAACATGGTAACTGAATATAGATTATAACAAATTGTGCACATGTGCATGCTTATAAAACTTGAATATTTAAGTATTTCCAATCTTAGACAGTTGTATAAAAAACAAATTCTGATATCAAATCAACATATTTAATGAACAATAAGAACACCGTATTGTTCAAATAGACCAAATAAACTAACCTATTGTTCATTAAAGTGGCTGACCGCCCCTCAATTTTGACATTCACCGTCCCTGCTTCGCCGGTCTGTTTGGTAGTGGGTACCCTTTTGAGACCCATGTGCCCCCCCCCCCCCCGGGTATAGTGTTTGCTTTTTTTAGGCAGAAAAAAATATGGTTGTCAGGTTTAACTGCTAAAATTCATTTATGAGGTTAATTGTATTATAATCTTTGAAGAACAATGCTCATTATAATAGGTTTGGAGGCAAACGGGCTGTTTGCCACCCCGCTAACATAGGTCATGTTTGAGGGAAAACAAGGGGCTGGCACTTGACATCTCAGAAAAGGGGGGCTGTAACTCACATACAAGAATCTCCCAAGAATCTCACAGAGCTGTCATATCGCAAAATTGAAAATTGGGGGGATGTAGTTTTGCAGTGGGTACCTACCATCAAATAGTAAGTAACCCCAGACCCGGAGGGACATAACTATAGGAAGGAAACCCCCGGAAACGCCATACGTCTGGGGGATTTGTATAAGATAGAAACGAACAATTTACGGTTAGAAAAAAGATTAAATCAAGAGAAAAGGGGTTAATTAACCCACATGAGACGCAGCCAGATGTTCGCTGCTATTTCTGACGTAAGGAAGGCGCTGACTGGATGTTGTCCTTGTAACGAGGGAGCTGATTGGATGGTGTTAAGTGCCTACCTTTTCTACAAGAGGGTGTCTTTGTTGCCTCCCCTCCCCCTCCTCCACACACACCCCTACTTCCCTAGGCTCTTGAGAATACAACCCGCTAACATAGGTCTACTCCTGACAAAGACTTTCCCTCGAGAATCGCCTATTTTGGGACGCATATATACTCTTGACGCAATTGCCCTCCCGAACAGAAATCTAAGGCCTTTTGCCAATTAGATCAAACTGTAATGCCCTGCAAAGAGAATCTCACAAAGCTATATACTTCAGAGAACTTGGCTCATACAAGGATTGTTTTTTATTGATTCGCCAGAGGAATGAAGCAACGTTTGATGTTCACTTTGGGGTGGGAGGGAAATAGAATTTCTCTAAATTTAATTCCCTTCAAATTAAAAGGCAGACTGGATCCCCTGCGGAGTGGGCATGTCTACTTGAGGCCTTAATAGATTGGCTCAATGCCCCTGGGCCTACCGCAGGACACTAGACGTGTCCCAAGCCCAGGTTGTCAAAATTAATGTCCTCCAAGTCTTAAAAACTAAGTGATGAGCTTTTTAATGGTCCCTGTGTATTAGCAGCCTAAAGGTCCTCACAAATAGTAAATAGAGTTAAAGGGATAAGGGACTGTCAAACCAGAATTCTAAATCCATCGTAGGGTCCCAGAACCAGCAATTCATATCAGTACGTGTCCGTACATAAAAAAATCTTTACTCAACCCAAATCTCTCCAGTTGGGGTTTACTCATGTCTATAGAATGAAAACTTGAATATGTCAACATAATTATTTCTGAGTAAAATGTTTGGGAAGATAATGTTCTCATCCATAGGAGCCTATTGGAAAAATAGACTTATTGACATTGGAACCGACCACACCTCCAGGGGTCAGATCGCGGCGGGGTGCGATACTTCAAGGTATTGAGACTGGAAAGTTGCAGACTATCCTGTTTTAATTTCTTTTCCAGTGGTCACATCTAGAGAGCAGATATATCTAAGTCTCATTGGACCTGTATGCAAAGAGAATGATAAAGTGGTAACAAGGATGTGTCAGTGTGCTGTTATCTGTGTGGCTAATAAAGCTTTTAAAACCCTAGACAGTTTAATCGAGTCTTAAGTCATATTACATTAGAGACCTAAAAATGCCTGAAGCTTATGCAGAGCTACTCGTTTTCTTTTTCTAATTCTTATTTCAATGAATCGCTCCAGGTATCTTGATCTTCCAAGCATTCACATGTATCGTCCTAGGTTCAGGACATACATGATTCGGAGAATTAATATCGAAAAACAACGAAACACTAAAAAGTGTAACATTGATAATATCGATATGGCCCTAGAGACCCCTAAATTCGACACGGCCCTTTTTCAGCTTAGTAACATCCGACATGGCCATTACTTAAATTCAACCGGCGACATGCGACATCGGGCTCCATCAATCCAATTATAAATTTATAATTAAATTTCAACTAAATAGAAACTAAATAGAGACCGGGCCTTTAGGGTCTCAACGTGTGACTGAGCCTTTCTTATCTAAAAGTCTTGTAAACAACGTTTACTATGTGCCCACGTCACTTAGCTGTCTTCAACAAATAACCGCTTTGTACTGAAAGGAAATTAGAATTTCTTCATGGAATTATGTGGTTAACGTCAGATTCACCCAGGTTTAAAAACAATAAGTACATGGACTACCTTAGAGTGCCTAAAGCAAGTCTTTATTATATATATTGGTTGTACAAGGTGTGTAGTACCTTCTATCCACCCCTCCCCCCAGCCTCCCCTCGTCTGGCGTTCAATTGACCGTGACGCCCACAAAGCGTTCCCAGCATGCCCCGCCACTAATTACCCCCGACTGGCGCCAGATGGCGCTCAGCGCCCATTACCGGACGTTACGTCACCCACGCCTTACCGCGCATGCACAGAGTCGCTATGGCAACACTTCCGCTCCCTTCTGACAGTTTATTGGGCGATGTGATACTGTCCGAAACATGTGATGCCCTCCTTTCCCGTCTGTTTCTCTACTTGGCCAAGGCCCAACCCCCGGAGCGTGTGCTCTGCTGCCTGGTCCACTGTATTGGACCGAACATGGCCAATGTATTATAACACGGGCGGATACAGGATTTTGGAAAGGGGGGGGGGGGGGGGGGGGGTTCAGCATAATGGGGGTACCGGTTGACCACTTAAATCGACATGGCGACAGGGGCATACCTTAAAAAAAAAATTATTTCGACACGCGACGTCGGGACCCCCCCCCCCCCCCCCCCGTCTAGACCCCCGGCATAAATAAAAGCTAAAAAGTAAAACTGCGTGCATTTGCATACCCCCTGGACCCTGCCCCCCCCCCCCCCCCCGATCCCCCCTGGTATAGAAACAGATCAGAAAACGTCCAGTGATCCGAAAACCACCATTAAAGCTGAACACTTCCAAAGGCTATAAAAGAATCCAGGTGTTGACAGGTGCCCTCGGTGGTCCCGCCTGACTGGTGGCTCTGTTCGCGGGGATGGGGGGTGAGGGGGCAGCGTGCTGTCATTGAGATGGTAATTAGGTGTACTTAGTTAATTAGCACCGACAGGTCATTACAGGGGTCAGCTGCCGCCAGGTTTGTTGGAGGTGTGTCAGCTTATGCCTCCATATCCAGCAACGGTAGGTTAGAACTAGGCTATGGTCAGGAATATAGTGTTCAACGTTAGAAGGTTATGAGCTATGGTCAGGGCATAGGGAGTGCTTTACTCTCCTCGGTCAGGCATATGGTTTGAGCACTGGTAGGTTATAAGCCAAGGTATCATATTGATCTAAAATAATTCAATTTGTTTGTACAGCAATGGAGAGACTCAGTATTAAATTAAACGCTGATCCCTGATCGTTCATCTGACAAACACATAACCTTCCGAACATTGTTTGAGTTAGAGGTAGGGCCTATCCACATTCTTTAGCAGTTGGAGTTACACTGTAAAAAGGTAATGTAATCTTCCAGCAAATTAAAGAGAAGATTAGCGGCACTTTTTGATGTCAGAAAATTACTGTTACAGTTGCTGTTAGATTACAGAATAGGTCCCGTTAATTTTAGAAATACATTCCTATATAAAATAAACAGTCATCACCAGGGTACCTGAAAATCTTTTTTAGTAAATTACTTTTAAAACAATTCCCAAGATGAACTGATTCGATCCAATGATTTTTAATTGTGAGGAACACATGTAATAAAATGTTTTAAACAATTAGAATCCACTCAAATTAACTTAATTATTACAAAAATGAATAATGTTTACATGTAAACACCTTCATGGTGAGTCCGGCTAAAGCCCCGGCTACACTGCCCAACTCAACTCTGTCAGAATCCAGTTGTCCCCACCTCCCATTTCAAGTGGAACAACCTCCTGGACCACAGTAAAGAGTCCCATCCTCAATCTTCCCCATCACATCCAAAAGGAAGTCTTCATTATGAGACTCAATAGTGTGCATCATACAGCCATCCTTGGTTGCTATGCATGCCCACAGCGCCAAGAAACCCCAAGACACCAGAACATCTACTGCTTGGCCACCTGTCCCCAAACAGTCCAACTGTGAGATGACTTCTCATGAGACACCTACCGGAGGAAATGAAAGCACAATCAACCTACAAGGTAGCCATTGCTATCCTCAATGATCAGGCCACTAGAGGATACTTCATGGAAGAGGCTCCTCCTTCCTAAACTCCCCCCAAAATGACCTACCCACATACAAGACTACCCCTACCAACTCTAACTTGACAATCCAAGAATACCAGGGAACCTCGGTATTTTCCCACTAGGCCACCGTCAAGTTCCCCCCTCTTGTCCCTTAAGCCTATTTTGGGGGCACATTAAAGAACCTCCTAGCCCCTGGCTAGGTGATACTCTTCTCTACCATTCTGTCAGGAGCTATGTACTCAACTCGATCGTCATACCTCCAAGTGGTCCCAGAGCCTACAACTGTCTAGTCGTACCTTGTATTCCCAGCCTGGCCATTGGTTAGGACTTGACTGTCATGGCACATGTCAATTTATATGTCTACACTGGTGCACCCCCCCCCCCAACGACCTGACAATAGAGTCTCATAACTCATAAAATGTTTACCTTCCTTATATTAAAAACAGCAATGCTTCCAATCTTTTGCCAAGCCTCGACTCCTCAACCCTAGGCATTATCTAAATATACAAGTGAGCTGAGGCAGAGTGCCAGTCAAGATAAAATCTAATGCTGGTATATCAACCCATAAATGCCCCTGTGAATACCATACAGAACACCAGCACCCAGCAAAATGACCTGCTATACCCACACTGTAGCCCCTCCCCATATCAACATCGGTGGTGGCCTTGAAGGTGGCGTTTATGCCATAACATGTGACATTGCCATTTTTTAAATTTGACACACGACGTCGGGACCCCCCCCCCCTTCCAGACCCCCGGCATAAATAAAAGCTCATAACTCGTAAAATATACTCTCAAATAACATGTTTCAGTTAAAAAGTTATGGAGAGTTTTTTTCATTTGATATATATTTCTATTGAACTATAGTGGTTTAATATCCATTTGATGTTAGGTTACTATTTACATGTTGTTTTACTGTTTGTTCCCATAGACATTAACTAGGTCCATAGGCAGTCGACTCTATCCAGACTGCAAGTCCAATCCATTGAGCTAGACTGGTGTTATTTATACTTCGTTAACTAGATGGTATTTAGTTAAGATAGTTCTTAGTCTCGCTTTCATCTTATGGGGATATGTTCGATATTTCGTTCGACTGCGTGATGTCGATAGCAGGTCGTTTACTTGCTTGCAACTTGATGATTACTCAATAAAGATCATTATTATAGAAATTAGGGGAGTTCTTCATTATGTTTCATTATATGAGCTAGCTCTTCATTATTAATCCGATAAGGTCTTATTTTGAATGTTTGTATTGTTCATCAGTGGTAGAGATTCTATGTAAAGGGGCTCATTCCTATACAAAAAACACGCACTTGGCAAGAGGTAAGTTTATTATATCCATTGAGAAATACTGAAGATACAAGTAAATAGTCATTCCATCCATACAATACATGCCATCAATCTTGTAAGCTAACAACATCAGTAGCGTTCCAACCAGGTATTGCTGTAGTTAAGCTTCCCCTTTCGAGGTCTATAATACCCAACGGCTAATGGGAACGTCACCTCCCGTCTACCTGTGCCGAAGACCATCGGTAGAGTCACTGTCACTCCTAGTTCTCCGTCCGTAAGGCTGAGCCTAAGCTATTCCGATCCTTATTATCACCTGCTGTAGTTGTTACTATGGTCTTAGTACTACCCTTTATGATCCGTCTTGTTAGACTATTGCTCCCATGTGTTCTGATCGAAGTTTATATTGATCTGCTCATCTATCCTAAATCTCATGCTACTTATATAGTGCCAGCCACAGGCTTGGCGCTATACGTAGGTATCCTAATACTCATCAGATTCTCTTTCTTTTAACCTTTCATACATCCCATTCTTACTTACATTAAACTGATTCTATTTCTAATTCTATACTAGAGCTATCGCAAATGGTAAAGAGCGTCACTCAGCGTTTTGCAATGTTCTAGCTTGACTAATTCACAACGTACTCCTGCCAATACATAAGAGATTACAATACTTAGCTCTAACTCTAAAGAATATAATAATTCTTTTGCACTGGACTTCAGTGCACCATAACGTAGTTCCGCATTATGAAGGACATAACACTCGCATGAAAAAAAAAAGTTTATTAAAGCTCAATATGTAATACCAGTCGCAAGAACTCCCGTTGACGATGAACAATCCAGAGGATAGTGTCCATTCAACCACACCCAGCCAAAGCTCCTGCCTGTCTACTAGTCTATCTGCTTCAATTCCATGACAGAACCTAATGGGTCTAGACGCCTAAATTTGACACGGCGACACTGCCCACTTTCAGTTTAGTGACATGGGACAGGGGCCATTCTTAAATTCAACACAGTGACATGGCCTTTTCTTAAAATCGACTAGGGACATGCAGCTTAGTGACATAGACAGAAGATTTCAAAATATAATGTGTGACATGGCCTTTTCTTTAAATTCGACATGCTGAGCTAAACTGTTGTTATTTATCTTTAGTTAATTCCAAGGATGTTTCGTTGTTAAGATTCATATTTATTAACATCCCGTACCAGGACGTAGGATCGTTGTTCGACTGCGTGATGTTTTATCGCCTATCATTTACATTTTACTTATTCGAAGATATCAATAAATGTTCGTTATTTTGAAGTAAAGGGGAGTCCTCCGTTATTAATCATCGAATTAGCTAGCTTAGTCCAGGTAGATCTTCATCCTGGATAATAGAATCTCTGCCACTAAAGAACGAACTAAGTAAAGGGGCTCAGACCTATACAAAGAACACGCGCTTGGCAAGAGGTAATTTTATTATATTCATGTAGACATTCTGAAGATACAAGTATATAGTTCTTCCATCCATACAATACATGCCATCCATCTCACAATGCTAACACATCAGTAACGTTCCAACCAGGTATAGCTATGGTTAAGCTTCCCCATTCGTAAGGTATATACACTCCACAACTGTTGAGAGAGTCACCTCCCGTCTACCTGTGTCGGAGACCATTGGTAGGATCTCCATCACGTCCAGTACACCGTCCGTAAGGCTAAGCCTAAGTTGTCCCGATCCTTACTATCACCTAATCGTAGTGGTTACTACCATCTCAGCACTACCCGTCTTGATCCGTATGTTAGACTATTGCTCCCATGTGTTCTGATCGAACTCTATCTTAGTCTGCTCGTCCATCTCAAGTCTCATACCGCTTATATAGCGACAGCCAAAGGCTTAGGGCTATACTCATATAATCTAACACCTATAACAGTGTTCCCTCTATCTTTCATACTTCCCATTCTTACTTCGACTAATTCTATTTCTAACTATGCACAAACTATCGTAGACGACAAGGCCCATTATCCACAGTGTTCTTTAGCTAGGTATTTTAACTCATAATGTTCCCAAACAGGTTTGCCATTGCACTAGTGTCCCTTTTCGTACCTGTGCGTACCTGCAGGAGGGTGAACCAACTCAGTTACAGCCTTTTACACCTGAGGGCGTTATTATTCTCCAATACATTCTACCTAAGCCACGAGACAGTGGCGCCGCTCGGCGTCAAGCACATGTATCAGCGTTACATGTTTCACTATGAACCCTTGCCAGGATTTACAATACTTACTACCAATTCCTAATGTCTATAATAATTCTTTTGCACTGGACTTCAGTGCAATGCGACATGGGGACCCCCCCATCTAGACCCCCAACCTAGCTTCTAGTACCGATCTTTCCAGGAGCTTCCTAATGCTGCCCTTGTAGACCTACAGTCTTCACCTGAGTAAGAAGAGTAACACTTTTAGCCCTGAGTCTTAGTTCTACACAAGAACGGCTAAGCCAAAATGTGGACTGACCATCCGCATCAGTACACTATATTTTGGGGCAATTAAATTATGTGCGATATGACACTGTGCATGATACAATCCTATTTTACCCTACAGCACATTTGACTGTACGGCATCTAGGCCTAAATACAGAGCTATTAACTTGTTAATGGCATTTAAATCAGAGCGACTCGGGGTGCGGGAACCCACCCCCTCTCTCCTAGCTTGGGAGGGGGAGGGTGTCACCTCCACCCTGGAGGGAGGTCTAGGGGCTCTGACCCGTCAGTGTACTCTTACCACTCAGTTTAGGGAAATGGAGTTCATCATTCCATATCCCTGGGACAGGGGGAATCCCCTGTGCCCAACACAGGCCGTGTTTAATGCAGTGCGTTTAACTTCCTCAGCCCCACCCGACGGGCCAGCGTTAGTATTGGACAGGTCGGAGACGCCCACCCCCCTCACCCCATCGAAGTTTATAAAATGTATCCGGGGGGCTTTGGAGGGACTTGCAGGGGACGTGAATACCTTTGCAGGACACTCCTTTCGACGAGGGGGAGCCACTTGGGCTTTCTCCCAAAACATCTCAGTCCAACAAATAAAACTCTTAGGCCGTTGGCGTTCGGACTCCTACGCAGCGTATATTCTCCCAACAGACAGGGGACTCTCAGAGACCACAAAAACGATGCTCCTTGCCACTAGACAATAACTACTCCCTACTTTGGGTTTGGGGTTCACGTGGCAGATTACTGCACTTAATTTTCACACCCTGAGGGACAACCCAGGGGCGGCGTTTGTGTACCTTATATCACTTACTTATATAGTAGTACCATTTTACCAATTATACTTTAGACTAAACATTGTCTACTTTAAGCGCGCGCGCAATTAGTTGTTTATCTTAAATAAACCTCTTTCTCCAATTTGGAGTTGTGTCTGTTTTAAGAGCTATTAACTTGTTAATGGCATTTAAATCAGAGCGACTCGGGGTGCGGGAACCCACCCCCTCCCTCCTAGCTTGGGAGGGGGAGGGTGTCACCTCCACCCTGGAGGGAGGTCTAGGGGCTCTGACCCGTCAGTGTACTCTTACCACTCAGCGCGCACCACCCACCTCCCCACCTTCACCGTTATCTTTTACTTTTGGGCCAGTAAGGGGGTTCACGTGGCAGATTACTGCACTTAATTTTCACACCCTGAGGGACAACCCAGGGGCGGCGTTTGTGTACCTTATATCACTTACTTATATAGTAGTACCATTTTACCATTTATACTTTAGACTAAACATTGTCTACTTTAAGCGCGCGCGCAATTAGTTGTTTATCTTAAATAAACCTCTTTCTCCAATTTGGAGTTGTGTCTGTTTTAAGTAGAATTTACAAGTTTCCAGCAAATCCTGCTGAGCGAATACAGCACCTTATTTATTTTGTATTTACAGACATTCGACTGGGGTTATCCTTAAATTCGACAAGGCGACAGAGCCAGATCTATTTCTTAAATTCGACATCCAGTACTTAAGTTAATACATGTACTTTAAAATACAAGATTACATGACGTGCTGTAGGCTTATTGTACAGCAAATTTGCTGTAGGCTAAATTTACAGCATTTATATTTTCAGAGGCGGATCTAGAAATTGATAGAATGGGGGCCCATAAACATGAATGTACAGGGGGGGGGCACAAACAAACATGATTCAACAGGGGAGGAAGGGCAAGGCCTGTCCGGCGCCACCCCCCACCCCCCGCCCTTGGATCCGGCCCTGATTTTGGCGTATGTAAAAGTAGGCCCAGGGACATACTATATATTACGGGATGTTTAAGTGTTAGTGGCCTTGCCGGCCCCGAGTTCCTATAAAGGGTCCCTGACATCGGACCGGTGTTAATAGCCTGCCGAGATCGTGTTCAGATTAGGAGAACGAGATAGGCTAACTGCCCACAGCCCTCTTGGAGGAATTTGTCTTGTGCTAGACTTACCATGATCGGCTAACTAGGGGTGCGTCCGTGTTACGTCACGCTCTCTGACGTTACGTTGCGGCGCCCAGACCTTGTTACCTTAGTGACGTAAGCAGAGACGCAGTTGTCGTCATGGTAACGGGAGGAGTCTCTGCACAGCAGCGGAAAATGGTAATTTGCTCCAATTTTCGTCATGTAGTTCTGTGAACGAGTCTTTTAGTAAGTCTTTTAGTAAGCTGATTTCGGCGTGGCTCTACCTTAGACGATGGATGTACCACACAGGTCGGTAAACCGATCAGCCGGGGGCCGGAAGTCGGACTCACTCCTGCCGTCAGTCGGTCTAGGCGCCAGTGTAATGCGAATCCGAATAGGCATTGAAATGGACCCCCATCTACGTGTATTTGATAACAGGCCCGTGCACAGGGACGGTGGGGGGGGGGGGGGGGGGGGTTCCTACCCCCTTTTCACGTTCAAATTATTGAACAGTGTGGCACCGCCTAAAAAGGGGCCTTATTTTTCAAACCGAAAATTCAGTGTCCCAGAGGGATCAGAGGGGTAGGGGTGTCCTAGAAGTATCCTGCAATAGTGTGACATCATTTATGGACAGCCGGTGCTGGTCATCCCCAAAGGGTCAGAGGTCAAGGTGTGTTTGTTTTGACCGACGTCATCTGACACTTTGTTATTGTCACTGTCACTGACGACAAACAAGACGCTTCTTCGATGGCACGTCACCTCTGTTGTCATGGAGGACGGGCCAAGATGGCTGGGTGGTTTATTCCGTTCAGAGAGAGTCGCAGGACCACAGAAGTTTCAGCAGAAAGTTATCACCCTAATATTACCATAGTGCAGTTGTGAATGAGTTTTGATGACGTTTTCGTGGATTGTTTTTATGTAACTGTAGAATAAATATGTGAACGATAGCGGTTTTGAATTTTGAATGACAACAAATCTTTAATGTTGAATAACAAAATAGGGGGAGGTGAAACGTCATTTGTACAACGTCAATAAATTTATATATATATATATATATAATACCTAATATATATTATATATATCATATATATAGGGTATATATAGGGTATATATATATATATATATTATATATATATTATATATATATATATATATATATATATATATATATAGGGAAAATAGTAAATGACGATTTCCTATCGAAGTTATTATTGCTCATTGCCTTTCCCTACGTCTGTTCTAAAGCAGTGCATCATACTGAATGCCTGGTAGTTGCTCAATGGATCCACCAAGCAACGTTTTGTGTCCGAATTCCCGGCGGCGTTATTTTGTTCCTGTGAGCTTCATTTGAGGGATTGGCATGACAAATGATGAGCTCAGTACCAGTCATAAAAACATCATCTCTTTTTTAAAACTCTTGACATTGTATTTCATGTGTGTCTCCAGAGAGGCTTGGTGGAAACTTGGTGGAAATTTGACATAATTTAGTAAACAAAATAAAACGTGAAAACCATTAAATTACTTTTTTTTAAATGTAGGTTCTTTAAAAGAGTTCTCATTAACACGACATCACATGGCTTTTAACTTGTGTCGCTGGTTCTGGACATGGTAGCTCAGTTGGTAGGGTGCCCACATTGAATATGGAAGGTCATGGGTTCAAATCCCAGTTGAGTCACGCCAAAGATTTTTTAAAAATGGTAATAGTTTCTGTTTGCCTGCCACTCGGCATGAAGTAAGAACCACAAAATATAACTGGTTGGCCTGGTGTCAGTATAATGTGACTGAACTATAGAGGTTAAATATCCATTTAAAGTAAGGGTGCTTGTTAAATGTTGTAGTGTTTGTTCCCATAGATATTAGCTAGCTCCATATGAAGTCTGTTGCCGACCAGACTGCGAGTCCAATTCATAACATTTATTAATTCATAACAGTTTATTAATATCCAATGTGTGTATACCAGTGACAAGATCTCCTGTTGACAATGAACAATCCAAAGGGTAACATCCACTCAACCACACCCAGCCAACGCTCCAGCTCAACTACCAGTCTATGAGCTTCAATTCCAACTCCAGAACCTACCTTTAGTATCAATCTTTTCAGGATGTTAATCCAACAACAGTGATAAGCGCTCTGCGGGCTAGTGCACGGGCTGCACCTTACATATGTTTATGTATGCTTGCCTAACGTTGCCTTTGTACACTCTCCTTTATAGCAATGAGTGTTACACTCTTAGCCCTGAGTCTTGGTTCCACACAGGAATGGCTAAGCTAAAGTCTGAACTGACCATCCACATCAGTACATGACTATGATATGACATCTCAGTGAGACAGCACTTTAAAGAAGGCATTCGGTCCCACTGCTACAAATAGGCACCGCCCCTTATATAAAGCAACCAATAACCAACCAACCAACCAAGCTGACTGGCTAGTTCTTGCAGTCTTCCACACTGTAAAACTGAAAATACCGTTCCTGGAGATGATGGGTTTTTTTCTCGCATGACCGGAGGAGATAGGAGCCTGTCAAAGTCTCAAAATACCCAGTTTATAGAAATCAAAGGAATATTAACCTATAATAAGCCACTTGCGGAATACTATATAATTAGAATAAAGCTAAAATTCCATGCAGCCAAATAAACATGCAGTTTCAAACCATGAATAATAAAAGGCACACTTCCGAGTTGCTTCATTCAGAAAAAATACACAATTTACAATTGATTTTAACTACATTCAGGAACTAGATACCCATATATTCTGTAGGGGTGCACTAAGTGCGTAGTTTGATAAAGCTTGTGTGGTTGTGGTTCAGGAACCTTCCAAATGTTTTTAGAATAAAAGTAAAAGTCTTTGGACATCATGAGCACTGTTACTATAGAAACAGTATAATTATGGATGTGCCGGTAAGTGTTACCGGTGCTCCAGAGGGACCCGGGGCAGCCAGTCAGAGTGACAATTCAGCCCATATTGGGCCTGGGGTGTGTAGGAACACACCGTGAGGAACACCAGCTCAGCCTGGCATGTAGCTCAGGATGCCATGGTGGGCAGTACCTGGCATCTTCACAGTAGCTGGCACATAGCTCGGGCAGCGGAGTGGATTTCCATCAATGGAGCCACTCCCCTTAAAACAGGTTAGTCGCAATAGTAGGACACACAATGTTAACTGTAACACACATGGGGAATGTACTTGTTGAACATCATAACTGTACTTCAAGTGTATGTGAATTGATCTATCTATATCCAATGCCTTAATGCCAATAATAAACCTATCTCTATCAAACCCTCTCTTTGTTTTTTCTGGGTAAGTGGTAGTCTTGCTCAGTATTATGGGCAGTACTAAGCCCATTGGTGGAAACTCCCCTGGTACATGGGTATCAATATTAATAGCCTACTTTCCATTTCTGTATATTTCAAACTGACGGTGTTTGTTTTGATTAGAGCTGAGACTGTGCAATAAAATACCATCTGATGTCATCTGCCAGAGACCAGCAATTTGTGGGACCAGGACTCCTCCGGTCCAGCTTATTGTGGTAACCATGGAAACAGGACAATAGGCAGCCGACATTTCCCCAGGGGACGCCGTCGGTGTCTCACAGCGCATGTCCTCTGACCAGCTTCCGGTTAGAGAGAGGTGATGTAAACAAACATCAGACATGAGGACTCGAGTCTTGGTCTCGTCTGACTGTGACCCGAGACTCCTCCGATCAGTCTTCCAATGTAAAAAACAAACTCCAGACTCTTCTCCACACTGGCCACCTGTCACGCTCCAGTTAAGGCTGGAAAAACAACCCCACGTGGTTAGGGGTCATTCCATAATGTTTATAAGGCTTCTGGGGATACTTCCCATTGGCGAGAATTAACCAAAAACTTTAAATATTTAAAAATGTTTATGAAATGCAAGACATATGTTCCCAGTCATGGTAAATATATAAAAAAAGATTTAAGTTCTACGCTATTGGATCATTGTTATAGCATTCTTGAAGCTTGTATATATAAAGAGCAATGGGTGGTTCAATGTCACCAATTTACATGAGCTCAGAGAAAATAACACCAAGCTTGGGTTCCACACTAGGTGGCGTGGTCTGGAATCTCATCTACGGGCAACTTGTATCATTGAACCATGTAGGAAAGACAGTATATATGTGGTGAGTTCTCAGAGAGACTGGGGATATGGGGGTTGATATGTTTTATGAACCAATACCGGGACCAATCGCTGTGTGTAGAGTTTTATGGACCAGATCCGCTCCTCCACCTTCTGTGCGCTTCTAGTTCTTTTTCCCCTTGTTCTTGCATATTATTTCCTTATCACATGTCTCTCTGATTATGTACCCCTCTAATTCTACATATGTCTCTTTTATATGCCTATGTTGATATCCCCTTCCATATTTCTATAGCTTTGTGTATCGTATGTCCCTCTTTCTATTCAAGTATCTATCCATCTCCCCAGTGGCCATCCTGCCATCATTGCATGCTTTTCGTGCATGACAACCACACGCTCTTCATGCTTAGCATGTTACTGACCTATATTCTCAAGTCTCAATTCTGAGCACGAGTGACCTGATTACAAAATCAAGAGCATTGATTCTATAGAGATAGTAATAATAATCTATCAAATTTGTACAAATTTGTTCAAAGCAAATTGATGGTAAAAGAAACAATAGATCTTCATATAAAAAAATCAAAGTGTGCTTCTGTCTACACAGAACACTGTACAATAGAGCCTACATTCGTTTCCTTTAAAATCAAATTGCATGTGAATAATGGAAAATGGTTACGTTAATCCTGGCTACAACTAAATGAGTGGCCGTAGATTCTCCATTTCAGTACAGTTCATTCATCTGACCAGGGGCACCCCCACTGTAACGCGTGCAGTGGGGGGGGGGGGGGGGGGGGGGGGTAAGGTACAGCAAGCAGTGAAGGGAGCCTTCATCTAATGATATCCCATGTATGACTGTATTAATCTGACTAACGCAGTTTGATTCATTATCTGTATAAACTGCAGCTAAAGCCCCATTCGCGGTGGGCAATCTTTCACTGCGATCTAAAACTCGCAAGCGAGAAAAATGTGGTTTTGACTAAATAATCATATAACGTTATACATTGGTGCCTCGTTTGGAAACCAACAAAGTCTACATACCAGGCTGTCAGAGAATATGGCACGGCATGTCATTGCGTATACCCCTGACCCCAACACTGATCGTGAATGCATACTTATATCTGCGCTGGGAATCTAGCATACCACGTTGTCGTTAGCCCGGTATTGATCATGGAAACTATTGACCAATGGAAAAGACGTTTTATAATGATTAACTGAGCACTGTCATAAAAGGTGTCAACAATGTCTCTGTGGCGTCTCCTGGAGATTAAGTATTGATGGAGAGGTTTGAAGGCGAGTCCAGGTCTAACTCTGAGGAACAAAAAGAGATTTAGTTGGAGAAGTGTGCGGAGGACGTAATGAGATGGGAGCTCAGGAGCTAATTGGTGGAAGCTGGAGGCAGCACTGTCACCCAGATAGCCCAGTTATCAATTAGTCACCCATTGTTTGAGCGAATTATCAGTCATTACCGACGAGATTTCCATGGGAGTAATTGACGGTAAAAAGCTGGTATGGATAGTGTGATTGAGTATTGGTACATGACTGATATACCTTAATGGGCGGGAGGATTGGACGCCAAGAAAAGACAAAGGACTATATTTAATTAGCACTTTTTAGCTACATCTATTTTCCAACACTTATTAAAATTTTACTCCCATTGATGATCGACTGTCACAGCCTCGACATTTATCATGGGCAATTTTCAACCTAATTCAATTAGTAAATAGGATAACTCCGATCGAAGTTAATTTTCTAGATGGTGAGTGAGACGAAAAACTTCAAATAAATCAGGACCTGTAGACAAGAAGACGTCCACTGCACTTTGAGGTAGCACTCAAGGGAACAATTCATGCGAACGGACAACACGTCACAATCCCGTGGCGTCACAATCGGCAGGGTGCGGATAACCTAACCTCCTTGGCGAGGCAAATCCCAGAACAAAATAAAAAGAGATGAAACAAGCCCAGTTTGGAGGGTCCCGCCTGGCCACGTGACCTCGGGGAGGTGGCGCCTCCTACGGGGACAGGTGGAGGGGCTCCGGCCGCCAGGTGGCGGGGTGTCGCCCCCTGGCGGGCCCTTTACCTGCCGGAAGTAGGGGGTTACTGCCCTGGGTCTGGGGCTGGGTGTGGGTCCGGTCTGGGGGCGCGGGCTCAAAAACAGGCCGTTTTACAAGCGACCGCTTTCAGTATTTGTTTTTTGATTTGCTCAAGTAAAATATCTGCCAGGTACCAACTGCCTTTTTGATCACCTAGTTTGCATGATATCGTGTGTGCCCTACTCGGTTCTATCAGTTATATTCAGTCCCCTAATATCTGCTATTTTTCAGACACTTTCATTGGGACATTAGTCCTCCTAATTTAAACTGCTTTATGCCGCACCCAGCTCCCTGAGTGAATTTGGGCCCTCTAATATGGGTGTGGGATGCAGGGCCCTTCGAGCAACACCCAATACAGTATTGGCACGGGATGCAGGGGCCTCCTAAACGAACCTCGATAAGTATGGGCCCTGTACAGGTTCAGGGTGCAGGGGGCCCTGAGTGACCCCCGGTAAGAATGGGCCTGTAAGGGTGCAGGGTGCAGGGGCCCTGAGTGACCCCCGGTAAGAATGGGCCCTGTAAGTGTGCAGGATGCAGGGGGCCCTGAGTGACCCCCAGTAAGAATGGGCCCTGTAAGGGTGTAGGATGCAGGGGGCCCTGAGTGACCCCCAGTAAGAATGGGCCCTGTAAGGGTGTAGGATGCAGGGGGCCCTGAGTGACCCCCGGTAAGAATGGACCCTGTAAGGGTGCAGGGGGCCCTGAGTGACCCCCGGTAAGAATGGGCCTGTAAGGGTGCAGGGTGCAGGGGGCCCTGAGTGACCCCCGGTAAGAATGGACCCTGTAAGGGTGCAGGGGGCCCTGAGTGACCCCCGGTAAGAATGGGCCCTGTAAGGGTGTAGGATGCAGGGGGCCCTGAGTGACCCCCGGTAAGAATGGACCCTGTAAGGGTGCAGGGGGCCCTGAGTGACCCCCGGTAAGAATGGGCCCTGTAAAGGTGTAGGATGCAGGGGGCCCTGAGTGACCCCCGGTAAGAATGGCCCTGTAAGGGTGCAGGGTGCAGGGGGCCCTGAGTGACCCCCGGTAAGAATGGGCCCTGTAAGGGTGTAGGATGCAGGGGGCCCTGAGTGACCCCCGGTAAGAATGGACCCTGTAAGGGTGCAGGGGGCCCTGAGTGACCCCCGGTAAGAATGGACCCTGTAAGGATGCAGGGTGCAGGGGCCCTGAGTGACCCCCGGTAAGAATGGGCCCTGTAAGGGTGCAGGGGCCCTGAGTGACCCCCGGTAAGAATGGACCCTGTAAGGGTGCAGGGGGCCCTGAGTGACCCCCGGTAAGAATGGGCCCTGTAAGGGTGCAGGGTGCAGGGGGCCCTGAGTGACCCCCGGTAAGAATGGTCCTGTAAGGGTACAGGGTGCAGGGGGCCCTGAGTGACCCCCGGTAAGAATGGGCCCTGTAAGGGTGTAGGATGCAGGGGGCCCTGAGTGACCCCCGGTAAGGATGGACCCTGTAAGGGTGCAGGGGGCCCTGAGTGACCCCCGGTAAGAATGGTCCTGTAAGGGTACAGGGTGCAGGGGGCCCTGAGTGACCCCCGGTAAGAATGGTCCTGTAAGGGTACAGGGTGCAGGGGGCCCTGAGGGACCCCCGGTAAGAATGGGCCCTGTAAGGGTGCAGGGCATTCCTGTGGTGGGGCTAGTCCTGGTAATACACGAACCAGTCTCATTTCGACATAAATACCTCCTACGGCTACTGGCCATTCCTCAAATAGTATTTATCCTGCGAATAATTACTTCTTTCATTTAGACGGCGGGTAACAGTGGCTGCCTTGTACCGGCCCTCATTGACGGCCCCCATTTAGACGGCCTGGCTTCAGCCGGCTCCAGGCCCTCTTTAATTTTTATTTATGGAAATTGAGTATTTTTTCATCAAATGACTGTCTGGTGACGCACAGTGAGAGAGTGGTCAATTAAGAATGGTTCGAGGGCAAAGAGTTTATTAATTTCTGCATGCCCGCCGGGCCCTTCCCAATCTAATAGTTACAGTACTAATTGCTTGTCTAATGACTCGGACTAAGACAATAGTGACATAGTGACTACACCAACTCCCCCCGCGGGCTGGCGACGAACTACTCTGACCTTCACATTGTCCTAGGTCACGCCATCATGTTCCAAGGTCAGCGTGGAGTGGTGTAAGGTCACCTGGGTCGCCTGTACCAGCATGGCAGTGGTGGGGCTTTGCGGATATTTGATATATGTAGTTATAATGACTTTTTGCTGGTTGATTGACACATGCTCACGGGCATTCTGCTCATGCGCAGACTGCCGTGACGTCACTGACAGCGAGTACACACTGTGTAATAGCATTCTTTATGCCCCCCGTCCTAGTAATGTGCCAATGTACTAGGCCTTTGACTGAATATCTGTCATAGCTATTCCAACGTATAGTCGTAACGTTCCCAGTGTGCCTGTTGATTAGTTCTTTAGAGAAATACGTGGTTGTGGTTCCAGGGACTTCAGGGCATTATGTCAGTCCCTTCGTACAGAACCCTCCAACTTTCGTACAACAAGAAGATTGACTGTCGGCAGGGATCGGCGAAGTTTACCTTTAATTTCGACATTGGAATGGCCAGGTCTCACTCCGGGTCTATAGTGGACTGGGGAAGGGGGGGGGGGGGTCTATAGAGGGGCAGGCCGGCATTCCTCTGTCATGTTGCTCGTGGTGAATTATTCATCTATGGCAGACTCCCCCCCCCCTCCCGTACCGGCTGCCCCGCACCTCCCCTCATCCCGGCCCAATGCGCTACTAGCTTCCATATTACCATGACAAATTGCCACTGGGGGCCTCCCAGGGCCCCGCCCCGCGGGAGGGGCCCTTTTCTGTAATGACTCGTCCAGGGTATTAACCGACATAGAGGTGTGTAAAACAGGCGTGACAGTCTGTGCGGGGATGTAGGCCCCTCAGCATCTCCGTCTGTTCGTGACGTTTCACAAACTACTTTCCGCGTTATGAATTCCTATTTTCAGGACTAAACAAATGTTTTCATGTAACCCGACCTACCCTAATTATTTTGGCCCCATCCCTACTTTCTTCGATGATGATTCAAGAAACTACATGTATTAAAAACCAATAGATATGCTTTAGTGGGCAGGAGATGGCACGTATTTAATCAAGCATAGCATTTTAAATGCTACAAATTGCTGTAGGGGGTTTCTTTTTCAAGAAATGTTTTAAATGCTGCACTTGATGAAGTCTATGTAGTGCCAGCCTGTTGTGTAGGACTGCCTGACGCAGGGCACTGGTCGTAGTAATCACTCAGCTTGTCGCCTGCTGCCGTACCGTGGACTCGGCCCCAGGCGCCTACAGTTCAGCGATACACTCAGGGAGCTATCCCCAGTGAGAGGTATTCAGACATGTGTCTTCCCGAAGGGCACTGTCTACGATATAGACATGTCATACACGTGATGTCCCACATTGTCTACATTATATGCCCGTGATGGTTTCCATTTTGTCATTCAGGAGACAGGGCCGGACCAACCAGTTTGTGAAGCCACTCTAAAAGATAACAAACAAGATTTGTATAATGTATGTTTAAGACAAATCATACTAAGCATTTGCAAATGGAGGTTTTTGTAGATAAATGAGAGGTGACAACATGCAAGTTCCTCATCTGAAACCTGCCTAAAAATATGTGAGTTTTTTTTTCCGAGGAAGAGAATCACGAATCACTACTGTCCAAAACCTCTTGCCCTTGCTGCTGTTTTACGGGTCCCTCCGTGACCCTGATACCTCCTGCATGTAGGATAGTTTACTTTGAGAAACAGAGGGTCTGACTGCACAGACTATTGTTTTACATGAAAGCTCATATATATGAATAATGGAATATCCTCGTACGTCTACATTTCTGGAACCCAGGCGTAGGTGGGCACGACCTCCCGGGCGACTGTTTTATGAGAATCACACACGGCGCGAAACCCAGCCCGAAATGTCTGCTCTGAGTTGACGGCCCCGTGCCCTGTTTCCACCTGACGACCGCAGCAGGTCCAGAAATGTAGGAAACAGGAACGATGTCTGTCCCTTTAAAATACAGAAAACCCAACATGTACCAATGGCTAATGTTAGGTGTATTGGTGCCAAGCCATGGTGCCATGGAGTGCTCCATACCTCTGCTATCTGCTCGTGTCACGTGTGTGAGGACGCGACTGTCTGGTCGTCTCCCCCCCCCCCCAGCCCCCACCCTCCTCCAGCTCGTCAGGTGCGCACTCCGGGAATACCTGCCGTAAACAACCTACAGGTGGCCAACCCATCCCCGCCAGTCTCCATGGTAACCCTAGACCACGTCGTCATGGCGACCGGCGACGCCCCACACAACCCACATCCGGGAAGTGTTAAGGCTAAAACGTCTTCCGGTGACGACGGGGGGACAAGGTGTAAACACCTGAGGCCGGACGGGGGGGGGACTCACTTAATACAACCAGCACCCAACAAGGCAAGGAAAGCTGAACAAGTACTTTTCGTCGGATGTATTTGTACACGGGTGGACCACATGGTCGCTGCCTGGGAGGCGCGTGTGTGAGGTTCAGCACCTTCAACACGCAGTACATCCCGGTAAAGACCTCGCCCCTTTTTATGTAACAATTCATGTGATCGGGCATGTAATTGAACAAGGTGTGCGTCATCTAACAAGCAATGTAACTGAGTAACGTGTGTGTTCTTTGCGGGGTCTTTTGGCATGATGTGCCCGTTTCGTCTAGACTCTACGAAGTAAACACATTGGATGCTGGATTATAACAAGGAAAACACATTTTTCTGTGCAGCAGGTTTCCTGTAATCCGAAGAAACTGGGCTAGGGATGTGCCACCGTCGACTACCCCCCACCCCCACCCCCTCCCTCCCTGTGGGGAGGGTTTCTCCAGTCTACATGTGACGCTTCAACAGGCGCCGATCGCCATTTACATCGTCCCCATATCAAACGTATAGCTTTCAATTAGATATTAAACACAATAAACAAACAGTGGGTGTCAGTGGGGGAGGACGGCTCTGGTAGCTACCAAATATACCGAACCTAGCCAGTGGGGAAATATAGAAAAGGTGATCCTGATTTCACGTGATTGTATGTAGCTGTTATGCAATGTGTGTTGATAACATGCTATGCATTTTTATATCATCTCATCACTTCGCTAATTTTCAAGTTTGATATGGGAATGTTATTTCCATCAGTTGCTAAACCATATTTGAGGTCCCTTAATTCACCCTACCACGGATAGTGAGTGTCATGGGTTTTACCTGCAGACAATCCTTATCATGGTGCATCTTGGGCTGTGTACGGAGGCTCTTAAGCCAGTTTTTAGATGAACTATTTGAAATTCAATCAGTGTATGGAAACTACTTCAAAAGGGGACTGCTGTTTTTTGATGATTTTATGTAGTTACAAGACATATATGTACTTTGAAAAATCAAATAATAATCATTCTGTCTTAACTTCAATGTTATTGACACAGTGATGCGCATGCCCATTACTGCTATAATGGCGATGTTTTTAGCAAGATTAAGTGGATTTCTTAAAGAATTAACCAATATTCTTGTATTATGTCATAGCCTCGCCAAAAACCAATATAGCTTATAGGGCTTCAGGCAGCATATATGGTTATAAGTGTATCCACAGATGTAGCGAGATAGGTTGTCTAAGAAATTCATCAGTGATTATATGCTGCAGCCTTTGGATAGGTTTTCGAGGACAGTGACAGGGTGGGACCGGACCCGGGGGGGGGGGGTGTTCCCAAGTGGCGCAAGATGAGGGGGGGGGGGGACATAGAGGACCTGTGGGCCGCCGTAACTCACTCTGACAGTGGAGATCCAGGATTTTAGAACTAAGTTCTTACGTGGTATATAATGCACTAGTGAGTTAGGTTACACGAAATAACTGACAAGGCGACAGCCAAGTTGGTACTTCAAGTAAAGTAACTCATGAGGGCATCATCTGACACAGACCACGGGTCTATATTTTTTTCATTTTTCCTCATAACCTGTTTGGTAGTCATTGAATTACCAAACATTATGGAAGTAAAATGTAGCTTAGAACCTCGTGAAATTGATTTCGGTGATTCTTTTTATGATTTGATGAAAAATAGACGTAAATCATTTAACACTGGTCCCTATACCGAGGTCGGGAGTTTAGGTCTGCGCATGCGTGGTCCCTTGGCGCCACTAGTTTTCGGGGGACAAGCGCGACTTTATCAGCCTATCAGGACCGTCCCTTTAACAACATGGCGGCGCCCAGGGACAAACTCCCGTCAGCGGTATAGGAAGGCCTTACTATTTCTTCATGAATCATAAACAAGTCAAACACTCTAGCAATCAAAGATTTGACACAGGAACCTTATATGGAGGACCTCTAGGTTGGGCAGTGATGGTGAACATAGCAACTCATGACAGCATGGCAGTCTCTATGAAAAGCAGCCAAAGAAGTGTTTATTGTGCACAAAGTATATATAGTAACACCGCATCCCATCTGGGCGACTAACGACGGCGATTAGTGGATTCCAGCGGCAACCAAGATGGAAATGATAGTCGCTGGGTGACTAACTAGTTGCCCGTTGACTAAAAATCTCCATGTTGGGACGCTCTGTTTTAAATCTACTGGTGACTAAAGGACACTTTAGTACATCACCCAGCAACTAACTGATCACCCGTGGCTATGGGGACATATTAAACATGTCAAATATTTGGCTAGAAAACAATGGCAACTAGTGGGTTAGTAGCCAGAAATTACGGCGCAAATGTCTAGTTGGTCATCGGGTGACTAAAGATGTTTGTCGCCACCGATTTTTGTAATCTAGTCGCCCAAGTGGGGACCAGGCTGATTCACATCAAATGAGGGGTGGTCAGACATTGTGGGTCCTCTTGGTCAGAATATATCTATAACCTGTAACTTTAACCAATTCATCTGCTACATCATCTGCCTCATGACCATGGCATGATAACAATATCATATGATATCCTATCAGAGACCTTGTATGTATATATATAGATATATCAAGACTGGAAAGCTCCTCTATGTTCCTATGTTACCATTCCCTTGGTGATTGGTTGGAACCAATCCAGTCAACCATGACCATGGTCTGATCATTTGCAATGTATTTTTGGAACAGTTGGAGCACCACAAATGCCATTTCCACCCTATAGGCATAATGGTAAATCCAAATCCAATCCAACCACAGCCCAGGTGGCAGGCCTGTAGTGCACAACAGGTTTAGCCCTGGCTTTCCATTCTCGATATAAATACAAGGTCTCTGATCCTATATCTGCAAAACAGAACCGGATGTGTGACCGAGTTCTTACCACATGACCTATACAATGATACAATGTATATAGGTACACAATCATATGTGACACTTGCGAAAATGAGCAATTTTATGTGAATAATACTTCCTACAGAGTTTCTTATGTATAAGAAAATGAATCAAGTACAAAATCGTCATCATTGAAATTGATATGTGAAATACAGGCTTGAAGGGGTCAAATAGTTTGTGTTGAGGCCTGGTTTGCACTAATCCTCGGTCCATCCACAGCATGTGTTCAATTTTAATTTGATGTTATGCTGAAATCATAATCAAATCTGTAAATTGGCCCCTGAAAATAAAGAAACACATCTGAGATAATTTTAAATCATAGGCTTCCAGTGATCAGGGAAATACTCGTCAGCTTGGTACCACATTATTGCATCTCCCTTTACCCAATCCTGAAAGTAGATAGCATCTCCTCCTGAAAGGAAGCCTATCCACCATCCGAATGTCCCCACTGAGATCAGTGTGTGATTACAAGCAACAGCAATAGCAAAATCTTCCTCTGCAGTCTTTTTTCCTGAGTCTCCTGTGAAGAAGATGTCATTTCCTTTTAAGATTTCCTTGCTCCATTGAAGATCATCTGTGACTACAACAAAAATCACATTCATCCGATACTTCCACCTATAGTGGTCCATGCCATTCTGAAAATAAGATGCACTCGGCATTCTTGTAAACAGATGGTTAAGCAAGTCCCCTCTCCGGACATGTACAGCAATAAAAATGACAGGTTTCTGACCAAGAAGAATTTGTCCTTTGTTATTTCTTGTGACTTCCTGATTTGTTGCATGTCCGACATGAAGCACCAGATTAAGTAAATACCGTCCTGCCATTGCTTGCAATCCTTCTTGAATTTGAAATTCTGTTCTAATGATATGTTCATATTCAATGAAATACCTGATATTTTGAAAATATATATTGATAAAGGCATAGTCATACTTGGATGTAGTTAAATTCTCTATCATTCTAGTATCATAATGAAGAAAGAACCTTTCAGTCAGATGGTAGGATTCATGTTTATTAGGTCTCGGGCAAAATTTTGTTGAGTAGGTTGGTATTGATAGATTAGGAAATAGGTATCTCATATCATAATCCATGCAGGCAAAGGGCAGCCTATGTGTCTTCAATGCTATTCCGTACAAACTAGCATACATCCAAAGGTGATTTCCTATTCTGCCAGCACTGAAGGTAGCAGCTACGTAGTGATTATTTTCAGGGATGGAAATTTCTTTGATTCTATGTGTACGGTCTTCCTCGAGAATCTTTGACATGCATAAAAGGAACACTGTAGAAACTACAAAGCACCATTTTATGAGTGTTAATCTCCTACAGTTGCAAAATGCCATTCTAAGCACATCAGTTGGAATGCAGTGATGTTTTTTGAATATTTCCATTGACGATCCGTTTCAGACGTTCAGTTTTTCAGGGAAAGTGTTGTTCTGAAAAGGATATGAACGACATACATGTAACTATTATGTTAGTCAATGAACACAGTTTTTTTTTATTTTAAAACTAATGACATTTAAAAAAATCTAGAAATGGCAATGGTATCCACAATTATTACATGTAATCATCGTAATTTCCTATTGATTAATATCGATTCATAAAAAAAAGTGCCAGTTGTATTTTTTTCCCATTCTTATTACCTCCAAAATTGTTAAAATAAACTATAACGTTACCCTATGAGGTGCATTAAATGACTGCATCATGATGCAATGTCATCATGATGTTGCAGCAATGTTCTGCTTAGTTCTCTTTTGGTTCTTGTTACAAGATTTATTTTGATGGGACTCAAAAATGTCTGAAGAACATAACACTGCAATGTTACCCTGCCAAAATCTAACCATTACAAATATGTAAATTCCCCCAAGTACAGAGCTATCCTTGCTTGGAACAGATTGCCTGCAACTTTGACAATAATTGATAGTTAATTACTATTTAAAAATTCTGTAAAAACCGTAATCTTAAATCCATATATGAAAGTTCTATGAGTTTGTAAGGACAGTCTGAATGTTCACATCACCTCATCTCATCTCTTTACATCACCTCATGTCATATTTATGGCGTAGTACCACTAATGAGGATATTGTATTTACCCACTCCTGTACTATGAGAATAATATATATGTCAAGTGGGAGCGGGTGGAAGACCGGCAATGCCGAATCCTGAGAATCCAATAAAAACAATCTAAAAAGAAAAATGTTACTCTGTGTAAGTATTGTAATTTTTTGTATTACATTCTTTTACTGAAAGAATGTTATGATAATGTTCTCAACTTCACTTAATTTTAATATATATAACACCCATTTTTCGTGAGTCTCAATCCAACCTGAAATAATGTAACTGTTATGTGAAAAATTAGCAAGTAACATACCTAATATACCTAGGAGAGTGCCTATAGGACTAAGGATACCAAAGATTTCAAGGCTCTTACTGCATATGTGTCAAAGATATGGGTCCAATTTTGCTGCAAAATTTGGACCAACCTTGATGGGGGTACCCCTACTTGTGGGGGGGAGGGGCCTCTTGATGGGGGAATGGGGTTCTTGGGAGGGGGGGGTAAATTGTACCTGTGGGTCGCCGTAGTACGGAGGCTCCCAGACAAAGTACCCCCACTGTCCTCCCTATTTTTCCGGATTTTTCATCTCTTCGGAATGGTATCTCTGCTCTTGCCTTTATACTGTTTATCAATGAATATGATGTGCTTATGCAGTAACGTATTTTCTAGTTCTTTGCTTAGCTGGTGGTTTTATCATGGTCATACCAAGGAGTCGAGGTATAACTCGTGAGGGCGGTATACCGGGTGGTATTACCAAAATGGCTGTAGCAAACTCCCTTGGATAGATTATTGATAGAATATGACCAAAACATGGCAGTCATACCTGACTTGGCCCAAAAAATAGAAACCATTGACTGATATTATTTGAAAATAACTGCCATTTTCGGATATATCTTTAAAAATCTACATAGTACAAGCAACTCATTGTTCTACTCTCTTGGCCTGTCCACTCCCTTCTTTGTAATATGAGGGTCTCCAGATGACGGTCCCTTCTCAGAATGTTGACTGACCACCTGCAGAGGTGTGAACCATCCAGATCCCCCCCCCCCCCGGGCCCGGGTGGACGGCCCTGGGTGTATCAGGCCCAGGCAGGACCAGCAGCCTCACCAACTGCCTGTTCAGACGTCTAGGCACCCGTCAAGTTCAATCTACTCACCCAACATTTTCAAATACATAATACACTGCAAAGATACTACTTAGGGAATGGGGTGTGGTTGTGTACAGGATCGAGACCCCTGTCTCAATGATATCGTTACCAACTTGGTACGACCTAGACGACCGGTATTTAGGAGAAGGGAGTCATTACTTGGGATAAGAAACTTTTTTTTAAAGTGTTTTATTGCAAGAAAAGTGTTTCATTGCAACAATCTTCGGGGTTACCCCCAGTTTTCAGGTAATTACATTCAATAGTGAATGTATAATTATGAAAATTTGGTATTTTGCAACACAGTCAAATTTCGCCAGTTTCTGTGTTCATTACACACAATCAGATGAAATACAAACATATAATACTATACAGAACCTAAAAATGCTACAGATTATCATAATCACAGCTACGGTAATGTTAAAAAGATGTATTCTTATATGATGGGTTAGTCCTGGTCGACTGTCCCACGTTTGATTCTTGATTCAGGAATTGATAATTCTATTCAATGTAAATAGACCTGTCCATTTTGGGATGTATTGCTGGCATGATACAGAGGTTGGACATAATCGCAGTTTTTGCAAGGTCAGGCGCTGACACAAATCTGAGTGAATGAGTTATTACTTGTCAATAAGGTGTTAATAAATAAGGATGAATTATTATTTTCTCTCAATTAGGTAATTACCTCCATTTTAGGTGAACCAAAATAAGGTATGTTTTTGTGATTTTAGGTTTGGACATGGTTAGCAAAGGTGATGGGCTTAATCAACGTTCCCTATGGGAAAATGCCATTTTTACTTTCCAGTCCTACAGCTACATATTTAACATCATATTGAAAGTAAAAGCTTATAAAGTTTAGTTTTGGGTAATACTGCTAGGAAAATTACTGTGAATCAAGTATGATGAACATTTTCTAAAAATGCTGATATTAGAGAAATAAGGGGTGGGCTAGCTGGCAAAGTGGACAGGTCTATTGTTGGTAATACAGATCGATTGTATGTTTCTTTGTTTATAATTATACATGATAACAAGTGGGTGGTGAAAAATATATTCGTCCCTTGTATATATTTAGTTTTTTCTTGTACTATCAGGTGTGTTCACATACGTTGGTGCAGCAACTGATGACGTCATCATGGTGAGTACATTTACAACATTCATTTGTCTGATAACACCAGTTTGAGGGCAACATTATAGTTAAAGCCGTGTTCAGAGTGATACAATTGTTGGAGATAATCATGTTATGTTTAATCATGTTATGTTTATATAATACCGGGCAGCTGTAGTATGGGTTGTAAATCAGGTTGGATATAGAAGGACAGGGTATAGGAAGGCTATATAAGGGAGGACGGGAGGGGAGGCTTTTGGAGAGATCCACTGCCCAGAGTTACAAACTCTCTGATGATTGCAATCTGCCCTAAACCCCCAATATTCCTGTTGCTCATGTCTACAACTACTCTCTTCGGCTCAGAACATCCCCCCCTGGTCAGGGCCTAATGCTTCCTGTGCTTTTCCAGCTGTATTCACATATATACATAGAAACAAGTTGACACCAACAGCAGATTGTCCTCCAATCTCAATAGCGGACGGCCTTTTGACAGGGGGGCTGTTTATAGGGCCACAATGCTCAACAGACTCCTCTGTGGTCTGGGAACACCTCATTCCCACTTAAGGGTGACTGACCACCTGACTGTGGGCACACGTCACTGATCAGACCTCTAACCACGACCTGACTGTGGGCACATGTCACTGATCAGACCTCTAACCACGACCTGATTGTAGGCACACGTCACTGATCAGACCTCTAACCACGACCTGACTGTAGGCACCCGTCACTGATCAGACCTCTAACCACGACCTGACTGTAGGCACACGTCACTGATCAGACCTCTAACCACGACCTGACTGTAGGCACCCGTCACTGATCAGACCTCTAACCATGACCTGACTGTAGGCACACGTCACTGATCAGACCTCTAACCACGACCTGACTGTAGGCACACGTCACTGATCAGACCTCTAACCATGACCTGACTGTAGGCACACGTCACTGATCAGACCTCTAACCATGACCTGACTGTAGGCACACGTCACTGATCAGACCTCTAACCATGACCTGACTGTAGGCACACGTCACTGATCAGACCTCTAACCACGACCTGACTGGACACCCGTCACTGATCAGACCTCTAACCACGACCTGACTGTAGGCACATGTCACTGATCAGACCTCTAACCACGACCTGACTGTAGGCACCCGTCACTGATCAGACCTCTAACCACGACCTGACTGTAGGCACATGTCACTGATCAGACCTCTAACCACGACCTGACTGTGGACACATGTCACTGATCAGACCTCTAACCATGACCTGACAGAGACACCCGTCACTGATCAGACCTCTAACCACGACCTGACTGTAGGCACATGTCACTGATCAGACCTCTAACCACGACCTGACTGTAGGCACATGTCACTGATCAGACCTCTAACCACGACCTGACTGTAGACACCCGTCACTGATCAGACCTCTAACCACGACCTGACTGTAGGCACACATCACTGATCAGACCTCTAACCATGACCTGACTGTAGGCACACGTCACTGATCAGACCTCTAACCACGACCTGACGGCAGACACCCATCACTGATCAGACGTTACAAGGACACGATGGCTGTTGTCCACGTGTCCCAGACGTGCATCACGTGCCACGTGCAGCTCGTCTCTAAGTGTGGCGGACACAGAGATAGAAGCACCATCCGTAATGGATGGGTTAAGCAACGATAGGCCGCCAGCACGACAGGAATTACGCCATTATAGATATTTATCGTAATTAATGGCATTATTCTAGGCTAAGTTTCAACTTAAACGTTTTTGAAAACATGGTAGATGAAATTACGCTGACTACGATTACTTTTTGTTCTTGATAATTAGATAGCTGAATCATCTAACCGTGGCGGCTGATGGTTTGGTAGCGTACCCTTATGATGGTCCTGCACACACTTAATATACAGAGGATATACATGTATTGTCGTATGTTAATAGGGCAGTTAGAAGGAATTCATTACCCATAACCACATCAGGCAAATTCACACACTGAGCACATGCCTTTAAAACTTACTTCTTTGTTTTATGTAAGTCGGTCAGCGTTACTGAATGAATAGGTTGAGACGAGTTTTATTAGAGGTTTCCTTACCCATGCCTTTGGTGTTATTGGGGGTCCGTTATCGGGGGTGAGCAAGTCCACCTTTACCCACCATTTGCCGACTATTTGTCCAACAAGGGGATGTTTCATCTGTCACTAGGGGAGGCTGGGGGAGGGAGACAGGGGAGAAGGGGTCTGGGTAAGACCATTACACCACCCCCTGCTGGTTGTCAGCGAGTTGGCCCCTCATAACCACTGACTGATAGCACTCTCTGAGACCGCCAGAGACAGGCGGAGGTGGGGGGGGGGGCGACATTGTCAGTTACGTGCGGGGGAGGGGGGAGGTGGTGCCGTCGGTGGAATTCGGGGAAAGGACTGTTGAGGTATTCCGGGAATAATTCGACTGCTATTCGACCGCCAGTATTTCCTACAATCAGTTTAACACTTAAATACGGCCTATGGTGAGCAGAGAATTATACTGACGTGGATGGTCAGTCCATAGTTAGTTTAGACATTCTCGTGTAGAACCAAACATCTGGGCTAAGAGTGTATCTCTTCTTGAACCACAGGTGAAGAGTGTAAGGGGGCAGCGTCAGGGTACATATAGACTGGCTATTTATATGACTCACTTTAATAAGGCACTGAGGCCACTCTTCGTATACTACTTACACATGGACTAATAAAACGTCTGAATCTTAATTACATGTCCAGCTTTTCGGGGTGTCTTCTTTTGGACGTCCATTAATCCCCTCATGTTTACTTTGGGCCGGTCGACCAGCGGCCCTCCCCTGGGACGGTGAGGTCCACATGCGCATATTGAATTTAACAATAAATATGATATATATAATAGTGGAAAATAGTGACTAGGAATAGGGACGAGTTAGTTCTTTTGGATTCATACCTAAAAGGCTATCAGAAGAGAGGGATATATATTTAGTTTAGTCCCCATTATTAAAAACTGTGGGGAATACTGACTAGGAACCCACCCCTCATAGGCCCAATTAGGACCGGGGCCGGTGACCGGCACCTAAAACAACAGAGATTAAAATTAGCTCGACGTCCATACGGGTGGCACGCATCTTTTCTTTCTTAATGACCCTGTAAAGATCGGTACAGGAAGCTAGGTTCTGTTATGGAATTGTAGCAGATAGACTTGTAGGCAGGCAGGAATGTTGGCTGGGTGTGGTTGAGTAGACATACCCCCTGGATTGTTCATTGTCAAAGAGAGTTCTTGCTACTGGTTTTGCACCTTATTCCTTTCATGCAAGTGTTATGTCCTTCATAATGAGGAACTAAGTTATGGATTGGACCTGCAGTTTGAACGGAGTTAGACTGCCATTGGAGCTAGTTAATATCTATAGGAACTTAATCATTAGCAAAGCATAAACAGTTCCCTATTATTAAATGTATATTAAACCTCTATAGTTCAGAATGCCTAGGTAAAGGTTTGACATTGCTTCCAATATTTTCAATGAATTAACTTTCTCCAAGCCCTTCAAAATTGATATTTGGGCGAAATATGTTTTTTAATGAAAAGTTGCCCCTCCTTTTTTTTGTCTCCCTGTTTTGTTGTTGTCAAATTGCCGGCTCCCCCCTGTCCCCCTGCCGGGCTGCCGGGTAAGGGATCCTTACAGCCGGGGCCGCCGCCAAGCTGTAAAGGGTCGGTTTGCTTATATTGGATGTCGCCTGCTTCCCAGAAGGCCGCCCCCACCCCCACCCCCTCCTTAGGCCCGAGTCACCCCGGGGTCGGCCACACCACCGTCGGCAGATCCTCATCAAACGGAAATTGATTCAGCGCGCATGTCAATTGGGTCATAGGGGTCGCTGAGGGCCCCGTGACGTAGCGCCCCTCTCTCCGGCCACATCCCCTGTGCACACACCGTGGAGGGGCGCCGTCGTCTGGGGTTTCCTTGGGGCCCGCCTCCCGCCCGCTAGACGGCGCCGTGTGTCACTTCCGGCTGTGAGGGCCGCGCCCGCCCCGCGCGACATACGCGCACAGGCCCCGCGCGTAGAGGGACAAAGGGGCCGCGGGGGCCGAAGGTTAAAGAACAGACGACAAGAACAACGACGTGAGAATCTGTTTTACATCAGAGCCGTGCCCCATTCCTTATGTCCCTCCCCCCGACTCCCCTGCTCCCCCTCCCGCGCCGACAGGCCCGGGCTTTATCTCCCCGACGCGCGCGTTTTTATCGCGCGTATGCACCGCGCGGCGCGATGCGGGGCGATTACGCGGCGGGCGCGGTCTGTATGGAATAATGCATGACGCGTAGATTGCCGCGCGCCTCTCGCCCGATGGGGATTTGCCGCCTGAGTCGTAAATCTGCCGCGTTATTTCCGCGGCCGAGGAAATGGCCGCCGCTCAGGAGACGACTTTGCCAAAAAGGACGGGAAGGTAGTTTTGTCAAAACCAACTACCTCTGTTAGGGTAAACTTCCTCTGCACTTATGTATAAGCCGTCCCTAATATCAGACCAAAAATATCTGCAGAAATATGAAAAGCTTATTTATTTGTTGTCAGTAGTATTTTGTGCCTATTACACAAGTGGGTGGTGACAAGCCGTGCATATAAGGTGCGGGTCATGGGGTCAAGGTCGAGGAGGGGGGATGAAGGTCAGCAGGGAGAGGGGGGGTGTAGGGGGTGAGGGGGTGAGGGGGCTCCGCGGAGGGCTCCCGGCGGGGTGGATCCTGCACGGGCCGACAATAGATGGGTGGGCAGCATGCAGAATTCATGACATGCACCACCGTAAACCCCCCACACCCAATAGAGAATGACCGCGGTAAAGGTCCTACAAGGTTCCTCTGCAACCGAATATGCAATATACTTAAGTTATTTTAGTCAAACGTACTGAAGTCATTCTGTTCACCGGGGACTCCAAGACGGCCTAGAAATCTGTCCATAGTCATCGTTAATGGTTTATTGTAGCCGAGCCTGGCCTTACTCCCCCACCCCCCATAAACACGGCACCAGAACAGCCCGACTAGTTGGACAGGCTTCACATCAAACATCGGGGTAACGTAAAAGCAGCCCTAGTTACTTCATGACATGATAAAATTGGCGGGTTTCTTCGCGATTTACTCATGAGTAAATATAATAAAATGTGCAGTTCTCAACACGTATGTATCAGATTAAGCTGAAACGCCACACCCACTGGACGGCAATAATTCGTGTTTTTGCAGTATGTGTAATCAGATTATAACTGCGTGTTTCATAAACCCGGAATGTGAGGTATTTCTTATTAAACCCCGCTAGCCCCCGATGACGGCGGGTTTACGGTAATGCCCTTCCCGGCCGTCACCGTAAAGCGCCCTGCATAATGTGGATTTATTGTCATACCCGGCCGACGAGTGCTTTCTCCCAGGTCGGCGCCCGGTGATTGATGCCTTCTCCGAGGTCGGCGCCCGCCAGGACTGGGAAGTGGAGCAAACAGCGCCCGATGCAATAAGCACGTTTATCTCCTGTTTACTCACCAACTGCTCGCCTTTTTACTCAAAGAGCCACTCGGTAAAAACGGGGTCTCACTCAGTCAACCTATAAAACGTCCACAGTCCCCACCAATGCCCCACGTCTGGGCTAACCATCCACCCTGCATCTCGTTCTGGGCTCTATCCTAGAGCGTGGTTACATCTCTTCTCCCCGTTTCGGCGACATGCTACATGTCGCCGCTCTGCTTGCAGCGGGCGGGTGAAGGCGCCCTGACTCAGGCACCTTCTACATTATGCAGCTGGCGGTACTATTGTCGGGGAAATGTAAAGGTGTTGCCGAATAAATCATGCAGAAACCGGAGTGAGTGTCGATATCTTCTGATGAAAAGACGCCGTACAGACACACTACTTTGGCAAATAAGGGACAAGTGCTACTTATTCATGTACTAAGAAGCCCTCATTGAACAAGCAGAGAAACAGGTTGGGGGAGTAGGGGTTAGGGAGGATGGACAGGGGGAGGATCTGGATGGAAGGGGGGATAGACAGGGGGAGGATGGGAGGGGGGGTTGGACAGAGGGAGGATGGAACTAGAGAGGATGGACAGGAGGGAGGATCATGCACTTGCGGATCCAGGATTTTGAAGAAGAAGAAAAAAAAAAGGGGGGGGGGGGGGGTCGCGCTATTGGAAATATTTATCCTTAATTACTTTTTGGCTGAATTTTACATTAAAAATTTCAAAAATTTGGGGGGAAAGGGGGGGGACGTGCCCCCGTGCCCCCTCTGGACGGGATGAAGGAGGGTGAACAGGGGGAGGATAGGAGGAAGGATGGAGAGGGGGAAGGATAGGATTTGGGATGATGAGATTGGAGCCTCTAGCTGCACCCCTCGTTGGGGGTCATCTCTCCCAGCCAGCCCCTAGCAGCACCCCTCCTTGGGGGTCATCTCTCTCAGCCAGCCCCTAGCTGCACCCCTCCTTGGGGGTCATCTCTTCCAGCCAGCCCCTAGCTGCACCCCTCCTTGGGGGTCATCTCTCCCAGCCAGCCCCTAGCTGCACCCCTCCTTGGGGGTCATCTCTCCCAGCTAGCCCCTAGCAGCACCCCTCCTTGGGGTCATCTCTCCCAGCTAGCCCCTAGCTGCACCCCTCCTTGGGGGTCATCTCTCCCAGCTAGCCCCTAGCAGCACCCCTCCTTGGGGTCATCTCTCCCAGCTAGCCCCTAGCTGCACCCCTCCTTGGGGGTCATCTCTCCCAGCTAGCCCCTAGCAGCACCCCTCCTTGGGGTCATCTCTCCCAGCTAGCCCCTAGCTGCACCCCTCCTTGGGGTCATCTCTCCCAGCTAGCCCCTAGCTGCACCCCTCCTTGGGGGTCATCTCTCCCAGCTAGTCCCTAGCTGCACCCCTCCTTGGCCGTTATCTCTCTCAGCCAGCCCCTGGCTGCACCCCTCCTTGGGGGTCATCAGTCCCAGCCAGCCCCTGGCTGCACCCATCCTTGCACATAGCGCAATCAGGAACCAACTCGTCTACTGCATACCGTTGAAACGATCTCTGCTCTGCAGACAGTGAATCCTATATATATATATATATATATATATATATATATATATATATATATTACATACATACATACTATCATTTTAATCGCCAGTCGATGCAGGATTCTGAGAAGGAGGGGGTTGCACATGTAGGCTAAGTACCAAAATGTTGCTCATTCATGGGCACACGTGTCGAATTCCCCCATGTTGTGGTCCCACCTGGACTATGATGCCCATCAAGCTGCCCCCTGCTCCCGTCGGCCCCCCAGAACCAGCTGCCGTTACGGGGTGGCGACTAATCAGTGCTAATCCTATATAGACGTATTCCCCCGGAAACAAGCCAATCTGCTGATCAGCAGTCACGTCTAGATCAAACTTAGACTCCCAGACTCGCAGACAGCCCGAGTTTATACCCGGCCTTGAGCAGTGAACTCCCAGCCCGTTCACCACCAGCCTCCTCCAGGTGAAGGGCGGCAGGGGGGGGGGGGGGCACTCCCGGCCGGAACAGGCTCTGTGGACCTACCGGTATGCACGAGTTGAGTTCGTTAGAATGATTGGGCATTTTAAATGAGTTTATTAACTGCATGTTCTTCCAGTAGTTAGCGATTAAAATGGATAACCTAATCATAATGGATAATGATCGATGGTATGAAGACTAATGGATAACAAGGTCAAATCAACCAAATCTAATCATCCAGTTAGAAATCAGGGTTCAAAGTCATTACCAAGGCATCTGCATAGTTGATTAACCGTCAACCGCCCAGTCCACAGACTGAAGCCTTGATTGTATGGTTCAGTTTGATCAACGAGAGTAGAAGGGACGTACAGAGGACGTTGAGAGCGGCGAGAGGACGCTCACTCTGATATATGTCCGACTGGTGAGGGGGTCAGAGGTCCCCCTTGCCCGTCTCCTACCTGTGTATACCCCGACCTGCGTGTACCCCGAACTGGGGTGTGGGCCGTGTAGCCCAGACCCAGGTGCCGGGCCGGGAGCTGCTCCCCACCGCCAGGTGAGTCACTCCTCCACGGCAGGCACGGCCAGGTATGGTTACCATGGTTACACAGGTGGTACCCAGGCCTATAGGTGAGTGTGGGCGTGGTGCGTGCAGGGGGGTAGCAGGGACAGGGCTGATGGGGTGCGGGGGGGGGGGCAGACAATGGTGCCTGGCCTTATCTGTGTCAGGTCACTGATACCCTAGACCTCCAGCGACCAGTCACGACATCCCAAACCTCAGAGACATCTCCTTCAGAGAGCTGTCGTTCCTTTATGTAGGGCAGTTACCCCACTGCCTGTGTGACTCACCCATATAGTCGCCGAATTAGAGTAGCTTTTGTTATACAATTGTTTGTATTGCTATAAACGACCTAGAATTCAGGATGCGTTTGTCTTCCAAATGATTCTTCGTGAAATATCATCCGTATTGAAAACAACGTCCTACTGTCTTATATATCCTTATTTTAGTTTCTGTCTTTCTTAGCGCGATACAACTATCCATCTAGCTTAAAGTGTTTGCCCTTAATCGCATGTAGAAACGAACAATAGATTCTTGTTATGTAGTTCCTATCGCAGTGTAGCGAGAAATATGTTTGACTAATCCTAATGCTTACTATCCTCGGGGATCGGTGCCCAGTAATATACATGCAGACATGAAACAATGAAGACAAAGTACATCTGTAGACGAAGCTTGGTGTGGTGGATCCCAACTGCAATGAAGACAAAGTACACTGGATACGTTCAGAAAGGTGAAGACAAGTCACCGTAGATGACCCACTTCCAGATTACATGGACAGCACAAGACTATGGGGCTGTCTGAGACAAAGACGAGATGTGAGCCTATCGGGATGTGACGTGAGCCCATCAGGGTGTGACATGAGCCTGTTGGGATGTGACGTGAGCCCATTGGGATCTGACATGATCACATCGGGATGTGACTTGAGCCCGTCGGGATGTGACATGAGCCCATCGGGATGTGACGTGAGCCCGTCGGGATGTGACGTGAGCCCATTGGATCTGACATGATCACATCGGGATGTGACTTGAGCTCGTCGGGATGTGACATGATCCCATCGGGATGTGAAGTGAGCACGTCAGGATGTGACGTGAGCCCATCAGGATGTGACATGAGCCCATCGGGATGTGACATGAGCACGTTGCGATGTGACATTGGCCCGTTGCGATGTGACATGAGCCCGTCGGGATGTGACATGAGCCCTTTGGGATGTGATGTGAGCCCATCGGGATGTGACGTGAGCCCGTCGGGATGTGACGTGAGCCTGTCGGGATGTGACGTGTGCCCGTTGGGATGTGACGTGAGCACGTCGGGGTGTGACGTGAGCCCGTCGGGATGTGACATGAGCCCATCGGGATGTGACATGAGCCCATCGGGATGTGAAGTGAGCACGTCAGGATGTGACGTGAGCCCGTCGGGATGTGACATGAACCCGTCGGGATGTGACATGAACCCTTTGGGATGTGATGTGAGCCCATCGGGATGTGACGTGAGCCCGTCGGGATGTGACGTGAGCCTGCCGGGATGTGACGTGAGCCCGTCGGGACAGGGCGGCCGTCTCAAGGTGTAACCTGAGCACGACCAATTAGGGCCTGAGCCGGGCCAGCTGGCGGCCCGCCCGGAGCACAGGTAGGGCGGGGTTTTGTGTGCGGGAGCCCGTCGGGGTGTGACGTGAGCCCGTCGGGATGTGACATGTGCCCGTCGGGATGTGACGTGAGCCCGTCGGGGTGTGACGTGAGCCCGTCGGGATGTGACGTGAGCCCGTCGGGATGTGACGTGAGCCCGTCGGGACAGGGCGGCCGTCTCAAGGTGTAACCTGAGCACGACCAATTAGGGCCTGAGCCGGGCCAGCTGGCGGCCCGCCCGGAGCACAGGTAGGGCGGGGTTTTGTGTGCGGGGGTGGGGGTAGGAGGGTACAGGTGGGCAGGGCAGGGCGGGATCAACGGCGACACTGGGACTTGGGGGGTGAGGGGGGAGGGATGGGCTGATCGTCAAGAAGTACATTGTTCATCGGTACATGTACAATCAGATGGATACCGATACGGTTGTTTGATTTTTCAATGAGTCCTTAATGGACATCATTCTAAAGATATGAAGTGGTTGATAGGCTCCCAATTACTTATACAGGAAGAAGTAACTGAAGTAACTGGTTCGGAGAGTTTGGGCTGCTTTGACAGAATAAATACATGTTATTGACATTTGACTGTGTGTGATACTCATACTTTAGTTTAGACAGTTATCTGATAAACAACAAGTAGAAAGTCACTTAATAAGCATTGGTAATTTGAGGTTCGGGAAACCTAAAGATGACTAACTGCATTGGATGACAATTATCATGACACACTGTGCAGGCAGGGTTGAGACAGTGGCTGCATGGCACAAGTTACATAAGGATGTTGATATGCAGAGCGCATGTCGGATATATAGATAGCGGAAGTATGGAATGAAAAGTTTACTGCATAGACATGCAGAGTGCAGGCAGAGTTATGATCTAGCCAGTGACAGCAAGAGAGAACATGGTAACGGGGTGACGGGGGGGGGGGGCGAGGTGTTACCATTCCCTCCCTGTGGTGTTGGGTCAAGTGGAGGCTTCAAGTGGAGGCTTCAGACCGAGAAATTACCTTTGTTTCCTAGATGTATTGTGTGTCACAGAGTATTGTTCTCCAGCTATTCTTCCTCTGTACATGTTCTTCAGAGCAATACCTCATTTGAATATAAGTCTTTTCAGTTTAATTGAATGTACCTATTTATGGTTTATCCCGATATATAATATATACAGGTGCGTATGTAAGTGTTAGACATTCTGTCACTCTCGGTCCAGGGGAGACAGTGTTGGTGGCAGGTGCAGTGAGAAGTAATTGAATATTTCCTTCCTACATCCCTAACAGTTCATGGCGGGTCCCTATAACGGGGAAATCATTGAGAACCGACAGCATCGTGTGTTCAATCGATAAAAAGTAAGACGCCGTTGTCTTTTGCGTCTGCTCTGTAACAAATAACGTGTTGGTCAGGTCACTCTAGTTTCACGTTCTATCACTTCATTAATTCCCTGGATTATAACATCCTAGACTGACTTCTAAAGGCAGTGCCCGGGGCCCGGGGCGCTCACAGCGTCTTCAGGTGCCACCGCCAGGTGTGCTAAAGGTGTGGGGCCCAGGTGGGCACCTAATGAGATTAAGGTGTTATTTAAGGTGCAAGGTTCGGGGCGTTAAGGGGGATAAGACGGGCTAAGGGGTAGGGCAGACAGGAGTGGCTACAGGACTTCTGACATCTGGAGCACATCCCTAAACGATCGCTCCCCGTGTTAAAGCCAGTAGTGACGTTCCCTTTAGGTGGCGGGCCCACCTGGATTCGGGTAGGTGGGTTTGTAAGGGATGAGAGGGTGGAGTGTAGGGTGGCGGGTGGGCCAGGTAAGTCCTCTCAGCGCCCCTCACCTGTCCCGCCGGCTGTCGGCTGGGTTACCTGGGACCACACCAGGTGAGAGACGCCGACACCTGAGTCACCTGCGTCCTCCAGGGGGCGCTGAGAGCCGCCAGACCCAGGTACAAGTGTTTGGGGGGGGGGGGGGGGGCTGTAGAGGAACATCCCCTTGTTTAATGTTATAACGGTGCCAGACCCAGGCACAAGGGGGGGGGGGGGTATGTGGAGGAACGACCACTTGTTATGACGGTGCCAGACCCAGGTAAAGAGGGGGGGGGGGGGGCTGTAGAGGAACATCCCCTTGTTTAATGTTATAACGGTGCCAGACCCAGGCACAAGGGGGGGGGGGGGGTATGTGGAGGAACGACCACTTGTTATGACGGTGCCAGACCCAGGTAAAGAGGGGGGGGGGGCTGTAGAGGAACATCCCCTTGTTTAATGTTATAACGGTGCCAGACCCAGGCACAGAGGGGGAGCTGTAGAGGAACATCCCCTTGTTATAACGGTGCCAGACCCAGGCACAAGGGGGGGGGGGGGTATGTGGAGGAACGTCCCCTTGCTATGACGGTGCCAGACCCAGGCACAGAGGGGGGGCTGTAGAGGAACATCCCCTTGTTATAACGGTGCCAGACCCAGGCACAAGGGGGGGGGGGTATGTGGAGGAACGTCCCCTTGCTATGACGGTGCCAGACCCAGGCACAGAGGGGGGGCTGTAGAGGAACATCCCCTTGTTATAACGGTGCCAGACCCAGGCACGGGGGGGGGGGGGAGGGGGTATGTGGAGGAACGTCCCCTTGCTATGACGGTGCCAGACCCAGGTACAGAGGGGGGGCTGTAGAGGAACATCCCCTTGTTATGACGGTGCCAGACCCAGGCACGGGGGGGGGGGGAGGGGGTATGTGGAGGAACGTCCCCTTGTTATGACTGTGCCAGACCCAGATACAGGGGGGGTGGGGACGGATTTAGGAGGGCCCCCCCTTTTTTTTACCTTTTTTTTTGTTAATGAAAAAATGTTGCCTCCAGAGGGGCGCTGGGACTTTTTTAATATAGGCGCCCCCCTTTCTTGAATTGCTGGATCCGCCCCTGAGAGGGGTGGGGGCTGAAGAGCAACATCCCCTTCTTATAACTGTACTTAGCCTTTACCTACAGTACCCGCGCTTGTGGTTGATTAAAACAGACTATAGGAAGGTCTGACTGTGGAAATGGACTTCACAATGGCAGAGTAATTTTATTAGAAAGTGTTGATCTTTAATGTTATAGTACATGTTCTTAAATGATAATGGTTTGACCTAAGAATAACAGTGAAAATACATTCGGATCACCCCACCGAGATAGCCATTTGTAACAGAGGAACGCTTGACATATTTGTGTATAAATGCAATTTAGATAAAAGAAAATAATAATAAACTGTAAATCAATATAACCGTCTTCATACAGAGGCCTGCAGCCAAACCTCTCTACCCCCCACCCCTTCCCTTTGTTCTAATATTAGGCCGCTTCATCGATCGGTTCTCGCTATTCCCGCCTCGTGTGGCTACCGGGCGCGGAGAGGGGAGGTACATTCTGACACTGCTCCCTTTGTTTGTGGCCCGGTAGGGGGGAATACAGGCCAATGAAACAGTCAAACTACGGCCTAGTCAATATACTGTATGGTGAATAAAGCTTCCGAAAAGGAAGTACTCTTTGAATACAGAGCTGGGCGTTCTGATAACGGGACGCAGTCTCTCCTATGGACACCATTATGCCGACCAAATCAACGTCTGCCCCAGATTATGGAATTAATGTAGCCTTTCACTATAGAGTCAAATGTACATTCGGGGGCAGGTTATAGCCAAACTTTGAGGTTAGGTGAGGCTAGCACGTCTTTTCCCAGGTATGTACGCTAAAAAGTATTTTTGGACAGGTATATAAATGCGCTAACGCATGTTACAGCAGAGCGGCAATCATAAACAATTTCCACTTAATCGACTAAATTCTGTATAAACGTGCCAAGATAGATGAACACTACTCATACGCCTTACTCGTACAATATGTTCTTGAGACTTGACTACACAGGCCGATAATGTAATTTGGTTATTTATCCTGATTATAGGGGGCCCTCACCCCCTAGCCCTGGCTGTAGGTAATGGCCCAGGGTGGTGGCTGTCAGTAGTGTGAAGGACGGGTCGGGCTTTACATATACACTGTGCAGCTTGATTTCTGAGACTGTACACTTTCCCCGTGTGCAGCTTCTGAGACTTGTCCAGGCACTATGTGCTATACCGTACACGCTCCCTCTATTATGGCACAGTATTTCATATATATAACCTATCTGACAGAGACGTGAAAACCCCATGGCCGAAAGGTCCTTTGTCCTTGATATACGAACACCTATGATAAGACCTCATCTGACGGCAGGAGGGCCCCGTGCCTGCTCAGGTCGGGCCCACGGGCTCTGAACCCCACAGGGCTGGTCAGGGGTAACCCACGGGCACCAAAGTGGTGAAAGGTCCAGAGGACCAGCAGCCCTATATGATGAGTTAAACTGTAGACAACCAGCAGCCCTATATGATGAGTTATACTGTAGACAACCAGCAGCCCTATATGATGAGTTAAACTGTAGACAACCAGCAGCCCTATATGATGAGTTAAACTGTAGACAACCAGCAGCCCTATATGATGAGTTAAACTGTAGACAACCAGCAGCCCTATATGATGAGTTATACTGTAGACATGTTTGTAAGCTAACAAAGGCCACGTCTACGGACCCGAGAGGAGCTAGGCCAGCGCTGCTACTCTATATTCTGAGTCAGTGTCTAAGGTTAAGCACACAGACCACACAGTATTCATGTACGACACGACAGCTCCCCGCCACCTACTATTAAAGGTCTGAGTCACATGGCGGGGGAATGGGACCATCATACCACAAGTATGGTCCAACCACCACGTCCACCGCCACTTGTATAGCCTGTAACTTATCACACATAGAGGCTGTATACATGCATATACCGGGCGGTACTGAGGTATAGACGCTGCCTGTATGTTGTACGAGGTGACCAGCGGGTATAGAGGTATATGTCGACTGACCCCCCCCCCCTACCTATACTGACCCCCCCCTCCACCTAATGGTCAGTTGGCGTGAGAGGCCCCATTAGCCCTGGCCCCGGTTCAGGGTCCTCCCAGGCCAGGGGCCCGGGGTGATCTCCGAGTCTAACGGCCGCCTTACACCATGTACAGTATAGGCCTACTATTTGCTTTTACAGTCAATAACGGTTTTCCTAAAATCTGCTCTATATCAGTATGCTTACGATGGCCACCATGACCGTTATGCCGAAACCATGTTGATAGGTTAATAGGGTTGCAGGATATATTTTACTGCAATGTAATGTTGCCGTGCACCACATATTTTATAGCAATGTGAATTAGCTGCCTTAAACTGCGGGATTTAGTGTCTCATCACTTTCAACATACTTTCAACCCATTTTTCTGAACACACTCGCTGCCGATTGATTTCCCCACAGCCCCAGTGGGGCCTCCGTGCGATTCCCTCCCTCCCGTCGCCCGCAGTTTGTCCGACACAGTGCGGTATTTAGTCGACCAACTTTATGACGGCGACGCACGGGATTCTGTAGTATTTCTGCTCCCGGTGAGTTAATCACATTTCTCTCTTAATTTACTTTGTCACGGACAGAGTGTGTGTTTTGCTAGAAAGGTGTCAGATTAGTTCAGTCTCAAGAAAGGTGCCAGGTGATTCAGGCCTGTATTCAAGCCTATGTTCTCAGATGCCTCTAAAGACTTAATAAGAAGGTATGAAAATACGAATCATTTAGAGTTTTAACTAACTGTGGACATATTACACACCTAATCTAATGAATTTTAGAGGATTTTCTTTCCGAGTACAGCTATAAACTTAGCCCAGATGTTGAGGTACTTCAATCTAGCCTTTTTTTCCATATTATATGCACAATGAGCGCATACATTTGACGCTTAGCTATATATATACAGTGTCTGGTAAAATCAATTTACACTAAGCTTGGATCATGTCGCGTACATTCCGCGTACCTGCATGCCATTTATGTCCCGCTGAGACCCCGCGCACTGCCCGCGTACACCCCACGTAGGTCCCGCGTGCATCCCGCGACCATGTCCCGTACATACGGGGAGGGCGTGACACAGGAGTGGGGGGGGGGGGGGGAATTCCCCGCGCCCTTCTCCCGGTCGGCCTAGGCAGCATTCCCGGATGTGCGGTACCCTCAGCCGGCACTACCCCGGTGACGTCATCGGAGTGAAGCCCCCGCTCCTCTGTACGCTGTTTACTTGCAGCAAAGGGAATTGCCACAACGATTGCGTTAAGCAAAGTGACCGGCCATTCCTTGAGACTTTTGGCAAAGAAGGTGTGTTATAATTAATGTGTGAGTGGATGAACTGTGGTGTAGCTGGCCGTCTGGGGTCAACGCCTTGTGGGCAGCATAGTGCAGGAACCGCCGTGTGTATTCAGAATACTGAAAGCTTTAACTCGGGGCTTAACATGGGACGGGCACCTCGCATGTCGTACACCTTTCATGACATTTCCTCCTGTAATGCTGTAAGGTATCAGACCGCAGGTGTGTTAATGCTCCTTGAGGTTCCTGATTCGTCCATTCAGGCAAATTGGAACTGCATTGTCTACAAACGGAACTTAAGCCACCCTAAAATCTCATCAATTTTGATAGTAGCATTAATATGAAAATTATTTCAGAATATTCTCATCGGTATCTTAAGGTATGAGTAATGTGAGACGTTAAAATGTCCCCCTTTTCAACCAGAAACTTTATAACAGGCCCGTAGCCAGGTTGGGGGGGGGGGGGGGGGGGTCGTCGTACGAACACCCCCTTTGGACAAACCCTCCTTATATGACTTCTAAGAAAAAAAGAAAAGAAATATTTTTTAGCCCAGAATTGAACAAACGAACCCCCCCCCCCCCCCACTTCGAAAAAAAAAAAAAAAAAGGTAAAGAAACGACCCCCCCCCCCCCCCCAAAAAAAAAAAAAAAAAAAAAAGGAAAGTAAGAAAGACAGAAAAAAAGAAAAAGAAAGAAAGAAAGAAAGAAAGAAAGAAAGAAAGAAAGAAAGAAAGAAAGAAAGAAAGAGGAAAAAAGCTAGCTACCGTACGGGCCCGTATAACACTTCCAGTTCAGAAGCTAGTCTTTTTTAAAGAAAGGGGTCACTATTGTGTTGTTTCTTTTTCCTAAATTGATTTTTTTTTACGACTTCTGACTTCTACATTTAAAACGCAAGTTTTCCAGAAAAAAAGGAGAGATGCTGAGGTCTTCTGCATCCTTTAATCATTAAGTTTAGCATCCACTTTGCTCTCCACATATCAACGATATGTGTTACATTTGAAATCCTGTGACTCTTTTCATTTGTTTGATCAAGAAATATACCCAGCCCTATCTCGTTCCATTCCAAACACGATACATGGACCTATCCCACAGTTCCCAGCGGAGACGCCGTGACGTCATGCCCGAGTGGATCCTTTTCCCACACGTGTCCCAGTATAGAGCCCTACAACAATAATTAACCCAGGTTTATTATGTTTGCAGGTGTGCTCGACCTATATACACGTGCATAACAGGGTTAAGTCTGACGCACCAGCCGGGGGGGGGGGGGGGGCTCATGACACGCGGGGTCTGACCATCAGAATGGGGGAGTTAGACCAAGGATCTGTAATTGTGTCTTTTATATCATGGGCTTCTTGGAATTGACCAAGACGTGTTTTGTTAAAGATGCAATATGCGAAGTGCTTGGTAAGAGTATTGTGGTAAGAGTGGTTGGTTGAGAATCAGGGGTTGGAATGGGGGGAGGGGGGCGGGGGCGGAGGGGTGCGGGAGTTGGTTTGACATCATTGGGTACAAAATGTATTTTGATCTTTCTGTCTGGCGCTTCTGAGTCCTGCATTATCAAACACGCTGCCTTTCGCCAAACACATGTACAGCGACACTGGGTTTGTGTCTGTGCTCACTCTGCCTCATTATGGTTGGGTTTCGGTAATTCCCAGTACCCTGTGTGGGTGTGGTAGGGGGGGAGGGAGGTGTAAACGGTACACACGGGGAGGCGATAAGCCGGCGCTAACATGTCACCTTAGACGCTGTTACATGCTGTGTAAACATGATGTTACATGATGCCATGTGTCGGGTGTACACACCCCGCGTCTGCGCAGTGCCGGGCACGCCGCCACTTCCGCCCTGCGGGCCCGCGCCGTCCTGCTCACTGTGAAGTCTACTCATTTACTTTTTACCCCATGTCGATTATAGCTGGTCGAAAACATTGCGTATTGTAGACTTTGTGGGAGGATAACTCTAATCAGGAACAGATCAAGGAATTTTCCAGTGCGAGGGGGTCAACTATTTTGGACCCGGCCAGGCCCTTTAGGTTCCTCAAGATGTGGGTCACTCTGGCACGAGGTACTGCTGTAAATAATGTAAACACACAAGTATACCTGAGAACACATTGTTGCTGGCTGGTGGTAATATCTCATGCTCACAGACTTGTTCTGCCACATGTTTTATATCAATGGATATCTTTGGGAACATGTGTTTATGTTATTGTGATAAGTATATAATGGTTCCCTTCACTTGACTAGGATAAACAGGTTACCGGTAATTCAGATTTCCTGTAGATGCTTATACCCAGCGTGTTCTGTCAGAAATGTACATTTTCACTTTCCAATGATATTCCGTGTATTGCGACTCGAGGAGAATGTATAGAGAACAATTTAACAACAACAACAACGTTTTACCCACTCCTCTATTAGGCTACGCTGACTTAAGGAAATAAAACAAAGCGGCCGCTCATATTAAGGGGTACATTAATTCCGTTGTCTAAAGTCGTTACCACAAAAGAGCGGATGCCGCTTATGAGGGAAGCCCGAAATTAAGGTATCACTATTTCCAATCTCTGTAACCATGTAGATACATAACATCATCTCTGGGCTCTGACCAACGGCATCCAAATTCACAAATCTGATCATTTGTGCCCTGTAGTAGGAATGAGAAGTCAATGAGGGGACAGTTGGCCCTGGGTGGCCCTGGGTACTGGGCAAGGGACTGGGCAGGGGCCTGGGTACTGGGCAGGGGCCTGGGTACTGGGCAGGGGCCTGGGTACTGGGCAGGGGCCTGGGTACTGGGCAGGGGACTGGGCAGGGGCCTGGGTACTGGGCAGGGGACTGGGCAGGGGCCTGGGTACTGGGCAGGGGACTGGGCAGGGGACTGGGCAGGGGACTGGGTATGGGGCAGGGGCCTGGGTACTGGGCAGGGGACTGGGCAGGGGCCTGGGGACTGGGCAGGGGACTGGGCAGGGGCCTGGGTACGGGGCAGGGGCCTTTGGTACTGGGCAGGTGCCTGGGTACGGGGCAGGGGCCGGGGTACTGGGCAGGGGCAGGGGCCTGCATTATGGGCAGGGCTTTTGGTACTGGGCAGGTGCCTGGGTGCTGGGCAGGGGCCGGGGTACTGGGCAGGGGCAGGGGCCTGCATTATGGGCAGGGCTTTTGGTACTGGGCAGGTGCCTGGGTGCTGTGCAGGGGCCGGGGTACTGGGCAGGGGCAGGGGCCTGCATTATGGGCAGGGCTTTTGGTACTGGGCAGGTGCCTGGGTGCTGGGCAGGGGCCCGGGTGCTGGGCAGGGGCCCGGGTGCTGGGCAGGGGCCCGGGTGCTGGGCAGGGGCCCGGGTGCTGGGCAGGGGCCCGGGTGCTGGGCAGGGGCCCGGGTGCTGGGCAGGGGCCCGGGTGCTGGGCAGGGGCCCGGGTGCTGGGCAGGGGCCCGGGTGCTGGGCAGGGGCCCGGGTGCTGGGCAGGGGCCCGGGTGCTGGGCAGGGGCCCGGGTACTGGGCTGGGTCAGAGGTGCCCCAAACGACCATAGTGCCCCTTACACACAGAGGTCAGGGGGTACGTGGGCCCCCAGTGATATTTATTTTCCCTACCCCGCACTAGATACACTGTTTACGTGCGCAGGACCCCTGGACTAGGCTTCTCATTGCCTAGGGGCCAAACCATGACCCCCAGACATTTCCCACTCTCCACAAAGTCCAATCCACAGGTATAAAGCTGCATTGATCTAGTACTTTAAACATGTTTTCTTATTTGTGATTGACATTCAATTGCTGGCAAGAATATTCTAAGAATGATCCTCGATTTCTCGGAGAAAATACGGCTAGATCAACTCCTAAATGGCTGTCCGCAGTGCAGTGGGCCGACGCCCGGTGGCTGAGGAGGCGGGGTTGGAGGTGAAACTGGCCCTCCCCTATATCTGAGAACTCTGACCTCTGTCTCCTCAAGGTCACGGGTCAAAGGTCGGGCCGATAGTGGTGGCGCCACCTGGTGAGCTCCTCGGCGGGTGGGGCGTCGGGTGTTGATCCTGGTCAGTCCGGTTACCATGGAAACCGAGAGGTCAAGGTGGCCCAGGTGGTTCCGGGGTGTGCGGTGTCAGTGGGAGAAAACCTGGATTCCACATGCACGGAAACGGCACTAAATCAGGGTCCATACTTACAAGGGTGTAAGTGTAACAATAACGTGTGAACAGCTGACAGGGCTTTTCAAGGACTAGTTTATATCCGAACATGTACCATATTGTTTTTTTTTATCTAAAATACCGTGGATATTTTTTGTTTACTCCTGATCCTATGCCTGGGAGTCAACCCCGCATCCAGCAATGACGTGCATCTACGTGTGGTCTACTACATACCCTTTCCCTCTAGCAGACCTGCATTGATCTTTTTTCGCTGGATCCCTGTTTTTCTCAACTCTCGATGCATAAACTGGTGCCCAAATGAACGGACCTTATTGTATTGATAAGGCGAAGATGCAATGTAATCCATTCATGTGGTGAATATATTGTACAATGAATATGAAATATTTACAGTAAATATTACATGTACATTTCATTTACATTCTATATTTTGTACAATATGTGGTACTAACAGAAACAACTACAAAATAATGATAAAGATATACTATCTGCATCAATTTAGAGGTAACACGAGAGCATAGTGAGCCAAGTCTTTTAGCAATAATTCCCATTATAATCAATTTCTGTACCAATTTCTATTTCTTGAATGTAGGAAATAAATACGGTAAAGGGTAACCGATTAGATAAAGAGCAGAAAGCACAATCAATGTCATGTGATAAGACAACATAGGTTTTAGGTAAATTGATTGCAGGCATTCTCCACTATTAATCAGTTCAAAGAATGTAAAGGTTAAATGTTGACGATTGAAAAAAATACCTTCTTTCACAATCCTGTCTATCCTTTGTTAAAGGGTTCCACAACAGTGTACCTCAAAAGAATGGTCTAATTCTGATCCTATTCGAGAAGGCATGAAGACGGTTTGTTCGTCAGTAGCATATTTAACCATACCGGTTCAGCAATGTTTATCTCATTTTTACTATATGTAAATAATAGGCACATTAATCGAACAATACGTCATTGTTCTGAGCTTAAAAGATTCATCCTGCCATGTAATGCTTCAATAAAGTAATGTCCACCTCTCAATATATACCCCTTAATAAACATATATACGTCACACTATTTTGAATAAGTTGAAGGTCTCCTTTTTGGTGAAGGTCTTTTGGGCATATGAAACAAAAATACGAGAAGAAAGTATGTATAATTAAAAATGCCAGAGGTGGTACCGAGGTGCACGTCCCAGACGCTGACCGGGGGAGGGGGGGGGGGGGGGGGTGAGTGGGGGAGGTGAGATCCGGGTTGTCGTCGTGGTCCAACATCCGGGCACCCACTGCCTCTGTCACTAAACGCTTGGCAATATCGACCTTGACAATTGGAACTGGTAAAATAAAATCGATGCTACTTGGTTATTCAATCGTACACATGTACTGTGTCTGTAACAAGTAGTCAAAAGAAAAACAGCAACATACTCGGGCCCCACTAGCGTGTCCAGGATTTAAAAAGAAAAGCGGGCTGGGACGTTTTTTAAAAAAAAAAAAAAAACTTTTGGGGCGAATTTTACCTTATGTTAAAACAACAAACAAAAAGTCCAAAAAAAGGGAGGGGCGCGCATCCCCCCTTTGGATCCACCCATGTCGGCATAACACTTTTGCGAGAACAAAATATGAAATAGTTAAACATGGGGAAACTTGCTTTTCATTCCTTTTCATCAACCGTATTTTTGTAGTCTAAAATCCCTATCCAATATACATGGTCAGGAGAAAATGAACAGCTGTGCACCGGCGAGAACAAATCACGTCACAAGTGTTAAACTGTTTACTTTCTATCTGTTCCCAATCCACAGTGTCTAGGGGGGTATATAGACATGGTGGATCAGACCGAGCTATCGCCAATTTTCCAAGATAGTTGAGTATCCGGAAGGTGGCTTGCATTGCGTGTGTTTAGACTTCCGGTTAGCCCAGTCTGACATACAGGCTGGTAATGACGTGTCGTCAGCCAACCAGAGCAGGCGCTACACATCTCATCCCCTTGGCCAACCAGAGATGTCGGTACAAATCTCATCCGTCGCTATGTTACCATTATCCCCCCTGCCTGCTTTCTGCGAGTTGCCATGGTTACCCTATCTTATCTGGTGGTAGAAAATGACGTGTGTATCCCTAGGTGGAGTTGTATATTACGGCTGTCCGGGGCCCTCTGTGTCGGCCTTCCCGCACCGTCCACCACTCATTTGGTGCGGCTTATCTGGGCCTTAGCCACTTTTGCCTCTTCACTCGATACTTGTTCTTATTTATGTGCTCAAGTAAAGAAACAGAACAAGAGACGGGCAGTATTTGGGAGTCGCTATTGGTAAATGGGGCAAGATAAGGCTCACTCGGAAATAGTTTTCAACCTAGCAGAGTAAGTAGGGTCTAGTTTTCAAAGAGTGTACCCGCGCTATAGCAATTATGTAGGCATTAGAATGGTTTATAACAAATAATGAGGGGAAACATTTCTACCATATTGGTACAGGTATTAAGTTTGGAGAAAAGGTTTCTCAAGTCCCTCGATTGCTTTACCTGAATATGAATTTAATGAACAAACATCAGCCGTTCATATAGTGACTATCTGTACTGATTTGAAAATCATGAAACCTGGACCTTTTTCATTGGAGCGGGAACAACAATAAATAGGGTAAGATAGTGTGTAACTCTTTTTTACGGCCATTATGCATATTATATATATATATATGTGGGTACTTGTGTAAAGACACACGTGTATTTCTAGGCTTGGCAGTCAATTTCGTTTTTCTCCAGTCCCTCTAAATAGGTTGAAACACGAGGGGCGCAGATCAGTATTAAATGGACCATACTTCTTCTCCGGCCTAAACCTGTAAAATGTGCTGCTTGATTTGAAGAAGGCATTCGTCTTGACGTCTTCCGCAAAAAGTAGCATACCAACAGATGTCGTAAGACATTTGCAATGCTGTTTTTTCTCTTGAGAAAAACATGTTGCGAATTATTCAATTGGTTATTCGCGGGTGGCGTTTGTTACTGTGGTTGTTATATGTCCGCCCAGACAGGGGCTGCCTGGGGTAATGATAGGGGCAGGAGTCGAGGCTGAGTCAGTGGTGCCGCACTGGCCCACTGAGCACAGGGTCGGAGTGCGAATCCCATAAGAAAACTTTGCAGGAGACCCACCCTCGTCTTCCCATTGACAACTTCAAAGAGTGACTTTGTAATTTACTCCACATGATGTCCATTGAAGGCTCAAGTATCCAACAACTTGTAGCACAAAGCCTGGCCTAAATCCCCCGCCCCGAACACGGGCGAGCTGCTGATTCCCCTGATAAGTGAGGTGTAGCCTCCCCCACGAGCCGACTCTCACCTCCAGCTTACAGTGTATAGTAAAGCTGGGGGCCGAAGAGGGCCTTACATATTGTACCTGGGTCTGGAGAAGGTCGGGCTTTTCTCCCTATGATATGTTGATATGTGACACCAGGTCGGGGGTAGGACCCCCCCCCCCCCCGACCTGTTTGCGGGCCCTCCGGTCAATACCTCGACCTTCACAGGTACACAACCCCCCTGCACACCTTGGTATACATTCACCGTACTTTCTGTCCTGTCTTGTCAAAGGCCTTTTGGATATCAAACCGCGGCCCAGAGGCGGATCCCTGCAGTCGGCGGCGACCTTTCGGCCTCTGCAGTACCACCGCCCGGCGAAAGGGATGGGGAGGACACATGCGAAAACCATAGTAGTGGAAGGGAAATGTATTCGTCACAAGATCAGTCAGCAGTCCAGACACTCGGATTGAAGATTTTATTTAGACCCTTCTTCTCTCACACCTTCTGTCTCTACCAGGCCCTACCCCTGTCCTGTTCTCGCCTTTCTTAGCACGTCTCTTCCATCCATTCTCGTCACTTCACACCCCACTTCATGAACCGAGCTATAAATAAACACGACCTTTTTTGATCTAATTAACCATGCCATCATTTACCCTTAAAATGTGGGCCGCTGAATGTAGGGGTTTCACACCTGTCTAGACTGAATGCCCACGGCCCCCAATCTGCTCAAAACCAACCTGGCAATCTTTTTATCTGAAACCCTACTTGTGGGAAACATAAAGCTGGCATTGTCAGGGGTGGTCTGATGTTAGGATATGCACCTTGTCCGGGCCAATTAGGCCTGTTCGTGGCCGGGAGGTATGGAGGCGAATTATAACCTCCCCGGGTGTATGTCAATGTTGGGGGTGTATATAGCGGGCGGGGGGAGGTGAGGTGAGGGGGCATATAAGGGGTAGGGCAGACGGGCCCGGCCTGGAGGGACTGCAGACCTATTTAAATCCAGAAGGGTACACAGATTTGTGAGTTTGGGGTAGGGCTGTACACACACACTGACCACACACTGGGCACTGTGTACGAGCAGGCCCTGGTCAGCCTTGACCACTCAACCGTACCCACTGACCTTCTAAAGGTCATTCAGGAATGGGGGAGGGGGTGTTGGGGAGAGGTTTGTAGTGTGAATGTTAAGTCTCTCTTCTGTTCCCAACCTTCAGCTTTTCCACCTGCGGCGACGTTCGGAAATCACGGTACAGTGAGTCTGTCTGAATGGGATGTCTCACACAGTTTATGATAGCCAACAAACTCTACAAAAACAAAAGGCCTGTGTAGGCCTAGGCCTGTATTCAGTAAGGGAACTCTGCACAATGGAGAGAGATGTAAGATTCCTAGTGTAATAGGGTTAGGAAGAAAATGTTCAAAAATTCGGACACACTTTTTGGCAAAATAGGGGTTGGGGAAAAGTCAAAGCCCTGCAGGCATTGCTGGCGGTAATGATGTAAGTGAAATAACGTCGGCATCTTATACATCGTGTGGTCTGTACTATCTTGGATTGATGCTGACGTCAGTCCAATGTCATTTGAATCACATACTTATGACATGGACTCTATATACAGGTTTTTCTTTTGGGCCGTTTTGTGCATATAATAAATACAAACTTTAAAAAAAGCATGCACAATAATTGTCGCGATCGGTGAGTAGGCACTTCAAAGACGCGCGGCACAAACACGTCATGTTCACACTGTCGCAAACTGCGGGGATGGACAAACGGTGGTCAAACGTTTCACAAAGGAGGCCTATATCTGCAAACAGTGGACACCCAGCTGGTCATAAAGAACTTCCTGTATTAATGAGTGTGCTTTGTTTACACTGCATTACCCGGCGTCACCTCACCGTGGAGACCCGGGCTCGGGTCTGTCGGGGGTGGCCATCGTGTCAGGTTGTTTGGTCTAGGCCAAACCTTGGCCCCTACTGATTTGTTCTTATAGTTTATTTCCAGGGGCGGATCCAGGAATTCTACATCAATTCTGAGGTTTACTATGAAATATTTTGAAAATTGCCTCCATGATTATTCCATGAAGACATTTGTACAATACAAAATTAACCAAAGCAATTTGATTGACAAATTGCTCCTAAATTTGGTAAAATCCAGCTTTATATTTTGGCATTTTTCCCATAGGAACCAATGTTAAAGCCTGTCAGCCTAGTCTATAAAGTCCAACCCTATTTTACCCTGAAATACAGCATTTTGATTGGCTGGCAAACCTAAAAATCTGTCAACTGATGATATTTAAATGGGTCTAACCCCTAAATTCGACACGGCGACAGGGCCATTTCCTAAATTTCGACAGGGCGACATGGCAATTAAGGGACAAATGACATGACATGGGACAGGAGCATTAGAAAGATAATTTGACAACGGACAGCGCTCTAAACTGAAATATAAAGACAGGCAACAGGGTCGTTTTTTAAATTCGACACGCGACATGGACCCCCCCCGGTCTGTACCCCCATTTAAGAAAGCATATATATGGTTAAAGCAGTCCTTGAAGATACAGAAAAACATGATTCTTGCTTATTCCAGTAACCCCAACTCTTGGAAACAAGGATGGCATGTAGAATAATTTTTGTCCAATCCTAGCATATATTCAATATGGGATGGGCTTATTCAGTCCAACTGGTATAACTGACATGTTCAAGCAGCGTTATTTTTGCACTATTTGTCGGTCAGCTTTATCTCCCAATTTACGGTACACGGCAAAAACGTAACCACATTATAATCAAAACAAAGTAAAAATGTTTAGAAGAATTGTTATAAAAATTATCATAAGTATTTCGCGTGTTACACACCCCATTCGGAGGCACACATGCGTGGGGGACACAGAGATGCATAACCAGAGATGGAGTCCTCCCCCTCGATCTGGGGCGCTGCTGTTTGGTGATTTCCGAACGCACCCATTGTAGCCGAGTAGAACTCTCCGGCCGCGCCTGGCGGAGGCGGAGAAGCGCGGTGTGTACACAGAGCGGGGAGTACGGGAGGCAGGAGCACGTATCACCCGGGGAAAAGACCAAAATGTAGCTCTAGTTCACCCTCTGGATTAAATCTAAACCAAGCATCACATCTCGGGATACCTCTGGAGTTTACCCTACCGCGCATGGATTACCAATCGGCGTATTTATGATGTAGAGCTCCGTTTAAAGGTAGGTCCAAAGCCAGCAGTCCTTTCTCTGACGTTCTTCACCGTCAGCTTCAATGGCCGCAGCTGGCCCAGACCTCCGCCACCCTCACCCACATTCCCTCCGAATTCCACCCTGAATCAGACCAGATACACGCCCACCCTTACGTAAGGTGGTAGCCAGGGATATCAGTTAGCGATCTGCGTCGTTTTTTGGGCCGATTGTGTGGTTTTATTGGTGTGTTTTGGTGTTGTATGTGGGTGTGTTTGTGTGTTGTCGGCGGGCAGGGCGGGCAGGAGGCGGCCAGCAGCAGGCTGTTCAATACCCTGCTGCAGGCTGCTGCCCGCCCCAGCCTCCTGCTGCTGCTGCTGCCTTGTTCACACACACGCCGAGTCCTGCCTGCCATAGCTCTCAGAACGGGGTGGAGGCGAAAAAAGCCTCCCCTGTTCCCTGTTAAAGCAGGGGCCAGCAGCGTGCTGCTACTCACTAGACCCAGAGGCTACAGACCTCCTTTAACAAGGCTCCCCTCCGTCCCTCAACTATTAAAACCACGGTCCTGGTAGTACGGCCCCCTATACCAGCAGCCAGCCCTCTGCAGTAATGCCCAGTCCCCGGGTCGTCCTGGGGTTTGTAGAATCTATGGATGCTGACAGGTCCGACTCAGGGTTGGAGATATGTGAGTGAGAAGGGCCGCCCCATCCCTCCCAGGAGACGACCACCACAGACAGGCACAGGGGGTAGGCGCCTCTGGAGTACGGACGCCCACCGTATATTATCAGGTCAAGCAAATAAATCGGTCTTGACTAAAAGGGTTTTTGGTTCACTGCCACCAACAGTAGACTGCAGGCCAAGGGGGGGGGGGGAGGTGGGGGGCACTGTTAGATCTACCTGAGTGTAATGGCAGCCCTAAGGCTAAGGGCGGCGGGGGGATCGAACATACCCAAGACATATTCTGCCTACTAGGCTGGAGGAAAAAATAAATCCGACCGAGTCAAGCAATAAGCTTCAAGTGTAGTTTCTGGCCGTAGAGTATCAGTCTATCTGTAGCCGGGGTACACGGATGTTGCTGGCTGCGGCCAGACGCGGTGACCTGTCCGTCCTTGTGGCCTCAGTCCGTCTCCACATATCATAGCCTTCAGGGATTCATGTCAAACTCCCATTAATATGTCTCCTGAAATGGGCCCTAATGTTCACGTTAGCTTATTATGTGCCAAAAAAAGATCAACTGCCAGGTCCATTATTCGGATGGACTAGTTGTAAACATGAAGATTATATGTGTGGACGGCCCTAGTATTAAGTTTTAACTTTTTGATTAGACCTAATTCTGTGTACAGTAAGAAACCATTAGAATTACATGTAGCATAAACAAAAACAAATAAAACCACACACACGCAATCAAACTGTCATATAAATTGCAATATTATAAATAATGAAATGAAGTAGGGAATTATAGACTCCAGTTATTAAAGTGCCGCACTTAGGCCTAATTGTAAACACACATGATTGGCCCATCTCATGAAAACCTTACCCGACCTAAAAGTAGAAAACGTATGGGCCCAAACCTATTCTCTCCACCCCTTTCTGAATACCGATTAGATCTAGACTAATCATCCTGCTAGGGTGCAACAGACCCTTATGGGGGATACTAGCCGTCTAATATACCCTCTCAAGCCGCGTACAGGGATTATGTAAACATTTTGCCCGTTTCACTGGGGATTTGCATGTAATGTACCTCTACGTCTAATGTAATGTCTAATGTAACCTCTAATGTAGAATAATCGGTCTATGCTCATTAGGCCTAGCAGTTTACCTGCATGGCTCATTGGCTGGAGCCCACATCCAAATCCAAATTCATTAGTGAGACAAGGCATGGTGAGTTCGCCAATATGACAACGACGGAGTGACCGTATAACATAGCCTCCTGCTACCAATATTGACGACTCGACATCAATATCAGTGAGTTGAAGCATGTGTATGAAGTATGTGGAGGTGGGTGTATGGTGGCGGGGGTGGTGGTGGTGGTGGTGGTGGTGGTGGGGGGGGGGGGGTTTACGATGGCCGAGGAGAGTGGCCTCAGACGGCCTGATCCTATCGGGCTGTATCCCTTACACCCCCCCCCCCCCCCCCCCCGGCCGACAAAAGGCGGCGGGCCAATAACATCGCCGCCCCGCGCCGCCACACTGCGCATGTGCAGCAGGAAGTGGGGCGCGTGTTGTCGTCGGCAGATTAGAGGGGTAAGGTGTGAGGCCGGGCAGGCACAGGATGTACCCCTAAACGGATTGACCAGGGTTTGAGCTTAGCATAGAGTTACTAGTACCGGGTACTAGTGAAAATACTGTCGGGCTAGTGAAATTTGTGAGCAGCTAGCCCGATGGGCCAGTGAAAATCTTTGAAATTACAGGAAGAACTCATTATACGGACTTGTGGAACTTTGATCTGGGCTAGTGGAAAGAGAAGGCCACTAGCCCAGTGGACTAGTTGACCAAATAGTTAAAGAAAAACCCTGTTGACCGATTCTCCAGGTGGTTCTGAAGTAAACGGTGAGAGTGTCGTGTGCACGACAGACGGGCAGCAGGCCTTAGTGTGGGTCTCCCCTTCGGGGGAACACGTACTGCATCCACCTACAGCTCAGGCAATTTCAAAACATCGAGGTCAACTAAAACATTGTTGAGTTTAAAGCTGTTTTTAATACCCTTTGCAATAATGAGCTCTGGTGACTGAATGAATAATTTTCTTCTATATCTAAGCTTATGCTGTTTTAGATATTATGATCTTCTACAACTACCAACATGATATCGTAATGGTGTACAGATATCAAACCAATTTTATTGAAATGAAAGGTAAAGACATGACTCAAAAACACAACTTGAACGGAGTACTTGTGATGCTGTAAGAATACTTGACTTACTTTATTTATGTTGTAAACAGATACCTCCCGTTGAAGCCTACCATATTCATCATCACCTCTCTCAAAAGCAGGGCGGAGCGTTCGGGAACTTTTGATCCCGGCATTGGGCCCGTTGTCAGGGCGGGCGGGTGTTTTTGGGCCCTTTATCTGTCTGATCTGTAAGGTGTGTAATAGGAGTGAGAAGAAGCCTGTCACGGTCTGTGGCCGGGATAGACCCGCTCGCCGGCCGCCCCGACCTTTGTTAACTTGTAGGTTATTTATTAACTAAATGAGACTTCCGATGGTAGCGATAGCTGGTCCCCCGAGGACGGCGTTTGCCGCTCCTGGACGTGCGCACAAGGCAGATGTCTGCGGCACTCCTGTTTGCTGTTGGCGATTTGTCAACAGGAGGAGAGAGTAAACCTCAGTTCGGAGATGGAGCAGGCGACATTCGAGCAGTTGATGAAAGTCGCCGTGTCGGGTATCGGCCGTCGGCGGACTGCTAAATATCGCCTGTTTTTTTTTAAGGAAACGCCCCAAGCCTGAGGTAGCATTCATCCCGCTAAAAGAGAACTCCGCGCAACTTTAACTTCGTGGCTTTGTGAACCCTGGATATTTTTTTTCAAGCATCAGTCGAGACGTTCTGTATTGAAATGTATGGAAAATGCTAATTGAGATTCACAGATTTGTCATTTGCCCTTTAATATTCTTTTCTCCTTTGAGATTCTCGAGATTGCACGTTGATCTTTGTGGTTAGAGATAGGCCTGGTATGGCCCGGGGTCTTTAGGGGGTGGAATAATAAATCTGTATTTGAGGTGAAAGTGTGTTTTGGCCGGGTCTGGCCGGGGACGTCAAGTGTATACTTGAGCGGTGCGGTGGAGAGGTGGGTGTTTGGCGCCGGCCCTAATGATATAGGATTAGGCCCGTTAAAGTGGGGGCCTGTGTTCGCCGCGGGTTAACGCCGTAAGCCCGGATCACGGCCCCATTTTAGCACCAAATCCGGCCCGGATTAACGGATCAGGCCAAGGGAAAACTTTCCCACCAGCCGGAAAGAACACGTTCTATTGTTGACCACTTTGAGACTCAAACTTCAGCGGACTATAATGTAATGTAGCAGTCAGCCACTGCTACCATTGCTGTATCATTGCTGTATAACTTCTTCCACCCCTAGTCTCGCGTATCGTTGCTTAGACCTGCACCAAGGAACCAAATGTGTAATAGAGAAAAGGTTCGTAGATCGGTGCGCCGGCATGGTGTTGGGGATTATGCACAGCAAAGGTTTCAAAAACGCCATCTAAGGCATGTAATTTACGCTGAAGGCCCTGTGAGAGTCAACGGCAGGCAACTGACTCCCGCCTGACTCTTGCCTGACTCTGTTCTGACTCGCCATTCTGACTCCCACATGACTCCCCAGGCCCCAGCTTGGCGGACGGTAGTATTTGCAGAGACGTCTGATTATCATATTGACATAGAGTAGTAAATTAAAGACATGTCACATCGCCTGTGATTCAGGATACAGCATTAATTACTTTAGTTTTAGCAGCGCTAGGCAAATGGGGTGTTCAGTGGGCCAGGACCACCAGAAAACGTTACTCGGTAACTAAATTGGGGGCTTAAGTTGCCCAGTGGTAAACTACAATATATAGGAGGATGTTTGGGAATGGACCTCAGATCTCCAGCATACAGATCAGTAAACGGCTTGTAGAGCCCTGAATTAGGACAGAGCCGACTAAAGGACTGCCCAGGACGGACCAGCCTGCCCTCAGATGATGCATGGAGTATAAAACAGTCCACTGCTTATTCTGAGGCCTCTCTGTCAATGTGTCAGGAGAACTGTTCACTCTTTTAAGGACTACAGAAACTTGACTCTTGTCAAGGTCTCACAAAAAGACATACATGTACATCTCCTAAACATTGGGAGGGACGTGGTGAAGTGTCCTTTGTGGAGGAGTGTGAGAAGTCCACCTCCTACCCGTTGGGCGGCGGTGGGAGCTGGCTGCACGGGGTCAGGTGACGGGCCGCCCCGGGAGGCCGGCAGGGGCGCCACAGGCTGCGCGGGCTGTCCTTTTCAAACCGGCCTACAGAAGTAAAAACTCCTGGTTTAAGTCGGTGTTTGTTACCAAGGGGCCGAGCAGTGTGAGGCCCGGCCACGTATAACGGCCGCATTGTCCTACAGAAGTGATTTGGTTAGAGTTTAAGGAACAGGGGTAGCTGCAGGCCACAGGCTGACACAGAGTCACCAAAGTGAACACAGGAGGCGAGCAGAGTGGGGCTGGGTGAAGTAACAGACCGACCCTGTAGGCGGATACGTCTGGCCAGGAGAGGGGTGGTCCGTCTCACGGCGTGCAGAATATCATATACAATATAACCTGTCACCTTAAGGTCAACCCACACGTCCAGTCACCCCTCTACTGAACAGGGTTAATTTGACCAACACAATTACCCGTGTCACTTTACCTCGTGCATGGATATCGACAATTTATTCTTACCCATCTGAGACCCCCCCCCCCCCCCCCCCCCCCCGTCAGTCTATAACTGCTGCTATTCGGGCCCGGTCAGCCCCCAGCAGGGCCCGGCCGTCACGTGCCCCTGTCCAGGGCGTCAACTTAGACATACACAAGTTCACCCACACACCATCCCCGGCAGGTGGCAGGCGCCTAAATGACACCGCGCCCAGGCCTGGCCATTGTCAGGTGTTGACTTAGGTACCCGCCCATTGGGGTCAGTTATCGGAGGCTGGCCCTCTGGGTGCTGGACAGGCCCCTAGGACTGGGGGGCTCAGGGTTTTCCGGAGTTTTACATTGAAAAAAATCAATATTTTGCCCAAAAGGCCGTAATGGTGACGTATTTCCATTGGCTCAAGAGGGAGGGGACAAACTGGGGGAGCGAAATCAGCCAAACATAAACTAAGTCCACACCAACGTCCATTCACCTCACAGCCGTGGCGATCCGGGGAAGGTCATGTTTATGGACGCACAATGGCTTTAAATGTGTCAGTTGGAAAACAGTGAACGTTACCAGTTGGTGCCCACGTGTGGAGCGGACCAGCAGAGGGCAACATGCCCTAGGTTCTTAATGCATTGGTGCTAAGCGCTAAATTCCGTGCATTAAGATAAGGTAATACGCGTCTAATCTGAGCACGGTCCGTCCGTGTGTGAGCGGCCTGAGCCGATTACGGCGCGGGCCGGTATCTCCCACGTACAGGGCCCGGCCTGGGGACACACTCAGACACTGGAGTTGAAAATTTGAGGGTAGAGGGGATCCCAGACCTAAGGTCCAGCCGATGTACATACATGTGATAATGAGCAGTGTTTTCACGCATCTTTTTTTTATTTCAATCTGTTTGTGCGATATTTGCATTTCTCCCGACTTAACTGCACCCAGCCACGTCTTAGCAAACCTGCATTGTCCGACGAGCTTTTAGTCGTAGAAAAACAGAGTTAACTGGTTGCTGGCGGTGTGCGGCTGGTTGTTTGTCGGGCCTTCACAAAGGGCGCATTAGGCCCGACACCAGCGGGCCCCAAACCGGCGCCTGGTTTACCGGGAAACAAGTGAAAACTTACTCAGTGCCGACTTACTTAGTGGTCTCTGAGTCACCAAAGGCCGCTTTCTCCTGCCCATCGGCCACCGTTTAAACCCGAGTTGTTTACCAGCTGTAGGTCTGTGTTTTTTCACGTAGGTCTGCGGTGCGCACAAACTATTACCTGATTCGCCGGCTGATTCGCCAACATTGATGCATGTGGTAGTGGTAGATGTTGGGCCTGAAAATCCTGTAACACAGATGTCATTCTTCAAACTTTTCTTAAGGTGACCTACTTTTAAGTGATTCTGGTTTGCACACATGACTTTTTTTCCCATCACTCCAATATCCATACTATCCTATTATCCTATTAATTCCTCCTAGTAGGAGTAAAAGCGTTTGGGGCCTTCCATTTAGTACGTACGCAAATTTTCCAAAATTCTAGACCCCCCACCCCCCCTTGGGTCAAAGTACGCATTGGAATTATACAGGAACGTACGCAAATTTTCGAAAATCGCATACCCCCCCCCCATTACTGCGTACGTACTTAATGGAAGGCCCCTTTCCTACATTTCCAGCAGTTTGATCACTCTCTGGTAAATGCAGGCGGGCCTTATCTCTGACCTGATGTGACCCCGGCGTTAGGCTGCGGGTAGTAGACTTAAACAGTCAGGTCACACCACGTATATAGGGGTCTGTTTTAAGTGATATAGCTGTAGAAACCTGGGGACCCTCACAGCCTTGTGCCCCATGACAACACATAGCCATAGGAACCTGGGCAGGGTTTGACCATAGCTGATCTTGCTGGGCTAGTGAAATTTGTGAGCAACTAGCCCGTTGGGCCAGTAAAAAGGTTTGAAATTACATTAATAACCTAGTATATGGTCTAGTGAAACATTGCTCCGGGCTAGGACAAAGGCGGGGCCACTAGCCCCGTGGACTACATGTAGTGGACAAAATAGTAAAGGAAACCCCTGCCGGGGACGTCTGTCGGCCCCATTTTGACGTAGCTGTGTGAAAAATGACGTGATTACTGTGCCCTCAGTGCAGGAATGGTAAGGATCATTCTGACGACCTTCCCATTTGCATATTAATCATGACGCATGCTGACTGCGGCACTGGGGGACGTGAAGGGCTTTGTGTGCCCGACACATGCATGCATAAATTGTGAGGGGGGATGGGTGAGGTCGTCACACGCATCTCTCAGAGCTTAGCAGCCGCAGATGGGAAGGGCATAGTTAGACCGTGATCTGGCCTTAGCTAGATGTGGCTAACCTAGTCCTAGTACGGTAAGAAGGTTAGAATAAAATTTGGTCATACACAAGTAAGATATTTGTCATAGTCTGTCTCTCTCGGAATCCTCCCCTCTTTCCCCAACAGACAGGTTCAGAAATACTTATTGTGACGATATCACCCCGTGCTGCGGTAGACTGCCCGGCTGTATTGTGGGTACTGCCGGGGGTACTGCCCGGCGCCCTGTACCCAGGTGGATCTCCCTGTTCCCGTGGAGGTGAGCCGTGTGCCGGGGCTGTAGGTACCCCCCCCGTCGTGGGCTGTGGGAGTGCAGGGTTCTCCCCGCGCCTGCAGCAGCAGGAGGAGCTGGGCCCACAGTCCACTCAGACTGCGGGGGACCACCGCCACGGTCACCTCCATCTCAATACCTCATGTGTGTGCACTGTCACTGAGGGCCTGAGTCAATATGCTCATAACGACCAAGGATTTATTTGATAAAATCATGCATCCGGTAATATATGCATGTGCACACCACTACATTAAGGTATTTATGATCTTAAAAAATCATGGACACGACGGGTGCATGCCTCCCCAAAAGTGTGCATCCTGAAGTCAAATTGTGCACACCGGGTGCAGGGTGCGCCCTTAATTCTAACATTGCTCTAGTATGGAGCCCTCTCGCGTGGCGGGGCGAGGTGACCTGATTATTGACTGCACCCCGCCACATACCGCCTAGTGCTGGGGCCGACGATCGATATTTCACCTCCACTCTCACCTCCCCCCACACCGTGCGAGCTGGGGGGGGGGGGGGCTGGGGGGCACGCTATACATGTATACATGTAGAGCTGGGCTCTAGGTATCAGCACTTGCCTGAAATTGATAAAATACTCTGAAATTAAAGGTATGATTGAAAGTCAATGGGACATTCTAATTTATCATTAGCCTTTTGGGGAGTTTTAGTAACCACGACGCATCACGATACGTTGACGTTTCTCAAATCTTTCTATCCACGCCTCAGATAACCAGTGCAAGATTTGAAAAAAACAGCAACATTTATTTATTAATACCATGGACAATGAAATACACTCCTAATGTAATAATTGTGGCATCAGTCATTAGAGCAGATGTTACAGGATGCGTTGGAGTTGCTTCAACGGATGACGGGGGATCGTGTTAGGCATAGGGAAATGCATTCAATTTAAAGCTGCGTTCTCATCCTTGAGGACGTTTTTTGATACGTTGTAACTCCCGTAACACCGCGCCAAATGTGTGACGTGACCAATAATGTTGCCGGATTACGTTTTAATGTTGCAAAACACATCGCCGGCTGTGGCGTCGCTAGGCTAACGTTGGCGGACGTAAACCTGACAACGGGAGGACGAGACCGTGGCTTTAAAAATGACATCTGCCCTTAATGCCCAGTTGTCAACCAGTAGAGAAGGTGCCCCAGACAACCACAACACCGGGCTTCAGTATTTCAGTATGATAAGTGATCAGACCCCCCCCCCCCGCCCCCCAAGCCCGTTATTGGGTCAGTGGCCCCCGGCTGTCCCCTCTAGTGTGTTGTGACAGTTGGACTATCAGCACTCATTAGATTTCGGTCCGAAACGCCAGGTGGCGTGACCGATGAGATGTAGTTGTGCGCATGCGCCCGGCACTGAAAAGTTTGGCTTTGCCAACGGCGCTTCGTAGCTGAATATCTCTTGGATTTTTACAAGATTTTCGAGGATTTCTTCACGTTTTGATTTCAATTACGGAATTTCTTGTGCTTCAAGAACCCGTCAGTCACGTTGGGCTGGTTATACTGAGCTGTTTAAGCTTGAGAACTTGTATGGACGAAATCTAGTGAACACTAGCTCGTACGGCTATCCGCGTGGTGTCACCGGTGCCAAAGGTCAACATGTCGTCCTCCTCTCGTACTAAGAGTGTGGCTAAGAAAGACAAAGACCATAAGGAAAAGGATAAAAAAGACGAGTCAGGTGAAAATGACTACGTTCTTTCTGACGGTGAAGTGGAAGATAGTACTTCTTCCGCGAATGGGTCTAAGTGGAAACGACAGGCTCAAAATAACATTGATATGAACAAGTTTTGTGAAGTTCTGAATGCAGGCTTCCAAAAAATGACTGATAATATCACGGAAAAGCTGGATGGCGTAGGTGAAAGAGTTGGTAATTCTTTTGCCGAGATGTACTCCTTCATGCGTGAGGAGTCAGAAATGCCCAATTTAGAGGAGGAGAACCTTTCCAACTACGACTGGCCTGACGGTTCCGTGTTGGAGGAAAGGGAACACGGACGTACACATGCTATGTCCTCGACTTCGGAAGATGCGGAGTCAACCAGTTCCTTGAATTTCTTCAAGAAACTCAACAAAAAACGTCCTGAGGAAAAGGTAGGGGAATCTGTTGATCCCGACCTTGCTGAAGCTATGGACAGAGCTTTTAGTAAGGGTCTGCCCAATGAAGATTGGAAGAAGTTGAAGGAGAAGTATATTCGCCCTGAAAACGTCCAGTTTCTTCAGTTACCAGAGATTCCGGAGAATGTGTACAGAAGGATGTCAAGTGATTTCAAGGATAAGGACAAATTGATCAAATATGTCCAATCGGATCTGTATCCTACGGCCATTTCTCTCACTTATGCCATTGACAAGATTGGCAAAGGAGATGTACAAGGGGGCATGGAAACGCTCTCCGACACCGTGTCCATGTTTGGTCATGTTATGAAGAATAGTGTGGTCGACAAGCGTAGAAGCCTTATGAAGCCCAAACTCCCAGAGGATTTTAGGGTCCTCGTGACGGATAAGTGCCCACCGACTCCGACTTCTCTTCTCGGGAATGTGTCTGAAAATACCAAAAAAGTGGCTGAGACTGAAAAATTGGCAACTCAAATGGATAGGGCTGCAAAAACAAAGTCTGACCAAGCAAAAAAGGGTCAGAACAGGTTCAAACCGTACGACAAGTCCAACCGTGGGGGTGGGAACTCCAGAGGAAGGGGATCCTTCTTCAAGAAATGGAACAACTACCGTCAATCAGACTCCGACAACAAAAACTACTCGAGTTACAATCACTCGAACGGCGATAAATCTTCTGGAAAATCGCATTTTCAGAAGGGAGGACAGAGGAAGTAACGGTGAGTTTCTGCCCTCCAGAACAAGTAGCTGGTTCTACAAAGTCTCACTTACCTGATTGGGAAGCTTTGACTTCCGATCGAGTTGTTCTACAAAATGTCGAAGGCATTAAGTTACAATTTGACGATGTCCCTGTTCAGGACTCTATTCCTAGACAATACAAATTCAATGAATCCCATACTGAGTTTATTGTCAAAGAGATCGAAGAACTCTTACAAAAAGAGGTGATTGTCAAGATTTATGATGTTCGGAATTGTTTTATTTCAAACATCTTCCTACGTCCCAAACCAAACGGCAAGTTTCGTATGATAATTGATTTGAGTGATTTGAATCAGTTTGTTTCAAAAAACCATTTCAAGATGGATCATTTGCAAGTAGCCACAGATATGATGTTCCCCAACGCGTGGTTTACTTCTATCGATCTTAAAGAGGCATATTATGCCCTTCCAGTATGTGAAGAGGATAGAAAGTTCCTTTGCTTTCAATGGGAAGGAAATTTCTATCAATTTACATGCTTGCCCTTTGGTCTGTCATCAGCCCCCTGGATCTTCACGAAAACACTAAAACCTATTTTTTGTGATTTTCGTGAACGGGGGTTTTGTGGTTTCGGTTATATAGATGATTCCTTCGTCATTTCAGAGACCTATGAGGAAGCGGTGGAGGCTACCGAGTACTTGTGTAACTCTTTCCATAAACTAGGGTTTAGAGTTCATGAGGAAAAGTCTATGCTTACACCTTCTCATTCGATTTTGTTTTTAGGATATCAACTTGATTCCATTGACATGTCAGTCTCTCCACCCCAGGAGAAAGTAGAAAAAATCAGATCGAAAATCGAAGACTTAAAGTCAAAAACAAAACCGAAAATAAGACAAGTCGCTTCAGTCATAGGGTCTCTAAATGACGCTTGCAAAGCTTCAGAGTACGGGAAGATGTATGTCAAACTCCTAGAGATTGAAAAGATCAGGGCTTTAACTTTCGCAGGTGCAAAACAATTTGATGGGTTTATGTCCCTGTCTCGGGCTGCTGTAGCAGACTTAGATTGGTGGCATGTTAACATTCAGTCACAAAAAAGGTGGATAAGGATTTCACCCCCTGATTTAACGATTTATTGTGATGCTTCGAATCTAGGCTGGGGAGCTTCGTTCCGAGGTGAATCAACAGGGGCTAGATGGTCTGTTGAAGAAAGTGAAATGCACATTAATGTGTTAGAATTAAAGGCAGTGGAATATGGTGTGAAATCGCTCTGTAACCATCTTCAAAACACGGGGTTGCAGATTCTTTCTGACAATACCACAGCAGTAGCTTACTTGTGTCAGGGAGGCGGTACAAAATCTTCAGCTTGTAACAAAGTGACAAGAGCCATTTGGGGCTGGTGTGAACAAAACAATGTCTGGATAACGCCAGGGTATATTCCAGGGTCTGAGAATGTAGAAGCGGACTATGAAAGCCGATACTTTACAGAAGACACTGAATGGAAATTAAATCCAAAAATTTTCAACATTGTTGTTGAGGAATTGGGGTTGCCAGACATTGATTTGTTCGCTTCCAGGAACAATCACCTTCTACCAAAGTATGTAAGCTGGGGTCCCGATCCAGGTGCTTTGGCTGTAAATGCTTTCTCTATCAATTGGTCTGCATTTAACTATGTGTATGCTTTCCCTCCTTTCAGGCTTCTCAACAAAGTACTTCAAAAAGTAAGGAAGGAACGAACAAAGGCAGTTGTAGTCGCTCCAAATTGGCCAGGCCAGCCTTGGCACAGTCCACTCGAAAGGAAAGCATCTCAAATCCTACGGTTCAAAAGAAAACAGGACAACCTGTTAAGGACAGACACAGCACCTCTCAAAGGGAAGTCAGTGGACGATATTCCCATTTGTGTTTATCTGCTTTCTTAAGGAAGATAAAAGATTATGATCTAACTCCTCTGGCTACGGAGTTGTATTTAGATTCTTGGAGACCTAATACTAGGGTCCAATACTTCGTGTACATTAGACGTTGGTTCCAAATGTGTGTGGAGAAAGGTTGGGATAAATGGAAACCAACCTTATCTCAAGCTATTTTCTTCCTTTCCATGTTATTCAACAAAGGGTTATCCTATAGTGCTATAAATGCTGCCAGAAGTGCATTATCCCATGTTCTGGACTGGTTCGAAGGAAAGCCTTTCGGACAACATCCTGTCACGTGTAGAGTATTAAAAGGGATGTACAATAGGAGACCTCAAAGGTCAAGATATGTTTCAACTTGGGACGTTGATATAGTTCTCAATTACTTGAAGGAATTGTCTCCTTTGGTTAAGTTGTCTTTTAAAGACTTAACACTAAAACTCGTTATGTTGTTATTACTAATAACTTGTCATCGATTACAAACCTTGCATTCTTTATGTTTGTCGGACATGATTTGGTCTAAGGATAAGCAAACAGTTGCTTTTAGGCTATCGAAAGTTCTTAAACATTCGAGAAGAGGATCTTTAGGAGTTATAACTCTGCGTGCATTCAATGAAGATCCAAGGTTATGTGTTGTGAAGACACTCAAACAATATATTCAAAAATCACAAGAACTCAGGAACAAACTTTGTGATAATTTGTTAATAACCACAGTTCCCCCTTTTGGGAATGCTTCGGTACAGACCTTAGGAAGGTGGGCAAGGCAAGTTCTTGCTAATTCGGGAATTGATACGTCCTTGTTTAAGGCACACAGCACTAGAGGTGCAACAACCTCGAAAATGTCCCAACTTCATGTACCAGTTAGGGATATCATGAACAAAGCTTCCTGGACGTCAGAAAATACGTTCCGGAAATTCTACCAAAAGGCTATCATGCCTACAGACATTTCTCATCAGGTCCTTACTGAGTTCTTGAATAAGAATACTCAAAAGTAATTGTGATTCAGAATTTGTAATGATTTACCTTTGTTGTTAATCATGTCTACTTACGGATATATAAAATCTGTTAATGTTCGTTATTTTTCTGTTATTTATTCAGGTAACAGTGACGAATCTTTAAAATCTCATCGGTCACGCCACCTGGCGTTTCGGACCGAAATCTAATTGTAAATTAAACATTAACTTACCTCCGTTAGTGTAGTTTAATTAAGATTAGATGAAGGGAGAAACGCTGAGGTGGTGGGACAGATGACCCCCCTCAGCCCTCCCGTTTCAAATGTTTATCATGATTTGAATTTCATTTCTTACTGCATGTTATCAATTTATGTTTGATAACCAAATTTTTCTCAGCGTTTCTACCAGTTGTTCGTCACTGAGTAGTTAAAAAAGTGCCGGGCGCATGCGCACAACTACATCTCATCTGTCCCACCACCTCAGCGTTTCTCCCTTCATCTAATCTTAATTAAACTACACTAACGGAGGTAAGTTAATGTTTAATTTACAATTAATTATGCACACAGGCCCAGATTAGTTATGCACACAGAGTGGTGCGTGGGTGTGCACATGTCGGGGTGGGCGTGGGGGCAGGGCGTGGGGGCAGGGCGTGGGGGCAGGGCGGGCACGTGCCCTGCACCGGGCCCTGCACTCCGCCATGTGTGCCCTGCATGGGTCGTTTTGGGTGAGAACATGGAGAGTAAAATCTCCATGGTGAGAAGGGCCTTCTCTGAGTCTGGCCCGGTGTGGGACTCCTGTGATGGGAGATGGAGCCTTGAATACCGTCCTGTCGAGGTGCCGGCACGCGGCCACTGTCTGGGGTAGGAGAGCGGGCAGCTGGGTTAGACAGGGCCCGCCAGGGAAAACCAACGGGAAAAACATGAGGTGGCCCGTCGTTGGACAAAGAGATCAAATTATGTACCAGATCGGTTTACAAACTCCCTGTGAGAGTGAGGAGGGGTACAAAAAGTGGTGTTCAGTGTGTCAAATACCGGGGGGTTTATGACCTGTAAAATGGGGCCTTCACTTGGGGAGGGGACCCGGCCACTGTCTGCCGGGCGGGCCCCTGTACCTTAGTAGTGTAGTCTGTCCCTGCCCTGTACCCTGCATGGCCGGAGGTGCAGGGGGAGGGGGGGATGAAGAAGACTGATGTGGTATATGCGAGTTGACAAGGTCCGAGACACAGTCCTGTGTCGTCGACACAATCCTGTGGTTTGTAGTCTCCTCCTCTATCTCTGTATTTACTACTTTTAGACAGGGAATGTCAGATATGATTGATCCAGTGATCCGGGAGTCGGGTATCTCTGCTGCCCCCTCCCCCCCACCAGGGCAGATCCAGCCGGGGGGGGGGGGGGGGTGTTACCATGGGCTGGCGAGTCCTCGGGGTAGAGCGTATACCTGGTGCAGCAGGCCCGGCTGTGGGAGGCTGTGGGTGCCCGCAAGGTGTCATACATACAGGTAAGGATCTGTCTTCATACCGCTGTCCGGGACCCACATATGTTAGATTATCTGATCCGAGCGTGTAAACCACGTTATAGGGGGCGTGTAAACTACAGGAATTAGATTGAGTTCAGAAAAACATGGTGAAAGTATCAAAAAAGAATAAAAAGCTGGGCTCCACCTACGGGCCTCCCCCCCCCCCCCCCGACCCCGGCACTACCTTACCTCCAGTACCCCCGGCTAACGGCCAGCCCGGCACTACTCTTCCCTACTCTTCCCCCACTATACTGTGCATTATTTAACGCCCTCCCGAGTCGCACACCACCCAGGGCAGGGTCACCTGGGTGCGTTCACAAATTACTCACCTGGGTCAGGCGGGTGCGTTCGGAAATTACCCAGCACGATCCCACCCTAGCACCTTTGATATTGGCATGAATTATTGAAAGTCAAGTCGCGATTAATTCCTGACTACGATGAATGATCTGTGAAAATGAGTGGGGTTTAAATTTTGCTATGTATTTGATAATTAAAAAACGGCAATAATTGCTGGTTATTCAGAGGTACCTTGTACCGTTGTGGTAAGGGCAAAGCGTTTGACCCCCACATCTGGCGGCCTGAGAAGTACACCTCTGGTGTATAATCGGGTGTTCAATTGATCACTGACTGCTGGTATGTTAGGTGTTAGTCTGTTACCCATTAACACGTTACTACAAAAGTGTTTGATAAAAAGCTTGCCTGCATGGAGGTTGAGCTGGCAGGTTTGTAATTCTACACGACAAGGTGTATATTTTCGCACTCTCAGAGGTGGGTGGCCGACGGGGTCCTGCCTTCCCCGACACACACGGCAGGACATTCGGACATGTCCGACGTATGTCCAACGTGAGCTGGCCAAGGTGAAGGTGTCTGTAGTAAAGTATTGCATGTCGGACAAATGTCCGACCTGTGAAATTTTTGTTGGGTATAGACTGCAGTGACACGGCCATGGTGGGTCCCCTAAGCCAGGGGACCCACATGTAAATAAACTGACCCCTCCCCTCTGATACCTGTACACAAACTGGCCCCTCCCCTCTGATACCTGTACACAAACTGGCCCCTCCCCTCTGATACCTGTACACAAACTGGCCCCTCCCCTCTGATACCTGTACACAAACTGACCCCTCCCCTCTGATACCTGTACACAAACTGGCCCCTCCCCTCTGATACCTGTACACAAACTGGCCCCTCCCCTCTGATACCTGTACACAAACTGGCCCCTCCCCTCTGATACCTGTACACAAACTGACCCCTCCCCTCTGATACCTGTACACAAACTGGCCCCTCCCCTCTGATACCTCCGACAACCCAATGTGATTTACATGGACGTCGGGACATGGAGAGTTGAGAGGCGACAAAGTGGGGCCGGCCGGGCCATGGGGAGACCATTAAGTGAGCATCATGTGGGGAACAAGTGAGAGGGGCAGGAGGGGCTAACGAGAGGCACGTTGGGCAGGGCCAGTGGGTCCTGACTCACGTTTACAGTCACTATCTCCTGGTTCAAAGGGCCCTCAGTGAATGGGTTTATAAGGGGGCAGGACACTGTATCTTGTTTAGACGACCTCGTTGAAACCTAGATACCGAAAGGCCTACCGCCCTTGTATCTGGCCTGCTTATCAGTTAACGATTCCGGAAAACGTCGCCAAGCCTCTTTTATCCAACTCCAAGTGGCGATAACGTCGATAAGTGAGTGTTTTGAAGTCTGGTGGCCACCAATCTGTGTGTTGACACACGTTAAACTGGTTAAGTCGGCTAGACGGGGGAGGGGGGGGGGGGTCGGTGGACCAGGCACCGACTTCTTGTTGGTGGAAATGATGCACAGACGATGTGGGGGGGGGGGGGGGGGTTACTTGTAAGAAGGTGGCCTAGCTGCCCTGTTGGCCCTGGATACCAGTAGGGCAAGTGTTACTTGGGAACGAAAGTCGAGGTAACAGACGAAACGACCACATTCAGTTGGCCCTGTGGTGCCCGTTCCTCGTCCCCTCCACTGAAAATGTAGTAGATAATATTCACCCTTAACGCACCCCGCCTCCCCTCCAGGTACCAACCAGCTGGTCCCCCACAAGACCCGCCCGACCCTCCGCCAAGGTGTGGACCTCGGGAAATGAGGGACTCAAACCGGCCCCAACTGTGTCAACAGGGTGTGACTGACCTGTGTGGGGGCCGGCCGGGGGACACACAGGTGTGTGTGTGTGTGGGGGGGGGGGGGGGGTCCTCCAGGGTGAACAAAGGGTGTACCGTGCAGCAGGGCTCCCCCGGGGCCGGCCATGTGGTCCCGTACACCACGCCCGATGGTACTCCATTCACCTTTTTGCCCGCTGAAATTCGGAGGTGGCTGTCAGGAAATGTGCGCTCTTTCATTTTTTCTCTCTTTTTACCTCAGCATATGGTCGTCTTTTAAATTCTCTAGTTTTTGACATTCTTTAAGACCTACTACAGAGGCGAAGAATTTGAGGGACGTCATTTACAGATGAATAGCTTGGACAAATGAATATGATTGATATTTCTAGGCTTATATTTTGAATGTCTCTAGTGCTGGCCCAGTTGGACAACCTGCAGTCTCCGCCCGCCCTCAGAACTCGGCCTCAGAACCACCCAGGCTACGTCTTTCCGTTTGTACACGTACAGAGCAATTGAACAGTAAAAAGAGATGAAGAAAACAAAAACACACAAAACATACGTAATTGGGTTTATTTGGCGTGGTGACCCAGCCCTGGTCGGTCTGTGGGTGTAGTTGTGGGCAGGTAACCAGGTGACCTTAAACAGGCCGTGTATCGGGGTCTGTGTGGGTCAGCTCCCCCCCCTTACCAGGTGGGTGTTGGCCGACGATAGAGGGCGGCCACCTCGTACTACAGGCTTCCACCACCGGGCACTGGGTCTAACAGCAGCCCTGGGCTGAAGGTTAAACATCTGACCCTCCAGACCCTGAGCACAGGGGGAGGGGCTAGATCTAGCAAGAGAGAGGGCCTAGATCTAGCACAAGGGGAGGGGCTAGATCTAGCACAGAGGGAGGGCTAGATCTAGCACGGGGAGGGGCTAGATCTAGCACAGGGGGGGAGGGGCTAAAACGTTGTGCCCGAGCGTTGTGCCTAAGCTAGGGGATTCATGAAAACCTCTTTCAGTTTCATCCGCCCTTGGATGTGGTAATAACTCTTGGTCCATGATGTACAGGTATCTACAGAACCAGGTGAACTGTCACGTCTTGAAACACCCCCAGATTCTCATGTGAAACACCCCGCCTTCAGTGCTGAATGGCTCGACCCAGCAGCCGTCTCCCCCAAACCATCATTGTAGCTTTTAGTTTGAAGGTTAATTTATAAACTGTGACTGAGGGAACTGGGGCGGTGGGAAACAGACTAAATACAGCCATGTGTGGTGGCGCCGTGTGTTTGGTCAGCCCAGGAGGCTCCACGTCCAAACAAACCACCAACATCTAGGCCAGACGCGTTCACGTTTAGTCCCAGATTGATAAACAGGGCAACATACCACGGCCTACCCTGAAGGCCATCACACTCATTTAACTACAGTTTAACTGCTGACAATACGGCACTTGTTGTCTAAATCTTCCAGATTCTCGGCCAGACGGGCGTGAAGTCCTCCCTGTGCCTATAGGGGGACGAGAAGCCGTCCCCTGGTGGTACTGGGACCAGGGCAGACTGAGTCAGGACGCCGGGAGGACCGGGACAGTGGGCACTGTGTCACACACTACTGATCACAGCAGTCCTTAATATGGACAAATAGACTCACTGATGAACGACACATGTCAGGTGTCCCCTTTGGTCTCTCACTGCATGAACCAGGGATTTATTGAATAGCTCAAGGAATAATTAAAAGCCACAGTGAGCACATTACGAAACGGGCTCTTGTTGGCATGTAAGTTGCATATCTGAAGTTGTGCTCTTCTAATGATTTTGTTGCAGAATTAAGAGACCACGCATTAGTTTAAAGTGACCTACGAGTTGATTATACAGATGTAGTCTGCTGTGGAGAAGGCAATGTGGGCCGAGAGCACGTTTGAAACTGTTCCCCCTGGCCTACCACTGGGCGGGGAGAGCCATGCAGCTGAAGTCGTGAGTGGTCAGTGGGGATGATCAGATGGCCGTGTGTGAAACAACAGAAGTCTCACCTTAACTGACTCGGTCAATTAATAACACCTCCAATGACATGTGAACTGACATGAGGTGAGTTGACATGTGAACTGACATGAGGTGAGTTGACATGTGAACTGACATGAGGTGAGTTGACATGTTAGGTGAGGGATCAAGTCGCCACAAGCTCCCCTCGCCCGGTCCCTTCAGCCACCTATGGGCCTATATTCCCCGTTATCTGTAGTGGCGGTCGTCCATGCTATAGCCCGGATTACCCGGCTTAGTCGGCCCTGGTCTAATCTGGCGCTAATCGTGGCTCGTTAGGCCCGGCCTGCCGTGGTGGGCTCCTCAGGCCCGATAAGGCCGGCCTCAGGGGCAGGGGCTGTCTGGGCTGTCCCCGTCTGGGCCTGTCCCAGCTCACTGTCTGCAGGGATCCACGGGGCGTTGTAACCACAGGGCTCAGGCCTCAGGGACTGTACGCAGGGATCCACGGGGCGTTGTAACCACAGGGCTCAGGCCTCAGGGACTGTACGCAGGGATCCACGGGGCGTTGTAACCACAGGGCTCAGGCCTCAGGGACTGTACGCAGGGATCCACGGGGCGTTGTAACCACAGGGCTCAGGCCTCAGGGACTGTACGCAGGGATCCACGGGGCGTTGTAACCACAGGGCTCAGGCCTCAGGGACTGTAGGCAGGGATCCACGGGGCGTTGTAACCACAGGCCTCAGGCCTCAGGGACTGTACGCAGGGATCCACTGGGCGTTGTAACCACAGGGCTCAGGCCTCAGGGACTGTAGGCAGGGATCCACGGGGCGTTGTAACCACAGGGCTCAGGCCTCAGGGACTGTAGGCAGGGATCCACGGGGCGTTGTAACCACAGGCCTCAGGCCTCAGGGACTGTACGCAGGGATCCACGGGGCGTTGTAACTACAGGGTGCCCATGCAAGTCTTAAAAGGTCTTAAAAGGTCTTAATTTGACTTTTTCAAATTCAAGGACTTAAAAAGGTCTTAAATTTTACATTTTCCTCGCAGGAGGTCTTAAAAAGGTCTTAAATTGGATTTGATTGGAACATGGAAATAAAATGATAGGACAAGTAAAATTGATGCATTTTGCCAATGATTGATACATCACACTGAGCATCATTAGATCAAACCACATATGATCAAAACTTTCTTAATCTGTGACAAATTGGTCTTAAATTTGCCAAACCTAGGTCTTGAATAGGTCTTAAAAAGGTCTTAAATTGATTTTTGAAAAAGCGTTGGCACCCTAAACCACAGGGCTCAGGGCCTCAGGGACAGTACGCAGGGATCCACGAGGGTTGTAACCACAGGGCTTAGGCCTCAGGGACTGTACACAGGGATCCACGAGGGTTGTAACCACAGGGCTCAGGCCTCAGGGACTATGCAGGGATCCACGGGGCGTTGTAACCACAGGGCTCAGGCCTCAGGGACTGTACGCAGGGATCCACGGGATGTTGTAACCATGGGGGCTCAGGGCCCTGCACGCAGGGAGCCACCGGGGGCACAGAGCTTTATAACGGAGCTCAGGGCGGGCCTCAATACCTGCTGCATGAGTGACGTATCATTACATCTCTGAGCTGGCATTCAAAACGGTCATAAATATAGGAGGCAAGCAAACGCTACTTTCTCTTCACTGTAAATGAAGCCAATTAGAATGCTTAGAAAGTACGACTCCAACGTAACCAACGTGTGAATGGCAGGTTAACGAAAGATGCTGCCTTCATTAGCAATCTTATTTCAGGTACATTTCTCATTACATCAATTTGACAGAAATAGTAGACCATTTAATTGTAGTTTGTTTCCAATTTTGAAAGTAGCTTGTGAAAAAGAAATGGTGAAATGGTCAGAATATTCCCGGTCAGGCTTCCACCGCAGCCCTCTCGGGTCTCCAACATGTCTCAGGTACCTTTTTGAATAAAGTTCGCGGTCGTCATGGAAACCAAATTGGATGGGACAGCCCCAGCCCGCAGTGTGCGGCCCGCTCATTGGCTGTGAAATCCCGTTAGTGCGGGACTGCCCTGACCAGGTGCATTGTGGGAGCGCCCATATCCATCCATCTAGTCGGCGGCCATGAAGAACGCGGCTACATGTGGTTTATTTTCGCGAATTGTTTATTCAGCTAGGCAGTAAGGCAGCAAGTATGTTCCCTTTTAACTATACCCCAACAAGAACAACATCGCTTAACATATTCACAGAACAGTGGCGATTCTGTTCATTAACGTGTATGGATGAGTAAATGATGAAATACGAGGTCAGCAAAATTAAAGAGTGAATTTAAGTCAACAAACTCATTTCGCTGTGGTAGCCCATATTTTGCCGCTGCGGCCGGATCTGGTGTGTTGGCGGGGAGCGGGGTTTGAGCTGGTTGTCGGGGAAGGCTATCATTGTCGGTCCGCCGGACTGCTCCCTCGGCCATGCACTTAGGCGGCGGCCACTTTAAATGGTCGTTTCAAGCGCTGCCAAAACGGTCGGATATTGTTATAAAATGATTAGGACCCGTCGGGCCGGCGCTAATTTGCCTGTCGCAGCGCCTGGCACTGGGTCATTGTGCGCCAAATGATCAGCGGTGAGTAATGGATAGCCTCCGACTTCCCCCGCCTTTTCACCATCCAGATAAACTTCTATACCGTATATTTATCATTAACCGCATTTTAACGAGAAATATTGTGAATTACTGCCCGATAATTCACTGTAAATATTGCAGACTCACTCTGTGACAAACAGGTTAGATGTTGGGCGTACAGACGGTGGGGCCGGTGGTTGTTGTGAGTAAGGGTTAACGTGGCCGCGTGGCGGGGAGTTATGAACATGGGTGCTTGGCCATCTGCCCCCGCCATTTCTGATTCTATCTCCGCATTATGGCAGCAGCATATTAAATATTATGCCACATTACTGCCAGACTCTGCGCCTTGTTATGCTTAGATGTGATAAATAGTGGGTGATAAAAACGGTGACGTGTAAACTGAGGCAGAATAACAATAATATTTGCAATCCTCAAAAGAAATGAAGGGATGTACAATTTTTCTCTGTCGGCCCTGCATACATTATTGATAAAGTAGGTGGTTTGACATAATTGTGTTTATAAAAATATGAATTGTGACTAAGTACGTGCAAAGTATGGCTTAAGCAAGGAGGCCCTCCTTGGTTTAAGTGAGTTTCATAAATCACCTGCTTGTGTGAATAACTGTTACCTATCTGGCCGCAAGTAGATCATAAACAGTCGCCTTTTTTTATGTCGCCTGAGATAGATTACGTGCGACACGAACGTTTATAAATATTTTACACTCCCCTGCTCTAGAGGTTGCCTGGGGCAACAACTACTTCCGATAGATGCACAATGACAACAAAGGCTTTACAATGAAAACCTATCAATTTACCGTCACCAACAGGAAAAGGCGTGAAATTGTAAAATTAAAAAGGAATAGAAGTATTCTGGTCATTTATCCTAAAGCCTGCCTGTGTAGCCGATGGGGCCACACTCGGAGACTGGTCCTGTCAGAGTCGTGGAGTAGGCACCACTTTGTCCGCCGGAAGGGGAAGGGGCAACCTGGCGTCCGTCTCAGTACGCATGCGCTGCGCAGTGTCAGTCGACACGGGGCTGGGAGGTTCCCCCGGGCCCCGCCGGGGGGCGCCACTCACCGGCCGACACCGGAATGGGGTCATATTGGCATCTGTTAGCGGCCAGGGAAACGGGGTAGACATATTTTAATTTTAGTTGCAAAAAAACAACGAATCTACGGAAACATTTCCACAATAATAAAGTTCATGATAAAGTTCAAAGTTCACAAACAACTTACAATCTGTTTAGCACCCTCCGACTTTCCGACACCAAAGAGACTGTAAGGGACCGCCTGCTAACACCATGAGAGGAGCCGCTGAGGGCCTTTCTTTAATCTGCCCTATTCATAATCTTTACCTTCACAGCTCCCTGCCCGCCGGCCGCCCGTGTGCCCGCCACCTGGGGCCTTAGACCTGGGGATAATCCTCTGACAGCCCACGACGACAGGGCGGCCCGACTCGACCGGAGAAGTCGCTGGATCATGGGAGACTTGAGAGTTTGAAATAATTTGAATTGTATTATTAAATTCTCCCCACCATAGATAGCTGATTAACATAGCTGATTAACAGTATTTAAACACCTGCAGGCTAATTTGGTCTAAATTTGTCGACAAAAACACAGCAAAACCTATAGAAAACAAATAATTGTCATATTTCCATAGATAATGAATGGATTTTCAAACAACTTAGAAAATGATAAATACATATATAAACAAATTGAAAAATAATGATCATTAGTTTTCCCCCATGTTTTATAACAAATAATGAAAGGATTGATGAAAGTTTCTATGCAAAAGCCTTGTGATTTGTCGACATATTACCCAGCATGCATCCTGATCTAGGCTAACCTGCAGGTGAATTTCAGGTATTTGGCTATCCGTGGTAGGGAGAATTGTGTTGTACGATGAATCTACGCATAACAGACCAATGGACATCTCCCAAATGGTGGTTAAAAAAAGGACGATAAGGTATTATCTCAATACTCTTCCATGTGTGAGGTCCTTTGTACTAATATGCCGATAGTAGCCAGAAACACCTGAGGCTGGCGTGTAGTGCGTTAAACGCTGTCTGCTGATCTCTGTACCTGCCCAGAAGTGCCCGGAAACCTCTCACAGCTCCATCTCAGAGGGCTACCTAGAAATGCCCGTACACCTATCGTAGAGGGCTACTTAGAAATGCCCGTGCACCTATGGCAGAGGGCTACCTAGAAATGCCCGTACACCTATCACAGAGGGCTACCTAGAAATGCCCGTACGCCTATCACAGAGGGCTACCTAGAAATGCCCGTGCACCTACCGCAAAGGGCTACTTAGAAATGCCCGTGCACCTATCGCAGAGGGCTAGCTAGAAATGCCCGTGCACCTATGGCAGAGGGCTACCTAGAAATGCCCGTACACCTATGGCAGAGGGCTACCTAGAAATGCCCGTACACCTATGGCAGAGGGCTACCTAGAAATGCCCGTACACCTATGGCAGAGGGCTACCTAGAAATGCCCGTACACCTATCACAGAGGGCTACCTAGAAATGCCCGTACACCTATGGCAGAGGGCTACCTAGAAATGCCCGTACACCTATGGCAGAGGGCTACCTAGAAATGCCCGTACACCTATGGCAGAGGGCTACCTAGAAATGCCCGTACACCTATGGCAGAGGGCTACCTAGAAATGCCCGTACACCTATCGCAGAGGGCTACCTAGAAATGCCCGTACACCTATCGCCAAAGGCTACCTAGAAATGCTCCCACCCCTTTCCCTGGGGCGATCAGGAATCTGACCCCTGACTCGTGGCCGCCATGTTGGTGCGCTGGTCGCCGGGTGCATGTGTTCGCTGGTTGTTGTCTAGGGCAGCACTTGCCAGGCACCAGCTCAGGGTGCTGGAATCTGATTAGAGGGTCATTGAGTGCACTAACATGTGCTTCTCACATGCTGTCGACGTGTACTTAACATGTTCCCTCATAGCATGTTATGATAACTTAACCCTTCCCTGCAGTGGGGCACCATGGTCTAACTTGCCACTCGCTTTGAAACAATATCCCAAATTAATCAAAAATATAGGTGTAGAGCAGAAAGAAATTTGCAGTGTTGAATGGTATGTATAATGAACTGTATACCATTTGAATTATTCTCATAGTGACTTATACAAAGACTGTTTTCATTGCGCATTAATCCAAGTATTAAGAGGATCAACCCAGATCTGCATATGTTATCACTATCCAGAAAGCACGGCCATAGATAGCTGTGTCACGACCGACAATATTTTTTCAGGTGCCCAGAAAATTGTGATAGGATTTGAAAAGCTATTTGTAAAGGCAATAAAGAGGTTCGGAATTAGGTCCTACAAGTTGGCGCGGCCCCAGGTCTGCCGGGAAAGAGGTTGAGGTGTCTAAAATACCATGGCCGGGGGCGGTTTTTGCCGATGTCGGGGGCGGGGTCGGGGGTTGGGCCCTGTAATACAGACAAACAAACAGGGCCTGACACACAAACAGACACAAGGGGACTGCTGGAGCCCCTTACATCTAGTCTTGCCCACTGAATGTCTCGGGGCCCCTGACAGCCCAGTCCTCCCCACTGAATGCCGGCTGGGGTGTCGCACAGGGCGTATGCAGGGTTTCCCAATCTATGATTTTAAAGCCAGTTAAAATGCTTTTCTGATTGAATAGATTTTACGTTTTAATATATATTTTTTTTACCAACGTAGGGAGATTTCAGCTCGATCAGAGTTAAAGCTGCTCGGCGCAGCAGCTGGCTAGAAGGGCTTGGGGAAAACCATGGCATACTTTAATTGTTAGTGAAGCCGCTTTCTCGGACTTGATTGATGAATGGTTGAGATTAATGAGATATGAAATCCAAAAGATAAAAGATAACCATCGACATGACGATTGGGGCTGAGCATAGAGGTGTAAAACAATTCAGAAAAAGGTGCTCTGACTTATTTTAGCTAGAGTCAGCTTCCGCAAAGATACTTGTATTGGGTAATTACTTGAGCTGTCGAAAGCTCATAATTCAGGGGAGATTAAAAACGGACTTAACCTAAATGTCTTCCTGATAAGCAATGTAATACATATGAATTGATTTTAAGCATGGGTGTTAAGAGTGTTGGTTGGTGTATGAACTTCAAAGTAACCACTCCCAAAGAATGCTTGCAAAGTTAAACATCACCAGACTGACAACAAGCTAAAATTTCACAGTATCCAGAGCAAAAAGGAAGAGCTTATTTTCTCGTGGATTCGGAAACAATCCACTCCCCAAACAAAACAGCCCCCAAAAACGGGGCGCGTCGTGTGACTGCCATGACTGGGGCGAAAGTCGACCTGCCGGGCGCAGACCGCGCCCCCCCCCCCCCCCCCCCCCCACCCCTGCCCGCCTCACTCAGCCTCACCCAAACAACACAATGAATTAGAAAAACTACTCAAGATGGTAAGAAAGAGCTAAACGCGTAAATTCTCGCCCTGAGCGAGACGCGACGAGAAGAAGTGACGCCCTGTGTCAGGGTAGGATTACCAGTAGTTCCGGCGGCCATCTTGTTTTTGGGTGGATTTTCTTGGATTTCTTGTGTTTTTGGCTTTTTGGTGGGATTATTTGTGGGCGGGATAAGCCGTAAGACGGATACACTGTGTCGGTGGGTGGCGGGGCGTGTTGGGGGGCGGTATCAGGTGGTGGGCTCAGGACGGGCCGTGGTCGGTGCCTGGGCTCCCCGGGGGGATAGGTTACAGGGCTCGGGTTAGGGCTCCTACCAGACACCAGCGTAAACAGGGTAGAGACGGGTCAGATACACCTCTCAGCGCGGCCCACCTCTACATCTCCTGTCTACAGGCACGTCTAATACACCTCTAGTGAGCTCCTTGTGTCCCTGTGTGTTCTGATGGTAGGGCCTACCCATAGTCTAGAGGAGTCTTTCCTTTATGAAAATGAGACACCTCTGAAGCAGGGTCGAGGGATCCAAAGAGAGGATCAGTGCTAACCTTGACTGATGTTTTCGTACACGGATCCCGATCGGATGGACAGGGCCAGATCTCCACCCGTTATGACCTGCAGGTGCCACCTGAGGGCGGGCTGCGGGAATGGCTGCTGGGTAAGGATACACTAAGAGCCACGGGGAGACAGGACGCTGAGAGGGGACCTGGTCTCACCCTCTGAACTGACCTTTGACCCTGGGGGGGGGGGCTCTCCATGTACGTCTGATGGCCTTTTAAACGTTTATTCTCAAGGATGTCACTCATTGCCTTGGACATCAGGCCATGAGGGCATGAAAGGTCCAGTGTACCACATCATGCCGTAAGGTTAGATACCGGCCAGCCCGTCAAACAGGGGATCTTAGCACCTAAGTGAAACCATATCATCAACCCACTGATTGAAGATAGGAACCCTCTCTGCGTGGTCCATTTGGATCTGAATGGCTTATGCATTTTTAAAATTTTACTTATGCCGACTTGCTGGCACTTCCTAAACGAACCCATCCGAACATAGATTATGGAGTTGCAGCTCTCCTTGTTCTGCCTCCTCTGTATATAAACATAACAATCAAAACCTGAGTTTGTTTTGGGGTTCTTAAACCCACGGTATATTGAAAAAGCTGACAGAACTTGTTCGGCCTATTTCTACAAATCCGGCTCTGGAGAGGCGCGTGGAGATCTTATTTATGTCCGTAGGCACAGAAAGGAGTGTGCACTTATGTCTCATGCGTTCTTAAATTGATTTCTATTGGACTATGAAAGGGCTTTTATCTGATATTTTTTTTTACCAAGAGGTCTTAAAAAGTTCTTAACCTGAATCGGAAAATAGAAATTTATTTTATCTTGAGATACAAACCGCCAATTACAGCTGATCATTTGTTTAGCAAACTACATTCTTTAATCAGCGTATAAAATTAATGCATACTGAATATCAAGATTTACTTCATCCTGATGCTGTACTATTTATTCAATTTTCAAAAAGTATCTTTGTACCTTTCATATGATTATATGCTAAGGCATTGTTGTTACGTATTTACGGCATGATCGCGCATCTACTGTTAACTAGTAATAGCCTGCTTTTACCTGCTGTTTATTTCTGATTAATTGGAAATATAAAATGTCATTGAAATTGTCCATTATGTAAACCTGAATTACCTTAATATTATGTATCATCTTTTGAGTAGCCCGTCAAACAGGGGATCTTAGCACCTAAGTGAAACCATATCATCAACCCACTGATTGAAGATAGGAACCCTCTCTGCGTGGTCCATTTGGATCTGAATGGCTTATGCATTTTTAAAATTTTACTTATGCCGACTTGCTGGCACTTCCTAAACGAACCCATCCGAACATAGATTATGGAGTTGCAGCTCTCCTTGTTCTGCCTCCTCTGTATATAAACATAACAATCAAAACCTGAGTTTGTTTTGGGGTTCTTAAACCCACGGTATATTGAAAAAGCTGACAGAACTTGTTCGGCCTATTTCTACAAATCCGGCTCTGGAGAGGCGCGTGGAGATCTTATTTATGTCCGTAGGCACAGAAAGGAGTGTGCACTTATGTCTCATGCGTTCTTAAATTGATTTCTATTGGACTATGAAAGGGCTTTTATCTGATATTTTTTTTTACCAAGAGGTCTTAAAAAGTTCTTAACCTGAATCGGAAAATAGAAATTTATTTTATCTTGAGATACAAACCGCCAATTACAGCTGATCATTTGTTTAGCAAACTACATTCTTTAATCAGCGTATAAAATTAATGCATACTGAATATCAAGATTTACTTCATCCTGATGCTGTACTATTTATTCAATTTTCAAAAAGTATCTTTGTACCTTTCATATGATTATATGCTAAGGCATTGTTGTTACGTATTTACGGCATGATCGCGCATCTACTGTTAACTAGTAATAGCCTGCTTTTACCTGCTGTTTATTTCTGATTAATTGGAAATATAAAATGTCATTGAAATTGTCCATTATGTAAACCTGAATTACCTTAATATTATGTATCATCTTTTGAGTAGTCTATTGTTGTGATGTGGACACCTCCCCGTTGAAGGTGCCAACAGTAGCCGATCCTCTTGCCCTGCCTAACCGGTCCCCTCTGCTCTGTTCCAGGAGTACGCTGGTCCTTCACCATGAGGAGGCGCAAGTCGTCCTGAGACTGGATTAAGTACGTCTACCGGCCGGCCGGTCACATGACCTGTGCGGTCACATGACCTGCCCGCCCCGTCATGGCCGCCTGGTGCACGTGTCGTGCACTGTCCGCAATATGGATACTATTACTCCAAGTCTCCTGCATGCAAGGTAAGCTTTCATCGCTCTTCTGCACATGTTCTTTTATGGATTTTTCTTCTTGACGTTTTTTACAGGTGCCCCTTCCTAGTTTAAAAACTGTGTTCAGTTTGCGGGTAAAGGATCACGTTCCACACTGAATGGGGTAATTTCACGAGCCGCGTCTTTTTTTAAGGGAAGTCACACTTTTTGGCCCAGCCCACCCTCTCAGATGTCGGGGGTGGTTTTTGGCTGAGTCTGGCCTCTCCCTGTGGTGGGGGGACGTGCCGGGGCGGGGCAGGGGGGGGGGGGTAGTACTGTTACGGGGATCATAAGGTCAGGGCATCTCTGTTATTTCACCCAGAAGAAAGTACCTCTCCCCCTCTACAGGAGTAATGTGCAGGGGTCAATACGACCAGCATACCTTTGTAATATGTAATGTGAACTGTATCAAACTCAAACTCCAAGTTGGATGGACAATGGTTACTTGTGATATAAACTTGTGTAGCAATCATATATTATCATTGTATGCCCGTGTAACAGAGAATAGAAATACAAGAAGTATGTATGCAGTGCCGGATGTCAACCTGTGGACCCTTACTGTACTAATAGCTTAGTACTTTTAATATATTATCATATTGTATAATCTAGTTAGGATCAGGCCTAGCAAGTCTACTTCTAAGAAGAGGTATTTTGCGCTCCTAGCGCCACCTGTTAACCAGTATAAAAGGTGTTGCAAAGTAGGGAGCGAGTCAGTTTAGAGTTTAACCACAGAGCTAGTGGAGTTAGTAACTAGTAAGCAGCGTTAGCTGAGCTGCTCGGAGCTATACCTACCAGCTCCTGCGGAGTATACTGGAGTTTACCGATACCAACTACCTCGGACAAAGGATTGTGATAGAGCTAAGCGCTAGGGTGGTCTAGGATGTGCTGGAACAACTTGTATTCTAAATGTGGTTGATCGCTGAGTAGGAGATGGGAAGGTGGACTGATGGAGACTTATTCACTGTGGCTTTGTACTCGGGATGAGATGTTTACTTCAATAAAAACCCTTTCATTTTAAGAGCTTCCTCATCGTCCATTTCTTTTGAACTATTGGGGAATGGATTAACTTTGAGCGCAGTCTGATTGGCTCAATAACTTGAATGAACGACTCATGGATAAACTAATTATACACATCACGCAGTCTTAAATCAACATTAACAATAGTTCATTACCAGGTGGGATCAGATCTGGACTATACCGCCATCCCTCATGACAAGATCACCATTGTCACATTGTGCACCCCGAAAACCCTGAACACCCGTCTCCAAGAAACCAATGCTCTTAAATTCAAGTAATTCTGTACAGACAAGACGGTCCTGAAATGAGAACTGATTTTACCATGTTGAGGAGATGCCCCTGTCCCGGCCCACCAGGTGACCTTTGACCCCTCCGGCCGCTCCCCGTCACCCTGGTGGTCAAATAGGGCAATGCAGTAGACGGCGGGGTCAGTCTGGGGTCAAGGTCATACTACTCGGGGTCAGCGAAGGTCAATTGTACCCCGACCCTGAAAAGGGAAGTGGTCCCTGTGACCACACTCCGCGCCCAGACCTTCACCAGGCCGGCCACTGTGCGCGGGGAGTGACCGGAAGTGACCAGAGGGGGCGGTGGTGGTGCCACCTAGGAGAGGGTCGGTGGTCGGGGGGGGGGGGGCATCTTTCATAATTCACGGTTCACAGGTTAAAGTCTAGACTCTCTCTTCAAAGGAATCATACAGGAAGTTACCCACTAGGAAACTATTCTAAGATTGTCCTTGCATACAGTTTTCCATCTCCTAATCGAATTAAATTATGAGAATCGACATCGGTTCCATCTGCTAGGACTAGTCCCAAGATTCACGTGTCCGCAGAGAGTTGGTAAATACATCCAATATCATAGCCTTAACTTTAAGTGAAACGTGTCATGTTAAACGTTAGGGAGACTAAATCAGTACCTTTTCAATGAGCACTTTCTTTTATTACCTTTAAAGTTGTATATAAGACATTTTATTTTACGCTTCCTGTTGAATCAGTTTCTTTATACATAATTATTATACTGCAAAAGCAGAAGCGTTAAGCTGGATGTAACTATTCAGCTCTGTTTGTTTGTCCGGAGATGCCCAGAAGCCGTGCCCCCTGACTGTAAGGGTGGGGACGCCCGGGGCGGCCTGTAGAAAGAAGGTGCCCAGGGAATGAGCACCGCTTTAATCAGAGCCAAATAACCCCCGTCCTGCAACGAAAATTGAAAATCGAGAAAAAAAAATTGATTTGTTTTAAAGTGGGACAGAGAAAGCTACTATTGCCGTTGGCTCTCCTCCACCCCCCCCTGCCCCCACCCCTTGATAGGGGGCTGCCCGTGACGTCACTAGGCCACGTCATAGAACACTGAAGGAGCCTGGTTTTAGTGTAGACCGGAAGTGCTGTGTGCGAAAAGGACCAAAGACGCTTCTGACTGCTGGATCACCTGGATCAAATTGGTGGGATTAAATCCCCCCCCCCCCCCCCACACACACACTCTCCTGTACGGGAAGGGCGCAGAGAAGGAGTTACATGGTTGGATCATGTGGATTTTTAAACGAGGTGCCCATACTCTCAATGCAATAACCTCAACCTATTCACCAATGCCATAGTGTTCTCTATCATAATGATCTCAGATGAAAACTAACGTCTACTAAGTTGGCCTCAAGTCGTCGGAGAAAAACGTCGATATAAAGGACTCCTACCTTAGCTAAGGCCTTGCCGTACCACACCCCGCGATCGGCAACCTCCATTCCCCCCACGAGGGGGCGCCCCAATCCAATCACGTGAGCATTTCAAGATGGCGGCCGGCGCTAATCTCGTTGTCCACGAGTGTAATCAAATCAATGGGCGTCCAATAGTCTCCCTCAACCCCCTCGGCCCAGCCCCGCCTTGCACAAGAATTTTCCAAGGAGGACGAGCCGAGCAAAAGTAATCTCAAATCCGATTTTTCTCGCGCGGAAGGCGACAGTAGAAGTGCATTGGTTTCCGGCACGTCTGCGCAAAGTGTCTCAAATACATGTTGATGAGTCTGTAGTATTATGGGATGGCGGAGTGCTAAGGTGGTTTGACCGGCGGTGGAATATGTAATGTAATATAGGGAGTGGGGATGGGGGGCCTGAAAAGGGCGGGCGGGGGTATGGGAGGCATTCTCTTTGTACCCAGATTATTTCAGATATTTTAAATGCGGTTCTAACCAGACCGTTACAAAGTAACTGGACCTTTCTGCCTGTATACACCATTGATTTGAAACGTGCTCATCCTGAAGATTATTTTCAATGTGGCAAATTCCAATTCCATGATGGCTGCGCTCAGTGGGCGCGTTTTACAGGGGCGTGGATCTTCCCGAGGACGCCGGGCTGGGGGCGGGGGTGGGGGCGGCGGGTAGAACATGGGGGAGACGCGTGGCAGGGGAACAGTTCACTGGTCGGGGTGGGTCGACGCCTCAAAGTGGGAAATCGCTAATGCCGCACCTAGAGCAGGGATGAGCGTTTTACCCCGGCGAAATAACTTTAATATTGGAAAAATAGACATTTATAAACCCAACTTGTGCTTTTCGGCAGAATTCGTCCTACCAGTGGCGATGCAGAGACATGGGGTGTTTGGGAGGAGACGCTCCCTGTGCCTGGCCTCCAGGTTTATTACCCCCTGTACACGCCCCCCCCCCCAGCCGACCACGGCCCGCCGGGGTATTAACACTGCCAATGGCACGGAACGGTCAATAACCCGACCGCCAGGGGGAACCCGTAGCCAAGAGACCTTCAGTCACAGGATTAAAAACCTCATGAGCTCTCATATTGCATTATTAGGGCGTTAAATTTGAGGCATACAAATTATAGATTTGAGTTTCCACAGGACCCTAGGAGTGCGGGGTGGCTGTGGGCGCGGTGGGGTGGGCGCGGGGTCGGTGGGGTGGTGGTGGGGGGTAATGGGGGGTTGTGGACCCTGGAGGACTGCAGTGGGCGATAATGAAAGGGCCTGGTGGTCTGGGAGCCCGGCGGTGCCCGGTCGGCGCCATGCGCTATGTAACCCGCCCTCCACGGTGCGGGTTGGGGGTGAGGGGGGTCATTTAGGGTATGAGGGGCAACCACTGTAAGCTTTGCACTGGTCCCAAAATTAAAGAAAAGCCACTCTACCCCCAGTGATTAAGGCAGCCCGGGCCTTCTGAGTGCAGTCCCTACTCATTAAGTGTAGCCCCGGCCCTTGGAGAGCAGTCCTGGCCCTCAGAGTGTAGCCCCGGCCCTCTGAATGTAGACCCGGCCCACAGAGTGCAGCCCAGGCTCTCCGAGTGCAGCCCTGGCCCTCAGAATGTAGCCTTGGTCCTCAGAGTGCAGCCCTGACCCTCAGAGTGTAGACCGACCCTCAGAGTGCAGTCCTGACCCTCAGAGTGCAGACCCGGCCCTCAAAGTGTAGCCTGGCCCTCAGAGTGTAGACCCGGCCCTCCGATTGCAGTCCTGGGCATCCGAATGCAGCCCAGGCTCTCCGAGTGCAGCCCCAGCCCTCAGAGTGTAGCCCTTGGCCTTAGAGTACAGCCCTGGCCCTCAGAGTGCAGTCCTGGCTCTCTGAGTGCAGCAGTATGATTTATAAATGAGAATAGGCAAACTGGAAAAAGTCCTCAATGTCAATAGGTTCATCAAAGGTTCACTGCTCCCTCCCCCATTCTAGTTGCACTCAGACCCTCACATGTTAAGTTCCATATTTAGAACCCTCAACCTCCACCCCCTAATTACCCTACCTGCGTGGTAAAATGTCATTTCACGGTGAATTTAAGCCAGACGTCGGTGATTATAAATTCCCCAGACTGAGTGAAGGATTACCTCGATAGATGGCAATTGTCAATAAAATGGTCCTCACAACAGGATGATTCACGACCACCACACATGTACGTGTTGTTGAGGCCTGTCTTCTGCTTTACTCAAAGGTTGTATCCACGAGTAGACGTGCAAGGTCAATCATACACATATGTGCAGCTGCAGCGAGCAGTAATGTCAGCCATGACTTCTACCTGCTAAACAACTTCCACATTAAAGGGGTTTCATGGAGCGGTGTGCTGCCCTCATAATGATGAGATTTATTGATTCAAAACATAACAGTACCTGAGTGAGCACGCAGGAATCCCATGCAGCATGAAAATACCAAGCTCTCTGCACATACCACAACTTTTAACATTTCATAGTTAAGACCCACACACAGACCGTGTATTGGGCCCCAGTAAAGACCCACACACAGACCGTGTATTAGGCCCCAGTTAAGACCCACACACAGACCGTGTATTGGGCCCCAGTAAAGACCCACACACAGACCGTGTATTGGGCCCCAGTAAAGACCCACACACAGACCGTGTATTAGGCCCCAGTAAAGACCCACACACAGACCGTGTACTGGGCCCCAGTAAAGACCCACACAGACCGTGTATTGGGCCCCAGTAAAGACCCACACAGACCGTGTATTGGGCCCCAGTAAAGACCCACACACAGACCGTGTATTGGGCCCCAGTAAAGACCCACACACAGACCGTGTATTGGGCCCCAGTAAAGACCCACACACAGACCTTGTATTGGGCCCCAGTAAAGACCCACGCACAGACCGTGTATTGGGCCCCAGTAAAGACCCACACACAGACCGTGTATTAGGCCCCAGTTAAGACCCACGCACAGACCGTGTATTGGGCCCCAGTAAAGACCCACACACAGACCGTGTATTAGGCCCCAGTAAAGACCCACGCACAGACCGTGTATTGGGCCCCAGTAAAGACCCACACACAGACCGTGTACTGGGCCCCAGTAAAGACCCACACAGTGACCGTGTATTGGGCCCCAGTAAAGACCCGCACACAGACTGTATTAGGCCCCAGTAAAGACCCACACACAGACCGTGTATTGGGCCCCAGTAAAGACACACACACAGACCGTGTACTGGGCCCCAGTAAAGACCCACACACAGACCGTGTATTGGGCCCCAGTAAAGACACACACACAGACCGTGTACTGGGCCCCAGTAAAGACCCACACACAGACCGTGTATTGGGCCCCAGTAAAGACCCACACACAGACCGTGTACTGGGACAGGGCCCTTCCCCCAGCAGCCCCCGGCGGTGCCCGTTTGTGACCTCAATATTCTCAGGGACGACTCGTCCCTCACACTAATCTGCTCCTCCGCTGGTACCAGTAAGCGGCCAGGATTAATCAATACGGACCGCCGGGTACCTCCCTGCACGCCCCACACAGTTCATAATTAACTTCTCTAGAAGTGGTCTTGTGAGGGGGCGAGGGAACCCTCCTGGACTCTGGAGGCCCAGATTTGTGGGGGTATACATTATACCAGGATACCATTGGGATCCACGGAAAGAAGGATGTAGAATAGGTCTTATCTTTGTGAGATTTAGATGAGATAATGGTCTGGAAGGAAAAGGACAAAAAGCTTGTAATGCACAGACCCACATATCTGCCAGTTGAATGTGTGGTTCCTTGTTCCTCCTTGTAAGTGTGGCCTTTTACGTAAATGATCAAATTCATGTGTAAGGCATGAAAATTACTTGTCATTGCCCTGGGGTCATTGCCTATGGCCCAAGAGAAGAGAGGGAAAAAAAATTTCTTCTGTCCGCATTATAATGTAACCATATAACTGTGCTCAACTACAGTCAAGGCAGCTATGCAATATGTCCATGTACTTGTCTCAAGTCGATTCACTACTACTCTAATGGTGAATCTAGGGGTGGTCTCGGTTTGAGTCTGACTGCTGGTACCAAGCTACACTGGTTCCCCGTGGTATTCCGCTACTCTCCAATTACCACTGGTATGGGGAAATCCACGACCTTGACCTCTGCAGAAACCACTCTGGGTAAACAAATAAGAAATAATCAAACCATGTGGATATTTCTCAATATATTATATATAAAATGACTAGGAGAATTATTCTATGGAAATAGAAGTTCACAGAGAACCTCTATTTTATATGATAGCTTCAATTGAAACTTCAATTTGGCTTCATTATGACGTCACGCGCGGAGGCGCGGAGGCTGCTGATTGGTCAATCCATTTCCCCATACCTGGGCTAAGACCAACGGGATCTAGCCCGGGTACCAGGGTAGTACCAAGCCAGCACACACCACCCCGGGGCAGGTACCGCCCACACCCGCCAGCTACCAGCGCGTGCCATCACGTGACTGGAGAAGGGCCATTCCTTCTGCCCCTGCCGCCTCCCCCTGCCCCCTGCCCCCTGCCCCCTGCACCCCCTTACACCCTGCCAAACGCCCCTTCCTGTCCCCCACACTCCAGGCGCGAGCTCCAACTCGCCTGACAAACGAGACAGCCCGAGATCTCGCCACCCGCGGAGCCTCTGGCGGCAACTGGGAGAAGTAGGCGATAATAGCAGAAATAGACCGAGACGCCAGATCTTTCTTTGCTGTCTGACAAAAAAATCAATCAAATATATTTAAGAACATGGTTTTCCTGAGCATCTAGAAATAAATGACAGAATATGGTAGCATAGAGATACATAAGATGTATGTCTATGATGATACTGAACACACGTGGTCAACCCCATGCATGTTCATTTGAGAGTTCATTTCATGCTTGACCAGTAAACTGACAAACCTGGCAGTCAATTTCCGGAGTTGGAGTGAGGGGCGGGACGAATCCGCTGGTGGGAATATTCAGGATTCTATAAATACCTCCGAGCAAGTCGACGATTGGGCGCCATTTGGGTGGAGGCTGGCCCCGTCGCCGCTAGATGAGGCGGTGGGGTGGTCTGAGGGGGATTAGATGAAGACCGATCAGGGCAGTTCATCAGCCGACAGCAGCGCCCCCTATGTCACCTCAGAGCCCCCGATGGGCCGTTATGTTCAATGTGCAGACATAAGAAATCCGCGTTTTGAGCGTTTCTGACCCAAGGTGCGACGTTCATCTTGAAATATTACAGTTTGAAAGTAGGATTTGCGTGAGGAATTCAACAGCATCGGCGGTAAGGAAAAACGGCCGAACCTCGGGCTAGATGTCTGGTGGCAGCGGGTGGGAGGCGTGGGGGACTGGATGGTCGGTTTGGTGGCCAGGCCTGATCCATCTTGTTCGGGGAGGTGGGCACAGTGGGATTATGGGAGGGGGTTATTGGAAGGCGGGGGGGGGGGGGGGGGGGTGTCGACAGGGTGCCGTTACCATGGCAGCCGCGCCATTTAATACTCAGAGAAAGTGACAGCAACACTCTCCAATCATACATCTCTACACCCGCTCCCATAATGAAGGCCGACTAAAGCTCTGTGTGGAGAGCTGTGGGGTTAGTCTTTACAACCTTATGCACCTCTTAGATCTTCCTGCACTGGTCCCCAGCCTCCCAAATGCCTCACTCTAGCCGTACACCGGCGCCAAGCGACAGCCCGGCAGGCGAGTAGGACTCGTATGAGGGCGCCTGTTTTCACTCTCCAGGCGCGGGTTTTATCCCCAAACCCCAAGCCCCAGGCCGTTAGCCATGAAAAGATCTGCTCGGAGAATGAGAGTGAAAGGGAGCAAACGACTCGTTCGATTTGACGCTACTCGATTGTGTCAGGAGAGAAGCTCGCAGGCCGAGGGGACGGGGGTACTTTCCAAAATAGGAAAATCATTCTGCAGGTTTCTTACTATGACAGAAATTAGCCCCTGTACGTTTAAGCGAAAATGCAGAAGTCCAAACAAGGGCAATGGGTTTCCATTATAACATACATGTAAACCGGTCGTTGTTGTAATGTCCTCAAATACACGTATGTCTATAGCATAGATGTTAAAAACAGATACAATGCATTACAGACATTGCATTACAGGTATTGCATATATAATATTTGATAGGTTTTGCAGGTTGGTGTCAATGTACCACACCTACAGATGTTGAGCAGTACCCCCCCCCCCCCCCCAATTCCCCCCCCCCAATTCCCCCACCCCCACCCCCACCCCCACCCCTGTTGTGAGTTGACCCAGATCCCGGGTCCGGATCGATGTGTCGCTGTCCGTTGACCTGAGCCTGTTCAGGGCGGGTCTTATTGTTAGTGTGACGCCACCTTACAGCGTGTTACCCCGAGACGGGCCGTACCTTACAGCGTGTTACCCCGAGACGGGCCGTACCTTACAGCGTGTTACCCCGAGACGGGCCGTACCTTACAGCGTGTTACCCCGAGACGGGCCGAACCTTACAGAGTGTTACCCCGAGACGGGCCGAACCTTACAGAGTGTTACCCCGAGACGGGCCGAACCTTACAGAGTGTTACCCCAAGACGGGCCAAACCTTACAGAGTGTTACCCTGAGAAGGGCTGAACCTTACAGAGTGTTACCCCGAGACGGGCCAAACCTTACAGAGTGTTACCCCGAGACGGGCCGAACCTTACAGAGTGTTACCCCGAGACGGGCCAAACCTTACAGAGTGTTACCCCGAGAAGGGCCGAACCTTACAGAGTGTTACCCCGAGACAGGCCGAACCTTACAGAGTGTTACCCTGAGACGGGACGAACCTTACAGAGTGTTACCCCGAGACGGGCCTGGTTACGGCCAGGCTGACCGCTGACCACCCGCATCTGGTACGGGCCAACCATCAGGGGCAGTAGGTGCTGATAGGCAAGGTGAAAAGAACCTATTTCTGCTATTCTTAAATCAATAATTGTCACAGACTGTGCGAACTCATTAAATGTGCACCATCAAGGCTGCGCTGCCCAGATGCATATTCAGTGTCATATTCCTATAAATCCGAACCCAAAACAGTCAAATTGAAAGGCTTTTATTTCCAGGGGCAGGACTAAAATAATCCCAAATCCCGTTGTTCGGCCCGTAAGGCTGCCGACAAAGGGGTCCGTGTGAGCACCGTGTTCCAGATGGCAGCCCTCGGCCTGAGAATCTCAACACCCCCTCCCACCGGTAAACGGCCCTGTAATGGGGAGGTGTGAATCATGTCGACCTAGCATGTCACCCCCTGATCCAATCAGCCCGCTGATCACGTGACGGCCGCCCTCTGCTGCCGCCCTCTGGTGGCGGCGGCTGGCACGTCTCACACCGACCCCCCAACCCCCGACCCCCAACCCCGCCCCGCCCTTCAGGTCAGGCCACATCCTCTCCCTTCTTCTGTCCATCCCTGACTAAATATACCCTATACCCTTCCTTATAGCAGCAGCAATAGTAGTAGATATTTTATTGACAATCAGGAAGTCAGGTTTGACTTATATGTCATATAGCCTACATGGTTGACCGTCCCCCTGCCCGGCCCGTGTGGGCGGGCCGTGCCGTGAGTAGTATAGGGAGTCGGGGGTGACGGCCTCTCACCTCACCACTCAGTCCCTCCCGCCCCGGCCTCCCGTCCGCCCAACAACCAGTCAACCACAAGACGGAACACAGGGTCTTTGTAAATATGGTGTGTCCACATTTTGTCTTGATCTTATACATGGCGTTAAGGGTTACGTGGTTATGCTGGTTGGGGTGTAGGTCGGGTGGGTCGGTCCAAGGTGCTGCCCACCAGTCCCCTACACCCTCCCCACTACTGACAGTCTGACAGCACTACAAAGCAATGGTTAGAATAATGAAGTACAAGGACGGTAAATGCGTCACAAGATACCAATTCAAGAATTAGGTAACTGGAAGAACTGCTGATACACAGTAATATGTAAGTCAAGTTGATTTTGTAAAGGTTGATAGTAATAAAAATCTCCGTTCCCACTACAGAGCACCTCCTACAGGCCTGCTTCAACGACTGATCCTTTGACCCTTTTATCGCCCCCCGCCTCCACCCGGTCAGCACGCCCCCTGCCACAGTGCCAGCGCTGTAGCGCCACACGGTGCCCCTTCAGGGTAGTGTGGTCAGTAAGTACACGTCAGTGTCTCCGCCCGGTGACCCCCAGTAGTGACACGGGCGACTGTACAACACCACAGGTATATCCAGTATATGTTTGATTGGCAAGAGTCATGATTGGTAAGAGTTGCAAGAAGCGTTTTGCAAAATTGATGTCATGAAAAACTATACAGGTCATCAGTCAACTCAACAGTACCTGGAGCCTATGGTGATAAATACTGATCGCTCCCCTGACAAACCCTCTCCTATCCGTGATAAATAATGCCTGGTCCCCACGCTGCAGCCATAAACAGGGGGAGCAGGCCCCACCACATTGGGACGGTAGAGGGGGGGGGGGGGGGGGGGGTAATTCAACTACACCACCCCTATAAACCAACCCAATCTGATTGACTACCAATTCACCAAGTCACATTATCCCCGGCCAAGTGCACATATACCGGTGACGTCAGCAGTACCAGGTGACCCAGTGCACTCTGGGAAAGGTGGCTGTTGATAGTGTCCTCGTGTACTATGGGGTTGATGATGTTACGTTATACGGGACGTATGGTCAGAGGTGTGTAGAGGAGTCGTCGGTGTAGAGGAGAGGTTGGCCAGGAGGTAGGCAATGTAGGGGAATGCACCCCCCCCCCCCCAAACACACACACCTCAGGGTCAGTGTACAGCCGTCGGGAGGTTGTTTAGTCAGAGACAACAGCTCCCACAATGAGTTCCCCTCCCTGTCCCAGCCCCCTCAGCCCTCCCCACACACCACCCTCCTATAGGATACATGGGAGTTTCGCACTGGGCGCGGCCATATTGTGTCACGTGGTACAAAGGGACTCTCCTCATTGGCTGGGAGGGGGTGCTTGACCCCCGACAGCTATGGCGGGAAAGAACCACGCATGTGCAGGCCTAAACTCCCGACTACCCTATACAGACACCAGTCCTATTTGCATACCCCGGAACAACTCACTCTCCAAGGAGAGGTATACGAACCGACCGGCTCCCCACGTGAACTGGTTGTGGCTTTACATGTACCATCCCGCTTGGAGAGTGAGGCGCAGGAATCTTAGACTGGATCCAAGCCGATCCGTTGGTAAGAAGCCATAGTAAACAGGGGAAGGCTGCGAGTGGCGAGTGTAGCTCCAGGAGCCTCTCCCGTACCCTGGTCACGCGTGGCCTCTTCATCCCGGGCATTAGGGCCGTCCCCCCCCCCCTCCCCCCTCCCCCCTCCCCCCTCCCCCCTCCCCCCTCCCCCCCCCCCCCCTCCCCCCTCCCCCCTCCCCCCTCCCCCCCACTGGGCCGACCCCTGCCCCCTCCCCGATATACCCCGCCAAATGACCTCCCCTTCTGGCCCCTTTTCACCGCAAACTGACCAGTTTTTGCGTCCAATTTCCCCGTGACATATTCCCCCTGCTCCCTTCAGAGTTGGTCATTAGGAGCCGTGGGGGGGGGGGGGGTGTCTATTGACTATCGTCTGTTTAGCGCGGACCTAACAGAGGGCCCCAATAGAGTGCATGAGGTTTGCTACCACAGTTGGATCTCTGGTTGTGACCGCTATTATTATAGAACCATAGACTCGATTGCTCATTACCCATTACAGTCCACACAAACCAGTGTGTAGTACACATTCCCCCATCACTGGTACACCCATTACACAGTTAACACCCCCCACGTGTGCACGTCCCCCCTTAGGCCTCCACCCAGGTATGTGGGGCCGTGATAAGGGCCGGGATCCTATTAGTTGTTATCAGCTCCCTGACTCAAGACTGTGGGGCCCTGAGGTCCGGGCCGGGGTGGGTGTCAGGGGGGGCTGTCACTGGGGGCCGTCCCCACACCGCCCCTGGTGGCTGTCAACGCCTCTGGTGTCAGCAGGCAGGTGTCACAAGTCAGGTGTCACTAGGCAGGCTGTCACAGGGTGGTGTGAGGAGGGGGTGGGGCCCCTACCCGGGACCCCCGTTAGGATCACTCAACGTGCCCTGTGGGTAGGCTGGTTGGTACTCGGTCGTGTGGCATCGTCGAGTTTGTATTACAGTCAAACTTATCCACACATAACAAAGGGGAAAGTTTAAAGATAGAAAAATCTTAAGCGACACACGTTTGCTATCATTGTCAAATTGATATGGTAAAAGAATTAGAATGTATTCTATACCCTCTTCTACAGACTGAATTGGATTTGTATGAATTGTTCTCCGTTACATCTTTCACTCCTTTGGTAGTGCATTTAGGTTCTGTCTGTGAAAACAGCACCTTAGGTGTATGGGAATAAGATAGGTGAGATCGTTGTGTGGACCCACTGTCTTATCGGTCACCCAGGGCGCTATGTCCCCGCCACCCGCCCCTTCTTCATTCCCTATCGCCCATCTCTGATGGCAAACGATCCCGGTGAGAAAAATGGGGCAATGCGTGTATAAAAAGGCGGCCAGATTCCATCAGGGTGACTTGTCCCAGTCGATCGGCCCCGGCTACCCGGGGTCATTGAAAGCCTTGTCACTGCTCGCAGCCAAAAGGAGAAAAGGGGCGAAGGGCAGAAAAAGGAGGTATGAAAAAGGAGGCTGGCTGGTGCCGGGCGTGTAGCCATACAGCTGATGTGGACCGTGGGGGACCAGCAGTGACCAGCCGAGTCCCGTAAGTCAGCGAGGCTTTATCGACCGGCAAGGGACACAGGGCAGAGAAAGGGGAATCAGGGCAGAGAAAGGGGAAACAGGGTGGAGAAAGGGGAAACAGGGCGGAGAAAGGGAAAACAGGGCGGAGAAAGGGAAAACAGGGCAGGGCAAGGGAAAACAGGGCAGACAAAGGGGTAAACTGGGGGAAACCAGGCAGAGAAAGGGGAAACCGGGCAGAGGTAGAGAAACTGTGGTAAAAAAGGGGAAACCAGAGAACCGGAGAAAACTGGGCAGAGAAAGGGGAAACCTGGAAGAATAGGGGGAAAACTAGGAAAAGAAAGGGGAAACCTGGAAGAGAAAGGGACAACTTGGGAATAGAAATGGGAAAACTTATGAATTGCGAAGGACCTGTTCTATTAGAAGTGTTCCGTTACCGTTAACTCGACCTGTCCCCAAACCAAATGACGCCCGTATGTTCTGCATTACTGCACACTGTAACACTATGTGCTGGTGGGAAATGACCCCCTGACCCCGTCCTCGGGGCGGCCCCGCCCCCCGCAGCACTCCCGACAGGCCTCATTCTCGCCCAGTCACGTTTAATCTCGTTGTCGGCGAGATCCGGCCAGTCACGTGACCCTGCCTCTTGTTGCCGGCGTGTCCCGGGATGAACGCACAGAAGGGGGCAGGGACTGGTGGGCAACAATTTAGAATATAATAAGCAAATATCGAGAACAAAATGGGGAGTTAAGTGAGGGGTCGGTTAGCTTAGGGTTTTAAATCGGCCGATCGGATTGTTTGTATCAAATTGACTGCACCAGTGTCCCGCAGGGTAATCGGAATTGAGTAAATTTCTGTAAATGGTCCTGGGGTGTGCAGAGATGAAGGCGTGTATTGTCCCGAAGACCAGCGAAATGTCTGCTATTCGGTGAATATCGCAAAGAATTCCCACCCATCGGCAACTGTAAGTGCCAGATTCCACGTCGAATTCCTGAAGACTCAAACAGTGTGTTATCAGAACACTTGTGACTTCCCTGGTACATTTTCTCATATTTTCGTTTTTGACGACTCGTGAGTCAAAATGAGTTAGAAACCCGATACCGTCAGCTGTTTCCCTAGGAGGAAGGGCGCGTTTTTGTTTCCATTTGAGGCCTTAAAAACCTCCTCATATCAAGACGCGGCCCGCCGAGCCCCGCTCCGGACGGCGTGTTGATACAGAACGGTCGTCACCCAGTACCAGCGGCAGCATCTTGACCTTGGGTGACAGGTGACCTTGACCCCTAGTGACAGGTGGCGGTGACATGTGGCGCTACTATCTGTCACCTGATTGACGGAGTATGCGCACAGTGCACAAAAACGGTGGTGGTAAACTTATCACACAGACGCCTGGCTGGTTCCCCTCCCAGCAGCACTGTCTCAGTCCAGTGGTGGCCCGGAGGGGAGGGAGGCTGCGGGAGGGAGGTGGTTAACCTGTGCACTCTGGGAGAGGCGGGCAATATCCACAGACTAGGCCTGAAATGAAGCTTCTCCCGGGGAGGTGGTTTTCCCATTGCCAGGTCAAGTCCAAAGGGAAGGGTCAAGGTCGCGCGAAGGTCAAGTAGCAGACAATCCATGCTATATTGGTTCTCCCCCCCCTCCCCCCCCCCCCCCCCCCCCCCCCCGAGTACGAGAGAGGTTGTGTGTGTGTGTGTGTGGGGGGGGGGGGGTGCTTTTGAGGGAAGACGAGCAGAGAAGGAGCAAACAAAAAGACGGGCAGACCCGCTCGTACTTTCACAATTATTACGCATGTAGGCTGTATCCGATCCCCCAGTCCGGGTTGTGGGAGCCGTGTACTATATAGGACCCGTCTAATTGGCAGTACACGACTCTTGGAGCCAGGCACGTGGGGAATGTAGATCGGGCAGGGCGCTCTCTGCTGAGTCGGGAGGCTGGGGGGCACGGGTCGGGGGTAATGACCTACACCATCGTGTTCAAGTACCAGTAACTCATCCTCTAAGGTATCCTGAGTTTACAAGGGGAGGGAAGGAGTTACTTCCAGGGATGCCATTTTTCCTACTTTCGGTGATTTTGGATTGCACAACCAATCTTTCCTACAGTGCTTTATCATCTATTTCTGAGTTAGTTTCAAACTATTATCATCAATGTCAGCTGTCTATTCCTAAAGGTTATTTCCCTCCTGGTTGCTTCTAGAAGAAAAGTAGGAAAAGTGTTTCCTACTTTTACTACCTCTTCAATAATTGGTACTCTCTGTACTTCTACGGCTATTGTAAACTAGTACATAGAAAACCAAGGAGAAACCCATACTCTCTGGTTGGTATTTCTATGTTAAGGCGAATTGAGACGTGGTTGTACATTGGAATCTTTCGTCACCGTAAAAGTCCGATGTAACTAAGTCGGGTGTGTTTTGGTGAACCCCAAGTTGAGTGAAAGTTAGCCCCTTCTGGTGCCCTACGGAGCAGTAGGGAGAGGGGCGGCCCGTCCGGACCGGTAGAAGGTCGATAAGACGGTGACATTTGCCGAGAACAACCCCTTTATGCCGGGCCTGCCCTCCCACCTTAAGGCCCCTGTCTAACAGCTCACCCAGTCCAGGTTTGGTCGCACCAGCCTTCAAATGTCAAGGAGAAGGTGACTCGTATTACAACAAACTTTGCCTATTTGGAGACAAAAATACATATAGGAACAAGATAAAGAACATATATAGGAAAACATAAAGAACTTCTTAAGTTACGGATGGCAAATACAGCAGGGACATTGAGTGTGGTCAAGAATGCAGATTTTATAGGCCAGACTATTTCTGGTGGTGTTTTTCCTCACAGACAGTTGCCTCCTTAATGGAAGTATGGGAAAAGTGAATACAATATTTCGTACCTTTTCATCCGTCTGAAGGGGCATCTGTGAAATGCTTACATTTGGATGTAAACAACAATGCTTATCATAGAAGATCTCTTTGGACTTATTGTAAATGCCCAATTTTGTGATAACATTTCCCGAACAAATAGTGGATTTCAGGCAGGTATTTCACAAATTCTACATCTAGCCAGGTTTGTAAAATGATCACGTGATCAGAAGTAGCCCAAAACGAGGTTGACGTAGGGCAGCCCCCTCTGTCTAGACCCAGGGATAGTACGATAAATCCCCGCTAGGGGCCGCCCTTATCTCCCCCCTACAGCGAAACCTAGCCGCCCCCAGATAAGCCCAGATACGGGGCGAATAGCTCGACTACAGGCCACAAAAAAAGACTTTATATGTATGGAAAAAATCCTCGCAGCTTTCCATTGAAGTTTTCAATACGTGCCACATTGCCGTCACTGTGACGATCATATAACAGTGACGTGAAGGACGGGCGGAGCGGGCCGGGGTGGAATAGGAGAGGGCCAGAAGTAGGTGGGTTGGCCTGTATACCCGGGCCGAGATAAGCGTTATCGGGGGAAGGTGGGGGTGGGGGTACAGTTAGCAGGCCCGGGGTCGTAATGAGGTCTGTTTACCCGTCGTCATGGTAACCCGGGCCGTCGGCCGTCACCAGGGGGCGTGCGTGTCTTCTCTCCTCCACCCCAGCCCCGTGTGGCAGACAGGTCTGAGCAACAACCTCCGGACTTTACCCAGGGTTAGAAACAGGGAGCCTGAGGGCTCCCTGTCAGTGACAAGATCTTTTTATTCAATTTCCACATCATCCAAACAATTTATGGTTAAAAGATATACCCATGAAGGTGTCTCAGATAATACAGGGATGTAAGTTTTCAGATCTTTGTCTAATTTCAGATTTTGTCACATCACCTCAAACAATACTTTAAAAAATTAATTTCTTACATCACGTTTTATAACATTTTAAGATATTTCATTTTTTCTTTCTGGGATTTCAGATTTTTTCTTAGCCCTGACTTGTATATCCCTGATGATATGATTATCCCATTACAATCGGATTAAGATATAAATGTACAGTTCTTGGAAATGTTGTTTCTAAGGTGACCATTCCCATCAGTTTCTGAGGTGAAAAGTCAGTAAGTCATGGGGAGACATGCTGTACACACGACGAGACTTTTTACACTCGACACGTACTATAAGTTGAGCACAGTTTAGACGCTTTGGACATCTGTTAGCATTGTACCACAAAAACTGAAATGACCTACATATGTCCTGGTAAACCCTTGGCATTACTGGGTGTTTGTTTGGTGCCTCGTGTTGTAGTGGTGTGTAAGTGCCCCGGCGGTTTACTCCCGGTACTTGGAGAGGGGTTTTGTGCACTGTTTGGGGACAGACAGGAGGGAGGAGGGCTGGAGCCGCTGTACTCGTGTTTATTTGTTCTCAAGACATAGCTCTTAGCTGAGTGTCCCAGAACAAGCATTCACTTCATTCAGGTGCACCTGCCTAGCCTTAGAAATCTGTTCAAGTAGAAATCTATTGAGACAATCGGCTGGTGGGCATGAAACCTCATCGAAATAGCTTGGAACATGTAGTAAACCCATTTCTGGCTGTCTGTCCTAGAACTAAATCATTAACACCAACGTATTGGAAGAGAATCACCAGCACGTTGACCAAAGCACATTGGGTGGTATAGTTTAAATCAGTGATGTGGCTGGTCCCTGCTCGGAGGTCCGCAGGAGGCGGGAGAAATACACATTGACGTGAGAAGGAGTCCGGTTGATCCGGGGCCTTCCCCTCCCCCTTAACTCCATTCTCAATACTACTTACTGCCCAGAAACGGCTACAGCCCGGGGGACGCCGGTCACTCTCCTCCCCCAGCCTTAGACATACAGGGTCAGTGTGTGGGGGGACTGTGGTGGAGACTGAGGACCCGGTGAGTCAGTGTTTACCTCCGTGCTCAGAGGTTGGCCGGGGAGAGGGGGGGGGGGGGGGGGGCGCTTAACGTCCTCTCACACGGAGACACATTGGTGAAGAGGGCCCCGGTCTCCATAGTCCTACCACGAGCACATGAGGGCTGGCCCTCTTCTCTAGTCGCCCTATTTCTTGGTAACATGCAGAGACTTTTGACCCACTATTCCACCGGGCTAGTGGTCCTATACTTGCATTAGCCCGAATCAAAATTTCACTTGCTTACAGTAACATGGATTATTACCAATTTTCAAGATTTCCACTGGTCCGCCGGGCTAGTTCGTTACAAATATCAAAGTATCCGGCACTAGTATCTCTGTGTTAAGGAAAATCCCTGAATTATACGTCTCTTGAGCTTTTAATGATATTTCCATAATGTCCCGGACGTTCAGTACCCTGCCGACTACTCGCACTCCGACTGATTGGACAATGTAAGCACCCTTTGCTTTATCATGATGGAGAAGGATTTAGTCCACGAGAAGAGAAAAACTGTTTTCTCCTTCATCATGCCAGGTTCCGTGCTGGTTTTTAGGCTGAGATGAGCCTGCCAGGACGGGCCGGGGAAGTCCCGTCATCAAAATGGGGGGAGGGGGGTGCCGCCGGGGGTCTACTCCACAGCAGAATGGGACCGTTAAGTCACCATGATTTAACTGTAGTCCGTTAACTTAAGAATCCTAGACGGTTTATGGAGTCGGGAATCATTTAGGTTCAGTAGTTTATACATTTGACCTAGTCGAATACTGTGAAGACAGAACCCAAATACCTCCACAATAAACCAATTCAGATAGGTACTTAGAGCGGTTATGCAGCCCTTGTAATACTGAAGGTGGAGGGGGCCACTCGGGCAACAACTGGTCAACGAATCCCAGGAAAGAAGGGACAGATTTTTTACCGATACAATAAGCAGTACCCTACTGTGCAGCCCGTACCCTACACCCCGCCCATGTGGGCAAGGTGGGCCCACATTGACGGCTCCTACACCCCCCATGTGGGCAAGGTGGGCCCACATTGACGGCCCCTACACCCCCCAGGTGGGCAAGGTGGGCCCACATGGACGGCCCCTACACCCCCCAGGTGGGTAAGGTGGGCCCACATGGACAGCCCCGACACCCCCCAGGTGGGTAAGGTGGGCCCACATGGACAGCCCCGACACCCTCCAGGTGGGTAAGGTGGGCCCACATTGATGCCCCTACACCCCCAGGTGGGTAAGGTGGGCCCACATTGATGGCCCTACACCCCCCCAGGTGGGCAAGGTGGGCCCACATTGACGGCTCCTACACCCCCCAGGTGGGTAAGGTGGGCCCACATGGACGGCCCCAACACCCCCCAGGTGGGTAAGGTGGGCCCACATGGACGGCCCCGACACCCCCCAGGTGGGTAAGGTGGGCCCACATGGACGGCCCCGACACCCCCCAGGTGGGTAAGGTGGGCCCACATGGACGGCCCCGACACCCCCCAGGTGGGTAAGGTGGGCCCACATGGACGGCCCCGACACCCCCCAGGTGGGTAAGGTGGGCCCACATGGACGGCCCCGACACCCCCCAGGTGGGTAAGGTGGGCCCACATGGACGGCCCCGACACCCCCCAGGTGGGTAAGGTGGGCCCACATTGATGGCCCTACACCCCCCCAGGTGGGCAAGGTGGGCCCACATTGACGGCTCCTACACCCCCAAGGTGGGTAAGGTGGGCCCACATTGACGGCCCCTACACCCCCAGGTGGGTAATGTGGGCCCACATTGATGGCCCTACACCCCCCCAGGTGGGTAAGGTGGGCCCACATTGACGGCCCCTACCCTACACCCCCAAGGTGGGTAAGGTGGGCCCACATTGACGGCTCCTACACCCCCCAGGTGGGTAATGTGGGCCCACATTGATGGCCCTACACCCCCCCAGGTGGGTAAGGTGGGCCCACATTGACGGGCCGAGTACAGGGGACGGGCTCAATCTAATAGTGCGGGATTAGCCGTTAGGGGGGCGGGCCCGGGGTGACGGGGGCCCCCCAGAATCAGGTTGTGGCCCCGGGTGGGTATCGACCCGGGCAAATTGGTCCGCTAATGGCGGGCTAATGAAAAGCGGCGCGCACTGGACCGACACTAAAACGTCGCCGGGCGTCGATACGAGGCGAGAGGCAGGGGCCGGCGGAACGTGGGGGTGTCGGAAAAAAGGGGGGGCCGGGTGGACCAGGAACGGGCGTAACCCGGGGGTGCACCAGGAGAAGGATGAAGCTGGAGGTGCACCAGGAGGGGGCATGAAGATGGGGTGTTGGAAGGGGGTGCACCTAGACCTGAGAATGGCAGAGCATGGCATTTTTGTATCCAAATAACGATGTCCATTCTTTTTCGGAAGAGACATCACTAAACATAAAAGCATTCGGATATATCTGAAAACAGTATGAAAATGAGTTTCAGTAAGGGAAAGAGAAGTATACATGTACTACATTATAGAAACCAGATCAAGGGTTGTTGGAAATATCTTGGGAGATTGTCCGGAATGCAGTGGTCAGAACCAGTCCACCCCCACCCCCCCGCCCCCACCCCGTCCCTCGCCGCCCTCCGTCGGCGCTAATACCCCATCAGAACAATTGCATTATACCCCCCTCCCCCCCTCCCCCCCTCCCCCCCTCACAACACAACCTCGTCCCCACCCCCTACCACCCAATCTCCGTGCTTCTCTCCTCTCAGCACTATCTTTGTATTTTTCCCTCAAAAAATCTTGTTATTGCCAATCCACTACAAGCCTAGTTGGCAAGGCCCAATGCCTGCTAAGATAAAATACCCAACAAATAGGCTTTCAAGCCCCAACGCCCATATCCCATCACTCGTTGGCTCTAAAGGCCCTTCACTGGGTTTCATAAACCCATTTAGGACGCTACCACCATCGGTGCTTCCTCGTATGATGTGCTGCCCTCTTTTCCACCCAAAATGTCATGTTTGTGCATGTTGTATTTTTTTCATTTTAGTTTGAGTGTGTAAATGGCAAGCAGTGGTGGTGAGGGTGTGGGGCCGATGAGGTAAAGATGGGTTGGTATTTGGGTTGGTTCGTTGAAAGGTCATGTGGGAGCCGTGGGCAGATAGGTTTGGGACTGTGAGTATTGGTTGGGCCCTGGGCAGGGGGCTGGGGTTCGGGCCAGACCAGGAGGGAACCCAGCAGCGACTAGGTGGGGGGAGTTTGTTATTATCAGCTTGGTCAGTTTGGCCGAAATCGGATTAAAAAACTGATGTCACTGAGTCTGAACATAGCATCAAGCATAGCGCCTGCTCTGGGAATGAATTAATGTAATGTTTTAAAACCAGAGCTCAAAACTTGTTTCAATCACCTGCTTTTGTTATCAAGATTATTTACATTTTTCAGATGCCTGCTTTTATTAGCAAGAATATTTACAGCTTGAACTCTGCAGATAAACTCATGTAGTCCAACTAAAGCCTATCTAATCCTTAAACAACACGGTTTCTGCCCACCGATCCTGGAGGTTCCAGATAGGCCTCAGTGTGGGGGTGGACTAAGTGCGTGTGCGTTTGCAGATGGGTTCAGTCCATTCCCTCGTCACTCAGCCAGTGTCCAATGCCGCCATTTTGTCCTTTCATCCACCGCCTCAGCCAATCAGGTTAGAGGATGGCATTGACTGCCGGGGCCGGGCCGCAGTAAATGTGATTGTGGACGGCGATTGGCCGGGCGCTGCTGACAGGCCGGGCCCATTTACCGAGGGGGATCGGCAATCGGCCTCGGCAAACCTCGTCGGCCCGCAGTGTGCCCGCCGCCCGCTAGGGGTCAGGGCGGCAACATAAAGGGCCCACCGCGAGGACACACAGCCCGGGAAGGGCGGGCGGTTGGGGGGGGGGGGGGGGGGGGGGGGATCCAGGTTCTTGAAAACAAAACAGGGGGGGGGGGGGGCGCGCATATACTGATATGGGCTAAGTTCTGAAATGTCATGCGCCCGTGCGCATGCACGCGACCTTGTGTAGTGGGATGGGTAGTTTATGTATAGTATATACATGTATAAATATTATATGTATGTATATATGAATTTGTGTGTAAAAGAAGAAATTGTACCTATACATATATAAAGAAAATGGCGCCAAAAGCAAAATTCTTCAGTAGGCCATTGTTCAGTTCATAAGGTATTTTCACTAGTTTAGTACTTCCCTCACTGATCAGCCACGAGACTAAAACGACTCCTTTAGTAATGCACTTTTCCCTTTCCCTTTCTCCCTCTCAGCCCCGTCTGTGTGTCTGTTATCAGGCCCCGAGTACAGGGGAGGGAGGGTGGGGGTGGTCGACATTAGCTTTATGGCCCTGTATTCAGTCCCTGAGTGGTGGTCCCCACCGCTCGGCCCGGTAGTGTGGTCACCGGCCCCAGACCAGCCTTCCCTGACCCGCATACATCAATAAACCACCAAATTATTCTGATCCCAACATTTATGATTCTTTCTCACGAGTGTATTACAATTTTCACCTTATGTTTTTGTCCATTTGCTATACTCGCCACAGGCTGCTGTGAATTAAACAATTAGGGTTATTCGTTTGAAAAACGTTTATAGACTTCTTTTATCCAATAACCACTGGTGTTTACAAGTGCGCCGTTTTAAACCCATTAGACATTTAATTTGAAAGGCCTTAAGTACTCCGAATTGGATAGTAAGGTGGGTAGGTGAAGCCATAAATCAAAATAAGGTCATAAAATACCAGCCTATTTACCTTTGATGTAGGCAATCACTATTTAATTAACTCTGACTGAAGTACAAAATAACAAGAAGGGAGAAGTGGCTATACAGTACGTGCACTTATAGGAGAATGATAACCTCTCATTGAAAAGGCAGAAACTAGCGTTTATTGGAACTTATACTACTCCCGGTGCAGGACCCTATTGTTCTTCTGGTAGGTTTCTGAGCGTAACCTACGTTTTATCCTTTAGTTAACCTCCAGCAGAGGTTAATGAGCTAAACCTCCGGAGGTTATTGGCTAAACCTCCGGAGGTTATTGGCTAAACCTCCGGAGGTTATTGGCTAAACCTCCGGAGGTTTTGTGCTAAACCTCTGCTAGGTTTATTTGAGAAATTTCAACAACAATTTCAACCTATGAGTCTAATTTCAAATTTTTGAAAAGTACTATTTAGAGTTTACCTGCTGAGATTCGAAACCTATACCTCTGGATGTAGAATTCAAGAGGCTAACCACTACACCATTGTGGCAGGTGGTACAGCCATGAACGTTCAACAATGGCAATTGGAAGGAGACCCATTGGACATATATATATATAATATACATATAAGAAACAGGAAAAACGCAATAACACCTTCAGTAAATGCTTTTCGAGATTGTGCATAGAGTTGAAAATGAATATTTGAACAACACTTTAAAAACGAATAAACAATTATTTTATGGGTAAAAAATCAATAACCCATTACGTCTGGTGGGGTTTCGAACCCAGGACCTGCTGCATGGAAAGCCAGCAGCCTAACCACTTACCTACATTGACCACCTGCTCTACTCCATTCTAATGTCGATTCAAATGATTTTTATATTAATTTTTGTATATCTGGATATGTATATAATGCTATACATTATTATATGAAAAAATACATATATGTATAATTCAGGATCAGGTCAACACGGGAGGAACAAAACAATCATCTCATAGTTATGGGACGTAGTATAAGCTTGTAAACCACCTTGGAGGTGTAGTTTATGGTATATAACCTCCTCGGCTGACGCCTCGGAGGTTATATACCATAAACTACACCTCCGCGGCGGTTTACTATCACAAAAGACCCAAGTATCCTGCATGTTTTGAAATTCCCTTATTAAATCGACTAGATGAAATAAATAGGGAGAGACAAAGAGTAAGTGACAAGAATCTGACTCTTTAAAATACTGCTTTATGCACTTATGTTTGTGTCAAGTGTATCATGATGACACTCTGGGCGAACCTGCCCACCTAGCTGTCACAGCCTCACCCTGTAGGACGGGTTACCACCTCGCCCACCCAGCTGTCACAGCCTTGCCCACCCAGCTGTCACAGCCTCGCCCACCCAGCTGTCACAGCCTCACCCTGTAGGACGGGTTACCACCTCGCCCACCCAGCTGTCACTGCCTCACCCACCCAGCTGTCACAGCTTTGCCCACCCAGCTGTCACAGCCTCATCCTGTAGGACGTGTTACCACCTCACCAACCCAGCTGTCACAGCCTCACCTTGTAGGACACGTTACCGCCTCACCCTCCCAGCTGTCACAGCCTCACCTTGTAGGACACGTTACCACCTTGCCCACCCAGCTGTCACAGCCTCGCCCTGTAGGACGTGTTACCACCTTGCCCTCCCAGCTGTCACAGCCTCACCCTGTAGGACGTGTTACCACCTTGCCCACCCAGCTGTCACAGCCTCGCCCTCCCAGCTGTCACAGCCTTGCCCACCCAGCTGTCACGGCCTCACCCTGTAGGACGGGTTACCACCTTGCTGATATGGCTGGCAGTGCCTCTGCCTGTATTGCTGATTCAGGCAATCAATAAATTGTTGATATTACACCGATCGGCATACCCCCTCCTTTTACCTCTAGACGGCCCTCCAAGGCCCCCCAGTCGTGACGTCAGCACCCACCGAGTGATTCACTCAGAGACGCTCACCGCACCTGCTCACCCGGCGGGGGGAGGGTGGCGAAAGGCGGGAACAGCCAATCCCATTGACTGGGCCGCCGTGGAGGTAGCAGCCCCCCACGGGCTGTTCTTTCAGGGGGAGGGCGTCCCCTTTATGGATGTCCCTGGAGCCCAGTCAATCGATACTGTTGTAGAAAGGCAGTGGAAAACTTCTGATCGTATTTATCCCCACCTAATACAGGCCGGTAAATCTCCTCCCGCACCTATATACACCCGGAGTACAGGCACTAATCCACCTATAGATTATCCTCCGGCCATCTTGACCCCCACCAGAAACGTTTTTTTCCCTGCTTACTTCTATGGTTTCTCTGGCGACTGGTTTATTCCTAGCGATGCCTGTGAGTTATTTATATTGAATGGAGCTGCAGTGAAAATATCTGTTTGGCATGGGGACGTTGTCTGCAGTGAGGTACTGCGTCCGGGGGGAGGGGGGTCACTGAGAGGTGAAAATACACGTTGTATGTTGAGGCAGGGAAACTGGCGTCTATAACTGTATTATATAAAAGAAACAACCTATCATAGAAACTATGAAAGTTTGCTGCCTGACTGCAGCAAACTGGTGATATGGGTAAAACCCACAGAACGGGCACTAGGCAGTGAACACCTTCCCCTGAAAAGGTCGGTCGGCCGCCTACAGACTGCAGCAAGGACAGGGGGCGCTAATACCTGATACAGCAAGAGCCCAGGGAAGAGAATTAGGTGGATTCGTAGACTTTTGCCTCTGGTGTCTTGTATCTGTATAGCTATAGCTTGCCACATTTTCTGTATTCCCTTATCTATAAGAATCAACACCAACCTGGTGTAGTTGGGGTATTTTGGGGTGAAGCTTCACTTGTCTAACTCGGCCTGACTGGCCGCAGCAGGGGGCAGGGCCCACATGGCTCTCTCTCTATTTCGGGCCTTGTCCCGCCCGCCCCGCAGTGATGGGGAGGTCCTTCCCGGGCCACGGCTTGTACCCTACCCACACACAAACATCTAACAGCCTTTAATGTCCACCTCAGATTTGTCCACGGAGAACTGTTTTTGTGAGTTTTGCAGGTAGGGGTTTAGTTTGGGGGTTACCGCTCGTACCCCCATCCGGGTGGTACTGGTGAGGGGGGCTGGGGGCAGAAGGCGCCTGCCGCCCCAGGTACGACCACCACCCTCACTCTGGGTGTTGGCTGGTATTTCCTCTACCAAAGACTTTCTATATAAACCCTCTTTCTGTGGGCCGCTCTTGGATTTAGCGTAGACTAAGACTCCCCGGGTTGCCGAGCCTACTTAATTCTGCTGCTATGCTTATACAGGGTGCCCACGAAGGTCTTATAAGGTCTTATTTTGGTTTCGCCATTTATAAGGCTATTAGAAAGGTCTTACTTTGCAGTAAGAAGTCTTATAAAGGTCTTATTTTTAGGTTCAATTGAAATTTTAGATTATGAATTTTGTTTGTCATCCATTAACATGTTAGAGTTACCTTCACTTAGCAGTTACCTTCACTTAGCAGTATATACTTATGTTTCATAAAAGCACATTTGGCTGCAAAATAGAAGCAACTGAGAGTATTCACCCTGTTTTAAGCCAAATTTAAGAGATCATACATTAGATGAAAGGTGATTAAAAAGGTCTTATTTTCACTCATGAAAAGGTATTATAAAGGTCTTATAAAGGTCTTATTTTCATTTCTGAAAAAGCGCGGGCACCCTGTTATAGCTTAGGAACCATCTATGACAATAGCGAGAATTATTCATTACGGAGAGAACTCCTGTGTCCTGAGCTAAGTGAGTCATTGCTGTCATTCAGGGCAGTTTCCAGGACATGGATCACCTTAAATACAAAACAGACCATTCATCATTATGGCCTATAATTAATGCAGGGTCGGAGAGGAAAAAATAATTTGATTTTAAAGAAGCAAAAACATATCCTTTTTTCTTCAAAATATTTTTCTGTCTTTGAAAAACTCCTGCGAGAAATTCAACAACTCGTGACATCTGCCGAAGCTTTTAATCACAGGAATTAATGAAATCATTAAGAAAAAGTGTGATTTAATTAGAGTTGAGTTTAAAAATAGGTGTTGGGAGGCGGAGGGATGCTTGGCGGAGTTGTCACTCTGTCATTGCCAAATGCCGCCTGCTTTTTGTTACATTTTACCGCCGAAATGTTGGAGGCCGACTGTACACATCTCAGTCTCAGGCCGTCAGAACAAGGATACCTGGGGAATCACACCGAGTAGACCGACAAGTAACCTTAACTAAGGCTTAATTTCTTCGAAAGTTGTGAATAAAGTTTGTGTTGACGACTGCAATCTGTTACGGGACGCTTGTGGCTTCCTCTGCATTAAGATTTAATAGAATTAGATTATTTCTGAGACTTTAATCAGGAGCCGCGTCAGGGTGGCAGATGTGGTTATGTCACGGGGTGGTAATGAAATAAACCAGAGAAAGGATCCATCTAGTGCCTGCTGACTCGTGAGGACTCTATGGAGTCAACCCAACGCCATTGGGGGCGACGAAATAACATGTATGTTTTTAGTTGGTTGATGACGAGGGCTAGTGGTAGTATTAATGGGAAAATGGGAAATCAAGAGTTAATTCATCATAAATGTGACACATTGGGGCCGACTCGTGATGACTGGGATTGTGGCAACAAATGAGAGATGGTGTTGGGTTACAAATTGTGTGTCATTACTGCGGGTTTACAAATTACACAGGCCAGAATCACAAAGTCATCGGGCCTGCCGTGTTTACAAATCACACAGGCCTGAATCACACAGTCACTGGGCCTGCCGTGTTTACAAATCACACAGGCCTGAAACACAGTCACTGGGCCTGCCGTGTTTACAAATCACACAGGCCTGAATCACACAGTCACTGGGCCTGCCGTGTTTACAAATCACACAGGCCAGAATCACAGTCACTGGGCCTGCTGTGTTTACAAATCACATAGGCCAGAATCGCACAGTCACTGGGCCTGCCGTGTTTACAAATCACACAGGCCAGAATCACACAGTCACTGGGCCTGCCGCATTTACAAATCACACAGGCCAGAATCACACAGTCACTGGGCCTGCCGCATTTACAAATCACACAGGCCAGAATCACACAGTCACTGGGCCTGCAATGTTTACATATCACACAGGCCAGAATCACACAGTCACCGTCCTGCCGGGTTTACAAATCACACAGGCCAGAATCACATTCTCATTGGGACCGTAACTCTAGTTTGTAAACCAAGTACTGGGTTTTATTCAATGAGATTTTTCCTCGACTGCCATGCCACCCAAAACCGGAGCCCTTTAACAGTGCGCTGTAGTTGGGGGAAGGGGGGGGGGGGGGGGCTAGAGGGGGCATGGAAGTGCCTGTACATAGAGACCAGTCCATGCACTCATTGTCTCTGAATTATCCATAAGGACCAATGGAATAAAAACTGAGGAAAAAAGATCAAATGGAAAAAAGTGTCCTAGTAATAGGTTTTGCTTTTATTCGTGGCAGGCGGCCTTCAATCAGGGCGTGTTAATGTTGACTCGGCTGATTGGGGTCGGGGGGCACTGACTCAGCACTTATTGTCCCCGCGTGGTGGCGCCACAGGGCCGGGAGCCCTGACCCCAGCCACAGATCAGAGACCAGCGGTACACAGATGTGGGGTCTCCTGTACGTCAGTAGGTGGAGACCAGCAGGACACAGAGATGGGGTCTCCTGTACGTCAGTAGGTGGGTCAGAGACCAGCGGTACACAGAGATGGGTCTCCTGTATGTCAGTAGGTGGAGACCAGCGGGACAAAGAAATGGGGTCTCCTGTACGTCAGTAGGTGGAGACCAGCGGGACACAGAGATAGGGTCTCCTGTACATCTCCTGTACGTCAGTAGGTGGGTCAGAGACCAGAGGGACACAGAGATGGGGTCTCCTGTATGTCAGTAGGTGGGTCAGAGACCAGCGGTACACAGAGATGGGGTCTCCTGTACGTCAGTAGGTGGAGACCAGTGGTACACAGAGATGGCGTCTCCTGTACGTCAGTAGATGGAGACCAGCGGTACACAGAGATGGGGTCTCCTGTATGTCAGTAGGTGGAGACCAGCGGTACACAGAGATGGGGTCTCCTGTACGTCAGTAGATGGAGACCAGCGGTACACAGAGATGGGGTCTCCTGTATGTCAGTAGGTGGAGACCAGTGGGCCGCAGAGCTGGGGTCTCCTGTACGTCAGTAGGTGGGTCAGAGACCAGCGGTACACAGAGATGGGGTCTCCTGTACGTCAGTAGGTGGGTCAGAGACCAGCGGTACACAGAGATGGGGTCTCCTGTACGTCAGTAGGTGGGTCAGAGGCCAGGGGTACACAGAGATGGGGTCTCCTGTACATCTCCTGTACGTCAGTATGTGGGTCAGAGACCAGCGGTACACAGAGATGGGGTCTCCTGTACGTCAGTAGGTGGGTCAGAGACCAGCGGTACACAGAGATGGGGTCTCCTGTACATCTCCTGTACGTCAGTAGGTGGGTCAGAGACCAGCGGGACACAGAGATGGGGTGTCCTGTATGTCAGTAGGTGGAGACCAGCGGTACACAGAGATGGGGTCTCCTGTAAGTCAGTAGATGGAGACCAGCGGTACACAGAGATGGGGTCTCCTGTATGTCAGTAGGTGGAGACCAGCGGGCCGCAGAGATGGGGTCTCCTGTACATCAGTAGGTGGGTCAGAGACCAGCGGTACACAGAGATGGGGTCTCTTGTACGTCAGTAGGTGGGTCAGAGACCAGCGGTACACAGAGATGGGGTCTCCTGTACGTCAGTAGGTGGGTCAGAGACTAGCGATACACAGAGATGGGGTCTCCTGTACGTCAGTAGGTCGGTCAGAGGCCAGGGGTACACAGAGATGGGGTCTCCTGTACATCTCCTGTACGTCAGTAGGTGGAGACCAGCGGGACACAGAGATGGGGTCTCCTGTACGTCAGTAGATGGAGACCAGCGGGACACAGAGATGGGGTCTCCTGTACGTCAGTAGGTGGGTCAGAGACCAACGGTACACAGAGATGGGGTCTCCTGTACGTCAGTAGGTGGGTCAGAGGCCAGGGGTACACAGAGATGGGGTCTCCTGTACATCTCCTGTACGTCAGTATGTGGGTCAGAGACCAGCGGTACACAGAGATGGGGTCTCCTGTACGTCAGTAGGTGGGTCAGAGACCAGCGGTACACAGAGATGGGGTCTCCTGTACGTCAGTAGGTGGAGACCAGCGGGACACAGAGATGGGGTCTCCTGTACATCTCCTGTATGTCAGTAGGTGGAGACCAGCGGGACACAGAGATGGGGTCTCCTGTACATCTCCTGTACGTCAGTAGGTGGAGACCAGCGGGACACAGAGATGGGGTCTCCTGTACATCTCCTGTACGTCAGTAGGTGGGTCAGAGACCAGCGGGACACAGAGATGGGGTGTCCTGTATGTCAGTAGGTGGAGACCAGCGGTACACAGAGATGGGGTCTCCTGTAAGTCAGTAGATGGAGACCAGCGGTACACAGAGATGGGGTCTCCTGTATGTCAGTAGGTGGAGACCAGTGGGCCGCAGAGATGGGGTCTCCTGTACGTCAGTAGGTGGGTCAGAGACCAGCGGTACACAGAGATGGGGTCTCCTGTACGTCAGTAGGTGGGTCAGAGACCAGCGGTACACAGAGATGGGGTCTCCTGTACGTCAGTAGGTGGGTCAGAGACTAGCGGTACACAGAGATGGGGTCTCCTGTACGTCAGTAGGTGGGTCAGAGACCAGGGGTACACAGAGATGGGGTCTCCTGTACATCTCCTGTACGTCAGTAGGTGGAGACCAGCGGGACACAGAGATGGGGTCTCCTGTACGTCAGTAGATGGAGACCAGCGGGACACAGAGATGGGGTCTCCTGTACGTCAGTAGGTGGGGACCAGCGGTACACAGAGATGGGGTCTCCTGTATGTCAGTAGGTGGAGACCAGCGGGCCGCAGAGATGGGGTCTCCTGTACGTCAGTAGGTGGGTCAGAGACCAGCGGTACACAGAGATGGGGTCTCCTGTACATCTCCTGTACGTCAGTAGGTGGGTCAGAGACCAGCGGTACACAGAGATGGGGCCTCCTGTACGTCAGTAGGTGGGTCAGAGACCAGCGGTACACAGAGATGGGGTCTCCTGTACGTCAGTAGGTGGAGACCAGCGGTACACAGAGATGGGGTCTCCTGTACATCTCCTGTACGTCAGTAGGTGGGTCAGAGACCAGCGGTACACAGAGATGGGGTCTCCTGTATGTCAGTAGATGGGTCAGAGACCAGCGGTACACAGAGATGGGGTCTCCTGTGCGTCAGTAGGTAGGTCAGACGGTTGACGTACAGTTGTGACGGCACCGTCACTCTCCACGACCTGTGATGACGTCATGGCAGGAGAGAGGGAAGATCGACAGAAACATGCAATGACACGTTTTAAGGTCAACCCACCGTTTGTTTCAGAGGAGAATAAAAAAAGACATGTTAGAATTCATCAAAAAGATAAATCCCATTTGATATACCCAGTGCCTAACAGATTTGCCATGTAGTCAAAACGATGAGGAGGTGACTGCTATCGTGTAAATCGGTGTAGAAAATTGCCAACTGTGCAGAAAGTGTTAAGGAGCACTTAGAACTGCCCTGGGCAGGCTGCAGCCTTTTGTTTTAATCAAACGTTAATGGGCGGAATAAGGAAGTGTCTCCGAATTAGCCACTTCACCGCCCCACCCAATCACCCAATGGAAAAAGCATTCCGCGCTAGAAGAAACAGACCAAAAAGTGGTTCCGGGCTGGAGTAGTGGCTCCATCTGTCGGAGTCGGGAGGCAAGGGGTGGCCTGAATTTTGACTTTTTTTGCGAGTGGCATTGGGAAAGATGCCTGTGTTATTGTGTAACCACGACACAGGCCCCAGTCGACCCCCAGTCGGCCCCGGCTCCACTCACCCTTCACGTGACGCCCCTTGTCATGGTAATACCCCCCGGGCATCTGCCCGCCGGCCGCCGTGACGTCACAACAAACATGACGTCCCCTCTGAAGTATGGCCACTGTTCTTCCCTTTCAAAGGGATAAAAAGTCTATTTGGTCGGCCTTTGGTGGGATAGCTTTAATTGGACCCTAAAAATCGGGTGCCTAAATCTCACATTATCTCGTTGAGCCTGAGATGTGTGGTGACCTAGTTTCCTTCTTGACCTAGTTGTGTACCCCCCCCCCCCTCCCTTAGCAACAGTTCAGGGCTTCAAAAGACCCTAGAATCACAGAAGGCACCAGTAACGTCATAATACCTCAATAAAAAAGTTAAGAGTCCGACTTTTTACTACAGAAGGCACCAGTAATTACATAATTTCCCCAAAGTCGAGTTAGTGTCCGACTTTTTACCATAGAAGGCACCAGTAACGACATAATTCTCCCTTAGTTGAGTTAGTGTCTGACTTTTTACCATAGAAGGCACCAGTAACGACATAATTCTCCCTTAGTTGAGTTAGTTTCCGACTTTTTACCATGGAAGGCACCAGTAACGACATAATTCTCCCTTAGTCGAGTTAGTGTCCCACTTTTTACCATAGAAGGCACCAGTAACGACATAATTCTCCCTTAGTCGAGTTAGTGTCAGACTTTTTACTACAAATTACGGCGATCCCTAGAGACTTTCTCTTCGTGTAATGAAGAGAAAAAAGATGAAGATCTCTTAATTCCTTTTTAAAAAAAGCCCTCTAAAGTCTGTCACAAGAGAACTTCTGATCACCCGGTTTTAGTGGGTGTGAAAACCGAACTAAAACCCCCAACTCTTACAGGCACATTTGAGGGGAACCCGCAAAATTAATCATGGCCCCTTTATTGTCTTAATGATGAGGGGTGTTCGTAAAAAGTGTTCCCAGGGACGAGAAGTCAAGTCTGTGTAGAAGGTGGGTTGTGAGGTGCGTAAACGGCCTGTAGAGGGGGGACGACCACAACACACACCGGGCCGACTGGGGGGGGGGGGGGGGGGTAAAGGGAGACATTAAACTCACCTCGTACTTTCCTAGGAACATTGTGACCAATTTGAAAATTGACAATGATTTGATCTGTTGTGAATATAGTAGGTAATGCATGCATTTGGAAGTATTTTTCATTTAAGACTAATTACGATATTTAGTTTAGGATGCAAATGAAGACTCGTAATTTTGAAGAATTGTTGAGGTAATTTTGAGAATAACCACGATTTCCCTTACAATGTGTGTATACATGTATTATTTTGGTGTTATTACAAACCGTGCCCTTCTCCCCCCACAGGCGTGCAGCAGACGACCAACCCGCGCATCATCGAACACCCGGAGAACCAGTACGTGGCCAAGAACGAGCCGGCCACCCTGAACTGTAAGGCGGAGGGCGACCCGCCGCCGGAGATCACCTGGTTCCGCAACGGGCAGTCGGTGATCACGGCAAACGAGAACCCGTCCTCCCACCGCATGCTGCTGCCCAGCGGACAGCTCTTCTTCCTCCGCATCATCCACAACAAGAGCAACAAGCCCGACGTGGGGTCCTACTACTGTGTCGCCACCAACCCCGTCACCGGCGTCAGCGTGCGCAGCCGCAACGCCACCCTGGAGATCGGAGGTCAGTAAGGGGGGCAAGACGGGTATCATAATGTCTCAAGTCGAATTAAGTCTAAATTTAATTATAATTGTAAAGTGGGCAATATTTTTGGTATTGGGTGTATGGTCTTAGAAACAAGTTACCGAGTAAAGGTGCAACGAAAAGCTAATGATAAAAGTATCCATTCGTCAGCATTTCATAAAACTTACCCCTCAGTTCACTTTATCATAATTATACAAGTTATAATCTTGCATTTATTAGACTTATTGAACGTAGCGGTAAGCATTCAGGTGCGTGTGTGGACACCTAGACATCTTCTGGGCTGGCTTTTTTTCTCAATTTATTTAGGTCGCTCTTATTTATGAAGGCTAGAGTTTATAGGCAATAGGCAAACAAAGAATAGGCTAGGGTTTATAGGCAATAGGCAAGGGTTTATAGGCTATAGTAAAAAAAAATGTTTATAAATTGTAGGCAATCAGTTTTACTTTTCTCACTATGATATGTCAAATTAGCCATGATAATGTACAAGGCCTGCTACTGCATCAAGCAGTCTGAACAAGTATGATGGGACAATGTTGGGCCGTAAACGAGTGGCTCAGGCCGGAGATACTGTGCCTGCTGTGTCCATGTGTTGTTGTGCCCAGAGCTGTGGCTGAGGCAGGTGCCACTCCCGGCCTCACCTGGCCCTCGTCCTCTCGGTAATCAGGGCCTACGTGACTTCAGCACTCCGATATTTTGGGACACGACAACATCAAAGTCAAAGGAAAGTGCTTATCTGCAGTTTTGGAAACGAAGACCCAGATATCTAAATCAATAAGTTAAACAATCTGCGCAATAAGTCTGTCATTATGAATTATTTGAATTTAAGAAACTCTTTGCTGGATTATTTTGAAAGTCGTGTTGTGCAAAATTTGCAAATTATTTGGAGAATTTCCTTATAAATTTACGGTTTCATTTCTCATCTGATACAAACTATTAGAAAAAAGGAGAAGCGTTCCATTACGGCTGACCTTCGCCGAACTATTTCCAGTGATTATTATTACATTTGAGGGAAATTAGACCGAAAAAGATGAGAGAAAACACAACCCGAACATTTTGTGCAGCGGCCGTAGTCGGGTTGGAGCGCACCAGGCGGTAGGGTGGTGGGGGGAGGTGAGAAATGTCACCTCTTTTTGTTCGCCAGAAGTCAATTAGGGATTTAGTCATTACATTTAATTACGGACACAAAACGCTGGCCTAGAGCCTGTGGGCCCGGCCTTAAAGGTCACTCATAACAATGGCCTTATCCGTCTGTTGGGGGGGGGGGGGCATTTTTGTACATCAGTGGAAAATGGATGGAGCTTCTATTAAAGATGGAAAAACTACCAAAAATTTTTGATATGTGCCTAGAATTGTACTCGTCTGTCAATTTACTTGCACAATGATAAACATGTATGAAAGCATCAAGTACAGTTTCGATACGAACAGACATAATAAAGCAAGGCACAATTCATCGTGCTATACTGAAGTGAAAAAAAAGAAGAAATGAAGAAAATATTCCAATCAAACATTGCCTACGAAAATTTCAAATACATGGCAGCAAATTTAGAATGATTACTATACTGGTCCATAATACATAATAAGCCCATCCCAGTTTTCAGTAACTATAAACTTTACCATGAAATATTCTCAAAATTCCTGAAGAAAGTTGCACAATACAAAATAAATCAAAGCAATTTGGTTGACAGATTTCTCCTAACATTTCTAAAATGTGACCTTACATTTTGGACTTTGCCCCATAGGAACCAATGGTAAAGCCTGTCAGTCCAACTTATAATGTCCAACCCTATTTTGCCTGAAATACAGTATTTTGATTGGCTGGCAAACCTGCAAATCTGTCAACTGATGAAATTTAAGAAATTATAATATGTTAGCAGTACTTGGGGATATAGAAAAACACAATTCTTGCTTATTTTAGTAATCCCAAGTCTTGGAGACAAGGATGGCATATAATGTCTATTTTGTCCAACCCTTGTCCAACCCCAGGATATACCCAAAGTTGGATGGGCTTATGGTATTTGCCCCTGAGAAGAGTCTCGTTCTAAATCCCATAGCGGAAAAAAGATGAGAACTAATGTGTAGACTTTGAAGCTAAAGACTGTGAAGCTTATGTTGAGTTTTAATCACAATAGTCCACACCACTTCTTTCGGGCTAACCCCGAATGCATTAGGGTTGTTTGTACTCGCTGCCCCCCCCCCCATATTCCCCGACGATTACTCCGTCCTCGTCTTAAACAAAAGGTGCGATAAGCTTTAATTGAACACAGATTTGCACCTCGGGATAGTCCTGAGGTTCAGAGAAGTGCAGTTTGCAGAAAGGCTTTTCCCGAAGTAAACAGCTGTTTGCCGCCCGTGAATAATGACCGGAGCAGACTGACTTTTACACACCAGTCTATGTTCAGGCAGCCTGGGTCCCTCGACCAGGGTTTCGAGATTCGACCCCGAAGTTAATTAGACAATCATGAATTGTTTAGAATAGCCCTGTGACATCAAGTTTGGGACTGACTGCTTATTTCCCTGGGTAGTCCCTGGGGACTATCTTAGCCTCTGAATAAACAGGATACACTGAGCATGACACTAAATTTTAATTATTTTGGATGAAATAACTTAAATATGAATACCATCTGTTGGTACACTCCAACAGAAGTAGAATGGTACTTGTTTCATCAAAATCAGACAAACAGTTTAGAAGTTAGATGTAATTTAAAACATTGTGTCAAGCAGCATTTGGGTCATCTGGATAGAATCACATGTTCCCCTGAACCCTTGGTTTACACAATGTTTAGGCTCTAATTAGACTCTGTTATTTATGACAACTTGAGGGTCAACACTGATCACACCAGGGGGTTGGGGAGGAATCACACTGCTCATCTCGGGACTTTCCCAAGGCTGCCTGACGATAGATTGACACGGTCACCGCCGGTTCCCGCGGGTGAAGAAGTAGTATATAACATGGCGCGTAGAGGCCGCGTACCAGCCGGTGGAGGCCGTTTATTCTACACTCTCCACCCAGAAACCTGAAATAAAAGAAAACATCAAATCCCATATTGAAACGCAAACTCTGTCGGGAGAGTTTCCCCCAGGTTCCCGGAAAGTGCTTTGGGTGTGAGAACTTCAACTATTCCAAGACTCCGGCGTTTGTCGGTGAATTCTTCTGGGAGGAAACCTGCGCTGATACAGCGCCATAACGTCGCCATGACGACGGGCTTTGTTTACCTTGTGGCGCCCCCTGTCAGCGAGCAGAAACAACACACCGCCGGCCAGACTGGGGAGGGGCGTTCCAGGGGAAATAAGGGAGCTGTGGGTTTATTTGGGTGCGTCCCCGGGTAGGCCGATGTGGGGGGGGGGGGGGGGGGGGTGACGGGTGGACGGGTCTACAGGGGACAGGCCGGTTTGGTGGGGTAACGCCGTGCCCGGCATATTAAAGGAAAACTTACATATAAATTTGCAAGTTGCTAATTTACGCGTTTTCAACTTTACTTTAGTATTCTAAAAGTATTTCAAAAGGAAAAAAAGTGAAAATGTTTAGATGTTATGGGATTAAACTTTGGGAATCCCCTGAATGTTGAGCTACTCAGTACACCCCTTGCTGCGTCACAGGTCTCCGGTGTGAAGGGGCCGACCGCAGACAGGGGAATAATAAACAGCGTGCTGCTGTCGGCCTGAGTCAGGCAGGGTGGGGGGATCTTCTCCTGCACGCCAAAGCGGGGTACACGCGGAGTCAGGGGCTAACTTAGAGCCACCACCTAGGCAATAACAGTGGTATGGTATAGGGGATCTGAACCCAGGCAGAGCGCGACCAGGGACTTTACGTCCCAGCCGGGAGATGAGTCTAGTCTAGAGGTAGCCCCGCGGGTAGCCCTCCTCGGACTGAGTACCATGTAGAGTAAAATGCTCTCTATGTGAGTACCACCCTCCGTTTATCCATGTACCCATGTAGAGGCCTGCTCGTGCCCGGGTCGATGACCACCTCATTAGGTCCCTAATTAGTGCAGGGGAGGGGCCAACAGCCGCCCCCACGGCTTAACAGATAAGCCCCTCCCCCTACACCACCACCACCACCACCACTTTCATATACCAAGGACCAATGTACAAAGGTGGGTGAGGTCCGATGAGCAGCTCTCTGACCGGAGACCGACGAGGAGAGGGGTGAAGTATCATTACATGAGGGGTGGGGGAGTGGGAGGTGAGGCGGGGTACCGGGCAGGACTGCCATTAGGGCTGGGTCAGAACTCACCCACTGACAGGGGGGGGGGGGGTGTAGGGGGGGTCAAGGCCGGACAGCCCGGAGAGTTATAGGTGCGGGTCGGGGGTCAGAGGGGGGGGGGGGGGGGGGCGTGGTGCGGGGGGCGTGCGGGGGTCGGGGGGGGGGGGCACCTGAGACATTTCAGTGTCATGCGCCATTTTTGGTAAATTTCAATTGAATTAAAATTCCTCATGTTCCATTGGCGCATTAATCTCAAACCCAATGTGCCATTTAACATTTTAATGCGCCCAGGGCGCATGGCGCAGCCCTAACATTTTCAACGCCCACCACGTGGCCGCCCTACACCCACACCCCGGCGAGTCTGGGGAAACGTCCAGCCAACATACCCGAAGACAAAATACAAACATTAGACTCTAAAATAGTTAATATCTATTTTATAACTGAGGTTCTATTTCACGTTTTACTCAGGCTGCGACATTGGCATTATTTTCGACTGGCCCGGCAGTACTACATGAGCCTTCAAAATATATCAATTTTTTATTAAATTAATGTTACTTAATTTTCCTATATAGAGAAAGTTGTGTTTTTGCCTCTGTTCGCCTCACTGCCACTGGGCCGCAGCCACTACATGGCGTGAAACACGTGGTCGGCGAGGACACGGCAGACGGGAACAAAGTAGCAAATGGACACACCATAAATAAACTACTTCTCTTAAATATAAGGTAACATTTTCTCCCCTGTAAAAGAACAACAAACATGATACTAGTAAAAGAGACTGACCTGTCGTCCTGTTTCCAGCGGGTGGCAGTGCCGAGGGCCGGGCTGGGTCCAGAGGTCGGGGTGCAGATGTCACCAACTGGGGGTGGTCCGTGCGAGGACTGGTCTGTCCTGTCCACTTGTTCCTCTCACTCTGAGCTGCCGTCCACCTCACTCTACCTCTCCCCACCTCCTTCGGCCACTGCACGTGCACTTGTACTTGACCGTGCACTTGGTGACGTCGAGATCCAATGATCACTGGTCAGGGAGGTTAGATCTATTGGTCCCCTGCACCCCTGGATCCACACCTGACTAGATCCCCAGAATAGACACAAACGCCGTAGCTACCCCCTTAGGGCAAAAGGCCCTCCGCAAATACAATTCAGACATTATTAAGACTAAACAATGCGGATTTCGGCAAGAGATATTTGCGCGGCCGTCACAGACACGGCCCCGACACTGCCAAGTCAGGGAAGTGCATATATTATACCTATATTACTTTTAGACTGCTTGAGCATGTATAAATTGTGGTCAAACTTTTTTCTTTTTCGTTAGGATTGCTAAAGAACGATCTCCATCTCAGCTTATCCCCTGATAACAAATCGGGTTAAAATTTGAATAATATAAGCCAGAAAGATATGTTTTAAATGTTTGGACGTGTTTTTAAAAAACTAAATACATGGGGAACTAAAAACAACTTGCACACAGGCCTTGATATATGATTCTTCTTGATGATCCAATTGTATTTTTTTTCTGTTCTAGCCCAGCGAATCGTAGTGATTTTGATTTTAGTTCGGAGAGAGATTGGGTCAAAATTGGGGTCAAATTGGGTCATTTATGAAGTTTTATTTTATAAAATTCCATATCTTCATGAGTTTTTGACCCACCATGGTAATTCTACTTGTATTTTGCTACTACTGATCTAGCCTTTTCAAATATTAAAGGGTTTCTATGCTTCATAGACTTTGAAAATTGTCTTAAATTTGAGCCCATAATCTAACAGTCTGTCTTCTATTTTACTCTCCATGGTCTTATGAATGATAGATATTTTGACAGAAACTCTTGATCATTTTTTCGATTGTGTCTATCGGAAAATGTACAATCTGTGAAGTTTAAGCCTTGATGGCTAGTGTTTGACCTATGCTCCCTCTCCCCGTGTGCAGTGATCCGCGACGACTTCCGCCTGATGCCGCAGAACTCGGACGTGGCGGTGGGCGACAACGCCATCCTGGAGTGTCGCGGGCCCAAGGGGTCGCCCGAGCCGCGCATCAGGTGGAAGAAGAACGACGAGCTGCTGCACGTGCACGGCCGGGTGCAGGTGCTGGACAACGGCAACCTGGTCATCCAGGACGCCCGCAAGGACGACTCAGGCCGCTACACCTGCCTCGCCATGAACATCGCCGGCGAGAAGGAGAGCACGCCCGCTGCGCTCGCCGTCAAAGGTACGTGAGATAGTGGGGCCATGTATGATTTTGACTAGAAAAATATATCTGGACTTTTAAGTAACAGAGATGCCATTTTTCCTTCTTTTTCCGGATTTTTGCCAGTTCAGAATATAGAAATGAAATTCATATCTTCCCCTTTCAAAGTCATCAGTTTTGTTTTTCAAATTGTTCCGTCATCATTTCTAAGCCATCTGAACCATAAACTAACGTTGTCTGATAATATTTCCAACCTGGTGTCTAGTGTCTAAAGTAAAACTCCGGAAATGTCCTTCCTACTTTTCCGGATTTTTCATCGCTCCTGGGTGGCATCTCTGAAGTAATAATAACTAGAATACCTAGTAAAAGTAGCTACAATTACTTTCAAATAGAAATAATAATTAAAGACGTTTTCTGGGTTTGAGTGCTCGTGATAACCCGATGTCGTTTTGTCTCACAGAGAAGCCCAAGTTCGAGAAGTCGCCGCAGGACGCGCTGGTGGAGGAGCACGACGAGGTGGAGTTCGAGTGCCAGGCGTCGGGCGACCCGGCGCCCACCATCATCTGGAAGAGGGAGGAGGGGCAGATCCCTCAGGGACGGTACGTCCGGCGCGCACACCGCCACAAACACACTCATATATATATATATAGTGTTTCCCACCACGTGTAGGCCCGAGCACTGCCCGGCCGGCCTTCATAAGGTGGGCCGAGTGAAGAGAAGAGCTCAAAGAGAAATCTGGGATAAATCAAATGATTTGTAATAGTATTTGCACACACAAAACATCACACGCACAACTATATTTTGGTAAACGATCTATATGTCAAAGGTTGAAATCATGTGATTCACAGTAAGGAAACTTGCCCTAGTTGTGTGAGACTTCCCTGTCCGCTGTAACCATGCTAACCCTGTCCGCTGTACCCATGCTAACCCTGTTGACGTCTTTTCCCCTCCCAGATCTCACATCCTGGAGGACCGGAGTCTGAAGATAGAGCGCGTCAAAGTGTCGGACGAGGGCACCTACATCTGCCGGGCCGAGAACGGCGTGGGCTACGTGGAGGCCGTGGCCCGCCTCACCGTACACTGTGAGTATCCCGGGGGGCACCGCCACGCCCTATCAGGGCAGGGGTACTACCAGGCACCAGAATCAAGTAGCTACGGAAGCGTTCAAACACATTTAAAATGGTTTTTTTTCTTGATAGTTAATGCACTTGAATAATGAACATGTAGGTCTGTATTTGGGGGCGGGAGATGGCTCTTTTATAGTAAGGGTTGTGCTGAAATTCTCATTTTAAGAGAGTATTGCCCGCTGGCCTAGGAATATCCCTGCTTGAAGGAAGATTTGAAGACTTTTTAAAAAGTAATTTTCTCGAGAGATGGTCTGAATAAAGATTGTTAACAGTTCTAACAATAACTTGTGAGAAATGTGTCTTATCCTGTCCCACTGCTCTGTTCACTCGATGTAACTAACCCTATACCCCTATACCGCAGCCCACCCGACGTTCCTGGTGACCCCGCAGGACAAGGTGGTGGGCGTGGGGCGCACCGTGTCCCTGCGCTGTGAGGTCACCGGAAACCCTCCGCCCGCAGTCTTCTGGAACAAAGAGACCTCTCAGATCCTCATGTTCCCGCGCCAAGACCACGGGCGATTCTCCGTCACGGATGACGGCACGCTCATCATCGAGCCGGTGCGGAAGGAGGACGCAGGCGAGTACGTGTGTCAGGCACTCAGCGTGGCGGGCAGCGCCTACGCCAAGGCCAAGATACAGGTCAAAGGTCAGTGTCCGGGGGACATGATGAGTAAATGGGCATTCTGTGTGGGTAATGATTAAACTGACGTCATCCCTGGAAATTCAGTAAAGCCCCTTATTTTGCAAACTATCAAATTCTAAAAAACGAGAACCGTCAACAAGTAAAATATTCGTGTATTTTAGAGATTACGACCATGTGAATATACTGTAGTTCTCCCTTGTTTCTTAAACCAATCTCCACGTGTGTTTCTTAGAATTTACCAATATTGTTGAAGAGTACATGTGTGAATACTGATAGCCTCAGAAATATTCCCAGTTACTGTTCCCTGTACGGGAACCACCACTGTTCTATGGTATGTGTAACTCCCTCCCCCCTGTGCCCGTAGACGTGGACCCCCGCCCGCCGCCCATCATCTACCAGGGCCCCCAGAACCAGACGCTGCCCGTCAACTCGGTGGCCATGTTACAGTGCCACTCGTCGGGCGAGCCGCCGCCCTCCATCCGCTGGTACAAGAACGGCCGCCTGCTGTCAGCCCGCGACCCGCGCGTCGCCCTGCTCGACTCGGGCACCCTGCAGATCTCCGACCTGCGGCAGGCCGACTCGGCCCTCTACATGTGTAAGGCCCTCAGCGAGACGGGCGAGACCACCTGGAGCGCCGCGCTCACCGTCGAAGGTACCTGCCTCATGAGATTTATTTGGTTGAAATGTAGAAAGTAGGTTGGGGGACATGGCGTATGTTCAATCCTATGGCAGGACCACAATCTTTTTAAAATAAATTGTGGACTCCACAATGTTTCAAATTTTTTAAACAAGTAATGTAGAAAGTAACATACACTAACAGATAGGTTCAAGTCCTCCTCGTTTATCCTAAGAATATCGGGATTTATACATTGAAATATTATAGACATTATTGTATGACGTGACAATAAGATGAGACGTTGGTCTACCCGTGCCCTAACCTGCCCCTCTGCCCTCCCCCAGCGCCGACCAACCCGTCGGTGATCTTTCACCGCACGCCCGAGCCGTCGACGTTCCCCGGCGCGCCGTCCAAGCCGCAGGTGACGGACATCTCGGAGACGAGCATGCGCCTGACGTGGAAGGCCAACGCCAACCACGGCGCGTCGCCCATCATCGCCTACACCGTGGAGTACTTCAGTCACGAGACGGGAGAGGTGAGCACAGACTTACTGCACAGTCTAAACATCATGTCCACAGAGTTAATGGGCATATTAATTTTCTGCTCATCTATAATGAGAAATACTTCTTATGAAATTATCTGACCTACACACAACCATGTGAAATAATGAGGAGTGGTGGGGCACCTTAGTGTTGGTGACTACAGTGTATCTGCAGAGTCAAAACATAGTACCTGTCATAAGCATCACATGGCATCTATGAGTGATCTTAATTCTGTAAAGCTGCTGGTGAAGTAAAAGGAAATTCATATACTCAGACGCTTACCATGTCTACAAAGTGAGACGTACTTGGTAAATGACATTAAAATTCATGTTTAAAAGTCGGCCATTGTTTTAGACTAACCTGTCTTTGTCTCTCCTCCCCTGCAGGGCTGGGTGGTGGCGTCGGACAGTATCAAGGGTCAGAGTTACACAGTCCGTAACCTGCGGCACGACACGTCCTACATGTTCCTGGTGCGGGCCCGCAACTCGCACGGCCTGTCGCTGCCCAGCCAGGTGGCCGGGCCCTTCCACACGGCGGGCAGCGGGGGAGTCCGCCCCACCCTGCCCGAGTACGACATAGGGCTCGTGTCCGAGAAACTGTCTGGACCCATCGTGCACATGGAGCCGGCCGAGGTCATCAGCTCCACCGCCATCAAACTCAACTGGAAGGTACGTGGGTTGACACTGGGGTCTTTAGTAAGGGTACCTTAAACATCAAACTCAACTGGAAGGTACGTGGGTTGACACTGGGGTCTTTAGTAAGGGTACCTTAAACATCAAACCCAACTGGAAGGTACGTGGGTTGACACTGGGGTCTTTAGTAAGGGTACCTTAAACATCAAACTCAACTGGAAGGTACGTGGGTTGGCACTGGGGTCTTTAGTAAGGGTACCTTAAACATCAAACTCAACTGGAAGGTACGTGGGTTGGCACTGGGGTCTTTAGTAAGGGTACCTTAAACATCAAACTCAACTGGAAGGTACGTGGGTTGACAATGGAGTCTTTAGTAAGGGTACCTTAAACATCAAACTCAACTGGAAGGTACGTGGGTTGGCACTGGGGTCTTTAGTAAGGGTACCTTAAACATCAAACTCAACTGGAAGGTACGTGGGTTGACAATGGGGTCTTTAGTAAGGGTACCTTAAACATCAAACTCAACTGGAAGGTACGTGGGTTGGCACTGGGGTCTTTAGTAAGGGTACCTTAAACATCAAACTCAACTGGAAGGTACGTGGGTTGACAATGGGGTCTTTAGTAAGGGTACGTGGGTTGGCACTGGGGTCTTTAGTAAGGGTACCTTAAACATCAAACTCAACTGGAAGGTACGTGGGTTGACAATGGGGTCTTTAGTAAGGGTACCTTAAACATCAAACTCAACTGGAAGGTACGTGGGTTGGCACTGGGGTCTTTAGTAAGGGTACCTTAAACATCAAACTCAACTGGAAGGTACGTGGGTTGACACTGGGGTAATTAAAGAGGGTCTCTTAAGCATCAAACTCAAGAAAAGGGGAAATGGGCAGGCAGCCCAACTCATGATAAATATTATAGACTCTTATCATCTTCCTGGAATCAAAATACAAACAATAGGTTGGGCAAACCAGGGGTATTTATTAATAACTAAACACTGGAGCCATAGCGGCCCCTGACCTAAAAGACACATTCCGTGTCGGGTAGGTCTAGTCTGGTGTTGTCAGTGGAGTCGTGGTGGCCTACCCTGTGTGTATGGGTCACCTCCCCACCACCAGGGGGAGGGAGGTGAGCTTCACACACCAGGGGGCGCCACCAGGCACTCCACAGTCAGTCTGGGACTTTACATCTCAATATGGGCTCCGACTATACATCCTTCTTACTAAGGGTGGCGCTCCCTCTTAGCACAAATAAGAACCCTGGTGAGGGGAGTGCAGTGCAATTCAGTCTACAGCACTGCCCACTTGGCTTGGAGCAGAGCCCAGTGAGAATTGCTGCCCACTCAGATGGTCAAGGGCCTGCATCTAATAGTAGTGTATGGAATGTGTATGTGGCAGGGAAGGGGGTAAAGGGTAATTGTGGTTGTGGTGACTGAGGTCCAAAACAATTCTCCTGGGTGAGTACCTGCAATTAACTTGTTTTTAGAGTTGACCTCCTTCCAAATAAAAGACTAGCAAGACTCAACAAATTCCTTAATGTACCTAAACTACATCTTGTATCACGATATTATGTTACCTGTAGCAAAGAGCACATCTTTTTGCATGCAAATATAAGTGCTAAAAATAGCAAATTTGCTTTCTTGTTATAGTATTTGTGATATTTAGACAATGAATTCAAAATGATCCCACTTTGAGCCTATATGCAGTGCAGTGACCCAGTGAGGGGACTCCTGTCACCTTGGTCTGCAGCACAGCAGGGCCACAGTGCGCAGGGTCATGAGAAAGGTGTATATTCAGGCCGTGAAGTTACAAGGTAAACCTACCTAACCCCTGCCCCTCGTGCCCCCTCAGATCCTCAAGTCGCAGCGCTACCTGGAGGGCTTCCACATCAAGTACCGCGTGCTGTCCGAGTTCTCCAAGTCGGCGGGCGGCGGCAAGGCCCACCGCCACGTGGAGTACACGGTGGAGACGCTGTCCTCGGGCTCGGCCACCATGTACATCCTGCGCACCCTCCGCAAGTTCACGCTCTACGAGGTGCGCGTGCAGCCCTTCTACCTCACGGTCGAGGGCCAGGACAGCAACGCCATCAGGGTCCGCACCTTCGAGGACGGTGAGTGCCGCCCCAGGGGCCCCCAGGGGCCCCCAGGGGCAGTCAGCCGGGGTCATGTTGATATGGTGTTACTGTTGTGTCTGGTAGAGGCGCATCAAATCAATGTATTATTATACTTCCTGAGTTAGGAAAACGATATTTGTCTGAAAAATAACATTTTAATCAGAAGACAAATTGTCCATGTAAGTGAACAACAGTACATGAGTACGAAGAGGTGCTTATCGTCTAATGTAGTCTACCCGTGTTATCCCACCCCCCACCCCCTTTCCCCCCCTATCTGACCTGTTGTTGCTCCTCACAGTGCCCTCGGCCGCTCCAGTGAACATCGTGGGTCGGATGATCGACAACCACACGCTGCACCTGCAGTGGGCCCCGCCGCCCCGCGACCACCACAACGGCAAGCTGCGCGGCTACAAGGTGAGGCCCAGGGGCGTAGGACGAGTAAACTATAGGGTCAGGGTGGCCAACGTCCTTGAGGCGTTGGTAACACTCGTTGGCATTGGCACGCATGGGTTCGAGTTATATGCAGTGCAGCATGGGTAAAAAAAGACATTTGGATGACCCCTGCATGGAATTGTGCCCAAATGGTCCACAGGATTGTAGTGGAAGAACATTTAATAAAGTGACCTCAGCCTGTGTAAAAGTCAAATTAAAAAAGTGGTTGATGGAAATGGTAATACGGATGTCTAATGTCTGTTACTACTTTGCACAAAAAGATGTCAATGCGTTAACATTAGCATTCCAAAGATTAGATATTAGTACAGTGAACTTGGTATGGGTGTTTGAACGTTGTAATTTCCTCCTCCTACGTTTTGACTAAGACCGTTGTCACTTGCCCTCCGGTGTACCAGATTTTCTGCATGGGTAACGAGACCAAGTTCCACCGTAACATCACGACGAACGCCACGACGCACGGCATCCTGGTGCGCCACCTGGTGCCCGGCATGACGTACCGCATCCAGGTGGCCGCCTTCAACCGCCTGGGCACCGGGCTCCGCAGCGCCCCCTACGTCATCGGGGGCGAGTCGGCGCAGGGCCTCATCCAGGGCTTCGTCAAGGAGCCGTGGTTCATCGCCACGCTCATCGGCACCATCGGCGGCACGCTGTGGTTCGCCCTCTGTGTCTTCAGCGTCTGGCTCTACCGCAAGAAGAAGGCGCGCAAGAAGCTGCACAAGAACGGGGTCATGACAGGTGAGGCGTCAGGGCGGATGGCTTCAACCTCTCTGTAGAACTAACACTAGGTTTCTTACCGTCCCGCCTTTCTCATAGTTTTGTAAATTGGTGCTCAGAAAATACTCTGACCATTAATACAAACAAAACAAAATGTATGATATTTGGAACAAGACATAGTATCAAAAAATCACCAATAATCGAATTATCAATAAATGGTGAAATATTAAAAAATGTACCAACTTATAAATATTTAGGTATTCAGCTTGATCAAACATTGAATTTTAAAAATCATCTGGAAAAATTGGTGAATACAATTTCTTTCAAACTATCGCTATTCAGCAAACTAAGACACCTTATGAATACTGAAATTGCTGTTATTCTCCGTTTTCGATGAGTGGATAACGTCGATAGTCCGATATATCGGAGTCTTAACTTGTCCCAAGTCCCATAGGAATCAATGTTAAAAATCGGGGGGGGGGGGGGGGGGGGGGGGGGGGGGGGCACTATGCAATTTCTGGAGTAAAGAAAGTGCTTGGAGAGTGAGATGGGTCTCATAGGAAATGCCTTGAGAGTGTACTAATTTGCTTAAATAAGTCTGACTGGAGATTGACGAGATGATGTCATAATAATATTCTAAAAATAGAACGAAAGTAGGTCGGGAATACCCCTTTCCCCCATTGGGCGCGGCCATATTGGAATCTATGCTTACACTCTCAAACCAAACATGGTGATGACATCATCAGAATGGTTGTAATAGCCTCAAACCAGGAGGGTAAACTGATTTCTGGGAACACATAAGATAGCGTTGTTCTCTCTGTCTTTCTCTGTCTCTCTCTGTCCCCCTCCCTCTCTCCCTCCCTCCCCTCCCTCCCCTCCCTCCTCTCCCTCCCCTCTCTCTCTCCCTTTCAGCTATTTAACAAGGTGGATAAGACGGAGCTTTTGGGTTCTTTAGAACCCAGCAGACTTGATCTTGTTATATATAAATCGATGATTTTACCTTATTTTGATTATTGTGATTATATTTACAACTACTCGAAGCAACCAACATTGTATAAGCTTGACAGACTTCATATAAGAGGTCTAAGAATTTGTCAAAGAACTATTGGTAAAATTGATGACTTAACATTATTTAACAACTGTAATATTTCTAGTTTACAAGCAAGAAGAACCAATCATTTAAATAATTTTTTATTTACAAACAAAAATAAATTCTTGTCTGAAGAAATAATGGTCAATACAAGGTCAAATGATGGTCCTAAATTTGTCACTTCAAAACCAAATTGTGAAACATTTAAAAGAAATATCTACTATTCTGGTAAAAGGGATTGGAAAACACTAGATCCAATTTTAAGAAATTGTAATAGCATTATTGAATTTAAAAGATATCAAAAATCAATAATTTTAAACTCGTATAAATTAGATTGAATATATCCGTATAAAGATGTACTGTTTTAAAGAGTTTGAAAAATATGTAAATGAATTGGATATTTAATGAATTTTAAATTTTAAATTTCTGAATTATAAGAATTATAAAATACTTAATGCCAGCCAAAAGAAAAAACTTGAATCAATATAGTATTGTATAATCTACATTAATAGATAAGATTAAATTAGTTATTTTTGTTAGTTAAGTTAAGAGAATTTATTACAGAAAATTGTAACACAAAAATTAAGAAAACCTGTAATATTTGTTAAAACTGAAATTATATAAGCTGTTTCAAGGGAAACTTGAATGTAAAACTGGTGCAATGATGAATACCGGATTAAATCCGAGATTTGACCAGTCTAATAAAATGTTAATAAAAAAAAAAAAAAAAAAAAAAAAAAAACGTCCCTATTCCTAGTCACTGTTTTCCACAGTTTGTAATGGGGAATAAACTAGATATATATATCCCTCTCTTCTGATAGATCGTTAGGATTCATACCTAAAAGGCTAACTTGTCCATATTCCTAGTCACTGATTTTTAATATATATAACTATATTATATATATTTTTAAATTCAACATGCAATTGTTGGACCTCACCAACGAGGGCCCCCTCCCTGGGGAGGGCTGACGGTTGAGCGTCCTAAAGTAAATATAGGAGGATAAGCTGGGGGTCAGGTGAAGACACAAAAAAACAACACATCGTAGAATTGTAGGCAAATGTTTATTTGATAAGTCTTTGTCCGTAGGGACACCCCATGATCCCGCAGTCTTGATAACATGGCTCTATATGTTTACTATCCGCTGTATTTGAACACCAGTCGTCTCTTGTTTCAGTCCCTGTCCACAAAACAGACGATCCTTCCAGGTAAGTCATGGCAGTTTTCTCAATTCTCACTTCATAAGCACCAACTCAAGTAACTTTCAGCTACATCATTCTGAAATTAATCTAACTTAAAATGAAGTCGAATATAAGTAAAAAAGAGATTGTTATAAACGTTTTAATAATTAAGCATGAATCAATAGTGTAAGCTGAGCTATATTTGTTTATGTTAAAGATGCTTGCTATTTAACGACATGATTCGGTGTTGTTGTTTTTTCGTGAAAAATCTTTTTGTTATTACTGCAACAGCATTCTACCCAAACTATTCTGGTATTGCACCTCCTATTACATTCTGAAGGCTATTGTTATAAGCCATGCACTATTCATATAAGTCTTTGAAGTCAAATACGTACACGTAGATTTAATGGTAAAACCAAGTGAAAAGAATTCTGAGGACCACTGTAATTTACTGAATTCCGAGTCAACTGAGTGGCCGTCGAGCTGGGTAGAAGCTGTTGCCCCCTGCCACCCCTACCGCCGGGCCGACTCCCCCTGCCTCCTGACTGTCTGGTCCCCGTGTACATACCGAGTAGACTCCCCTCCCCACACCCCGCTCTCCGCTGTCTACTTATAGCCAACTACTACTGTGTGCCCTGTGCAAAGATTCATTGTTTCATACCCGAGGGAGAAGCCACACTATTAACACTCTTGCAGGTGCCAACTAAACTTGTAAAGGTCATTCCAAAGACAAGAAAAAGAAAAAAACGCAATTAATATCAATTTCCCCTATCAAAAGTCCACCTTTTTAATAGTAGAAGCCCAGTACCTTACTGACTGCCCCTCGTCCAGTGCCCCGGCCCGCCGTGTGCTGCAGGCCGTGGTCAGTCGGTGTAGGCTTCTCCTCCCCGCCCCCTCTGTCTACCCCCGCCCGGCTTGTGTCCTCTCCCTCTCAGCCACTTTACTCACGACCAGCTCTATTTACCTTTAAACCTCACATCACTTTTGTACCTTCGAAAATTTAAAGATAATCTCTAGTGATCATTCTGTTGTTTTTGAATATTTCTGAATTCTCTATCGGAATTTTGAAAGTTACAAACTAGTTCTCGAAAGTAATGTCTATGATTTGGACCAGTTCAGTTTTTTACCATTTATTCAACACGTAGAGCCTACATATTCCCCTAAATTTTTTAAGTCCAAAGTTCGCTGCCTTTATTCTATATGTCAACTGAAATCCTTCCAGCTTAATAAAACTGTTTTTTAAAAAAACATTTGACGACGTACGTTTAAATGGCTGAAAGCATGAAGCATTTGTAACACGACCTCTACTAGGCTGCCAGCACGTTGCCCTGGTAACTGGCCCCCCTGAAGTGTCTGGGCTGTCTATACCCATACCATACTCCTTAGTCGCATCAGATTCCACATGTAATACTCGCTCCAACTATAGCCTTTTTTCGTGAAGCAATTTTATTGTAGTACTGCGCAACTGCATCACGCACATGTCCCGCCACGATATCTTCTGATCTCATGTCAGGCCGGTAACAAGTTACAGAAAAAAGTAGTTCCGGTACTTCCCAGAATGCTATAGTCGGAGCGATGATTACACGAGAATCTGAAGCGAGAAAGGAGTTTGTACCCACACCATGATAACACTGTACCTGTGTCGGCTGGTGCCGTGTTGCCATGGCGCACCGAGCGCTGTGATTGGTGGGCTTGGTCACGTGACGGTAGTTGTCCCCCTCTGTACGAGCTGACACCATCCCACGGTCTGCATATTTCAGGCTTGGAAGCTATTTCAACACCCTCAATGCTCCTAATTACCTGCAAAAAGACATAGCCAGCCATGGTAAGTGCCCGCTCCTCTCATCCCGCCGTCCCCGGGCGGGGGCCCGCCGCGCCCCGCCTGGTCCCCGGTCACCACCACCCCCAGCCTCTTCTGAGGTTTAGAGTCATGACGAGCATGTAGGCTCTGCTTCAACATGAAAGGCTAAATCCATTATTCGATTTTGATGGTGTAGTGTCAAGAATAAATCAAATACAATCAATGGTGTAATGTCAAGAGTGAATCAAATTCAATTAATGGTGTAATGTCAAGAATGAATCAAATACAATCAAATTCACATTCAAGCTTTATGAATCCACTTAAATGAAAAGATGATTAAGAAGTTCAGACAAGGAAACATGGCAAAAGTAAAACGAAATTGACTTATGAAGAAGCAGTTGTCCCTTACACGGTGTGGTGGTGAGACCCAGGTCTCTCTGGGTGAGGCCGGGGCCCGGGCGGGCGGCGGGCGGCCCCCGCTCAGGGACCTGTCGTAGTCTACTAACCCTTTACCTCCACAGGTCCCGCCCTCTACCACGGTAAGCATATGCGCCAACTTTGTTTTTTCTTTCATTTATGAACAATAACTTCTATTTTTTCCCTTTCTCTACCGTTTGTTCTCCTCCCGCGAAGGCCGGACGGGGTCGCCATAAGCAACCAGACGCCTTTACTGGCCTCGCACGGGGGTTCGCCAGGTAACCTTGGCAACGTGCCTTGTGTGCCGCCATGTTGTTTTACGGAGGGTGGGCCCAAATCTGAGACCGGTTGGGATGGTCGCTCTCCGCGGGCCGGAGAACCGATCGATCCAAAGTCTTACCTCATCTGTAAGCCCGGCTTTTGTCTCATCTAGCGCATTATACGGCTTACAAACTGCAAGATACAGCCAGCAGCCTGCCCCCACCCCGTCTGCAGGGATGCCAGTGCTAGGGAAATACAGCTTATTCAGATATCACTTTGTACATCCTTCTAGGAAAGGTGTCGGGAGATTTAAATTTACAAGAATTTTTTTCTTTGTTTTTGTCCACTGGCCTCCCTGTTCCTCCCTGAAAGACGGAGAGCATCCAAATGTACTAATCACAGTTCACTTGCCTCAAGATAATAACATACCTTAATGATAATAACTTAAGTTAAAGTGATACATCAATCCTCTTTTTGCGTCATGCTCTATTTTAAACACAAATATTCTGTAAACCCTGCATGTTCTCTCCATCTCACCGCTACTTAACAAGTTTAACAACTGACGAGGGAATGAAGAATGTGGGATCTAACCAGTCAGGGCACCAGACAGAGCCAGCTAAAACTCACAAGCTGAAAACCCACTCTATGTACATATGGGTTTAGCGGTAAACTAGACTCTGAGAAGGGTTGTAAACTGTACAAATCGGGAGTCTACAGAGCCCCCGGGCTGCAGGAGCATGGCTGACGTGAGACCCTAGACGACCCCTAACCCTGGGTGGTGGGAGAACCTCTCTTTGTTTGTCACTTGTTCTGTCCACAAATGTCTCCTGAACTTCTTGACACATTAACATATATACTAACCTGTAATGTTGAATAACATTCTGAAGCCTGCATGTATGTAATCTACTGTTGAGTAAACTACTCTCATGATGTAAGCATTATATGTCGAAAAAGATGGTAATAATGAATATCAGTTTTGAGATTAAGAATGCAAATAATGATAACATTGATTAAAATCCATATATAGTATTGAAAGTTCGTTTTTCATTATTAATTCTTTTGTCTTCCTTAATTTTTGTTGAAAATGATAGTAATCAAACTTGATATTCCCAGAAGCTATGACTGTAAACTCCTACTCTCTAAGACTGTAAATGTAAAGTACTCAGTAGCAGTTGCCTGTCTGTGCGCGTTATGCCCCCTGCTGACTATGCCCTGGTCTTACAGTGGAGAGTCTACAGCCCGACGTGACCAATGTGCGCGATGCCCGCAGTGCCAAGGAGGACGCGCTGAAGGAGAACCTCTACAACACGCCCAACGTGCCCACCCCACCCTTCAAGACCTTCTACAACAAGGCCAACCCGGTCTCCTGTGGCCCGTATGCCACGACCACACTGGTCACGTCCAACAACCTGCTCAACCAGCGGCCCCCGGACAGCGCCTTCAGGCCCATCCAGGTAGGACAGAACAAACAGTGTAGTACACAGGCCCATCCAGTAGGGGCCTCATCTGGGCACAACATACAGTATATTACACAGGCCCGTCCAGGTAGGGCCTCGTCTGGGCACAACATACAGTATAGTACACAGGCCCGTCCAGGTAGGGCCTCGTCTGGGCACAACATACAGTATAGTATACAGGCCCGTCGAGGTAGGGGCCTCGTCTGGGCACAACATACAGTATAGTATACAGGCCCGTCCAGGTAGGGCCTCGTCTGGGCACAACATACAGTATAGTATACAGGCCCGTCCAGGTAGGGGCCTCGTCTGGGCACAACATACAGTATAGTACACAGGCCCGTCCAGGTAGGGGCCTCGTCTGGGCACAACATACAGTATAGTATACAGGCCCGTCCAGGTAGGGGCCTCGTCTGGGCACAACATACAGTATAGTATACTGGCCCGTCCAGGTAGGGGCCTCGTCTGGGCACAACATACAGTATAGTATACAGGCCCGTCCAGGTAGGGGCCTCGTCTGGGCACAACATACAGTATAGTATACAGGCCCGTCCAGGTAGGGGCCTCGTCTGGGCACAACATACAGTATAGTATACAGGCCCGTCCAGGTAGGGGCCTCGTCTGGGCACAACATACAGTATATTACACAGGCCCGTCCATGTAGGGGCTTCTTCTGGGCACAACATACAGTATAGTATACAGGCCCGTCGAGGTAGGGGCCTTGTCTGGGCACAACATACAGTTCTGTATAATGTCGTACATCATTAAAACCAACCACTGCAGAATGGTTGAATATACGGAATCGTGATAATGTATTTTTTTTTAAATGTTAGCATTAGTTGCATACAGAACTCCTCAATGTGAGCTTGGTGTGTTGCAGGGTCCGGGGTGCGGGCAGTCCGGGGGGTACCTGCCGCAGGGGTCAGGGTCCTCCGACAGTTGCATCAAACAGGACGCGAGCAGCGACTCCAACACCGACAACTCCCGGCACAACACAGGTAGGTGGCCCATACTGGGTACAGGCCGAGGGGTGCTTGTGTCATACCGGGGGATGTAGGCCATAAGGGCCTTGTTTCGCTGGTCCCCAGCTACTTACACCTTGATGCTGTTTAATGGTTGAGGAACAAGCATGCAGGGTGGTATCTGCAGTTTGGTTCAGTTTTCACAGATTTGATCTTCTGATATCTTTTCGTTTTATTTTCCTACAATAAGAATCTGAATTTCATTTGCAGTTTAAGATTTTTCTTATCATCATTATGCATTTCAAACACCTCTATTCTATCAATTCATGCTTCAAAAATTGTTTTATTTTTGGTTTTAAGAAAAGGTAAAGACAAATTTAATTTAGTGTTTCTTCAACGTTTTATTCATAAGATAACCTTGGAAACATATTTGATGTTTGTCGTTGATTTAGGTTGACTTACTTGTTGAGTGAATTGTCTTGTTGCACTCACTATAGGTAGATTGAAGCTGTTAGATTCTGAAACTGAATACTGCAAACATTGCAAATACTACATCTCACCCAAACTGGTCGGTTCAGCCTAGAGTATGAAACTAAATGCATTCATTATCTTCCATTGGACGCATATTAGCAAAGTAACACAGCCCTTTCTGTACTTTTAGACCTAGACTCATTTTAATCGCACAAAGAAAGATTGAGTTACATCAATGTCTCAAATCCACAAAGTCTCAAGATTTGTCCAGAAAATCTGTACACTTTGCTAATATAAGTCTAATGTGAAGGCCGTTAAAACTTAACCTGTCACTATAACCACCCCTAACACCCTGCCTCTCCTGTGTTGTGATTGGTCCACCTGTCCCCCCAGCCACGCCCCCTGCAGCAACCACCCCCCTTTGTTGCGTGTGTTGCAATCGGTCAGAATCCCTCCATAGCCACACCCTTTGATATTACGCCACACCCACTTCAGAACCTAAACCTTTAAGCTCCTCCCCATGTCATCAGCCCCTTAGACCAGTCCCTTGTCACTGCCCCTCCCCCTGCCCCTCCCCAGCCCCTCACAAAGTGTGCGTGTTGTTTGACATGGGCTGTCCCCAGTGGTGCTTTCAGACTGCTGCCTCCCGCCCGACGTGCCCCTCCCCCCTGCCCCTCCCCAGCCCCTCACAAAGTGTGCGTGTTGTTTGACATGGGCCGTCCCCGGTGGTGCTTTCAGACTACTGCCTCCCGCCCGACGAGCCCCTCCCCCTGCCCCTCCCCAGCCCCTCACAAAGTGTGCGTGTTGTTTGACATGGGCTGTCCCCGGTGGTGCTTTCAGACTACTGCCTCCCGCCCAACGAGCCCCTCCCCCCTGCCCCTCCCCAGCCCCTCACAAAGTGTGCGTGTTGTTTGACATGGGCCGTCCCCGGTGGTGCTTTCAGACTACTGCCTCCCGCCAGACGTGCCCCTCCCCCCTGCCCCTCCCCAGCCCCTCACAAAGTGTGCGTGTTGTTTGACATGGGCCGTCCCCGGTGGTGCTTTCAGACTACTGCCTCCCGCCCGACGAGCCCCTCCCCCCTGCCCCTCCCCAGCCCCTCACAAAGTGTGCGTGTTGTTTGACATGGGCCATCCCCGGTGGTGCTTTCAGACTACTGCCTCCCGCCCCATGAGCCCCACCCCCTGCCCCTCCCCAGCCCCTCACAAAGTGTGTGTGTTGTTTGACATGGGCTGTCCCCGGTGGTGCTTTCAGACTACTGCCTCCCGCCCCATGAGCCCCTCCCCCCTGCCCCTCCCCAGCCCCTCCCAAAGTGTGTGTGTTGTTTGACATGGGCCGTCCCCGGTGGTGCTTTCAGACTACTGCCTCCCACCCGACGAGCCCCTCCCCCCTGCCCCTCCCCAGCCCCTCACAAAGTGTGCATGTTGTTTGACATGGGCCGTCCCGGGTGGTGCTTTCAGACTACTGCCTCCCGCCCGACGAGCCCCTCCCCCTGCCCCTCCCCAGCCCCTCCCCAGCCCCTCACAAAGTGTGCGTGTTGTTTGACATGGGCCGTCCCTGGTGGTGCTTTCAGACTACTGCCTCCCGCCCCATGAGCCCCTCCCCCCTGCCCCTCCCCAGCCCCTCACAAAGTGTGCGTGTTGTTTGACATGGGCCATCCCCGGTGGTGCTTTCAGACTACTGCCTCCCGCCCGACGAGCCCCTCCCCCTGCCCCTCCCCAGCCCCTCACAAAGTGTGCGTATTGTTTGACATGGGCCGTCCCTGGTGGTGCTTTCAGACTACTGCCTCCCGCCCGACGAGCCCCTCCCCCCTGCCCCTCCCCAGCCCCTCACAAAGTGTGCGTATTGTTTGACATGGGCCGTCCCCGGTGGTGCTTTCAGACTACTGCCTCCCGCCCGACGAGCCCCTCCCCCTGCCCCTTCCCAGCCCCTCACAAAGTGTGCGTGTTGTTTGACATGGGCTGTCCCCGGTGGTGCTTTCAGACTACTGCCTCCCGCCCGACGAGCCCCTCCCCCTGCCCCTCCCCAGCCCCTCACAAAGTGTGCGTGTTGTTTGACATGGGCCGTCCCCGGTGGTGCTTTCAGACTACTGCCTCCCGCCCGACGAGCCCCTCCCCCCTGCCCCTCCCCAGCCCCTCACAAAGTGTGCGTGTTGTTTGACATGGGCTGTCCCCGGTGGTGCTTTCAGACTACTGCCTCCCGCCCGACGAGCCCCTCCCCCCTGCCCCTCCCCAGCCCCTCACAAAGTGTGTGTGTTGTTTGACATGGGCCGTCCCCAGTGGTGCTTTCAGACTACTGCCTCCCGCCCCATGAGCCCCTCCCCCCTGCCCCTCCCCAGCCCTTCACAAAGTGTGCGTGTTGTTTGACATGGGCCGTCCCCGGTGGTGCTTTCAGACTACTGCCTCCCGCCCCATGAGCCCCTCCCCCCTGCCCCTCCCCAGCCCCTCACAAAGTGTGCGTGTTGTTTGACATGGGCCATCCCCGGTGGTGCTTTCAGACTACTGCCTCCCGCCCGACGTGCCCCTCCCCCCTGCCCCTCCCCAGCCCCTCACAAAGTGTGCGTGTTGTTTGACATGGGCCGTCCCCGGTGGTGCTTTCAGACTACTGCCTCCTGCCCTATGAGCCCCTCCCCCCTGCCCCTCCCCAGCCCCTCACAAAGTGTGAGTGTTGTTTGACATGGGCCGTCCCCGGTGGTGCTTTCAGACTACTGCCTCCCGCCTGACGAGCCCATCTATGACACCACGGTGCCGCTGGTGCCCGCGTATGGCGGGGGCCAGGCTTGGCAACCAGCCGACTCGATGACGTACGCATACTCGCCGAGCGAGGCGGGGTATAACCACCTCGGCGAGTTAGGATTTGACCCATTCGGTACACCCTGCTGTAAGCACCCTCTTTGATTTACCTTCTCACAATCTTCAGTTCAGTCAACAAAAATTAATTTCATTGTTTTAAATGTCATTAAAAGGTTCTGTCTCAAGAGCACTGTATGCTCTCACCAAATCATTTTTAAATTACTTAAAAGAAAAACAGAAATATATTATGATCTGTCTGTTAGAATGGTCGGATCATAAACACATTAAAGGGAGCCAAAACCAATAAATTCAACAACAATTTTCAAACTCAAGTAATTATGAAAATCCATTCCTAGAGCCTATTTTTTGTCCCATGTAATCTAAAACATTGAATATGGTATAAAATCATCAAAAACCCATTTTCCTTGCTCAACTCAATTAATGTAGAACCGCAAAATTGGGCTTTGTCTACAAACAAAGGGAAATATTACCATCTCTCTAGGAATTCTACTTCAGTTTGAGCTAGTTTTCACAGGTAATTCTGCACCACTGACCTTAACTAGACTCATCTAACATATTTCTATGCTTCTCTGAGTTTTGAAAATTCCGTAAATTATAATATTATTGGGCTCCCTTTAATCATTTCTGTTCTAATCATGAATGTAAAACAATAAACTAAATAACTTAGTTCTGTGAATAATCATTCAGTATATGATATCTAAAAGACAATATAAAAGCTGATTAAAATGTGCCTGGTAAATGTTTTCTTTAGAGCTTCCCGTATTTCAAATGTGTTAGTGTTTGTACTGTGTTAGAAGTCCGTAGGGGACACTAGTTCCTTTTTCGATTTCGTACAGAAGTAATTCTGAATGATGGAATTTACACATTTCACATAAGCGAAACCTAGATCTTTTAAATAAATGATCAGTTAGAACTGAAATTTAAATTCCTCAAAACATAATGTACCTAGGTCCTTACATACAATTGAAAACTAAAAATTGGCCAAAATACACAAAAAAAGAACTAGGAAAATTTTTTTTTTGACATAAATTAAACAAAAACTACAGCCGCAGTTTTCTAAGTGTTGTCTTCTTAATTTCATTTCCCCGAGAGCTATGATTTCACTCGGTCCAACAGCATGAATGTGTGATTGTGTATTTATTTCCGCACTTTTTTGTATGAAAAAACCTTCCCACATTTTGCTCAGTTACTCCTCTACCAGACAACAAATACACCAGTATATAAGCACGAATTTCCTTCATTAATACCTATATTGAAAACATGATTTTGCACAGTTTTGATTATGGTTTGCCGACCTCTTATTATTTGAATTCCCCTTATCTTACCCGTCATTCCTCCTACCCTGAAGGTCTTGTACGGGTCAAGGGTCAAGGCACTGCTTGTGTATCGTGACGCATAGTGAGCATGTGGCTTAGAGAGCAGCGTATGGGCTAACGCTTAGTAGTGTACGCAACTTACGTGTATATAATGTAGAGAAGGGACTTGATGAAAGATGTGTGGCCGACCCCCAGGCCTGGTGCTGGTTGGTGGAGGAGTTCAGAGCTAGAACCAGGGGCCCCGCTCGGAGTGTGTGTCATCACACCATCTGAGCTTTGGTTAAAATAAGGCACCAGCCATGAAAAGAGTAATATGATTAATAATTAAATTGCTATGGTAGACAAATTCACCGCTCTCCTTCCTCACACCATCTGGTCTACCCATGGTTCTCCAAATGGCATTTCATTGTATAAACTAACTCTGTGCATCCTGGTTATGTTACCGCCATTTCAGACGAGGACGGCCGTAAGAACCTGGGTCCCAAGCAGCCGGTGCTGTTCCTGCCGCCTCCCCCGGAGCACCCGCCGCCCAGCGACATCGGCACCCCGCCCGACTCGCCGACCCACCCGCGGGGCCACTCGCCCGCCTCGGCCCGCCTGTCCGGGGACACGGCCGGCCGCTACGGGCCGCGCAACCCCCTGATGCACAGCACCGACCTGATGACCGGCGCCGGCGACCCGGTGTACGCGCTGCACGGCCACGTGCCCTACTCGGACGGCGAGTACGGCGTGGGCGGGGGACAGCGCGTGTCGGGGGGCGACAGGTCCTTCTCCCCCCGCTCCCTGTCGGAACGCAGGACTCACTCCCCGCACTACGGCGACGCCAACGTCTCGCCACCCCTGCACAACCGGCCGCCCTCCCCGACCAACTACAACAAGTGTCGTACCATGTCGCCCCTGTCGCACCTCGACTCGCGGGCCTACTCGCCGCGCGCCATGTCGGAGCCGGAGCGTGGCCCCACGCCCCCGGTCCGGGCCTACAAGCTGATCCCCCTCAAGGACCACGACCTGCAGCGCCACTACTCGGACGGCGAGGCGGGCGGCGGGGGCGGGGCCCCCATGCCCCCGATCAGGATGATCGGCCACAACCCGCCGTCACCGGCCCCCGAGGACCCGATGATGGACCGCGCCTGTCAGTCATCACTGCCCAGCCTCGTGTCTGAGTGCATCAACAGGTAACGTCTTGTCACTCCTTGTGGTAGAGGGACGTCTACTGCATAGGGCCTGGGGAGGGACGGGGACTTAGGTCACTCCTTGTGGTAGAGTAACGTCTGCTGCGTAGGGCCTGGGGTGGGACGGGGACTTAGGTCACTCCTTGTGGTAGAGTAACGTCTTCTGCGTAGAGCCTGGGGTGGGACGGGGACTTAGGTTACTCCTTGTGGTAGAGTAACGTCTGCTGCGTAGAGCCTGGGGTGGGACGGGGACTTAGGTCACTCCTTGTGGTAGAGTAACGTCTGCTGCGTAGAGCCTGGGGTGGGACGGGGACTTTGGTCACTCATTGTTGTAGAGTAACGTCTGCTGCATAGGGCCTGGGGTGGGACGGGGACTTAGGTCACTCCTTGTGGTAGTGTAACGTCCGCTGCATAGGGCCTGGGGTGGGACGGGCACTTGGGTCACTCCTTGTGGTAGTGTAACGTCCGCTGCGTAGAGCCTGGGGTGGGACGGGGACTTAGGTCACTCCTTGTGGTAGTGTAACGTCTGCTGCGTATGGCCTGGGGTGGGCCTGGGGTGGGACTTAGGTCACTCCTTGTGGTAGAGTAATTTCCAGTTAGACTCTTAGAGTCTTCCAGTTAACCATGTATGGAGAAGGAATGTATGTGTCGTAACTCAATGAAAGCTCTAAGAGGTTCCTACCTTGCTGTGGCCGACCATGTCGCACTGACCCCTGTCTTCCTCCTGTTCCAGACCTGACGGTAGTGGTACCCTAGACCCGAGCCGCTACATGCATGACGGGCGGGGGTCGCCCAGCGCCGAGCTGGCCGGGCTCGACTTCACCCACCCCGACTACCCGGGGGGCGAGCATGGCGGCCGGGCCGACTGCGCCACCCCGGACTCCTCCATAGGGGACCCGGACGCCGAGGTGGACACGGTCACCGGTGAGTCTCCTGCACAAACGGCCCAGTCGGATTGATGTGGAACTGTGCTATTTACCGAAATGGTCAAAGTGGAAATTTTAAAACAATTAACTCCGTTAAAAAAGTGATTTTTTTCTTTCCTTATACATGTATTCTTCAATTTGAGTCTTAAACGTCTTAAAAATAAAGTCACTCAACTCGTTTAAATACCTTCCTCATTTTAAATTCAAAAGTAGTATGTCAACCTAATTTGCCTTCTCTGAATCGACCATGACCAATGCCACATGTACACATGTATGTTTCACCCTGGATCTAACCCGTCCTACCCGCCCCGCCCGCAGGCTCCATGTTGGCGTCGTGGGCCTCCATCACAGACAACAGTAACAGCTGCTCCAGTGCAAGGTCCAGCGCTCTCAGCTCCAGCGATGGGTCGTTCTTCGCCGAGGCGGACTTCGCCAGCGCCGTAGCCAAAGCTGCTGAACTCTCGGGGCTCACTGTTGTCGGCTCCACCGTGGTGGACCCCAACGCGGGCCGGGAGAGGGAGCGGGAAAAAGGTGTGGACCAGCGTGGTAATTATTGGTCTTTATGTTGTCTGCATGGGGTCCGGGGGGGGGGGGGGGCGTGGTGTCGTGAGGCTAGGGGTGTGGGGGGTTGGTGTCAACAGAGTAAAGTGTAGTCATGTTGTAAAACTTCTGCATGGTGTCAATATTATTAAAATTCACAAAGCTTATTGAAGTAGACCAATCGTTATTGGATCAGAGTCTGACATAATGTGAGATATGAGAAATGTTTAAAACAAATATGTTTGGTATCTGACAAAAGGTTTTGCGTCTTGATAGTTTGTAATGTAGAATGTAACGTAAAGTGTTCCCGTATTGATAACGTGAGTGCGTTAACTACAGTAGCTGAGTATAAGCCCTGTAACCTGGGCCCAGTAAAGTGGGGCCACCCCTCTCCGGCCGTGTCTAACCTGTCATCTCCCCCCCGCAGTGCGGCGCCCGGCCAAGCACCGGGAGCGGGCCAAACGGCCCACCAGCCCCTACTCCACCGACTCCAACTACTCCACCGTGCCCGTGCCGCGACACCCCTACCCCAAGTCGGAGCGGAAAAAGCAGCTCATCGAGCAGAACAAGTACAAGAACCAGCACGGCGAGCACCGGCAAAAAGGGCCGGGCCGGGGCCGGGCCGCGCACAGCGGACCCGACAGCCGCCAAGGTGGGTGAAGGTGGCGTGTAGGACGTGGGAGGGTCACACGCAGTAGTGGTAGTAGTATATGGAGGTATATAGTAGTATATGGAAGTGTCACGTACCTAGGAAGTAGTATAGGAAAGTGTGACATACCTAGTAGTATATGAAAGTGACATACCTAGTAGTTTATGAAAGTGTGACATACCTAGAAGTTTATGAAAGTGTGACATACCTAGTAGTATATGGAAGTGTGACATACCTAGCAGTACAGGAAAGTGTGACATACCTAGTAGTATATGAAAGTGACATACCTAGTAGTTTATGAAAGTGTGACATACCTAGTAGTATATGGAAGTGTGACATACCTAGCAGTACAGGAAAGTGTGACATACCTAGTAGTATATGAAAATATCACATACCTAGTAGTATGTGAAGAGGTTACATACCCAGTAGTATAGGAAGGGGTAGTATATCTAGCAGTATATGAAAGTGTCACATACCTAGTAGTGTGTCAAAATATCACATACCTAGACTAATTAGTATATGATGATGTGACATACCTATAGTATATGAAAGTGTAAACAATACCTAGCAGTATATTGCCTAACATATGCCTCGTCGTATATGGAAGTGATACATGCCTAGTAATATATGAAATGGTAAAATACCCAAATCCTTTCTTTGTTATGTAGAGAATTTTAGGGATATCGGGCTGTATCAAACTCACCTCCCGAGGTTTGGTGGACAGGTCTTAGTCATTATTGGATCATTGGACGCTAAATCAAGTAGAAAAAGCAGTCTCGGCCTGAGGGTTAGCAGTGTCACTTAAAGGATTTCAGATACTTCCTGTTAACCTGCATCAGGTATCGTTCAGCTTCTACTGTATATGGCATCTTGTCGGAAAACAAAAGGAAACGCTTTCATATTTTGCTAGGTAAAATCAACCCACTAATAAGGCGTTCTCCCCTCCATATCTCACCGGTTCTCTGCCTCTCTCCCCCAGGGACGGACGTGCCCTCGTACAGTCGGCCCAACTTCCCCTCGCCGTCCGGCTCCTCCGGCTATGGCTACGGCTACGCGCCCGTGCCCAAGGAACGACAACGAATCGGGACAAGCGCCAAGACGCCGCCGCAGCAGAACGGGCTGGTGGACGGGCAGGGCATGCGCACCAACCCCCTCACCATGGCGTTTGACACCAAAGACGTAAGAGAAGTCAGCACTGGTTTGCCATAACATGTTCCTCTAATAAAGGGAAGCGTCTCCGTGAAGTAGGAGATGGACGCTATTCACCGCGGTCCGCACGGGGCCCGAGGCCGCAGGCGGCGGGCTCTGGGCAGACCAAAGTGAAAAGTTTCCATCGAGTATGACATGAAAGACACTTCTTCATTTTATTACATCACTAGAATAGGAACATAACGTACCTTTTACATTACTGCAGAATTGGAGCAGATAGTATTTTGTAGTGTTGCTTTCTGTAGACAGGCCCACTGTCCGTACTCTGTAGGGTATCAGGGGCCGCGGCAGTGCGTACCATGCATCTCTCTGATGCACTGGTACCACCAGCAACAGTGGGCAAGATTATTCTGAAATAAAAACAAAAGCTATGAAGTTAATGTTATTTCCATGTATGTATTACATCACTTACAGTCTGTGATACGAATTTTTCTCTGATACGAGGAGAATGAAAATTCCGTGTTGTGATCTGTTGTTTCGGCAAATTTACATACATAGATTTTCATTGTATTTGTAGTTTTAGTTAAAATACCATAATCTATTATTTCAACATCTTAGATCTTGTAGATTTTCCCTTTCATAACATAACCTTGATAGATTTCAATAAAGGAGAAGTAATTAAATATGTTCATGAGATGAGGAAATAAAAGGCCCTTTATTGATAACATGCAACAGAGCAATAGATATTTCATGCCTCATAAGCAAAATAACCGGTCGTGCAAATATTTATTCCACTAAGCTACATCTTGCTTACAGCAATGTGGCAGTCAATAATTTCTTGATTAGCAAACATTTAAGATATTAAACTCACTAACTATTTTGCATCTAGTGAAAATTGTTGAATGTAAAGCTTAAGCTGGTGCAGTTTGTTATTATTTGGTTTGTGTCTTGTTGATTCTATGGTTCGGTGTGCTCGTGCCGTTGCAGACTCCCATCGTTTGATTGACTGAGGCCGGTTCCCGGGGACAAAGCAGGAACTGAGGCGACCCTTCTCCCACGCCCGGACCGTGCACCGGCATCGTACAGTACGAGAAGCACCTCATTTCTGCGGACAATTTATCTCCCCTGAAGTAAGGAGCAAACCAGGATTTACCACTGAACTGACAATGTGTAAAAGACAGTTGCCATGGAAACAGTCGGCTCCCATAGTATCATGGGTTTGTGTTGTGTGAGACGTCCACTAGGTGGCAGCACCCCCAGGCGCAGGGAGGTGTGACGTCAGACGTGTGACGTCAGCCCCTGACGTGACGTCACAGCGGGCCCCCTGTGTAGAGACAGACGCTGGCCTCAGGGGGAGCCACTAGAGCTGCCGACACCTTGGTCTTACCCCTAGGTATTTTTTATATATTATATTATTAACCGAAGAAACAACCTCGCGTATCGTTACTATTTTTTGTGACTTAAGACAAGAAGTATGACTGACTACCGCCGGTCCCAGGAGATGTGTATATTTTTGCGTTTGTGTCCATTTTAAGTGTTGCTTCAATGAATGATGAACTATTGCGGAGATTCTTCAGGAAGCCACTTGGAGAAGCCATGCGCCGAGCGGGTGGTTCAGCGTGGTGTGTGACAGAATGTCGGTGGGAGGCACCCCCCGGCCCCCGGCCCGGGGCTGGACGGACCCTGAGGGGGGCCGACGGGGCCCGCCGGACGACTGGGCCCTGACCAGGGGTCGGTCAGGGCCATGAGGTGTGGGCCAGTCGGCACCGTGCAGGCTGGGCCCTGGTCTGTAGGAGTGAGGAGTGGCGAGTGAGAGGCCCGGATGGGGCGCCGAGCACAGGCCCACCCTGCCTGATGATGTATATGCAACCAAAGATACCTTCAACAAACACAATGTCGCTCCAACTGTTCCTCCTCCATTATAAACGTCTTTTCATTGTGAATGTTTCATTCTTTTCGTCTTACAACCTACTAAGCTGTGTATGATGTACCTTAGGGCGAGCGACAGCTGTAGCCGGGGCCCGGCGCCTGTACAGAGCGGTCACAGCCGGGCCCGTCCCCGCCACCCCCAGTGTGTATAAGTGAGCTGTGTCGTCTTACTATCATCCCGTCTACCACTAGCAGCCGTGCAATATATGTGTTCGATAAATGTATGGCAGCCGCGACACAGATTGTGAGTTTTTTGAAACCATACGCTTCACTTAAACCTGATCTCTCGCTCTGAGGTCAACGGGACACTTGTAGTCAGAAAGTGTGACGGGGCATTTCTTGTCGAGAGGTTCTTGCTCCCGATTTGGCATTTTCATAAGAGGCATAATAATAATTATAATGATAATAATCAGAATTGTATAATGATAATTGGTGCTCACTCGCGACTTGTTTATCAGAGAGTCTGGTGAAGAGAAGCCCGCCATTGTAATACTGTAGTGCACTTCAGGCCCGTGGTGACGACTAGCACCGGGGACACCCAGCGGGGTCCGCCCCACCTGGAGAGTGCTCAACATTAGGTTATACAAAGTCATTTTGTCCCATACACTTTGTATATAATTCACATTTTGTGTATAAACCTGTGAGTTTTTCCAATATAATATACACACAATTTAAGTGTACCAGGGCTACAATTTCCTCATATATAATACTACATACACAAGCAATACAAAGAGGAGGAATGCTGAGTTTTACCTGTCAGACACGGCCACTTTATACCGACCGTGGAGACAGGCCTCTGGTGGGCACCAGCCAATCAGAGCAGACCATTTAGTCACATGACCTGTGGGGACCGGTCACGTGTTCACTGCCCCCTGCCCCCTACCCCCTTACAGTGACGACAACATGATTTACTTGTACATTTTATGATGACATTTTTGTTACTCTTTTTTTTCCAGTTGAGTTGGATGAGTATTGAATGGTATCCCACTAGTAGTATTTGTGTACCTGATTGGCCAATGATCATACTATATAACAGTGTACATTGTATTTTTACAGTAAGGAGATTATGGATGCAGTTGGTTCTGTCTCTGCTATGGCATTGTATTGAGGATACTAGATGACTGGGGAGAGGAGTAAGTTAGTGGTCCGTATCTCTGCCCACTGCCCCTGCCCCTATATAAGGTACCACCAGGTGGGGGGTGGGGTACCCACAGCAGGCCAGTCAGCGCACGCTGCACTCAACGACACAAACTAGTGGTCTCATTCCATGACGCCCGACGCTTACAATATCACACCGTTTGAGTTTCTGCCATACTTACTTAACTAGAAAACCCCAGACGAGTTGACATCGACGTTTTATAGGTTATTAAGATATGTGTACTGCTATTTTCTCATGGTTTCCCTTTGAGTTAGGGACAATTTCCAATTTCATGGAAAGAGAATTATTGAGGTTTTAAGTATTGTGTAAGATGTATCTGTTTTATTTTTCAAGGATACAGTTATGGATTTATTTGGTCAATCATTTTGTATGAAGCAGTTTGCTGCCTTTATTCCCATTTAAGTGCCAAGGTTCCACATCTACATTTTATCCTGACCATTATTGATGTTCTTCACTTAGTTGTTGTATCTACCAAATCAGTTTTATATGAAGTCCCTGTGCTTCTACAATTTTGTATGCAGCATAATAACCAGAACAAAAGACGGTTGGAGGTTTTGTTTTAGACGGAAATTCGCCAATAAATTCCACATTTTCAAATTGTTGAATTTCTGCCAGTAGAACACAGGGCACTGGTCGTTGTGAGTGTGAGAGCTGGGTATACAAGAGAAGGACACAGTTATCAATATCATTATTTCAGAAATCCCACAGTGCTGTTCTGCTAGCTTAGCCACCTGGTGTCAAAAGCCCAAGTTGGTCTCTTACTATTCTGTATTTTGTGCAGTCATTCGGAGACTTGGTTCTTGTTGTGGCTAACCCTGCCACTGTTGCTGGTCACACTACTGGGTAGGAGGTCCTCCGAGAGTGGACGGGACGGGAACGGTGGGTCAGGTACACTGACAGGTAGGACTGGCTAAGAAGTGGGGAAATGACAGTGACACTATGATTGAGTTGTACATCTCCACTTACTGGCAATTGTCTTCAGTATATCGAAAACATTTGGAAACTGAATAAGTCTTCTAAGAAGACTTACAAATTACATTAGGACTTTGAAAGTAAAAAGGAAATTAAGAAATATTTACATTCTGGTTTGTCATGACTTAATTTGATCAGAATTTGATCAATTTGATCAAACTTTACTGTGCTCTCAGTGGGTCATCAGTGGAGACGGTTCCCATGGTGACTGAACAGACAGTAGCCTGTACCCAGACGAGCCTGGAGCAGCAGCACAGTGGTGTAGTCACTGTGGGACCCGAGGGGTACGTCCTGTGTGATAGGATACAGTCATGGTGAGGGGGAGAGTGTCATGGTAGAGGGCAGGAGGAGTGGTGTACCAGCAGCGTGGCGGGGCCCAGGCCGACCAACGTGTCCCTAGGGTAGAGAACTGCGCGCTCTCATCAGACAGGAAAAACACAGAATCTGTAGCAGTGTCAACTTTGTACAGTAGATTTGGATGTATTAATTTATTAAAGTTTATATATACTACAGCAAATGTGAGTTCGTTTTCATTTTAGTTGATGCTACAAGCTGGAGGAAGTATCACGAGATACCAATACATCTATATGTTAAATGATCCCAAGGGTAAACTTAACATTTAAAGAAAAAAATCAATCCATTTACCAAAATTTGATTGTGAGTGTTTTCGTCTGGATAAATCTGAAGTCCGTTTCTTAAGTGGAAAGAAATGTACGAAATGAGTCCCTGTGAAAGAGAATTGTTCACGGTATATTTCAACTAATTTAAGAAAATACCAAATAAAAATTTGCAGCTTATTCTACCACTTAAAGTGCAAATAGCACACTTACAGGGTTACCGCAGGTCAGGGAAAAGTCAGAAATTCTTTTTTCAAGATCTGAGAAAAGTCAGGGAATTTTGGAATTGGTCAAGGAAAAGTTGAATTTTAAAGAAATGTCACAGAAGATTGACTGTAGTCAGGGAAAAATAGAATTTCAAAATCCATGAGTGAAGAGTGACGAGAATTAGGTGTGGCAAAAACTAGTTTGTAAATTGCGGCCTCATGAGAGGCATGTTGTGATTCTAAGGGATCTTGATGCAATACTGCAGCATTGCCTTGGTTATAGGAGTTGTTAAGAAAAATTGTATTATAAGGTATGTTTTTTAAAGTCCCTCGCTAAATGGGAGGAAAGGACAGCTCCAGGGGTGGTTCAAGGCTGGTTAATGAAAGGATTTTCTTATCTTATTTATCGAGAAAAAAAAGGAATTGATCAGGGAAAAGTCGGGGAATTTTTATGTCTGGTCTGTGGCAACCTCACCTAAAAGTTTGGTATTCTTGTGACATTTGAACAGCTTCCATACCAAGAATGTGACGTCGCAGAACGTTATTAGAACGTAGCAAAACATTAACGCGACGGTGCTCCTGAGCTGGGATGTTACTGTGGTACTATTTTTTACAGTATATTCATTTGGCTAGTATCTAATTATGTGATGACAGGTAAACATTACTTACAAATTGAAGCTTGCATCCAAATTGGATTAAGGATGGACGAGGGGGTCTCTCGGCCAGTGGTTGTGTTAAGGCCCATACACTCGAAACTACAGCACTTATAATCACAACTACTTTATAGAGGTTCGCTCCACCCTCTTATGTCCCCCTGTTAGACCGTAAAATTCTTACTTAAAACGAAAATCAACGTGAAATGTTTTTAGGATCAACGTAAAATGTAAATTCCACTTAAAATGTAAACAAGGTTCACCTAAAATGTAAATATTAGCCCATGTAAAATGTGACAAATTAACCTAAAATGTAAATGAAACACACTAACATAAAATGTATATCCATTAGTGCTTAGGTGTAGGGAATGGCTAAAACTTCATGTGAACCTGTATTTATTTCTTTAAAATGAACCTTGGGGGCCTGGATGGGAGGGCCCAATGTTGCGTGTCAAATTTTGCTGAGAGTCAATTTATTGTGGAATATCAGAAGCCACTCTCCAAGCAGATCACTCCGCTGGGTTATGTATTTCTGCCACAACCTCCCGCCATGTTGGATCTACTTCCTACCAGGCAGCCTATGCATGGCCAAATTAAAAAAAGGACACCTGAGGCATGTGCCACCCCCTATTTTTTGCCGATTTTTTACAATTTTACTATAAACTTCTAGTCTTCTAAAATGTTACTGTAAAGAGGCCGCCCATTTTGAATCTCTGGATCAATTCCTGTTTTATGTGAAAAACGTTGATGTAGACACCTTTTTTGTAGTCCTTACCCTTCACTTATGATAATGCCATTCCTTCCTAAAGCTAGCATTTAAACTGCTGACAACTATATGTAGATATAGGCCTGGTACTAAATACGTGAGAAACAAATAGATTCTTTGTAAAAAGAAGCTAAAAAATAAATGAAAAGATAGTGCTATTATGATACTATACCTATTGCTATGATTACTTAAAAGTGTATGACAGTTCTAAACCATTGCATCCAACATGTATACCAGTGTTACTTTAGGGATTCGAACCTGTGTGCCTTAGCATACAAACTCAGTGTCCTAACCACTAGGCTAAAGAGACAGGTGTCTGGTACATTATAGATAGACAGAAACATTCAGAAGGAACAAACCCCTCCACACTAGTAAGTGTATCAGTCCACACAAAAATGTTCCAAGAAATGATGAGTTGTGGCATTATTATATGAAATATTTACATGTTTTTAGACAAAATCCTTTATCTAACATATCTGCAACATATTCGAAAATCTTTTTTCAAGTAACAATACGTATTTATACATACTATATATATATATATATATATATATATATATGGTCAACTCTCAGATTTGGGTTACAAATCGATTTTTGAAGTCTCAAATTTTAAATTCATTCTATGGCTTAGATATTTTAGACTAATGTTCCTGAGGGTTTGGGGGTTTCCTCAAGACTTTTGGGAAAGTAACTTATGAAAACTCAGTCTGTGAGCTCTCACATGTAAGAGTGGGTGATTTTGCATTTTCTGGACATAAACACCCTGTGATTTCATAATTATAATTGTTTTGCACCATTTTTTCCGACTTGTTTCTCAAGTCACATCATAGACCGTGCATAATGTATAAGAATTGTTGCTCTTTCTTTCTTTTTAATCCTGATATCATCCCTTTAATTTTTCATCAAAAAACGTTTTTTACCCAATGCAAAAACATGACCTTGTTCCACTACCATTTGTGAAAAAGTTTATGGACCGATTTTCTTTAATCCAACTGCTTTGGAAAGCCCAGGGAATGGTCTTTCTCTTGGTATATAATTTATAGCTATTTTCTAAACCCTTCTTTCTAAATTTTGTGCCTAAAAATTTGTCACCCACTCTTACATTTTTGTTTCTTGTAATAGTGGGTGAATTCTAGTCACCCACTCTCACGGCCGCTCACCCACTCTTACATGCATCCAGCCCACTGCATACCTATCAACGTAGATGGAATAAAATGATATTTTTAAACGTTTTTGAGTTCCTCTTTCGTTGTATTACGCACTGGAAGGGTCTTGTGATTCTTCTCATACCATATGAGCCTTTAGTCTTCATAATTAATAAACCATCCCCCCCTTCCCCTTCTTTCTGCGTTGTATCAGTTCAAACGTTTCACGTTCCACTTTTATCCCATCCCGTTCTATTTAATTCTTGTATTCTTATGCATTATTTTGGCTTTATATCATACGGCCCATGTTCCTTCATCATCTCTAACATTGAAAACCTATATAATTTGAAGAAATTCCCGTAGCAACCGACCACAATGGTAATTCATCTAAAGTCACCCACTCTTACGGCCAATCACCCACTCTTACATGCACCCACCCCACTGCATACCTATCAACATAGATGGAATAAAATGATATTTTTAAAAGTTTTTGAGATCCCCTTTCACTGTATTACGCACTGGAAGGGTCTTGCGATTCTTCTCATGCCATATGAGCCTTTAGTCTTCATAATTAATAAACCATTCCCCCTTCTGTCTGCGTCATATCAGTTCAAACGTTTCACGTTCCACTTTTATCCCATCCCGTTCTATTTAATTCTTGTATCCTTATGCATTATTTTGGCTTTATATCGTACGGCCCATGTTCCTTCATCATCTCTAACATTGAAAACCTATATAATTTGAAGAAATTCCCCTAGCAACCGACCACAATGGTAATTCATCTAAAGTCACCCACTCTTACGGCCAATCACCCACCCACTCTTACCTGAATTATTAATTTGATTATGACATCAATAACTTTTTGTTCAATGTTTCTATCTGTTTTTTACTTAATTCTAATTATTGAGAAGTATGTTCTTTTTGATAATTAAAATTGTATTTTACTTATTAAATGCTCAATTCTTTTAAATACATACCTGTGGCGGGTTCTCTGTAATGTCCATGTCTTCTGCTGCAGACATAACACCGTCAGGGTACTGCTGTTCATCTGCAGTCATGTCTACCTCAGCCAAAGCCTGTATCAAGTCTTTATCGTCATCCCACTAAAAATAAATCATATAATATCATACACGCCTACATATATGATGCTCCTCATTCTAATGCAAAACATTACTATTCAACACATTGACATTCACCCTGACAGCTATACATTATACACTAGTGTATTTCTTAGCAACTAATTATTATTCTAAGGTTTAAGTTAAATATATTGTTTATTATATCTGTTTCATATCTGTTATATTACATAACATTTGGAGTTCCATCCTCCACAGTGACCGGAGTTCCATCCTCGATGGCAACCGGAGTTCCATCCTCCACGGTGACCGGAGTTCCATCCTCCACGGCGACTGGAGTCCCATCCTCCACGGTGACTGGGGTTCCATCCTCACGGCGACCGGAGTCCTATCTTCCACGGTGACCGGAGTTCCATCCTCCACAGCGACCGGAGTCCCATCCTCCATGGTGACCGGAGTCCCATCCTCCACAGCGACCGGAGTTCCATCCTCCACAGTGACTGGAGTTCCATCCTCCACGGTGACCGGAGTACGCTTACTCTTCTTTTTCTTTGCCTTTTTCTCTCTGTTCATAATCTCGCGTTTATGTTGAGCGTATAGTGCTTCTGGAATGGGCATGTCATCCATAGACACTCCAAATAGGGACTCCATGATAACTCTGACCCTCGTTTTCCTCCACCCGTTGCAACGTCCCATGAATGTGCCAGCAGGCACAAAGCAGCAGGGGTTGAAACATGATGTTTCCCGCATACTTATCAAGCCTTTCACATGGGCTATTGCATGGGCTGCCATCAGACCAGGCACTGGTTCCACCTCCCAGTTCATGTTCATGTCCTTCTCTACCATGTTGACTTCCTCTTCTCCAATCTGTAACACTGTCATTTTCGTGTCCCCACCAATGATCGTTATGGCAAACTCAAGTGAATTACGGACAATGTGACCAGCAAGGACCAGGTTGCTCATCTTTTTTTTGCAGGCAGCGCCGATCCCGTCGCACAGTCCTTTGCCATGCCTGCTCTCCAACCATGTCCAGGTTGCCGTCACCTCGAACATGGCAAAGTACCGTGCGACGAAAGCCACGATCTTTCTGTTGCGGTACTGGCTGGACGGGCTGCCCATCTGTCACAAAGTGAACAGCCCGTAGGAGAGGGAACTGGTCGTGTAGTTTCTCCATCAGGCGGTGGATAAACGCCACAGTAGTAGGAACTACGTGAGACCCTACAGCAGTGACACCTACAAAGCTCTGACAGACGAGGTCCCCACTGATATCACGGGAGTGAACTACCAACGGATGAAGAGTGATTTGGGTATTGTCGTAGTACACACCCGTGGGCTCCTTCTTGTAAGTCACTGCCCAATTCTCCAAGTAGTCCATCTGCACTACAACTTCTTCCTCGGACGGCAGCCTATCTTTCAAGAGTCGCACTTGTTCATATTGTGTCTTGATCCTGCCACAATGTTCACGGAACATTGGAAGTCCCCTCATCAGCTCCTCCTTGAACTTATCAGTTCTGTTACAGCAATCCAGGAGCTTCAGTTTCTTTATCCATCGCCCTTTGTACAGAACTGGTGCCCACAACCACTGTTGATAGTTCACTTGCCTTGTGTTGATGGACTCAAGGTGGTCCAGGATGTCTGCATCCATCATTTCGGCAAACTTTGGTGGCGACTTGGGCATAGTTGGTATTGCTTGTAATTTCAGTGCCACATTTGCACATACTTGACAAATACATTGTTTCCTATTGGTGAACTTTATAAGGCGAATATTCTTTTCGCGGCATTACAGAATATTGAATAAGGCACTTGGTGTTCCGGGTATTCGTTGTTGAACTTAATATTCAGATTTGCCATGGTGTCTGTTAACGAGTGGCGGGTACCCCCCTTAAGTTGGTCCTTCTTTGATGGCATCTCAAATGAGTTATCGCCACGCCGCAGGAACTCGATGATGTTGTCCCTCTCTTCACGTGTAGCTGTGTGATCTGTCGTCTTTTTCTGTGTGTCTGTATGGATGAGGCGCCGGGACAATTTCACGGCTGATCCGATGTTTGTGGCCAACCTCTTTACTTTTTTCTTCTCTTTCCCAACAAACAAGGTCTTCTTCACCCCCACTGGTGCATTGCGTACCGCATCGATAGTCGTCGTAAGGGGTAACACAGACTGTATTCTGTTGACTGTTGGCATAACATTCATTGTAGATAATAGGGTGACAGCCTCCTTTTGCGGGGTCGACAACTTCTTAGGTTTTCGCTTGGCCTCCGCCCGCTCCTGCCTCAGTTCCCTCTGCAGGGCAACTAGTTCCTCCTGTTTTTCGTGTATCTCCCTCTTCATTCGTCTGACTTCTAGGAGCCGGCTGAATGGCTGTTCCTGGGAACTACATAAAATGGCAAAAACCAGAATATTTCTTTCGTGTTGCTTATTGTGATTGTAAGATGAAATAAGTGAGTGTACTTGAATGTACTAACCCACTATTACGTTACTTCATATAAGCCTATATTACTTTACTTCAAATACTACTTAATATTGCCATTATGATATCACATAGTTAAGTTGAATTCTATATAAGTTATTATTAGATTATGTTAATATGTCACAAGTTATTATGATTATTGCATTGCATAGTATGGTTATATGTCCAGTACATGTAAATTAGAAAATAATATTATAAGTACATTTCATCAGGAAATCATATAACTTAAGTTGTTAATTAGTTTTCAATATGAAATATATAGATGCAGAAAATACAGAAAGCGGTACTGATGTAAAACAACATGGTTTATTAGAAAAATAAAAGGAAATCTTCATGCAAATCCCTTGAATATAATGACCTGTAAATAAAGATATTCTATGATAAATACTTCTGATATATCATAAATACACTATTATTTACTCTGTTATAAAACTCTGCTAAATACTTATCAAATAAAATAGACTCTGTTACTCTAGTCTACTCTGTTACTCTAGTATTAAACTATCTTACATTTGGGCGCCACGTCATCTTTCCATTACCCCTAGGCCCGAAAGTCTATAGGCTAAAACTAAACTACAAGAAGCACCGTCAATGTGACCTAGTTCCGTTAATCTGGACTAAGAAGTCTTACATGAAATCTTACAAAACTCTGCTAAATACTCATTAGATAAAATAGACTGTTACTCTAGTCTACTCTGTTACTCTAATATTAAACTCTGTTACTAAACTAAACTACAGGAAGCACCGTCAATGTGACCTAAAACAAGCGCCGTTAATCTAGACTAAGAAGTCTTACAGTACCTGAGAAAGAAAATATCTACAAAACTAAAAAAAGCACCCTGAGGTAAACCCTGAAGTAAAAGCACACTCACACAAGTTAGAGTATCTGGAATGGAAAAAAACCATATCTCTTTGCAATAAAACTGCAATATTAAACATAAATCTCTCTGAAAAAGACACTGTTATAACTTATATGCAAAGTAAAGTTCAAAAATACACTAAAATAAACAAGTGTTACTTCTGTGAAAAGGTTAAACTTTAAAACTAAGAATCAGAGGCATTATCGGCAAAACTTTAGGTTTCCTCAGATGAGGAGGCGTCGCGCTCAAAGGAGTTTGACGTAACTCCTGGCTCGGTGTCTCCTTGCTCCGTCTCCGGTTCCCAGGAGTTAGATGTTATGCCTGCCTCCGTATATCCTTCATCTGAGGAAACAGCGTAACATATAAAGTCTCTTGCATCCCTGTGGGGTGTGGGCCTACCCGGGTCGCAGGCACGCTCCAGTGCTGATTTTAACTGGGCAGATGAAATTAGCTCCGGAGCCTTCAACTCCTTGGTAATCTTGGCGACTTCTGACAGGTCCCAATGAATGCAAAGTTCAAAGGCATTGGGGGGAAGTGGACACCTTGGTGAAGTGACGACCCGCGACTGATCGGAGTCAGAACTGTCGGGCCTAGGGGTCATGGAAGGATGTTGTCTGCTGATTCGTTGTCAATATGTTTGAAATGATAGGTATGTATATTGGTTCACAATGGAGTGAGTATGACAAGATATATAATTGGAAGTTGTCAAATACAGGGATGACAATATTGGTTAAGAATAGGATCAGTATCACTACATAAAAAATTGTAAGTGGTCAACAGAATGTTAAGATACATACGCGGGAACGCAAGTTGCGTTTGTCGCGGTACGCCTTCTTTTTCTTCCACTTCAGGCGGTACAGCTTCATGTCCGCCGCGTGTTTTGCCCTTTCCGCGTCAGTTCTCTTCTTCTTGGGCTTCTTGCCCTTTCGAGATGGCTCGTCTCCTCCCTTCCCCGGTGGCTTACCGGGCGGCTTCCCTGGGGGCCTCCCCGGCGCTTTCCCTGGTGGCCCACCGACGGCCTTCTTTGCAGGTGCCATCTGCCTACTGGAAATATATAAAATACAACATTTTAACACCCAAATATCAGATAGAAATGTCGGAAAGATACTTAGGCATTGAATGTAAGAAAAATTAGGCTTTAGAATAAAATTGAAAAAGATTTCATAGGGTTTAAACATGCCGCCCGTAAGGATGGGTGATTTTTGGAGGTTAGGGTTAGGGCTAGGCTTAGTCAGGTATGAATAACTTACATTCAACAATATTCTAAGGCCCAAATATCAGATAGAAATATCGGCAAGATACTTAGGCATGGAATGTAAGAAAAATTAGGCTTTAGAATAAAATTGACAATACGACAATACCCAAATTGTTTAAACATGCCGCCTGTAAGGATGGGTGACCGCGTGTAATAGTGGGTAATTTTTGGAGGTCCGGCCTACTACCATGGATGTTTTTTAACCTTAAACGATTGGATTTCATACCTGACATGTAGGCCTTGAATTATGGAAATCAAAAGAGGATAACCTACACGATATTGTGCACTTAGGCTTGGTTGTTTTTTTTTATCTACTTAAAAATAACCTTAAACGATTGGATTTCATACCTGACATGTAGGCCTTGAATTACAGATACGGAAAAACTATAAGCTGCACCAGATTGTGCACTTAGAGTAGGTACAATGGATGGAATATTTTTTTGAAACTCATTTCCCCATATTCAGGGTTGAATATTTTACATAAAACAACAGTCTTAGGCCTATCTATCAGAGAGAAATCTCGTGAAGATATATAGGCATGGAATTAAAACGATATTAAGGTTAAATTCAACCTATGACAGTATGGTAGAGGCCTCCGATGAGTGGGCGATAATAGAAAAAATACCTAGTAATAGTGGGTGACGCGTGTAAGAGTGGGTGATTTCGGAAAGTGCCCCCCCATCCTAAGCTTTTGTTTATGTCGTTTTCGATCGGAAATTTTGGCCAAATTCACATGCTACGACGAATGTCAAATGATACTGACAGGGACAACATTAACTTCACATCCTAGTTTAAACCACAGACGATGTAAAATATGCAGGAATTTGTATTTTAAAGGGTATAGTCACGTTTTTGCTTGTGTTGATGTTGTCTGCTGATTCTTGTTTCCAATATGGCGCCCGAACGCTGGTTGATGAGTGGGCGGAAGTGACGACATAGTTTGTTTCATTCTGAGACGTGAGATGGCGCCACCGCGCTGCATTTTTTCCCGCCCCTGAAAACCGGGCCGAAAATCACCCGCTCTTACCACTGTCACCCACTATTACATTTCACTTATCGTGACCCTATGGGTGAAATACGGATGGGAAAAAATAATCCTTTCACACAGCATACAAGACCCATATAGGGAAGCTTCATGCAAAATATTTAGTTAACTTAGTTAAATTGCGGCTGCTACACACTTTTGAATGTGTCACCCACTCTTACATGCCAAACCACCCCACGGCTTTTTTTGCAACTTTGGAGGGCTGTGGGTTTAACATATACGGCGTTATGTGCACTTCTTTTTTTCCATACTATAGAGTACAAGGGGGGATTTTTGAATCAAAAGAATAAAATAGTCATTACTTGGGTTTACTATTTTTTTTAGACAAATTTCAAAAATTCACCCACTCTTACAACCCCTGCCTACCCCAAAGGTTTTTCTAAAAAAAAAAATATCTGATCAATATTTTGAATGAAAAAGTCTTTGAGAAATTACTAGAGACATACAGGATAAAAGTGCCATCAAAAAATTAGGGAAAAGGGGCCGTTTATATTTTTGGTAGGCTTTCAAAGTTCGTGAATTTTTTATTTTTTTTAAAAAGGGTGAAAAAAAACATGTTTTGGGGATTTTTTTTATTATTCATTGTGGTCCTGGACAACTGGAAAAGGGTGCGCAGCATGGGGCTAATGTAGACACAACTTTTTAAAAAAAAATTGGAGCTCTAGACCCATTATTGAAAATTTGAGATGCCAAAAATCGATATGTAACCCAAATCTGAGAGTTGACCATATATATATATATATATATGTTGTATTGACTACAACCATGGCTTCTATCCATAGTAACACTTAAAGGGTATATTTCATGTTTAATTAAACATCATTATCGTATTCAACAATATCTTTTATATTCTGAATCAATTTATTGTAATACACAGTGGCATAGGTAAACCTATGCCTCTCCGCAGCTGGCATCCAAAAACCAGTCCTTGGCTGGCCTGCACTGTGACGTAGAGCCAGGGAAGTAGGCCGGGGTTAAAAGTCTAGGACCATATACACCATATGGATAGTGAGAAGCTTATATAGACATGTATGTATGCCAAACTGTGTCCACATGAGGATCCATTCTGGGAATATAGTTATAGAGGTATATTGTACAAAATATGTACAATTTCAGATTTTCAACTATACAGATTATATGCATCAAAACTATACATTTTCAAGAGGGAGTTACTAGGAAACCCACACAGAAGCCGTCAACAAAGGTCTTTAAAGTAACACCACATGGCCCTAACCACAGGCCTTATCTGATCGTCTCTGATATCAGGGGTTACTATACCCTACATGGACAAATACCACCTTTTTTGTGTCACACCGAATCAGCTGGATAACACCCAAAAAAACTATCAATTTCTAATGTTTAAGAAATTATTAGAAATAATTCAAGGGAAATGTTTCATCAAAAGAAGGCAACATATTTTAAGGGAAGTGTTATAATGTTGTCTCAATATAATTATGAAGAATATTTCCTATGTGAAGTACAGAACCACACAGGGCACCTTGCTTCCCTGGCCCTATGTCACAGGGTGTTGGCTGACCAGTGCCTGTTTTTCATGGGGGCGTGGTCAACTGCACTAAAACCCATAACATATATTCTTCTATAATCAATATGTTTTCTTAATTTCTTTGGCTACGTTTTCCTTTGGTATCCCCCTAATGAAATCAAAAGAGTAGGTTCCAACCTGAAAGATGACTTTCAATGCGACATGTGCATTAGTACAAAACAACCATACACTAATAAGTTAAAGTAAAGTTTATTAAAAGTAAAAGAGGTGGAGCTCAGCCCACAGTATACAGGATGGTTAAACTATAAGTACTACTGACTGCTCTCAAAGCACTATTAAGGGTCCGAGGCTTAAGAACCAAATAGGTAAATGCATGTACAATTTGACTACCCAGGATTTATCCTATAGTAAGTATGGATCCTCATGTTGTGGGCACAGTTTGGCATACATAATTTAGGGTCTTTATTTCATAATATCCATCAAGGTTTCCTCTGGGTTTCCGGAATATTACAGTATTTAACATACAGGCTGACAATCATGTATCATATTAAGTCACGATAAACACTATTTAGCCCTCTGACTATCCTTTTGAAAGTCTCAGTATTAGCAAAATACTGTAACTCAATATTTAAATCATTCCAAAGTAATGTTGCTTTCTTATACGGGCCATTTAAATATTTAGATCCACCCTTAGTTGGAATCTTAAATACCTTTTTCGGTGACATTATGGTTATTCTAGGAGGAATGACAAAGTTGTTTATATCCTCACCTAGGTAGAACATCAAATACAACGGTTGGGTAATGCGCTATTGTTCAAGACTAGTTAATCTCATGTTCCATACTACATGAGTAGGCCTATAGGATAAATACTGGGTAGTCAATTATCAGTAAAATTGTCTGTTTATATATCGAGATTGATGTTTCTTTGTCAATGAATTTATATGCAATTTAGCCAACTGAAAAAAATTGTTTAGGAGTAAGGATGAATAATAACAAAAAAACAGGTTTGGGCTGCGAAAGCCGGCAACATGTCAAACCGCCCAACTGAAAAAGAGAAAAAATTGTATTATGACTTATTCAAAGTACACAGTTGAGACATCTGGACACCACCAGTTCTGAAGTAAGAATGAGGTGGTGGTAAGTTAACCCTGACACCTGGTGTGCCAGCAGGTGGGGACCTTTAGTGTCAAACTTGTATAGTCCAGTGTTAACTTGTATAGTCCAGATGCACCTGTTGTATTTATATCTCCATATGTCCTTACATAATTATACAGACACATTATGTACTCACACGGTTGTCAGTCCACTGCATAGAATCTTAGCTAGTTTTAGGAAAGCAAGGACCAGGGCTAAGAGAGTCTCTGTGTATATGGGCGGAGAACATAGAGGTTTTGTCATCGGTCAGGTAATTAGATGTGTAGTCTACCGACAACTGCAGAGTGTAATGATAAGCTGAGCAGGCACAACCTTGTTGTTAGAAGATGCGAACTCCAGTTTCTGACTGGGCGGGTGAGCAGGACCAGGACCAGGAGTGTTGGTTGTTAGTGGTTGAGTGGCCCCTCTCTGGACTGGTATTGTCAATGGAAACACAGACATACTTATTATATGCATTTGGACTAAATGAACATTATCCTTTCACGTGACTGTTCTTTATCGTCTCTGAATGACAAACTATGTTTGGGATGATTTACGGTCGAGACAGGAAGGAAGACTGCAATATAAATGGCTAGCATACTGGAATCATGAATAAGGAATAATCATAACTGGTAACCTAATGATTAATAACAGAATTAAATGCAATAGTTCAATCACATGCTATGAATTTTCTCGAGTAAATGTTGTTTAGCAACAATGAATGATTTATAGTTAGTTTTATCTTTAGTGAATTCAATTTTTCCCATTCAACAAATCTTTCAAAGTCTGATTGGATTACCATATATATGGACAGAATTACAATCTTGTGCTGCATATTATAATACATAATCATCTGCATACATATTAATAAAATAACTTTTCTCAGGTAATTAAATACATCATTGACATAAAATATAAACAAAGTTGTCCCGGGTATGCTACCTTGGGCTATTCCGGTCTTAAACTTTAAATGTGAAGATACAACACCATTATAACAAACTGCTTGAGTATGATTTAAGCAACGAGAATAGACTGAAGTCTATTCTCGTTGATTTAAGTAACTTTTGAACCAATCTACCACGTTTTGAGTAAAGCCTATTACAAAATATTGTTTTCCAGTAAAAGGGGATCAAAAGGTTTCCGCATGCTAAGGAATGGAACACCTGTGAGCATATTACTATTAATTAAATCATGAAATCTCCTATTTAATTCGAGTACCACAGATTGGGTAGAATGCCCTGGGAAAAAAATTGATTGCTGCTTAGAAACTAAGTATCTACTAAATGTTTCATAAATCTCTTGTAAACTATTTTTTCCAGTAATTTAGCTGGAATAGGGTCTGTGTTTTTGGGTGCTAATTTGATGGGTTTGGCATATCACCTCCTTTTGGTAAGACCTTAACAATACCATGGGCCTACTTAATAGAAAAATAAGAATATTCAAATGACAACTCCAAGATACGGTGAATATGTGTAAGATCAAAAGTCCATCATTTATGACCAAAGAGTCAACACCTTCAAAGCAACTACTCTTGGATATATCTATTTCCTGAATAACTTGCACAACTCCTTCCAATTTTGTTTGGGTAATTTCTCTCGCACAATATAATGATATCATTTGCTTTATCATTTCAGTATTTTAAACATATATAAATGAAATATTCATTAAGATAATTGCTTGTATCTTTAATCCGGACAGTTGTTTGAGTTTCTGGGTCAACAAACCTAACTTCATTCCCTTCGTTTCCCTTGCTTTACACACCATGGTATTTACTTTATGACGGGACTCCCTCAATTCACCAAGTTATAATCTTTCATTTAAGTCACGGCTCAAGACCCTGGGGTGAGTAGGTTTACCTATGTCATCCTTCTCATCCAGCCCGAATTTTTCCTATTAGAGTTTCACATATGAAATATCAAACTTTATAAATCACTTCTGATAGTCAAATATTCATGGAAAAATACATATTCAAAATACAAATTTTTAGATGAAGTACAGTCCACCAAGTCGGCCAGAGAGCATCAATCTATCCCAGCTGGGGTTACCCTCAGGTCAACTCTCCAGTAGACCTAAAGAAATCTCAGACTATGAGAGGGTATCACGAATAGTGGACGTCTCCACGTTATAATGTCACAAAACCCCCGAACAGGGCTATGTTCAGTCAGCGCTCATGGACATATACTGAGTCTAACTATGGAAATATATATTAAAAAAAATATTTTCACCATGCTCTTAGGGCTCGACCTTCTAAGATTTTGAATTGAAAATAACACTTAAATGAGCCTTTCATTGGATTTCTTGAAATAATATATAGATATAAAAAAAAGAATCATAGTAAAATCAAGTAATGTACTAATTTGGGAGATCAAAGGCAATTTCTTAATCTTGTTTTACGCCTTCTCAGACATGTTGACCCGTGGAGTCTGTGTTGCCATCTTAGATACACCGCTACCCTACAGCAGGGTCGGGACTCCCGTCAAGGCTACATCTGCCCTCCAGGTCAGAGTACCCGTACGTACACGACCAGAGGTCCGCCCGAGAGGAGGGATGACCGCATGAGGTATCCGGCAGGTCCTCTTTCATTCTGTATGCTACCAAAAAGGTGTATACATTAACCCCTGTCTCAACATGTGGGTCACTTTGCAGGAGAAACTGTGTCCTATATACCTCAATATAGGCCTCATCAAACTACATATTCTGATATCATCAAGAATATTTGACTTCTGATATCAATATAAAATTAAGGACATAACTCAAAACGTGTCTAAAGCCTTGACTAGACTGCAGTAAAGTGTCATCTCGTGAGAGCTGTGAGAACTTAACTAGACATCAGTGCTACACTCTAGTGTGAACGAGGGGGCTCAGACAATCTATTAAGATTTAAACTGTTTTAAAAGTGCTACGTTATGGTGTTAGTATTTAGAATATTTTCACAATCATAGTATCCAGCATTTTTAAAATTCAGGAAATCGTATGAATGTCCTATATCAATATAAGGCTTTAAACAGTATCCCCCCATCGTCTTGTCAAAAAAGACAGATGAATGAGTCTACATGATATCTCTTGTCAGCATTTAAGAAATAAATGCACATATATATTACTACAGTATTGAAAGACAGTCTATATTGAGTGCATGTGATGCTTATTGCTGCATCTCTATATGTCTATTTCAATATCAAATTTTTCCAAATTTCACGTCAGATTGGATGACTATTGATTGATATGAGGATTATTTTACGTGAATATAATGGGAGAAACTTGCACTATTAATGTCCTATGCACTAGGACACAAGGACAGTGTTAGGGAAACCCCAGTTTTCATAAAAGGGATTCCCCAACTTTCAAAAATAAATAGGAAGAAAATCCAGATTTAAAATAAGATTGTTATATTAGGCCCTATACAGACTATTAATAATTATCTTCTTTACTCACCTAAATGTATTCAATTACCTGGAATTCCCAAGTTATTCTGAAAGGGAATTCCCTTTATTATGACGTAGCGAGGGAAGTACTGTAATTCCAGTTCAAAAAATTCCATTCCATTCCAAAATACTCTCATTTGAAATGGAAATGGAACAGTTTTTTTCTCTCAATTAACCATATTTTAGGTATTTGTATGCCATCAAAACAATCAATTTCTGTGAATATTTAAAAAAAAGTTCATATATAGGTTAAAGGATGGCCTGAGTTTAAACAGAATTAGAATACTATTTCTAGATCAAAAACTACGTTCACAATAGCATATTGTAGACCATTTATTTGATTAATTGGAAAACCATACTTTATCATTCATCAGTGCAATAAATACTGGTTTATCAAGAATCTATTCTTTTCCAGAAAATTGAGAGTCCTACCTTCAATGAGTTTTAACTTAATCAATAATCAACATAGTTTGATGGGTTTAGTACTTAAGACCATCCTCTTAAAATCTCCACGGAGCATCCTTTTCCTGCGATGAGTCACGGTCACTAGCCTAACATCTTAACTTTACAGATACCACAGTTATTACCTTATAACTAAAAGAAAATCATAACCTCTAAAAGGTGATAACATCCAATGTTCCAGGAGTACAGTCAGCCCGCTTAGATTCAGTCAGCTCCATATGGGACACTCTGCACATAACAAACCTTTGATACACTGAGGACAATGAATCTATGGGGTTCCAAGTATATTCCGAGTAAACCTGAGGGGTCCAGATAAATGAAAGGGTCCTGATGAGAAGCTTTACCACTTTTACTGTGTTTAATTTTTCGGGACCTACACTTGCTCTGGTGGAGCCAGGAAAAGGCAATACTGAAAAGACCAGGCAGACAAACCCGATTACAGAATAGAATTAGATTTCATGTACTACCATGAAAAACATATAAATGTATAAAGAATCTTATGAATTGAGGAAACAATTTATGGAATCATTTTAACAGTATCTGAATAAAAATGTACATCAAACATTGAATTCAAGACTTTGATTAAAGAGAACTAGACCTATAGGGCATATGTAATTGAAGATGATTAGAGCCTGAAACTAGGAACCCCCTGTTAATTATACTGGGTTATTTTAATGATATTACTCACCTAGTTTCAAGGACTTAAAGGATTACTGGATTACTGGATTTAGGGGGGGGCACCTATTTTGAGCCAAATATTGATTTTTTTTATTGCAAAATTCTCTGACCTGAAGGCTCCAGCGGACATATTTACAATAGTGCGTCGACCATTTGGAAATGTCTGGATCCGTCCCTGTATATATATTATGATAAATCATTGCGACCCTGAAATAAGTACCTTTATGTATATATCGTTTTTAACTATTGTTTATTTTGCTATTTTATCTTTAATCACATGTGTAGAAGCACTTTTTTGTGAGATAATATTTCCAATCCTTCGATAGAAATAAGATATTCCCATTCTCAAATGTTGTAGGCTATATGTCACCCACTCCCGCCTTGGTCGCCCCAGAATACACATATCATATCCCAGAGCAAGGATCACTCGAACTGCTATGTGTGCAGGACGAGTTGGGCTACCAAAAGATCGTGAAATACAACTAAAAGCCTGTATACGTGTAAATATATATCAGATATAGTGACCTGTTCAAACACCAGGTCGCCTCCGTCGGTTCCACCCCTGTCTGCTCATACACTAGGCGGCGACAGACACTCAGTCCTCGCTACGTTTCACATATATAGGATACTGTCTGCTTTTTAACAGTTTAGCCGTCAAAATAAAATTCCATGACACCATCATTCAAATAAGAAAAGTCCATCACAGATTCACTGAAAATAAGGAGACGTAAATTTATTTCCCTTTGTAGTATTTCCACTCTATGCGCCTGCCTGTGCTCTAGACACCCGTGTGGTCCTTACTGGTCTTCATAGGGGTCTGTCCCTCGACTAGCCCCGCTCACTCTGGGTTCTCTATAAAAACCGCGCACAAATCTTTCGTCCTAGACCGAAGATGTGCGTGGGGAGAAGCATTTACAGAGTATACTGACATGTTTCTGAGACCTTGCTATTGCATTGTCATAGCGGGGTACCAAAAAAAAGATAAATCTCTATTTACAATAATGATATTTTAATAACATTTTTGCTGAAAGAATTCGTATGATGTGGTTACTCGAAATAACCCACGAGGCGTCCGCCAAATGGGTTTATTTCAAGTAACATAAAATTCATTCTTCTGCCAAACTTTTAATATCTATTATTTAACTAAAACGATAGGAGATACTTTATACCCTCGTGTTGTAAATTTTTGATCCTAACGTCTTCAATATTCATTGAATCAACAAAATCATTATACCATAATGTATTCGCCATCACAAAATACAAAAGCTGTTTAGATTTGGTTGTAAAGACATACTGTGCAACAAGAGTTAAACTACAGGTACCACTAGATGTCTCCACTGAGATAGTGTTATGGCTACTGGACATTGGTCAGTTCCTACTGCAGATGGAGCTACCCATAGGCACAGGTGCTGCCACCTGAACTGTGACTGCTGCCTTGGAACTAGTGGACAGTGGTCAGTCAGACCCTAGCCACCACCACTCTCCAAGCAGATCACTCCACTACCGTGTTGTATATCTGCCACAACCTCCCACCATTTTGGATCTACTTTCTACAATGTATCCTATACAGGGACAGATTAAAAAAATAGCAACTGAGGCATTCACCACCCTCTAATGATTGTCAGATTTATACTAATTTAATATATAAGTATAGTCCCATTATATCTTTATGTAAGGAGGGGCCCCCTTTTTGTAACCTCTGGATCCATTTCTGTTTTGTGTGAAAAACGTTGTAGACACCTATTTTGTGTAAGTTTATGTAGAAACAAATGAGGGATTGAGTCTTCAAGAAAGGTAAGAAAGTCAGTCATTCACAAAGCTATTCCCTGAAACCCCTACAGCTCAGGGTAAATCTATTGCATCTGGGAAAACTGAATGCTAAGTAGTATCAATTTTATCATGATGCTACAAGTTGAATGCATTGTAAGTAAGTAAATAAGTAAGTATAAACCACTCTCACTCGGATTTCCTTTGTTCTAGCAGTGCATTCTCAGGTGATAATGCACTGCTATTCTAATAATGCACTGGTTCTCTGAAATAATGCACAGTTGCTGATTTGTTGTTCAAATATACTGCCAAGAACATCAAATTTTAAATTTATGAATAGTTTGACCATTGATGTGCACAGCCTAGGATAGAACCATAGACCTTTGGATTCATAGTGCCACAGCCTAACCACTACCCTACCGGGGCAGCTGTTAGAAGTCTGGTCAGTTTTACCTTTTATCCATTGTTGGTTCATGTAGTCTGTTCTGACCCAAATTTACCCTTTCATTGAGTTTGGGTGACTAGTGGAGTGGGATGTAATTACAGTCTATGTCTGTACACTCAGTCAGCAATCATCACCCCTTCCACCCCTCTCCTCTCCCCCTCCACCCCTCCTCTCCCCCTCTGCTGGCAAGGAGCTTCAGTCTGCCACATTGACACCTCAGGTACTAGAGTGATCACAGGCTATTACTTCTAGTGGGGAGGGTGATTCGCTGCAGAGTGGAGGAGCGCGGGTCAGAGCACAGGTGGGGGCTCTTGATGGGGGGATCCCAATGTTGCAAGTCAAATTTAAGAAATGCTAATGTCACATGTCATTGTCACTTACCTTTTTCTTATGTTGCATTGGAATTTAAAAATACTTATGCCCCTTTTCACTTTATTTTTAAAGCCTATGTCATTATTACTAGGGCATGTGTAACTCTGTTGAATTTAAGAAAATGCCCATTTCGTATTTAGTGGTCTAGGGCCATCCGCTAGGGTCATACAGAGGCAACTTTTATATCAATGATCATGAATTAAGTAGTAAATTCAGATGTTTATAAGGTACCAATGGGCATAAGATACTTTCTCTCGTGGTGTATGTCAGATAATGGACTCGTAGTAGTGCATGGGGTGGAATAATGCACTCGCCCTACGCCATACACATGAAGATTATAACGCAATTGCAAATACAAAGGAAAAGAGACCCCATGATAGCCATTATTGATTTAGGATCCCTTCAATATCAACTAAATTATCACAGTTAGATGTACTAACTATGTAAAAACATCTACTGTAGTAACATTTCATTACATATGAATGGTTCATCTACACTTTCTGAAATAGCATGCATTTTAAATTACTTTCAAAACCAATATACACATGAAGATTATAACGCAATTGCAAATACAAAGGAAAAGAGACCCCATATTACCATCTATGATTATGTAAAATGAAAGGCAATATCATCAAATGTGTACAATATTACCCGGGGTGGATGTTTTACTCGTAGTGCATGTTGGGTTAGTAGGCAGACACCCCAATCTACAACAGGGTAGGGGTTCGCGTCTGGGGGAATAGGACGGAGATAACCTCCCGGGGTGAACCATTGTTATGGTAGCGTGCGTTTTAACACAGAGGGCCTAGGGAGCTGTGTTTTTTAAGTATGGTGTGGTTTACCTGTATCAAATCCCCGCTCTCAGCGATCGCCGCTCAATGATCATATCATCTGAACCGCCTGGCATTGTGACATCACAGTGATGTGCTATGTTTGAGACATAACTCAAATAGAACGTAACCAATGCAAGTTAATTCTGTGGTCAATACCAAACCTAATGATAACGAACTATGATGTGCTGGTTAGGTACGGTAGATTCATAACATAAGCATAACATAATTGATTAAGTGTGGTTATGACCAAGCCTAATAGAACGTAAATGTAATGTGCTGGTTGGGTAGGGTGCAGACTAACTGAACACGACCTACCAACTAATTCCCTTACAGAAAAACCAGTGAAATGCATCGTAGCAATGGCTACATCAATGATCTTCCAGTATGTAATTAAAATCCATTAGTTATGTCATTGCTTCAATTATTACTTGACTTTGCAGCAACATCGACTCCCATTTATGATGATTATGATGATTATGATGTGATGTCGCAGAAAGACATCCTTTTTTATGTAGATTCCCATGCGGTGTTATGATGTTACAGTGATGTAGATTTGATAGCTCCCTCTGACATGGCTGAGACCAGCACTGTTTACATGAGGTCGTGACATCACGGTGATGTTGATTTAATTGCTCCCAAAAAAGTCTCTGAGACCCACATTGTAAGCGTGCCGGTCTCAACCAAACCTCATCAGTGAGTCGCAGGGACATACTTAGGTTGGGTTTCACACATACCTAATAATTAAAAAAAAAAATCTGGGTCAGTAATATCGGCATAGTCGTTCCTCCAATGACCCCCACATACAGTCGCAGTACATGAGTGTAGGGTGTTGTAATTACACAGCAGACATTCGCAGTGTAGACGATACCCAATTAATGATGTATGAATAATGCTAGATGAAAAGAATGATAGTAAATAAGCTTTAGTACATCATGTAAATACCTTTTTCTGGCATAACACAGGGAAGAGTAATATACCCAACCAATTTGCGTTGAAATAACTGCTTTGTATCTATAGAAACAATATCAGGTAAGGTATTCCAAGCCGGCATTGCTCTATATGATGAATCTCTAACAAATGCTTTGTTATAGACTTTTTGTATATCAAAAAGCTTACCCATTCTCCTTCTTGTACGAATGTCAGTGTTGTCGATAAGATCTTCATTATTGTGACAGGTCAAAGGCATACTATAATCATGATATCACAGACATTCTGTTCTTTAAGGTGTATCGTGACTTCATTGAATCAGAAACTTACTATGAATGGACACCATTGCAAACACCAACATATGGGACATCCGACCAAACCAAAGTGGGCGGGGCTTAGGGTGCTGAAGCTAGTTCCCAGCCTGTTCTGACGGTGCAGTTCAGCGTCGGTATAGCTGGAGAAGGTTTCAGGGCTTAAATAGTACACTTCACATGCGACGCCGTGTATGACATCGCCTATAGAAGACGAACTTTACACCCAACAACAATCAAACCATCTGTACATTCCCCTTTCCATATACTACTATACTACTTGCAGCAAAAACATTAAAAAGCCCTCGCCTTTTTCAAAGAAATCCTCATAATTCTTTCAATGTCTAGTCAATTTCAATCATCTTGGTATCATTCTAAAGCTAGGAATATGTAGAATATGAATCTAGATGAAACGTGTTCCAACTAAACATTCCAAATGATTTGGAAAGTTTGGAATGCTTCCCAATTTGGCTGAAATTTTGTATTTTTCCTGACTTCCAACAACTTAATTTGAAATAGAATCTACAGTTTATATTCTATTTCAATTCTGTCAAAAGGGGGTTTACAGAATTAAATTTGAAATCAAAATTAATGATGTGTCATTGATCTATATGTACGTATTTTCAGCAAATAAACACAGTCCCAAGGCTGAGGTGAAATTATGAAATATTACCATTTTGAGCAGATTTTTCTAATAATATGCCATCTTGGCATGGAGCAGCAATTTGAATTCTATCGTGGATATGTTTGCCGATTTCTTGCATATTCTTGTCATTATTTGTATATACAATTATCTATAATCACTGCCTAATGGGAATTCGAATGGAAAAGTATAAAAATTGATGCAATCATGATAGTTGGTGAGTACAACATGTACTTATACATAATGATACTGTCCAGACTTCTGCTGGTATCTTACCCAAGACAGCATTGATATCAAAAGGTTATCATTTAGTTAGACTTAAAGGCCAGATGCTTTAAATGCCTTTATTCTATAAAAAGTTCATCAATATTAGTCCGTAGGTCCATCAACCAGGCTTTGAAATGGAAAATATCCGTTTTCATATATGGTAATTTTTAGACATAAGGCACATTATCATGCAGATTACATATGTAATGCGAAGGGAATTTGTCAAATTAAAGGACAGAAAATGTTTCAAAATATCTGAAACTCGAAAGAAAGTTCCTTAGTACACTTCCCTCTCATACTGTATGCCAATAATTGATGATACTTGTTTCTAGCACAGTTCAAACCCTTGGAAAAGCTTAATAAGTCCATTGGTTGCTATTTGCTGTAATGATCTATAGCTTGTCGCGTGTATAGTAGAATCAAACCAATCATGGAGGGTAAAATAAAATGGAGAATCAGCTCTGATGGCGGTATATCTGAGGGATTCAGTGGGCCTAATTGTGCTGATTAATGTGACTAGTGGTACTACGCCTGAGTTTTCCCGGCCAGGGCCGCCCTGCTAATGGCTCGACCCCCTGGACCCCTAAATCCAAGGTTCTTTTGGGAGAAACCGTGACTAATTTGAGACTTATGTTAGAACCCATTATTCTAAGAGTTTTCTTGAAATTGTGCAAACGAAACTGTTAAAATATCCTGAGTAATAGATCAATGAAATACATTTATTCTTGATCCTATGCACTGAGCCTTTAAGGTGTAAGCCGTTTGTAGAAACAGTTTATCAAAACTCCATTGGGTTGTAAATATTGACAAAAGGAATTTCAGTGACAACTATTTTTGGGCACTTAGATAATTATCTATGATCCGAAAAGGGAGCAGTACCCGACTTACATTAACTGATAAAAATTGTGTCCTGCTCCTAGTAACCTAATTTATAAGTGACATTCATTTTCGGATCAATGTCTTAAATGCAAAAATGTTTTATATGGTTCACCTTCACCCTCATATCAAAGGAATGCTATAGTTAAGATTTGTGGCTTTTGCCCTCTCTCTTTGTAATATGATATAAATCCGATGTAAGGGCCATATCTGATCATTGACTGACCACCTGCTGAGGTGTGACTTCCAAAACAAGCTCCAACATTGCCCTCCTTAATATCTGAATCTCCATATCAATTTACCTTGCATGGTAGAATCAATACACGCGACAATGACTTCTCAAGTCGACATACGAACTTACTATGTAGACGACGTCGTGTATTCGACGTCATTTGCATAACAGTTGTTCCATACATGATGACCTGTGTATAAGATAAACTACATGTATGCGACAGCCTCCAAAGTCCTATTTCTATATACATTTATGTACAGCTAACATGTCTCATTTATGCATGCGACGTCATCTATATTTGCGAGATAGTACAGACAACGTCATGTAAAGAAGGTAGAGCGTGCATACAACATGTCACTTGAATAAGATGTATACGACAACGTTCAAAGTATCACTTTATATACTACTCATACATGCACATGCCCCTGAAGATAACATTACATGTTCATCAAGTTGTAAATTCCCATTTCGCTAATCTTCTCATACTTTTTTTTTTACATTATATATGTAGACATATGGTTGATTAAACATGGCATAACTGGACATTTACTATTAGTCCGATTTTGAATTAGTCTTGGCCACGTCGCATGTATACCATTTTCCATGTAGGGAACGTACACCAAATTCCCATTTCTATATACTACTTATACCAATACAACTATCGCGTATAGAATTGAGTCAGTTTACGCGATATTGTCGTATAAACAGTGGAGCTTATTGAGGCCACGTCGCGTGTACAGTAAGCGCTGATCCAAACTTAGAGTGTAGAACTATGTCTTACCATTCCATACCTGTGGTGGGTGACGAGGCGTAGGTTCCCGTGTCAAGACCACAAATGGACAGAGCCAACTCAATTTTCCCTCTCTTTTTGACAGGGCTATCCATAGTGCATCAGTGAGGCACTGTAAGATCTGCATTGCTTGGTCTGTTTTGTTTACTGACCCTTTCCTTATGGTACCTGGAATTTCATTGGCTGACAGGTGGTTAGGTCACCCAGGTCAGGGTCACAGGTGTCATGCTGTTAGGCCACTAGTGTGGACCTTTTGGTTTATTTGACCAATTGAGTAATTGAATTTACTAATTAACAATTTAAAATTAATTAAAATTAAATGAGGTTTGGTCAATATACTAATAGTGTTTCAGGAAAATTGTTTGCAGATTTTAAGTCCTTGTGGTTTCACCATATTAGGGGTCATCAGTTGATCTTGGGAAACAAAGGATTTTTTGTCTTAGTGTGTGGCCTATATAGGGCCAAAGGGCCCAATATACTGTAGGATTTTAGTCGGTATCAATGTTGATTTACCTGTTATTTCTTAGAAACATATTTTTGTCTACAGGCGCAAAATGAATGAGGAAAAATTAACCATCTTATCCTTCCATACCTACAACAGAAATTATAAAAACACCTATGTGGAGGTAAAATTGCCCTCCAGAAGACCTGTTTGTTTGATCTCCCCAGCCCCTGTGCCCCTACTGTAGTAAAAGGGGCAGCCCTTGGTACACAAGTGACCCTCACACTTGCCCTATATAGTTAATGTACCACCACAGCCCACCTATGGGGTGAGGTCTGCAAGCACCATGAGGACATGATATAACGTGACAGATAAATCATGGCCCCCTCCTTGGCCATTGGTCCCAGGGACTCTCTGATCCCATTTTACATCTGCCTTCAGCCCCCCTACGGCGGCCTTCTCACTCGATGATCGGATGATGCCCCTTTTCAGAAAACCAGTATAAATATTTTCATGTTATGTTACATATTACAGGGATGTAAGTCAGGGTTGATGTAAAAATCTGAAATCCTAGAAAGAAATTCTGAAATGATCTTAAAATGCTATAAAACCTGACGTCAGAAATTAATTATGAAATTTTTATTTGTGGTGATGACGTGCAAAAAATCTGAAATCAGACAAAAATCTGAAAACTTACATCCCTGATATTAGTATTTTCCCATTTAGCTGTCATCATGAATTCATTGAAATGTAACATGTCAGTGAGGTTATCACCAAATCAGAATGTCATATGTTCTTATCATAGTTTAGCAAGAACAAGAGTGAACCATACTAGAATATCAAAATGTGACGTAACAAGAACGAACAAGAAAAGTCTTAGCCTTGCCATAGAAGCCAAATAATTGCACTTTGATTGTTGACTCGAGTACTCCTGACTACCAGTTCTAGGTACCGCTACGACTGTCTCCGTCGGCTGTCCCCGCTCGTGGCGGAACTACTCGTGACGTCATCACAGGATGACGTCACAGACGTGGACAGGTGGTCGGACCGAGGCTGGTCTGAGGCACTGGAGGAGGAGACGCTGGTGACGTACCCCGGCCGGCCGGTCAGCAGGCCGGGGGGCAGGTAGTACTGCTCCCCCGAGTACTGGCTGGGCTCGGGGGTCGGGCAGGTGAGGGTCAGGTCGGGGAACACGTCCCCTGGAGGAGGCCTCCGTCGGGGGATCAGCCTCACCGAGGGCGGGGTGGGCGGCCGGGTCGACGGGGGCGCCGGCACCACCAGGGGAACCCCGCCTACACAGTCCTCTCCACTCACAGAACTCTCGGTCCCATTCTCATTGGCAGTTTTAAGCCCCTTGTTGTAAGGGTTGTTTGGCAGTGTTGGAGCTGGCACGTTTGGTGGTGGAGGTACAAAATGCTTAGTTATGTCTCTTTTCTTGGGTGCACTTGCGACCTTTCCTGAACCATTTTGATAAACATACATTTCTTGGTTAATATATATTGTTTCTGGCGCCTTGTTTCTATGTTGCACGTTGTCATTTAGGTATAGGTTAGGATGAGTGTTTTGTGCACTGTTATGTACAGGTAAGACGGTGACTCCATACAGGTTGTCTGAGGTGCCCTTTAAGTTTAGGTTAGGAGGAGTGTTTTGTGCACTGTTATGTACAGGTAAGACAGTGACTCCATACAGGTTGTCTGAGGTGCCCTTTAAGTTTAAGTTAGGAGGAGTGTTTTGTGCACTGTTATGTACAGGTAAGACAGTGACTCCATACAGGTTGTCTGAGGTGCCCTTTAAGTTTAAGTTAGGAGGAGTGTTTTGTACACTGTTATGTACAGGTAAGACGGTGACTCCGTACAGGTTGTCTGAGGTGCCCTCAGGTAGTGGGGCCCTGTGGTGGGACCCCTGGGGTGGGGCTTGTATGGGGGGCCCGGGCGGGTCGGGCAGGGTCGAGTCCGTGTCAGACTCATAAGGGGGGTCTGGCAGCGGTATGGTAACTACCCGTGCAGTCCAGTCCACGTGCCTCTGACCATCCGAATATAAGATGTCTACTGTTGGGGCTCGAACAGCAATACTGGGAATGGATGCCCTCTCATATATTGGGTCCTTCAACTTACAACTATCACAAACTAACCTTTTTGTCTTGTAAATAGTTGATCCTACTGTGGGGGAAGTGAAGTCTGTGACTGCCTCTATGGCGGCAGGGTGGGTGACGACAGTATTCGTGTGACAAACAGCACAGATCCTCCTGAGGTGTGTCTCGTGCTGGGAGCAGGCCCCTTCTGACCCGCCCAAGGACACGCTGTCCAAGGTGCACTCTGGGATGTCCCCTCTCGGACCACTGCTGCTGCTGCCACCTGGTGGGTCCTGGCCACACTGCTTTGGTGGCTTGGGTCTGGTCGGTGGGGGCGCTCGTTCCCTCTGCTCCTTCTGAGACACTGGGGCAGTATACTGTGAGGAGGAGGAAAACTGAGTGAAAGCCTCCGCTAGATTGTCGGACCTCTTAGTCACTTTGGGTGCGTTCCTCTTGTCCCTCTTCTTGTGCAGCATCTTTTTGACCGATGAGGGCTTGACGTTACTCCCCTGGTGGTCCGAGTCGTCGGCCTGCCTCTGCTCCTGGAGCAGCTCGGCCATGGCCGCCCGGGGGTCTGACGGGGGCCGCTTCTTCACCTGCTTCTGCTTACCCACAGGTCGCAGCTGCTTCTTACGGGCAATGATCTCATCCTTCTTGCTGGCCTTTGGAGGCTCATTGGAGTCAGTTCTGTGATGGATTACTTCAAGTTGGACCTCAAACCCTGGCTGGCTGACCTGCATCGACAAGGAGCCTTCTGGGTTTTGTCTGCAGACAGATTGTGGGGTAGTGTTCACTGTGGTAGGCTCGGTGCTGGAGCCCTGGTTAGCCCCTGTATGTTGGTTTGGCATGGTCTGTGATGGCCCAACCTGTCGATGGGGATTCCAGGGGGCTGTAGTATGTGCCATGGTCTGTGTGGGCTGTAACTGTAGTCGTGGGTCCCAGGGACCTGCAGGCTGTACTGGGGACCCTTCGGACCAGGGGGGGTCCATCTTCTGCATGAACTGCTGAAACATGCCATAACTGGGCCCTGGGATGGGTCTGTTGGACTCGTTAAAGCCATAGTGAAATGAGCCCTGCCTGTCGAGGCCTGTGTCCTGGCGGGACCTCCTCACAGACGGCAGTCTCAGGGAGCTGTGGAGGCTGCCCCGGATAAAGTCGGTCCTGCCCGGGTCCTGCCTGCCGTCCCGGGGGCCCATGGCGGTGTGTGGCCTCGGGTAGGCGTCTGGGTACTGGGTGGGGGCATCTGAAGGTGGCCAGGGGAGACCAGCCTGGGTCGGTTTCTTTTTGGATGATTTCTGGGGTTTTGAGGGTCTCGCCCCGTGGAAGCCATAGGGGGAGTCCCCTGCTACCCTGAGGACAGGGTATGCCTGGTCCGTCGGGTGGGCCATCCCGTCAGGCGGGCGGGGAGCGGGGCCCAGGGGCCCAGGAGAGAACCACTGTAACAGGTTGGGGTCACTGGCAGAGGTGTGGATCTGTGGCTGTGTGACGTGGTTAAAGGTGTTACTCGCAGTGTGCGCCCCGTAGATGCTGTACACGTGGAGGTCTGGTGGCACGGAGGGCACCAGTCCCGGATGGGGGAGGTGGGGTCCAGGCCCTGAGAGGTACCACAGGTGGGATGGCTGCAGCACCTGAAGCTGAAAGTGGTAAGAAATCTAATGTCAATTGTAGCTAATGCAAACTGGTTTACGAGTGACTTATGAAGCAGGAGTAATAATCAACTATGCATATTTCTATAAGACTATATCAACTACTCTTGACGGGATGGTCTCCCTTGATGTGCTATGTTAACTCTCGTACTATGTGTTCTACTATCTATTCATATGTGGAACTGTAATACATCATATGTAATTCCCTGACACAGATGTCATGAGCCTAAGAATTGTAACATAATGACCATAAACTAGGAATCAGGACTATATAAACGGATCACAGAGACATACACAACAATATTGAGAGTACACAAGGAGGCTGGCATATCAATAGTTACACTTACCTTTAATACAAGAATGTGGAACATATAGATAGCTTTACGGTGAGGATAACATGAAGAACTGCAAGACTAAATGAAGTTGTATTAACTGTATCATAAAATTAGCTATAGAAGTATCCTTATGTTAATTTGTCAGTAAAGGTAGGCGTGGGGGAACCCCACTTGGTCTACAGATATACGGTCCCAGTGATCCAGGAGCAAGATGCTGGCTTCAGCAGGCGACTTCGGTCAGGGAGTCAGTCAGTCGGAGGGGGGGGGGGGGGGGGGCTGCGTGCTATATGACTGGTGAAATAGTTTATCATGACTATTTGTTCATCTTATACCATTTTAGCATAAATATAATGATATGCAAGTTTATGAAACTACTTTTGAATTGATCACTTTGTCACCCAGATCCTTTCTTGATATTATGGCGTCATCTGCACAAATCTAAAAGACCAGCATGTGCAACACGTACATCCACGTACACGTGTTAGAAAATATCACTACTTTTAATCTTATGTTGACCAGATTCTCAATAAGCCCATCCTTACTTACACCAAAATAAAAGATTAACATGAAGTATTATTACAACTGTTTCCTGTGTTATTTCCCAAAAGAGAGTAGCCTAAGACAAAGTGAACCTTCAGAATTTGACTCACAAATTCCTCCTGACATTTGTGAAATGCAGCCAGATAGAATAGCTCTTTTGCTGTAGGGTCAACCCCTAATTGCATTGAAATGTTGCATTTCGATTGGCTGCCAAACGATATATCTGTCAAATTTAAGAGGTCATAATGTATTAGTGATACTTGGTGATATAGAAACAGTGGTCTTGCCTCTTAGAGTGATCCAAACTTGTTGAGACTCGAATGGCTAAAATGATGTTTTCAGTCCAACACCCGCCACATAATCTACATGGGATTTTCTTATTGGCATGATATAAACGGAAGGAGAGAAAAATTACATGTGGCAAGCAAAGTTCCAATGAAGGCATACCTTTTCTGATCCTAATTCATTTATTAGAAAATACCGATATTCCTTCAAGTGTGACATCAAAAGGTTTGCACTTGGTTCTTTTGTAAACATCCTCTAATCTATAGTGAAGTAAAATGAGTCTTTAATAGTAATTATTGCTTAAAGTAATGCATCTTTTCAATGCAATTACTAACCTGCGATATCGCATAATATACTTTTAAATTGCTGAATAACAGGGTTTTCTCGGTTTCTTTGACATACTACACTACCGAAATAAGAGTAGAACTAGGAATGTGTAAATGTCTGATACAATAGCGTTTATTTCACTGTACAAGTTACAGGTCGGCCTGCAGGGCTCTCTAGGGCGCTGCCTTTGCACCATGAACGGCCAACAATGTAGCCCACTGCATTTAGAGTGCATAGTTTGTGGATTAGTTCTTCAAGCTAAGCCAGTTTAGCTGAACACAATGTAACATACGGGACTTGGGGGCAGGGTGCGCGACGTGATAAGGTACAGCCCACCTTAATTAACCACAATCACATAGTGGATTCTTTCCATACCATTATAAACATTGAATTATCCAAACTCAGCAGTTAATGGTGACGTCAGTATTTAATGTGCGAATAAACTGATGACATCACACTCACCGAGCTAACATCACGTCCATTTGATTTACAATGTATTCCATAGCAGGTAGTTAGTCATTTACTTAGTCATTATTCTAAATACTTCCATAAGATGTTCGCTAAGCAGGACTGATAAAACATGGCAGTTTATACAAACCCACAGTGAACCAACACTTTGTCTGTAGTACAAAACAGGAAGTGCAGTCAACATCCATACCAAACTGTCTGATTAGGTTTTCTATAAGATTGGCTGATTCTTACATTATACCATGAATTTTACGCCTGAACTTCTGGATCAAATGACTTAAATGGTGATTTTATTCATCTGAAACCTGGGTAGTTGAACTGAAGCTGCCTCCCCCTATGTTCCAATCGTCTACTTACAAAACTATCAACCAAACCAGTTGATTTTCAATTCACGTGCTTAAAAACAGGCATTCTGTCACACTAAACAAACTTGACAATGTATAAATAGTCTCAAAATCTAAAAAGTCACACTTTCTTTCATATTAAGAATCTCAGCTAAAATAACTCAATGCTCCATTTGTATACATATATACAGATGTGTCAGTATAGTTACTTATCCTTTGACACTATGTACATAAATAAGGTAGTTGATAAAATGACCACTAGGTGGCAGGTCAGGGGTAAGTCACTTTATACCCAACAGGTGGCACTCCAGTCAATTGTCAAGTAGTTATAATTATATTGGTATACATTCTTACTCCCTAGTTTAAATTTCATTTTCCTTACTTAGTGTGGGTACCGGAGTAGCATCTATACATTACTTGGTTTTCTGAGATCTTCCAAACCCGAGGGTTAGACTTATACATTACATAGGACATACTGATTAAGGCACTTGAGCATAAAAGAGACACAGGAAGCAGTAGGCAATAGAGTCAGTCAAGCTGACCCTCGTTGACATGGGGACGTTCTAGGAACAAAACCAAGTGTGATCAACTAACAATGAACGCTAATTAACTATTTTAGGACGGGCTTGACTTTGTAAAGTCACACTGTGTTGCACATTCAGCCAACATCACTTTGTTGTACACAATTGGCAAAATGAACAATAATCATCTAAAATAAAACCTATTTCTTTAGTGGTTTTTACCACATGGACGACCATTCTTTAAAATCGGATTCTAACAGTATTTTCAAGTTATTGTATCTCCAAGCGGCAGTAACGTAACACAGTTACTAACAGTCTCAACTCAACTGCTGCTCAGATGTCAACTACCAACTCAGAGCGCTTCACTCCCCTTATAACAGTTCAAGTGTGGCATTTACATTCTCTGTACAACATTTACAAAACAGCCGATTAGTTCAAGCTAAAATGATCAACAATATTGTCGACGTCAATATCGAAAACCCTTCAGTCTACTGGTATCTTATTTGTCACAAAGCCCAGGCCTACGCAAAGGGTACTTATTTATTTGTAATAAATAAAAAAGAATGGGAGCTACAAGGTTGCGCGGAGAAAAGCTTACACAAAATCACGACTCAGGATTTGCAAATCCAAAAGCTATAATCCTGTCTCAATGTACAAAATGTCTACTAATAAGAGAATTACTCTTTTCTATCAAAACCCACCATGATATTGGAATCATAGAAAAATAACATTTCTGGTGGAGCAAGTACGAGTTTTCCATTCAGTATCACATGGGTTTTAGGACGGGCTTTCTGAGTAGTAATGACGGTATTAAAACACTTGTGGAAACTTGTAAAATATACTCTGTTCGGCATCTGTCCCAAGCCAGAACTGCCCCAAAATTGAAGGGTAGGCTATGTACAAAATGTACACTTATATCATTATTAATATAACATAGCACCATAGTAACCATACAAAAGCCTCCTCTGCCCACTCCTGTCCGTCAGGGTAGCGCGGAGCTGTGGTTTCTGTTACACATGTAGCATACCGTGGAGGGTGCGTAAGTCGCGAAACCTGTGTTACAGACAACAGTCACACTGACCACATGCAACACTGGACTTTCTGTTTGACAAGGTCAGATGACTGCCATGGCAACTGCTGCATAGCAACCCATGATGTGAAGGTTGTTGTAGGAATACCTCTGTCATCATGGCCACCAATGAGGTGCCCTACTGTGTACCCCGCACACCCTTAGTGCCGAGGCAACCCCTGCAGCACTTTGTATGTGAACAGCAGAGGTTTAATGTAACCTAAATTCCTGCTAGATATATCGGACGTATTCATTTGTCATTGACGTCCCTCACAAGGTGGCACCACAGAGACGCCTTCATTACTATGTAGACCCCTGTTGCCATGACGCGGTCATCTGACACCCCCCGCTGTCTGTGCAGACGGCGGTAACGTAGAGTACCGGTGAGACGCACAGACAGAGGGCACACACGCTACACCCACGACCTTCACACGGAGCGGGAGACGGACACAAGGCCATGACAACACCATCATACGATGACCTCGTATATGACCTTTTTGGGTTTGGCCGGGTCGGGCGTGGACAGGCCGCTCTCGGGCTCCTTCAGGTGGTCCGGCACGTAGCCGCTGTCGTGGCCGTCCGGCACGTCTGCAAAGACAAAGGGGCACATCTTTAGTCACATTCTAATAGGTGTTACTGCTTGATGAGGTTTTAGTTGACGCTCACAATTTATCTACATTCATCTAGAATTCGTCAGTTTGAAAAATCATTGATAGATGTCGCCATTAACATAGTGAAACCAATAGCTCAGTGTCAGAATTATTCCTTATATCACTGACATAACTTATTCAGTCTAAATTCTAAATTGTCTGCAGCACAGACCAGTCAATCACTAGGGCTGGGGTGTGTTGTGCAGCCTGTTGCCCGCGGTCTCTCACCTGACTTGGGCCGGCCGCGCCCCTTGTGCATGGCGATGTACTCTGAGTCGAGGGGATGCCCGTCCCGCTCCACCTCCCGGTAGTCGGGCGGGGGCTCGTTGGGCGTGTGGGCCCTGCCCCCCCAGCCCGGGCCCCCGTTCACCGCCCCCGGCCCGTAGCCGTTAGACGCCTGGCCGTTCTGAGCCTTCCGACGGTCAAACATCACGTAGTTGGCGTCTGCAGGGGAAAGGGGAATAGGGGTTAGGTTCATGTGTAATGTAAGAACTACGGTCTTTTCATGTAATAAGTAATGTCTAATGTAATACATGTACCACGGTCTCTCCATGTAAGGAGTCATATGTAATGTAAGATAGACATACATAATATGGATCTCTATGAATGTTATTACTATTATCTGTGTCATGGCGTGCCATGGTGAGCAGCTCTCGGAACAAGTAAAACGACTATTCTGTTGTAACCCGTTACATGTATCTCTATGTGGCCCACTGAGAGACGTCCGTTACGTGCATCTTTATGTGGCCCACTGAGAGACATCCGTTACGTGCATCTCTAGGTGGTCCACTGAGAGACATCCGTTACGTGTGTCTCTATGTGGTCCACTGAGAGACATCTGTTACGTGTGTCTCTATGTGGTCCACTGAGAGACATCTGTTACGTGTGTCTCTATGTGGTCCACTGAGAGACATCTGTTACGTGTGTCTCTATGTGGTCCACTGAGAGACATCTGTTACGTGTGTCTCTATGTGGTCCACTGAGAGACATCTGTTACGTGTGTCTCTATGTGGTCCACTGAGAGACATCTGTTACGTGTGTCTCTATGTGGTCCACTGAGAGACATCTGTTACGTGTGTCTCTATGTGGTCCACTGAGAGACATCTGTTACGTGTGTCTCTATGTGGTCCACTGAGAGACATCTGTTACGTGTGTCTCTATGTGGTCCACTGAGAGACATCTGTTACGTGTGTCTCTATGTGGTCCACTGAGAGACATCTGTTACGTGTGTCTCTATGTGGTCCACTGAGAGACATCCGTTACGTGTGTCTCTAGGTGGTCCACTGAGAGACATCCGTTACGTGTGTCTCTAGGTGGTCCACTGAGAGACATCCGTTACGTGTGTCTCTAGGTGGTCCACTGAGAGACATCTGTTACGTGTGTCTCTATGTGGTCCACTGAGAGACATCTGTTACGTGTGTCTGTATGTGGTCCACTGAGAGACATCCGTTACGTGTGTCTCTAGGTGGTCCACTGAGAGACATCTGTTACGTGTGTCTCTATGTGGTCCACTGAGAGACATCCGTTATGTGTGTCTTTAGGTGGTCCACTGAGAGACATCTGTTACGTGTGTCTCTATGTGGCCCACTGAGAGACATCCGTTATGTGTGTCTTTAGGTGGTCCACTGAGAGACATCCGTTACGTGTATCTCTAGGTGGTCCACTGAGAGACATCCGTTACGTGTATCCCTATGTGGTCCACTGAGAGACATCCATTACGTGTATCTCTATGTGGTCCACTGAGGCACTGCTCGAGAGGTAGGCCTACTCACTGTTCTGGCGGGTGGAGGTGTCGGTGGCGAAGACCCGGCCCCGGGACCGGTCGTCCAGGTCCACCACGTCCGTCTGGTCCAGGCTCGGGTTGTCGATGCCGCTGAACTTCTTGTTGCCCGTACCACCGCCTGCCGCCGCCTGGCCTGCCCGCTGGGCGCTGAAAGAGAGGGAGGGAAGGGTTAGGGTACGGTTAGGGTACAGTGGGGGGAGAGTCTGATTGGAGTCTCTTACAGGGGTCTCACTGTCTCTATTACAAAACATTATATTAAACATACAAATTGAATATTTTTTCTAATTATTTAAGTGAAGATGAGACATATTAAAGTAAAGAAATACACTTTATATATTTTCCGTAAAGCTGTCAGGTATTATAAGATTTAATTGATATTTTCTCTTCATTTCATTAGAAAATATCAAAAGGAATATGGATAAGGGTGAATACTTACTTGAGGTCATTTTCGTAGTCCTTTTCTGTAAGTAAAGAAGAAAGGTTTGGTAAGGTGAGATCGACAAACTCTGCAACTGTGAGATTCACAAACAGGTCAAATCAGGGACAGTGCGTTTTCTTCAATTTTTGCAGTAACTTCATCGTTTAGCTTAACGTTCAGTATTTTACAAGATGAGAGTCTTATGTTAATTCTGATGAAATTAGATGAAGTTATTCTTTATTCAGGACGTGCTTCCCCGTTATAAGATGGCCATTCAGGTACTCTTCGGCCGTAACAATGCATCTTATCCAGCTTAGATTACATCCAAGTCCAATGACATGCTCTTGGCATCTGTATGACAGTGACAGTGTAGTTTGTGTAACAGTAGGAGTGACTTACTCCTGGCCTGGTGCCGCCGGATGCAGAGGAAGATGAGGATGACGAGCAGTACGAGGACCACCGTGCCGCACACACACGCCACGATGATGATGGTGTTCACCGACAGGTCGTCCGGAGGGGGCTTCACTGTAAACATACAACAAGACAGCGTAAGTGACGTAACTACGGTGATGGTCGTCCGGAGGGGGCTTCACTGTAAACATACGACAAGACAGGGTTAGTGACGTGACTACAGTGATGGTCGTCCGGAGGGGGCTTCACTGTAAACATACGACAAGACAGGGTTAGTGACGTGATTACGGTGATGGTCGTCCGGTGGGGGCTTCACTGTAAACATACGACAAGACAGGGTTAGTGACGTGACACGGTGATGGGCGTCCGGTGGGGGCTTCACTGTAAACATATGACAAGACAGGGTTAGTGACATGACACGGTGATGGGCGTCCGGTGGGGGCTTCACTGTAAACATACGACAAGGCAGGGTTAGTGACGTGACTATGGTGATGGTCGTCCGGAGAGGGCTTCACTGTAAACATACGACAAGGCAGGGTTAGTGACGTGACTATGGTGATGGTCGTCCGGAGAGGGCTTCACTGTAAACATACGACAAGGCAGGGTTAGTGACGTGATTACGGTGATGGGCGTCCGGTGGGGGCTTCACTGTAAACATACGACAAGACAGGGTTAGTGACGTGACTATGGTGATGGTCGTCCGGAGAGGGCTTCACTGTAAACATACGACAAGGCAGGGTTAGTGAGGTGACTATGGTGATGATCGTCCAGAGGGGGCTTATCTGTAAACATACAACAAGGCAGGGTTAGTGAGATGACTACGGTGATGGTCATCCAGAGGGGGCTTCACTGTAAACATACGACAAGACAGGGTTAGTGACGTGACACGGTGATGGTCGTCTGAAGGGGCTTCACTGTAAACATACGACAAGACAGGGTTAGTGACAAGATGAGACAAGATTGAACACCCTGGTGAGGGTGGCCATGTTGATAGCACATGACCAGCGCTACAATGTCAATTTCTATAGTCGTCATACCCAGCCATCAGTGAGGCAGTTTGAGGTTTATAAATGTGTCAATCAGACAACTGTCAAACAACCTAGAAATACCAAACTTTGACCTGCCATATTTACTAATCATCATGTTTAACCTGCCTATAACCTACCGACAGTGACTCCCTCTTGGTCGGTATGCACGACGACCACCTCCATGACGTGGGTGTGGGGTGCTGGTCTGTGGGGCACTGGCTCTCTATCTGACCACTGGGCCTGGTACTAGGTCTCCTACCCCTACTCCCAGCCCCCTCCTCCCCCCGGTACAGGCCCGGACACGCCCCACCTGACCACGCCCACCTCCCGGGCCGCTACCTGTCTGCACACGTACGGGGGGGGGGGGGGGGGGGAGGGAGCAAACAAGATATCTCACCACTAAGTGAGTATGCCCCTAATGATGGGCATCAGCCCGAATTTCAGCTGAAATTCTGCTGTGTTAAGAAGGTGGACATCTCAATAGTCGCTGAGAGTTGCGGACGGCCGAGTCAGTCTTTACCGTAGTCAGTATGCGATGACGCCCGTTCACGGCGTGGTCTGCGGGGTCAGACTCCCCGACTTCTGGGGTGGTTGGCTGTTGTCAAGGGACGATTAAGGGTTATAAGGATATATGGGACATACATTCTGCACATATGATACATAACTTGTTGTGAGTCTCGACTCATGTTTAAGGTTTAACAACGGCTCCTGCACTCAGTGGAAGCCACTGTGGTACTTAATTTGTAAATATCAATATCTCCTATATTTATGATATATTTAAAGGTATTTTTGCGGATATATTAAAAGAAATACATATTCAGCATAATATGCAAATTTAAATTGCCTTTGCGGTTCTTTAATACATTTACACAAAAAAAAAACTACTTTATTTAGTGTTGAAAAAAAAACCTTTAACATCCCCTTCAATAAAGGGACTTCGTACACCGGAAGTAACATATACTTCATAATCATTCCGGAACTATTACCCAAGTTACGGACACAGCATAAGATATTGTCTATGCTGCCCCTCCTTTAATACAGGGGTCCTACGCGACCATCAATACATCTTACAGATGATTAGGCCGCAGAAACCGCAGAAATGTAGGTGATTAGATCTCTTATGGTACAATCCCCAGGTCGAGTCAGAGTCTGGTGCGAACCATTAAATACTATACGTCAAGTGTCCGTATAGTATATACCTGGTTCATTCTCTGGCCCGGCCTGAGACTGGGCGTGCTACCTGTTGACACTGCCCCACAGTCTGACTGTACACTAGTACAGACTGTGTACCTGTGTGTACTACAGGGTGCTACCTGTTGACACTGCCCCACAGTCTGACTGTACACTAGTACAGACTGTGTACCTGTGTGTACTACAGGGTGCTACCTGTTGACACTGCCCCACAGTCTGACTGTACACTAGTACAGACTGTGTACCTGAGTGTACTACAGGGTGCTACCTGTTGACACTGCCCCACAGTCTGACTGTACACTAGTACAGACTGTGTACCTGAGTGTACTACAGGGTGCTACAGACACTGCCCCACAGTCTGACTGTACACCGGTACAGACTGTGTACCTGAGTGTACTACAGGGTGCTACCTGTTGACACTGCCCCACAGTCTGACTGTACACTGGTACAGACTGTGTACCTGAGTGTACTACAGGGTGCTACCTGTTGACACTGCCCCACAGTCTGACTGTACACTGGTACAGACTGTGTACCTGAGTGTACTACAGGGTGCTACCTGTTGACACTGCCCCACAGTCTGACTGTACACTGGTACAGACTGTGTACCTGTGTGTACTACAGGGTGCTACCTGTTGACACTGCCCCACAGTCTGACTGTACACTGGTACAGACTGTGTACCTGAGTGTACTACAGGGTGCTACCTGTTGACACTGCCCCACAGTCTGACTGTACACTAGTACAGACTGTGTACCTGAGTGTACTACAGGGTGCTACCTGTTGACACTGCCCCACAGTCTGACTGTACACTAGTACAGACTGTGTACCTGAGTGTACTACAGGGTGCTACCTGTTGACACTGCCCCACAGTCTGACTGTACACTAGTACAGACTGTGTACCTGAGTGTACTACAGGGTGCTACCTGTTGACACTGCCCCACAGTCTGACTGTACACTAGTACAGACTGTGTACCTGAGTGTACTACAGGGTGCTACCTGTTGACACTGCCCCACAGTCTGACTGTACACTGGTACAGACTGTGTACCTGTGTGTACTACAGGGTGCTACCTGTTGACACTGCCCCACAGTCTGACTGTATACTAGTATAGACTATATACCCGAGTGTACTACAGGGTGCTACCTGTTGACACTGCCCCACAGTCTGACTGTACACTAGTACAGACTGTGTACCTGAGTGTACTACAGGGTGCTACCTGTTGACACTGCCCCACAGTCTGACTGTATACTAGTATAGACTATATACCTGTGTGTACTACAGGGTGCTACCTGTTGACACTGCCCCACAGTCTGACTGTATACTAGTATAGACTATATACCTGTGTGTACTACAGGGTGCTACCTGTTGACACTGCCCCACAGTCTGACTGTATACTAGTATAGACTATATACCTGTGTGTACTACAGGGTGCTACCTGTTGACACTGCCCCACAGTCTGACTGTATACTAGTATAGACTATATACCTGTGTGTACAGGCTGCTATTGACTTGGGCCATCTGCCACCACCAGGACGCTGGGAGTAACGCGTTAACGCCTGCACACCTACGGCCGGCCTACGGCTAAGTGTACATTACTCACTACCAACAACTGTACCTTACGTATTATTAAAAGCTGTCCGTCCAGGAGACACGTTAAGTGACCCCCACACACCCTGACTGGTCTACCTACTTGCTGGTCCTCCTGTCGGGATGCCTCGCTCGCTTGTTCCCAGCCTATACAATACACTATTATCAACGTTTTTACCACCCAGCCAGGTACCAGTATCAGTACATGCTGTACCTGGGCACAGTGAACTAGGTCAAGTCAGGAGGCAGCCTGGACACGTTCGGAAACACTTCTCACTGTTACACATTATACATCTTCTCTCAATTAAGTGGCACTGTCCTAGTGAATTAAACTTGAAACAACTTTTTGCTTGTTCTTCTATAGTGAATCATTAAGAAATGATGAGACCCAGTTCCCGAATGCCACAAAGGTAGGCAGATGTTAGGGTAATCTTATTGTGCTTTCTCACATTACTCTACATGTATATATCGTACATCAGTCACACGACAAGCTTAAATAACGATAGCTACAGTTAAATGGATAGGACTTTGGAACTATAAAAATGAATTATATCATCAAACGTTCTCAACCTCTCCCAGCTTCATGCCGGGCTGGTCAGGTGTGTGTATTTCCGAACGCGCCGTTCAGGTGTGTGTGTTGGGGGGGGGGGGGGGGGGGGGGTTGACCCGATGCGCTGCTGGGGGGCCTTCCCCTCCACCGGGGGGGGGGGGGGGGCGAGACGGGGCTTCAGGACAATTTCATCACGTGTATACTGCTGCCTTCCTCGATCACTAGGGACTACCGAGACTTTTTTTTAGAAAAAGGAGCACAGATATATTCTTAACCCAACACTTGGATCAACCATCATCAGAGATCCATATGCTTATACCTTTTGTTCTCTTCCGGTAAGGAAATAAAAATATTCCACCTTACCAACCTTAAAACGGACTGTTGTAACATTCCCAGATGAGGCCGGAACACGTCATACTCATATGACGTAAGAGGTTCTGTTTGGTCCATTCAGATTACCCCACACAACCATTCAGTCCACTTCTACACCTTGCCTCCTCGAGTCCCAACGTGTCAGATTAACACTGACTACAACAATGATGGGAGGGTAGTACCATTGTAAATTTGAATTAATCAGGGTACAAAGCAGGCCCACCGTCACCAGCATTATGCATAAGGGCCCTCTCCATCCTTCCCCACCCTCCCCACTCTATACACTCTCCCAGCAGATAGTCTACACCCATCGATCCAGCACCATATGGTGGGGGGAACTCTCCAGTAAAGGAGGTAAGTATGGAGTCTTCCGTCACCTGGCCACTTCCGGTCATTGCCGGTTTCCTCTAGCGCCATCTGTGTTGTCATAGAGACCCGACGAGGCGTGACGCTCTCCACAAAAGGAGGCTGACAATGACAATATATCCCCTGTCAGCTGGGCGGTGGGCCCGTTCACAGGGCGGGGGACGGGGGTGGGTTAGAGCATAACCTGAAATTATACAGGCTGCATCAGATTGACGGTAGAAGGCTTCTAGGGCTTATCTTTAGCTATTGCAACTATAGTAAATTCACAAATGAGCAATGCACGTCAGAAATGAAAGAGAGACGCCGTTAAAGGGCACAATTCATGAGAGTTGGACCGCTACAATGGGGGCTCCTCACCGTGACCACCATCTGGGAGTAACTTCTGACATCTGATTGGTTGTGTTTAAGTCATACATCGTGACAAAGTAGATATAATAATGTCTGGGGCTTTCCAGATAATGACACAACAACCTCTCCCCGACATGTCCCGTCAACCCAGCCTCTCCCCGACATGTCACGTCAACCCAACCTTTCAGACATGTAATATTAACCCGCCCCCTCCTCCTTCTGTGAGCCACACACTAAGACCTTGTTTCACGGCCGGCCCCAGTGGACCCTGAGTGTAACGTGCTGCGTGTAGTATTGACCGGCCGGTGTCTGTGTGTATCAATAAGTGATCGGCCAATACAGCACCCACTACCCGATCACCGTGAATACGGCACCCACTACCCGATCACCGTGAATACAGCACCCACTACCCGATCACCGTTAATAAATCCCCCCCCCCCCACTGGCGTGTTCAGTGGACCGTCCACCATGACGGGCCAGGACTCTCGACTTTTGTTACCATACTCCAGGGGGGTAAGTTACCATGGTTACCAGGTAAGCAACATCACACCTGAGCTGGCGGGATGGCCAGCCTGGGGGCAGGCGTCGCTGTTACCATGGCGACTAAACGGGAATTTGCTTAACACTCAGACTGTTTGTGTTAAGGTAAGAGGTGAGCGGTGGTTGATTGGTGCTTCTCTGGTGTGTTTGAATTACCCTTGTATGAACCTGGGTGGTAGCGGGGAGGTGGGGGTGGAGACGGAGGAGGGAGGAGGGAGGACGAGTGTACCTTTGTGATCTGGTAAACCAGCGGAAATGAAGCGACATGTTGAACTGACGTGGTTGCCCGACGGTCAACCAAGGTGCATAAGGCATGTGCGTTGTGCCGGCTCTACCCGGTGTGGTATAAAGGTAATGTGAAGAGCACCCTGTGGCCTACAGGGACTGGGTGAGGGTCTCTCTAAATGCCAACACTCTTGGCGAGCATCCCGTTTTCCCCGGCCGGCCTTCCCCACATCGCCCCGAGAGGTGCCTACCGGTACTTCTGTACGCCCCCAGTATAGGCCGCAGCACGGACGGCCACGTCCAGTAACGTTAAATAAATAGGGGATCCACATTCTCTTTTCTACAAACACAAACATTATACGCCAGAACATTCCGCCATTCCTTATAGTGCTATTTTTGTTCTCTTCGCCTAAATATTCACCAAACTGTGTTCGTCTGGGATTCATCAAGATAATGTTTACTATGATATTTCCTAAATCAATTTCAAAATAGCACATTCTAAGACCACTCCTTAAAAAGGCCTTACACATCAAACGGTTCTAGATTTATCCCTATATCAAAAACAGACCACAAAGGGGATTAGTGTCTGAGTAGTACACATCCAGTCTACACCCCCCCCCCCCTCCACACTCCTCCCGTCCTCCAGGTAACGAGGTGTACCGCCCTACACCCAACGGGACCGCACCATGGGGCAGATTTTACCTGTGTTTAATCCAGCATGTTTTGTGTTCTCTGAGTGCATTATGCTGCTGTTTGTCTCTGTTATTTTGGTCTAGTTGACTTGTCATAATGGTGCCAGGAACTGGGCCCCTGCACCGTTGTGGATCATTAGGACAACATTGGGACATAAGTATAGGGACAGACTGTGCCACTACTACACTCAGACTTCAGGGGTTATGTAACACCCCCTCTACCCATCAGGCACTGCTTCCCGCCATTCTGGATTGGTTCTCCATTGACAACACATGGACACTAAAGTTACCCGCCCACCTACGCCCTTTATATACATGTCTACGAACTTATAGGGCCTCGGACTACTGACATTGTCCTCTGTGTGTCTGTACCTGTGTTCATTAACATGTTCTTATTATTACTACTATTACCGCCATAACACAATAATGGTCGGTTCATATATACGTATGTAATATCAATACCCATCTCCAAACCAATAAGTAAACATTGGAATTTTATACTATGTCTCTCCTTATTATTTATCCTAATGATAGGGGACATAGTTAAATCTCGTTTACCAGGAGGTAAGACACTGACTTGTGTCTAATGTGTTAATGAGTGTCGTTTAGTTGTGTTAAGTCTCTGTGGGCGTCGGGGCGTGCAGCCTCCGCCCTCCACACACCGGGGGGGGGGGGGGGGGTGACAATGTAAGACAGTCTGCTGCAGAAAATTGAGCAACACATGCAACTGTTCTGGTACGCTCTGTGTTCTATGTTCTGTTCACCATAATTATTCCACAATGAAACCATGATATCACCGCCGGCAATAACCATCATATTACCAACGTACTTGGCAGCGAGCATGGTTTGTGTAGCACACAATACTATTTTTTGGTACACACTTTCCGGGCATATTGGCAATTGCACATTTAGAATCACATTCAAATCGCATGTCGTAGTTCTAATAGCAACATTCCTCAGTTATTACTGTCCTAGTTGTTTCTGAAGGCCTACCCTGCCCCCCCCCCCCTCCCTATATTACTGCGGGTACTCAGCCCGAGCCTCCAGTGGACGCCTACCTGAGTGTATGACTTTACTACACGGTGTACAATACCTCCTTACGCCCCCCCCCCCCTACAGGGGGCGGTTAATGCCCATTGTGGGCCGGGCAGGACGGTGACCGGGGGCGGGCCACACCGCGCACTAAGCCCTCTCCACACAATGCGAGCGGTCGGATTTATTAAGACTCTACTGTAAACTCAATGATCAATATATTACTGAATATAAAAGTAAACAATACACCTGTCTACTGATTAAACACATTCGTCTCACCTCGACGGGAATCATAGTGAAATATGCATTTACGAGGCCTTCTGATATTATATTTGACAGTTTGAGGATCGAAAACCGTGAAAAACCCCACTATCCCTGTAAATATGGGTACTCCGGAGATTAGCGTGAGTAAAGTGGGCAGGGCGGGACCGTGGTCCGCGACCTACACACTGTGGTCGTGACGCCGTCAGCTTCACTGTATACCTCTACCTGCCCATTAAACAGCAAGGAACCTGGGGACTGATCGGGACTGGTGGGCTCATGGCAAACTGCTCCGAGGGTCCTTGGTTCACACCTTACCAGATCTAAATGTTATATATTTCCAACCCAAGTGCACGGTTCTCCATAACTGTGTCTGTGCAGCATTAGCCTTTTCTATGCGAACAGTTTTACGTCAGCCCACGGCTACCTCCCACCTCTAGTAGGACCAACGAGTATAGACAAAAGTCTAAACTCGTTGGTAGGACACAACCTTTTCAATGCAGTGTATAGTGAGAGTATACCTTTTGGGGGAGTGTATACTGGCCCCAGATACTGGCATGGTTCGCATTTGACATGGTGCAAGTATCATGCTACGGGGGACGGCCGTCTGACAGCAGCATGTCAGAAACATGCCAGCGCCATGCTGAGCATGTAACCTGACCTATATACCCCCTCCCTCACGGCCCTGGGAAGGTGATAACATCTACCTCACCGACCGACACACACATACCTGCCCCGACCCGAGGGGGCTTACACCACCGGGTCTCATCCTCTGGGGCAATACAGGGGGAGAAAGATCGCTAACTGTCGCTGTAAGACTTGCTGCATACAAAAATACATAATCATTAACAGCATATATTATACTAGGTCCTATGGTTTGTGAACAGGTCAGACCCCTGCCCCTACACTGGCTGGGACCTCACACCTCCCCGCCCTTTAAGACCTCTCACCGGCCACTGACTTCACCCTATGTGGCCTAATTCCCAGCTGATGGCACTGCATCACCTCACAGATTACAACTTAGGGAAGCCATCGCCCCCTAATAGTAATCCCTCTGTACAATACAAACAGTCTATAAATACCTGGCAACTTCAATACGCCCGCATTTAGGCATAAGGCATTGCGTCCTACCTGCCGCCATTCACACCCGGGGCGGCATCTGGACACCGACCATCTGGTCTGTGTTACCCTGGATTTACTTCTTTAGGCACACTTCGCACCCCCCCCTGCCTTGGAGTGCCCCCCCCCCCCCCCGTCACACCTGACCTCCCCCCCCCCCCCCCCACCAAGCTGCCCCCCCCCCCCGTACCAGGGGCTGTACACGCTGTCTCCAGTGTGGGAGAAAACCCGACCTATACAAACACACCCACCCACTATCCCACAGTTATGACATGGCTTTTCGCGATTATTTTGTTAATAAAGTACGAAAAAGCTATTAATTATTAGCAACATAAGATGTATGCATATTTTTGTGAGATGGTGCACCAAGATACAATAAATTGTACGATGTATGTGGATTATATCACTTTACATTACATTAACATGTCATGTACTACATCCTTTGTCTGACTATGGGATTCCATCTCCAGCCGAGATCACTGAATCGACTCGCTTTAGGTTGCCTTCTACCTAAGGGATTGGTCCAAGAGCTTCTATGGGTTCGCCTATCTGATGCTACTTAGAAGACTCATTGGAGATTCCGTGCTGCTACATTCTGACCGGGCGCCTCCCTCCCCTATCACCTCCCCATGAGGTGTATTGGGTTTCCCCCGATAACCCGGGCCTGACGACTCCATCTGGAGGTTCCCCCACCCCCAGGTGAAGGGTCCGTAAGTGGGGGGGACGCTGGTCCGTACCCGGCCTGCGCACATGGCTGATAACCCGTGCTGAGTGGGTCGACCCGGGAACCAGCAGCAGCTCGATACCCTTCCCAGACTGCCCGGTTAACATTCCGCCGGGAGGGGCTGGTCGGTCCGCTGGTCACCAGACGGCCTGTGTATTAGTACAGGGCCTGGTGGGGAACCAGTGGAGGCAGGTACCTGGGCACTAAGTGGTGTGAGTGATGGCGCCTTCCTCGGGGTTAACCCTTTACAACTGGCACCTATCAACATTCACCTCACCTGTTTGGTTCCTTTATGTATTTCCCGCCCACCTGTATCTCAATACAGAATATTTGCTGTCACTGACCTATTAATACCGAGAAGGGTAAACTGTTATGTCTTATTTATACGTTACATGCACTTTCCTATGTCTAAAAAAAAAAAAAAATCTGATAGTCGTGATATCTATCATTCCCACCAACCCGATGCATTATGTCCCAAGAAGTGGCCTCACGCAGGTAGCACATGGAGAAAGTCCCTGACAACTGGACAGCAGTAGGTAGTTGGGAGCCCCCAAGGCCAGGCCCCTCCTAGGGGGACATAAGCCTACACGAGTTGCTTATTATGACAAGCAGCAGATCGGTGGGGCTGGTCTGGGCGTCTCCGGCCGTATTACTACACCCCTCTCACGAACCTGTCTGTAACCACTCACTTGTCGATACGTGCTACAGCCCTGTACTACTGCACGGCATGCATGGAGTATTTAGAACCATTTGATATCAAAGGAAAGGCAGGGTTCTAGATTCCAGTCAATCTTCCCATATCATTACGTAGCCTAGGTGTCGCTAGGTGTATCCTTTATAGCGGGGGATTCAGGAGCCCACGTATGACAGCAGATGGCAGTCAATGTTTCATCGTGTTTTAATTGCATGATACGTCCATCATTCCGCTATGGCCGAACTAGACAGAGTCAAAGACAGAGGAACCCCTCACACTTGGCTTTACTTGTGCACCCCCGGGGCATCCATGTGGGACCACGTGCCCCCTGACAGGGCGGCCCTATCTGTGGTAAGGGGGGTTGTGCCCTGGTCGTGAGGTCCACAGATGCCCCTTATCTGTGGCCACGCCCTGTACTTTATGAGCCGCAACCCGTCAGTTCAGATACCCCCATGTCGAGGTGCGTGTTCCACTCCTCAAGAGATGGGCTCCCAAAGCTGTAGTGTCACAACATTGGATTTTACCCTCCTTGTTCATGATTTTACTTTGAATCTGATTCTTGAAAGAAGCTCTATATCTAAATTCTTACTATCAAAATGATATGGCAGAATGACTCTCAGAAATATAATTCACGAGTAACTGTGGTTATTGGACATTCGACCCCCTTACCCCCCCCCCCCCTGCCGTGCGTGTCCCGGGCCGTCAGACCGGCCCTGGAGTACCCCCTGGGGTACCTTTGGTTAACCAGGTAGGACTGGTTGATGTAAGCTGTACGTGAGAACGGTCCTCGGGGCAGGACAATAACACTCACAGATCTAAGGGACGGCTCTCATACTCGTACACCCACTACACTCAAAGTTAAGGCGGTGTAAACAGCTATAGGATGTTTTGTACCTTGAGTTAAGTATGTGTCTCGTGTATGTACTAAATGACATTCCATTTGAACCCTCTGGGTCGTATACAGGAAGGCGTGCCCAGAAACAGGCGTTGTGAAGTCCACCCGCGGTATGGATTAACCCTCTCTGTAGTATTAACCCTCTGTGTCATAATACAAGGCGCTTTCCCCATGAATGTGCCCTCCTCCTCTCCTTACCCGCCGACCAGTCGGTGGTGGGAGGCTGGAGAGGAGGTTGTCTTTGATCAGCTCAGCCTCACGGAGTGACTCGGGGAAAGCCCGCCCTCCCCACACCCCCACACTGATACATACACAGGTCACACTGGAGACTACTTTTTTACTAGGTATGAATTCATGAATAATCATAATCATGTCTCTCTCGCAATGCCATTTAATATACAGCTACTTTGTGTAGATTAAGTCTTCTCCATGTAGAGTAATAAGTAGGAATGGACAAGTTGGGAATCGAGCCAGAGTTGCCTTCCCGGCTGTGACCTGCACCCCCCCCACCCCCACCCCCATCTGCAGACCCATGCTGCAGTCTGCCATTCGTCTGACATGTCATACTGCAGTAATAACACGTGGGTCAACTTTGACCTGACCTTTTAACCCCGGAAATTAATATCATAACAGCCTCCTGCCCCTCAGCCTACTGCTGCTTGTTGTGACTGTCGATATATTATTGATAAAGCCGGGTGAAAACCTGAGTCAGTCTGCACTACTTGATTTTGTTTATTTTCTTTAATAATGCTGGTATTACTTAACGCCTGAGTTGACCGTAAGCAGACAGACAGCTGTAGTGCCATGACATTTCACTGAGACACACAATGATTTCCTGCAATTTGACTCAAGTAAAAACAGGTGAAATAAATTAGCAAACATCCCCTTCTGTTACTATATCAGCCCCCAGAATTAACCCAGTCTAACGTTACCATGATTCCGTGATGGACTTGTCCGTTAGGCTGAGCGCTCCTTTAAAAATTAATGTAATATCCTTGATGACATGACATCATATGGCATGCTAGAATAAGTGTATTCACGCAACCTGCAGATGTCCATGATACCAGGGAAAGGGGGTGAGGCGACATCCAACTGGAAGGGGTCATGTGGCCGCCCTGGGGCCGGGGGTCACGCCTGTTGGTCCCCCCGAGACCTGGCCCTGATTAAAAACATGGCGTTCTGAACCAGTTTATTTTTACGGTTAATTTGATGGCATCCATCTGAAATTAACACTTGGGCTTATTTCGCTGGTCAGGACATGTCGGTAAGGCTGGTGTCTCACTACTACTACAAGCTGCCTGATGGCATTTGGGGAGGTTATGACAGGAAGTTTGCAGGTCTCCTAATATGATGGTATTTCACGCTGAGGGCTATATGGCAATGCCTTCCGTGGTAAGACCAGAGAGAGTAAAGTTAAAACTTTTAAAACTAGTTAAAACTAGTTTTATTTTAGTCTCCATGGTAAGACCAAGCTGTCCCCAGAGGGCGGGACTGGGGCTCTATGTCCCGGGGCATACAGCTGTTACTTATTGACCGTTGACCCAATTATCACATGGCTGATAACGACTGGCACCTGGAGTAGAACATGGCCGTTAACAACAACTGTTCCCCAGTGACTCTATGCTAGGTCATATAATAGGCCTAGAATAAGTGGGCTTTATAAGGTGTAAGTACGATATACAACCAACGGCCATTTACAAAAGTAGCTGTATGTATCACTCTACATAAATATAATAGAGATGCTCCATGGGGATTTTTATCTTTAAGATGGTATGAATTTATCCTCCGCGAAATACAATAAGGCCTTTTACAATTCTGGTTGCTGCCATCTTTCTTCTTGTGGCAGGATGGGAGATGCCTGATGAGGGTCAACACACCTGACACATTACTCACAGTGTGCGTGTTACTCACTCTACACACCACCACCTTACAGGGCTGACATCATGTACACCCGGTACTAAAGGCCTCTTTGGGTATAACCTGTACACCAGTCAGAAATCCCCCATGCCCCAGTGACAGCCCATAAAGCCTCCCCCGGCCAGTGGCCGGGTGGGAGTTGGTGCACTTCTTACACGGCCCACTGCCCGCACACTCTACCCCCAGTTCAGACTTCAAAGCACCTACAACCCGTCTTGGGTACTCCTCCTAGGGGAGTGGGGCTGGCTACTGTGACAAAGAGCCTCCATCTAGAACACCTGAGACTGCTGTCAGCCGTGTAAAGGTACGGCAGGACGTGTCGCCGGGCCTCTGACGGCTGGATCTCAGGCCCAGTGTTTCCATTAAAATACAATTAAATTCTCTTCAAATTACTTAACTTACTTGATAAATACGACCGGAATCTGAAAAAAAAACTATGGCTACATAACTCAACTTTTGGTTGACCAATAATGACCAACAGCTTTACTACAGTTTTTTTTTATAAGATATTTAAATAAAATAAAAGAAACAAGTCTTGCCGGTAGGGAGCCTCAGCCATTCACGGTGAAACAGAGCGAATCTTTGGCTTCCATGTGCAACCAAGTTTACCTTAAAAACAAACCCCCAAAAGGTCTGGTTTCTCTCTACGGAACTAAAAAATTCCACCTACCATCCATGCTGGGTTGGTTGTGTAGTCTCTGGGGTGAAGTTAATTGAGTTTTGAAGGTGTAGAAAGGGTAAAATCCAGAGAAAACTCGGTGCGCAGACGACTCCCGTCCGCCGTGTTGTGTGCCCCGCGTCCGGCCGCCCGAGTCTGCGCGCTGCGGGCTGCAGGCCGCGCTCAGATTACAACAGGGGGCGGCCAGGGTGCTTTTTGTGGTGGACCTTTGACACTAACAGGTGCAGCAAAAGCTCATGGTTTGGGGGTTTAGGGAGAACACGTTTTCAGGAAGTAAACGTCTCTGATTGCATTCATGACAGACACTGAATAGTTGATTATAAAAGTTTCATAATATTATGACACATCAGTAGTTACAAGGTCCTGTCACATTTCAGGTTTAGCAGCATCTTCACTCACATGTCTGTGGTATCAGCACTAAGCTGGTGTACTTATACTGCTTCAATATGTGAAAACAACTGCTGGGAACGGTAAACTGAACAATGCCATTGGCCCAACGTCTTCGAAACTCAATTTCACATTCCAGAAATTAGGGGAAGCTCACTACGAATTTTCCCTTCAACGTGCTATGTGTCGAAAAGTTTCAAATGAATTTGACATTGCTTGATGACGACATACGTACACATCCTTATTTCGAAATTAGCTCTTTTTGGATTAAGGTATGCAGAGATCATATATTTGAACAGATGTGGTCTGTTTGGAGTTTTCCGTGATAAATTGTACCCTTTGATATGTCTTTGGTTGGGTAAATCTGTACGCCTTTTGTATGTCCCGAACGCCCTGTACTGATGGCCTAATTATAGACTACTTATCCCAATTACAACCCTCCCTGCTATTGTTTAACCCAGATCCATTATCCGCCTGCTTGCAAAAAGCTCTTTGACACAGATTTAAGGGTTTCAAAACACTACCAGTAGGCTCAAGGCGACAGGAAAAAACCCATTTAACAAATACCCATACGTCGCATATTGGTTGGGAGATGGCCCCATACTTAGTTATAGGTCTCACCAAAGTTGTCCCCGACAACTAGTTGATGAAAGACGCCTTACAATGACATGAGTCAAAAAGTGTGAAATCAAAGCCTTTTCTCGTTTTCTTGTCACTCACCAGGGGGCCTTTTTACCCCCTACATCCGGTCACTGGCGGGGCACCCCCTTGGTCTGTATACCTGTGAATGAGGCTTATTCCTGATCTCCCCTTTCAAAACCCACCCCTGCCATGTGAAAGGTAGGGGACGTTTTCACCAAAGGTTGAAGGGCTTTTTGTGAAGTTGAACCCGTCTCCCGCCTCCCTGTGACGATTACCTCTTTGGGGTCTTATCATTAAGGACTGCGTCTTAAGGTCCCACCCTGTCCTACCGTGCCCGACCCTCACCTGAGATCCCCCGGGGCCTTTTATAGCCTAAGTATTAGTCTAGACTTATTCAAAGTAAACCATTACTGGGGAAGGAGTGTGGGGATGGGTGGTAATAAAGTCTGAATAAAGATGAGGAAAATGTCTAGAAAAAGTTTCAACCTTTCCAGTCATTATTACAAGAAGCTGTATACAGGTCGTGAGATACAGATATTCTGAAGTCTACATTTCTAGCCTGGTGATAGACTGATACCTAAGAATTCTCATGTTATTTTGATCAAAGCCAGGTCAAGTTTTAAACAAGGCCCATCCCCTGAAACGTGTCCCAGGACGCTACTCAGCCTTTCAAAGGCGCCCCATGCCCCCATGTTCGCGGACACGGGGCTATTAATAACCCCCTCCCCGCATCCCAGACCCGAATTCCTTACGTCAACAGCACAACAGGTGGTCACCAAACCCACACTTACACAGCACCAGTATCTGATCTTATTTTTTATCCTTTTTTTTCTTGCTTTGAGCAATTGAGGAAACTTGATAAACCTACATAACACAATGGAACGATTGTATTAACACGTAAAACGTCTGTTTGAAATAATTGTTATATTTTTGGGTGTTGTGAATGAAGGGTTACGTCATTGATATGTATCATCTGTCCTGTGTATATTCTTACCTGACCGTTTGTGGTCCAAGTATGTCAGCTGTTAGTACCATATCTACCCAATGTAGGACCGTATTGGTATACATTACGGGGACCCTAAAGTGCAATGACACTAATTAATCCGATTTTCGTCTAGACCATAAGAAACAGAGAACAATGCTAGATGTAAATCCTTGGTTGAAACAATAGACTTGCCACCCTATGATCAAATATTGTGCATTTCAAAATAGTACTCTCCTATTCAGACGTTGAACGCTATTCTTCAGGTGGTGCTTCAGCCTCCTGTCCCATACCCATCAGTACTCATTAAGATATCAGGACAAACGGCAGACAAAAATGCACATATAAAGGCTAGGAATTCTTTGTAACAAGAGACTTGTGCACGTCTAGGGAAGGTGTTTTGAGACTGGTAATTGGGAAGTGGTCGGGGCCCTGGAGTTGACTGTCAACGTTTGTCGGCCTTGTTGACAGCGTCTTTTGACACCTGAGACTTTGTGTCAACCTCCCAAACCCAGGCCCTGACACCACCAGGTTGGCAAACCGGGCGGGTGGGTTAGACCCAGGTTAGACCCACGTCATTACCGACCCCCAATGTTTGTACAGCTAGGCCGGCCCTGTTTTTGCATAATCAGGCATGCTTCTCCAGGATGAAGCCAGCGAGGCCGTAGCAAATAGTGTCATTATTTCTCGATTGCCTGAATACTGACATATCTAACCTGACCTGTACAGATCACGTCACTCGCACAGTAACAGTCACACAGGCTATTACTATGGGAATATCAAAGTTGAAGGCATACACCCTAGTTGCTTCTGATAACACAGTAATCATGATTAATGGGAATCAGAAGCGACGGAGGAGTATGAGTTGAAGGTTTAGCGGCTGTATGAGACTTTGGCAGTGGGTGATGTTTCATCATATATTTCATGGTTAGGTTTAAACTAGTGCTAGAAAGTAAACCAATAGCCGTTTTGGACTACACTTTACTTAATGCCGGCAATCTGTACAGACCAATACCTGAAATTATCTCAGACCCTCCATGTCAGTTATGAGTACTCCTAATGGAATAGCTCCTGTCTAATAAAACCCTTAATAAAACCCTTAAGTATATGCTTACACTCTATATATTCAGAACCATGCGCGATGTGGGACCACTGTAGCGGTCTTACAGGCCGAGAGGTGGGCACGGTATGGACCGTTCGGCCTCTTTTTAAACATCCTCTCCTTAAGTGGGGCTCTTGTGAACTCTAGTTCAGAGGCATTCACAAACCCTTCCGCTACAAAAACAAGACGTACATACGTGATCTTTCCTACAGCAGACCGACAGTTCAACGAAATGTTTTTTTTTCATCTCAAACCGGCTGGTATAATAATCTATTTCCAAAATTACCAAAACTGCACTCTATCCGAATTTAGGGATTTGAAATAGCTCCAGTTCAATAAAGAAAAGGTTTAATGTGGGAGAGGTAGGAGTGGGTAACAGTATACCGAACTAAACCCTGTTTGTTTTCAGTTTTCCTGGCCCCAGTCCTCGCCCCCCCCCCCCCCTACCCACACCGGTCCCCCTCCACAGACCCTGTGTACCGTCCTCCCTCTAGGCCTCCCTAGGCCTGGGTAAACGGCCAGGGCCGGGGGCCCCGGGCCCCGATGGTCGGGCCCTAAGCCCCTCCACCACTTGTCAAAGGCCCGGAAAACGGCCCGGGTTTACTGCAACAAACAGCCGATTTCCACCACTGTCAATTATCTGATCCTGAAAAGAACCATTGACAACTAACCCAGACGGCCCTGTTTCTGTTAAAGTACGTCCATGTAAGCGGGTAATAGTTAACCAGTTAAAGTTCCCTATTTTCTAGGATTTGAAACTTTATATGCAGCATTGCTTCCAATTGCTCTCGTCTCTCACTCAATTAATTCACATCCCACTTGGCGTCCATTGCACCTGACGGGTCGGCCAGCCGTGGGACTTTACCTAGATGGTCATTTGTGTTCGGGGGTCAGCCAGGGTTAATCTTCGGGTGGACCACATAGATCGAGCCGCACGTTGTTGTACAACTGACTGTCTTTGATTCCTACCCCATCCCTTATCCGTATCCCATTCCCAGCTGGCCTTGTATGCCCACAGGCACTTTGTGGCCGCTTTAAGTTTACACAAACAAAGAAAACAGAAAAAAGGTCTGCACAACTGTCACATTCATCAGACATGCTTTCTGTAACTCGATAATTGCACATTATACAGCAAATATACATGTTTATGAATTGATATACGGATTAGCCATGTTTCTAAATGCCTTAGACATAGTTGATGGACCCGACGTTAAGTGTTATCTAGGTCCCAAATACACGGCAGTACAAAAGGGGCCTGTGTGGGATATTCGGGTCACGTGACTCGTAGGGCTGAGGTCGTATTTCGGGGTCAAGGACACTGGTTGACCCTGAGGACACAGTGCGGCCTTGTTGACACCTCGCTGACTAAGACAACAGTGTGTGTGTGTGGGGGGGGGGGGGGGGGTAGGCCCTCCCTAGACAAAGGGAAAATGTCTTTACTTCGAGAATCTATTCGAATCTTTATCAATTCAGTATAATTTAAGCTGATGGGGTATCAGTTTCCACAAAAAGAAATATCTAAAGTCTTCTTAATGACGGAGTGTGTTTTCCAGAAGAAACGTTCTGTCAAAGCAGACCAAGAAAATGAAAGCCGAAAAAAAAACAATAGGAAGAGAACAAAATGAAGAAACAGACTTCTTATAATGAATCAGTTAAGTATTCAATAATTGTTCTACTCGGGATCCTTCGATACGGCCCCTTTATGATTATCCCAGCTGGTAGCCGCCCTCCACCCACTGCCGCCCTCTAGTAGCCTACAGGAGACCGCTCCCCCCGTGAACACATTCAGGAGGCTTTGGCCGGCCTGCACAGGGGGCTCGGTGCTGCACCCTGGTGTCACGGCAGAGTAACTTCAGAAGGATGAATGGACTGGGGCTGAGGGAATGAGGGAATGAGGGAATGAGGGGATGAGGGAATGAGGGAATGAGGGAATGAGGGGATGAGGGAATGAGGGGATGAGGGGATGAGGGGACGGGGAGGGATGTTGGAGTCAGAAGAACTGCAGTCAGGGTAAAACCTGCTACGAAGCTTATGTACACCTGACCACATGGCTACTGGATGGACCAATTGAGGGCTGACCATTATCATTGACCTATACGTCATAATGTTAATGTTTCTTGACACCATGGGATATTCCAAATACCACTCTAGTAATGACCAGGCAAACTGTCCTACTTGACCGCTTAGACTGAACCCGTCATCAGGAGAATGCTGATTGGTAGCTCCCCAAGAAGATCCAATCAATACCATATTGTTGTGGATCGTTTCTTCCCACGCGCCGGGAACATTAAAGGGTATCTAAACCAGAAAGAACTTAATTCTCCCTACCGCGGATCGATAAAATACTATATTTTCAGCACCTGCAGGTAACTCTAGCAATAACAATATTTGCAATATGTCTCCCTGTAATCCAAACCAGTTGATCTATAGATCTGGGACACAAGAAACAACTAAAAGACCTGAACAATTTCTGTCACCTCCTGTTATTCATCTTTTCCTATGTTCTTGTAAATTCATGAAACTGCAACTCTAATGGCACATTCATAGTGTAAAGACAATGTGTCCTGTTAATGTACAACACTTCACAATGTCTAGCCAGAACTCTTAACTATCGCTATGTGACAATAAAAGGAACACACAAGCTGTATCTTGCTGACCAGACCTATAGATGATAACGTGTTGGTGGTACTGACCGGGGAAGGCCTTGGTGGTGGCGCTGCAGATCTCCTTGCGGCGCTGCAGGCAGAGGGCGATCCTGACGTCGGACACGGCCACCCCGTCCCGCAGCTTCACCGACCCGCTAGGGGGCGCGCACTCCGCGTAGTCCGACCACGTGACCCCGTCAGCGGACACCTCGATGCGCACGCAGTAGTGGGTGCTGGGGGAGCGGAAGGTGAGGGTGCGCTTCTCCAGGTGGTAGAACACCTCCGTCGGCGGCTCGATCGGGTGGCCTGAGGGGGGAGGGGGGGTTGGTTAGAACACGTTTAATAGGTTTAGTCTAATTATACTATATATGAAATAGTTATTTTACATTTTAATAGGGGCGCCTTCCCTGTCTAAATGTTTGGTGTCTCAAATAAAACGTCGAATTGGTGATTTGGTGTCGCTCTTATCTATAGTAAGCGATATACCGTTTACAGAACACGGCAACGGTGTTGATGTCAATATACAGCAATTGAATAAATTTATCTCAATTCTACATCATTTCTACATAAATAACATGTGAAACATAAGCAATATGCCCCACAGTGATATGAAATGTATTAGCTATGAGCTGGAGACAGTGTCTGTGGTACCTTCGGTGACGGTGGAGATGTTGGCCGAGTAGTCGCCGCCGCCCAGCTGGTTCTCCCCGAACACCTTAAAGGTGTACGTCAACGACGGGTACAGGCCTGAAACAGAGGGGGAGAGGGGTCAGAGTGTGGGACACCTTGGACTTCACGGTCAGTACTAGTACCCCAGTAGTATAGGGACACCTCGGACAGTCAGTACTAGTAGTATAGGGGAAGTACACAACGCGACGAGAATGGAGCACTACCGCCACCGTGTGGACAAAACGGGGAACTAATACGGGACTGCGGCACTAGTGGCTCCACCTCGCGTAGTTACCTCCACCGGGTGGACGGTAAGTGAACTAATATAGTGCACCTGGAGTGAAGGGGTGACACGGGAGAGCCTGGTCTGTCGAGGTATACAACACCGATTCATGCACACATTAGCGAGTCTTACCACCCAGATACGATCTCAATACGGATATGTATCTCTAGATATTAAGGTACTTTGTGGGGCAAACTAAAAAAAATTCGCCAATGCAAGTAAATGCTTGTTAAGAACTGTTAATTAATTAATACACGTCTTATGAAACAATTTTGAAACAATTCATAATAGCCGATATAAAGAATACGCCACATTTAAGTTACTAGATGCGTTGTAGTTGCTTGAAATTCTTGTTCATGCATACTGAATAGCGATGAATATGAATAATTAAGGTATGGTCCAACTGTAGTGTTTTGTGTTAGCCTTACCTGTGACGTTGGACCTGTTGGCAGTGGGGATGACCTTAACGCGGGTGTTGTTGTGGCGGGCCGACATGTAGAAGACGTAGTAGGTGGGCCGGTAGCCGCCGTCGAAGCCCTCGGTCCAGGACAGCTCCACTGACTCCCATGTCTTACTCAGCACCTGCAGGTTGGTCGGGGCGTCCGGCGTGGCTGTGGGCGGGCAGAGTATGTTTTGTTTCAACTTTTGCAAACATAATTTCTTCTTTCTCTTTTATCTCCGCGGTTTAGTTTAAGGCTTATGGTGTTGGATAATAGTGTTACAATATTAATATGCATTCGTTGGCAGCATTTTCTTTCTGACTTGAAGTGATAATACCGACGTAGGCCACCCTATTTCAATTCTTTGAAGAATTACACGTATGACACAATTCTATGTTCAAAGTAAACAATAACCGGGACCCACTTTTGACGGTGAGGTGGATGTACTTCTCGGCGAAGCCCAGGGCGTTGACCCCCACACACTTGTACTCGCCCAGGTCGGCGCTGGTCACGTCCGAGATGTTGAGGTAGGCGCGGTGCGGGAAGAGCTCGCCGGGAACCAGCTCGGTGCCCATGGAGACCCTGGAGGAGGGGGTGAGGGGGGTGGACTTGTTGTACCAGGTGAAGCGGGGCGCGGGCACGGCGTGCGACGCGCACCACAGCACGGCCGACTGGTTCATGTCGGTGGCCACCTTGTCGGCCGTCACGTTCAGCACCGGCATGTCTGAGGGGGTTAACGGACGGCTAGCATTAACACGAGTATTCTCACCGGTTTTCTATTCCCTGCGATTTATATTAGTTATTGGCAATGGGAATGATGGAATGATGTCAATAAAAACATAAAAAATGTTATGTGTAATAAAAGTCTATATATAAAAATCAATTGTTTTAATAACGTTATTGTACTGTATCCCTGCAGCTAAATTGTTTGAATATTCTTTTTGTGTGGACCAAACATTTCGTTTAGATTCGTTTACCCTTTGTGAATGGAAAAAAAAGGTTGAGAATGTGTTAAGACTCACACTGCACGGTGAGGGTCATGTCTGAGCTGAGCTGGCCGTGGTCGTTGGTGAACGTACAGCGGTAGGTGCCCGAATCGGCCCTCCTCAGCCGGTCGACGCGGTCCCGGCCCCGCCCCCGCCAGAACAGGGTCGTCGTCACCAGGAAACTGTGGGTGTCCAGCGCCACGTGCTCCGTCTCCACCTGCGGGAGGAAGGAACGAACAGGGTATAAAAATGCCATTAAATTATCAGTCCCATTTGAGTTTATCTCTGTCTAAAATTCGTATTCCTTTCAATTTTAATACGGTGTGCAATTATGCTTAAAACCAAAGGAAACCTTGATATTTATTACTAATTGGATCATTAGAAAATAAAACCGTTGAGGATTTGCGTTTCCTACCGCAGAAATATATGAGCCACAAAAATAATGAAGTGTGACAGAATCAGAAATGTATATGGTACGTTGAGCACTACCTACGCGTAAGTTGAAGATGCTATTTCAGTCTTTGATGAAATTATATTATTGAGTAATCTTCAACAAGCAAGATCAACACAAGACATTATTTCAATTATTTTGTAGTGCAAATTTTGTGAAATAATATGCACAAATTTCTTATCATAATCCATGCATATGATATTGATAATGGCTGGTGGATGGCGTGTACTCACAGTGAAGAGGTGGTCGCCCAGGTCGGTGACGGGCGTGTCGTCGTGGTACCAGCGGACCCTGGGCAGGGGCCGGCCCCGGGCCTGGCACTGCGCCATCAGGGCCCCGCGCCGGGTCACGTTCACCGTCTTGGACCGGGGCAGGTCGCCACCCGGCAGCCACGTCGGCCGCTCTGTGGGGGAAAAGGGAACAGTTAGTGGGGGATCTAAGGTATATGTGAGCAACTCAAGGCTGTCTGGGACGGGGGCAGGTCCCCGCCCGGCAGCCACGTCGGCCGCTCTGTGGGGGGATCTAAGGTATATGTGAGCAACTCAAGGCTGTCTGGGACGGGGGCAGGTCCCCGCCCGGCAGCCACGTCGGCCGCTCTGTGGGGGGATCTAAGGTATATGTGAGCAACTCATGGCTGTCTGGGACGGGGGCAGGTCCCCGCCCGGCAGCCACGTCGGCCGCTCTGTGGGGGGATCTAAGGTATATGTGAGCAACTCAAGGCTGTCTGGGACGGGGGCAGGTCCCCGCCCGGCAGCCACGTCGGCCGCTCTGTGGGGGGATCTAAGGTATATGTGAGCAACTCATGGCTGTCTGGGACGGGGGCAGGTCCCCGCCCGGCAGCCACGTCGGCCGCTCTGTGGGGGGATCTAAGGTATATGTGAGCAACTCATGGCTGTCTGGGACGGGGGCAGGTCCCCGCCCGGCAGCCACGTCGGCCGCTCTGTGGGGGGATCTAAGGTATATGTGAGCAACTCATGCAACCTACTCAAACGGGGGTAATTCAAGAGACTGTGATATAGTGGTATCAACTATCAGGCGGAGCTAATGGTGGCAACACTGACGCCACCTGTGATCATTATAACGTCCACCATTCTCGGAGGTCCAGCGACGATATGATCATTGTCTTTTGAATTTTCACCTATGGATATTACCTGAACATGATGTAAAATAAAGTCAAATGCAGTTCCTCAGTGCTATAAGTCATATAGGCCTAAATTATACACGACTAATACGGGGCCTTCTGTCAGAAAAAAAGTGAGTAGGCGTCCCCCGGAGGCGTCTTCAACCCCTTACTCCAGCCATGTAGAGATGTAGGCCCACCCCCACCGGTTGTGACATGTAGGACCAGACGGTTCGTCCATCTCCTGCCTGCTCCCTGACCACCCCTGACCCCTGATCCCCGGCCGCCAGGGGTCAAGACCCCCTCCAGGCACCAAGGGTCACCAAATGACCCTCATCCCAAGGTCACTCCCATTCAAACGTTTTTTATCTGACAAAATTCTTTGAAAATACTATTTTTTACGTGTGATATTCTGCAGCATGTCCCTCTAACAAAAGCTACATCCAGCCTATATATGTGCCGCAGTGCACCGATGTGTCGAACATATTTTCTCCGGGGTCTGTGGGAGTGAGCGGCGGTTAATCTTTGACCCCGCCCACCCGGTCAGACTCCGCCCCCAGCTGTCAACCATTCAGTGATATCTGTATCAAGCACCTTTTAACGATGGGAATCACTTATCCTGATAGATAACGGCAATTTCTGAGGGATATGACGCGATAAGAACTGACACCTTCAAAATAACTTAATTAAAACCTTGATGTGAAATATTTCAAAATAACAGCAAAAATGGAAAAGCTTTCAGACCCTGGACACCGACAGCTGTAATTGGAATATCCTATCCTTATTGTATAGATAACGTTTCATAAATACAATTTATGAGTAGGCCTATTTATGTCTGGTCGATAAAAACATTTATATATTCCCCTCATCAAATCAAAATCATTGACGTCAATGCCAAGGACTATAAATGTATGATCATGTAAAACAACGACCAAAACGAACTCCTAGTATGTGCTTTACATATATCAGATTCCAGGTTTCATTGAGTTGGTCCTGTCCCTGGTTCCCCTAACGCACACCAGGTGGCGGGTCTGTGAAAACCATCAGTGGCGCCCCCTGGAGAATGGTTCAGCCCCTTCTCACCAGGCGGCGCTACCAGACCGACCCAGATGAGAACTACAGATGGGCAATCCTGTGCACCGCCTCAGTGATCTTCACTTTCCAGACATTTTCATAAAGACGTAAAATTACGTTTTACGAATAAAACAGCTCACTTGTTGGTATTATCTATTGTGGCTGATGTTATATTTCGATCCTTGTAACAACAGTCTCCTCACTTCACCCGTCTTTTATCCTACACTCTACAGCACTCTGGGCTTCACTCACTGTTGATCTAACACCTTTTCTTGATACGAGGTGAAATCACCCATCTAGGCCCTGTTCGACTCCCTTCTTGAAATCTTTACTTGTTTGTCAGATTGAAACATAACCACTATAGCCTAGCTCCATACATAGCGTTAAATTACTATCAATGACTGTCATAGAGCTACAGGAACAGCCACCGTAGGCCTACTTGCTGTTTGAGGCGAAATACTTGTCCGACACACAGGCGCAGACTTACATTGAAAACACTGACATGTAACGTGTGTCTTGTACATATATGACATTGGCGGTTAGTTGTACCATACAACCCCACACAGTATCCATGGACGCCTATACTGATTACTCCCAGTCCTCAACATCAACATGACTTCGCATTTACAGTACTTCCCGTTTTGAATTGTTATACGATAAACGCTTAACTTAGAGACTTAACTAACTGTTCTTACTCACCAAGCTCCCATCAGTCACCACAAGTCCGTCGTACTTTACAACCAAAACCACTCTGTCCAGCGGGTCTGCACGCCTGTACCCAGATGGCAGCACTGCCCTCCTGATCTAACAACCCCCGGGTCGTACGGTGACCGCCGGGCGCCATATGCCGCAGACCCCCACCCCTGATCCCATCTCCATTACAGACAATTATTGTTTGGCTTATTTTAAGACTATTTTCCTCACACAAGGACTTGAGTCGTTACGTCATGACAAACAATGCTCTTCTGTGTGCCTCCCCCTCGGCCGTGACGTAAGGCTGTTCCGTGTAATGACCACCCTCCTCGTGGTCGTTACTTAATCCTTAATTCAGACCAGCGACGGTGTCTGCCGGTTACCAGCCAGGGGGCAGTGACGTCACCACCCCTAGCGGCCATGTCAGGGATATAATGGCGGCTTCCGGTCTGAGGGAATGTTGGGTATAATTAATACTTGACCAGTCATCAATCATCGGCAGCGCCCATCACAGCCCACTACCCCCCGCCGATACACTGACTACCTGTCGGCATTGGAGATTAAATACTCCTAGCGTCATTAACTCACGTGAAAGTAATAGAGTCATATGGCTGTGGTCACTTGATAATACTGTTAATAACATGTGACCATTACATGGCACAGGCTGTCCCATACTATCGAAATATGTTTGTGGTAATTACATTTAGTTCCGAACGGAAATGAGCATAAGGTTAGCATTTCCCTATTCCAGGCCTATATCCACCAAATGCCAAATATTATGTTTGGTTGCCACCAAACTGCCCAAAATACTAAATGCTGTCACCAGAGACAGAAAAGTTTTAACTTTACTCTCTCTGCTGTCACTGATGCATCTGCATCATCTGGCTGTCACTGGACTCCGAACTATTAATACGTTTCTGGTAAAGTTCTGAATGGAAATGGTGGGCATAAGGTCTTCACTCCCTTCGACCCCGCTCCCTTGACAACACCCTCTTGCCCTTCCCCCACCATCATACCGTACTCCAATGTACGGTAAATTAATGATAATCTCCACCAACTACCTGCCGACCTGCGGGAGGACGGGGAGGACAGGGGGGACGGGGAGACCAGGTAACCTCCACAGGGGAGATAAGTCCTCCCCACTCGGTGGTGGTGGCCGGCCGTCGGTGGTCGTCAGGTAATCACCAGGTACACAGGACACCTCTCTCACATCTCACTCTTTGTTACGTCACCAGGGGGCGCACCAACCCTCAGGTGTCACGTGACTCTCTCTCATCCGGGTAATTATAAGCCGCGCGCCTCGCTTTGGTGTTGGTGCGGGTGGTCGATAATAGAGTTAGTTTGTGGGGTGATCTAACTGAAAGGGTCCATCTTATCTCACGGCCCTTCCCTGCGTCACCATTGTCATGGTGATGTGAGGGTAGATACGGGGAAAGCTGACACCCCGAATCTCACTTCACCACCTGGTAACCGTCAGTCCACTGAGAAGGCCCTTCGCTTGATTCTCATGGTTGGCATTGGTAAAAAGGTGGAATTCTGAGTGATATGTGACAACAGTGATCGTTTGTTGAAATCAGATCATTTGTATTTTCCTTTACTTAGAAAATGCTCTCTAAAGAGTGTATTACATTCACGTTTTCAAAGGCAGATATACATGGTATTAGCTAACAAATGCAATGAGAAATAGTATATGAATACATATCGATTAGGATAGCCAATCCAACAGTATTTGCTTATCAAATAATTATCAACTGACCTAAAAGTTATATATGCATATATATTCCCCTCGTTGTTTGGTCATGTGGACACCATTCCCAGAGAGTGCGGCTCGTTACGGGAGAAGCTCGCCAGATGTCTACAGTCACCGAAAGGTTTACCTACCGAATGTAGGCAAACCTCTGCAAAAATCAATGGTAGCTGAAAATGCTGCAAACACTAGAATTCATAACCTATAACTAACCTGGATGTTTCTGCCCCACGAGTCTAATCTACCCCTCCTCACATGAATCCCCCCGTGCCCTGTCTGTATTTGTACACAATCAGCACCTTCACAAAACGGCCCCGTCCTCCGCCTACTACCGAATTATGGACCTAATTAAAAACTGTGAGGCCCCGGGGGGACGGCGGCCCCCTAACTAGTACGTGCACCCCCTAATTTGTCCCCCTACCCCCCGGCGACGGACCACCCCCCGCTGGGTCCCGGCGTATCCAGGTTTCTGTTGGTTTCGCTGGTGTCGTCCTCTATGACTTCAGGGCCTCGGGACTTTACCTGACGTACACCTGTTTATTTCTTATAGTCTAATCACATTCGTTACCCCCTTTTTCCAGAAATACACGTCCCTTCTTTTGACATTGATAAAAAACAACATGAAACACATTTATGTCCCAAGCACGCACAAGAGTGCACGTCTTAGGTTTCTGTTTCCGAAATCTAATACATATTCTGGATTGCATATAGAAAGTCGTACTATGTAATTCACCATTTCTTCCAAGATATAACCGCAATTTAAGTCTTACTAGTTGTCTTACACAGAGGCATACCCTTGCTGTATACAAATAATACTGAACACGATCTGCCCTCTATGGCCGGTATCCTACCTGTGCAGTATTGGGTATTAACCTGGTGTGTATTAAGTTAAAAGGTCTGGGTGTAGTGTGCCCTGTGTGAATGGTCCCGGGGTGACGTGTTCTGGGTGCATCTCACACCTTACACCCCCACCTGTAAACACCTGTAAGCCCAGCCCGGAGAGGGGGCCCCAAACACAGGCCAGAGGTCAGAGGTCAGAGGTCACGGCCAGTAATAGGTCAATAAATACAGCATGGTCACAACCATCCGAACCTCATCAAAAACCAAGCCCGATATCTCACACCAAAATGGCAAAGGGCGACAAACCCGAAGAAGTGTTATTTTCAAATGAATTTTAAGATTATTGAGTTACACCTGCTGAATCAAAGACGTTTTAATTTCGCGGGGGTCAAAGTTTCCAGGCGTGGCCCCCGTTTAAGGGCCGCCCCCCGCCCCCGGCGGCCCTAGCCGACACAATGGTCTACCATTTCAGGGCCTGCCCGTCCCGACTTACAACAACACATCAAGGCACACCGCCACCATGGGCTAATTGAATTTAATCAAACTTAATTGGATTTGAGTTTATTCTGTTTACATTTCTCTCCCTATAAACACAGTAGTCCAGTATGGCTACAGATTAAAAGGTCAAGTGGCCGGACCTTAATAAAACCCCAAAAGGGATATTTGAGGACTGAATTCTGACTACAGCGGTAATTTGTAGTGGACACCTTATGATCATACGGCAATAAATCAAACACCTCTTTGCTGTCCACACCTTTGTCTTTCACCGTACTTTACCCATGTTTCCCCTTTTATTCATGTTTTCTAATTCCAAAACACCACATGTAATTGCTTGAAAAAATAAGTCCTTTGTTGTAGCTGGGTCTTTGCACCTCATAACTAAGAATAACTAACACCTTTCCTTCCTTGCCTGACTTTTTGTAAAAATCTATATAAACTTTCTAAACGTCAAACTATTTAGGAAAATGACGCTCTAATTAAAAAGCCAACAAACAAAACACCTTTCATATAGACCAGGCCGGGTCTACCTTACAGGCCCACAAGGTAGTTCACTTTCTCATATTGTTTATCTCCAAAAACCTAAATGCTCAGAAGCAGGTAAAAAGCAGTCAACACCTGTAGAGAGGCGTTACAAGTCGCGTCCCCTCCGGCCAGTCTCCGGCCCCTTAAACCAACAGACAGATCGGTCTGTTCCCGGCCTGCAGGGCCAGCCCTCTACTCACTACTCGGTACCCGCGGGCAACCAGCGCGTCGACACCACAGGAAATGTGTTCTGCGCATGCCCGCGGCTCGGGACGAGACTTGGCGAGATCCCGCGGCCACAGTTTGTGTTCTTTGAGGTGAAGGTCAAATTAGAGTCCGTGTAGGGATGACTGGCAAGGGTTTACCCGGGTCTCCCTGTTTTCTGAACCTAGCAGGACGAGGGGTGGGCCTAGTTTGATAAACATGTAACTGTAATTAACTCTTGTAACGCTGAACACTATAAGGTGAAACACTCTCAAAAGGCTTAATTAGCAATTCTGTGCGTGCATTTCTACTCATCATATGCCATTAGAACTGAAGAGTATTGCCAACATTATGCCCTACATTCACAAAAATTAAGGTTCAAAGCATAAAGACATAACAACCTCAGAATAATCAATTTCTAGCAAATAAAGAAATGGTAATCCGAATCTTATTTACTTCTCCACGAACAAAGAAAAACTTCCTAAATTCAATAATTTGCTTTTCACTTAAATCTTGGCAGTCTTGGCCATTCCCTAACATAGCCTGAAGGACCTACCTAACCACTCTGTTCAACATGTTTGTAGGAGTTGGAGGCTTGGCTGCAGGTAAGGCAAACATACATTTTTTCTGTATTGAGCGTTGAAAAGGGGGCTCCCACCTGCCTGGTCCCTCCCTACAGGCCCGCCTTGATCACACATAGTTGGAACTATTCAGCTAAATGGAATTTTCTGGTCATTTTTTCTTTTATGGTGGTTAATAAATTCATGAGTTACATAAGACAAGTATATTTTCAAATACAGAAAAATAGAAAGGTAATTATTTACAACTTATAAATAAAAAACGTCTATCCTGGCAACTCCTGGTTCTACGTTCAAAACTGCTAATAGGAGAAAGCCATTGCTGAGGGCAGCAACAATTTAATACTGAAACCAGGGTTTAAAATACCGCTGATAGCAGAACCAAACACTAATCCATTTTCAGACTAAAGATTAGAACCTATCTAAATTCTGTAAAGTAAGCGATAACGGAATGATAAACTTTGTAGAAAACATGGCTTGGCCATTTGTCACTCTAGTCCCCGGAGGTATCGATAACTCAAACAGGTGGGCCGGCCTTACCGTTGACGACGAGGCGGAAGGTGTCGGGCTGGCCGTCGTTGATGGCGTTCGTCGGCTTACAGATGTAGTCGGCGTTGTCGGCGAGCTGGGCGGGGGTGAAGGCCAGCTCCCCCTGCCGGGACACCACCGCGTTGGTCGGGTCGCCCAGCCGCGTCCACTCCAGGGAGGCCGCCGGCACGCCTGGAGGGGGGGGGGGGGGGGGGGGGGTATAATGGGTTAGTTTAGTCATTCATATCCGGCAGGGCTTCTACTTGGTTTCAGGTAATATCATAACAATTCATATATTAATATATTACAATGGGAGAAAATGTAGTAATAACAAACTCTATATAATGATCTCTATATAGCACTGAAATAAATCTCTGAATTTGACAACAGATCCATGTACACTGGGTGCCACTTTGTTTTTTTAGAGGATTTCTTAATACTTTAACATGTTTAATGTATTAAACAAATGGAGGATGACATAGGTATATTGAAATAGTGGACAATGAAAGATTTGCCTTAAATTATGGTCTCAACATAAATCTAAGTGCCACATGAACTACTCTCTACACTAAGAAAGCAGTTACAATATTTGTGGGATAAAATGCATGTATATAATTCCGATATATGCCAACTACAGACTGTATGAGTCATCCTGCGGTCTCCCCGAACAAGGCCCTACTGTACCCCACCACCCGGGCCGCCCTATAACCGCGTCACACTGTAGTCTACTCACGTCGTAGTAACGATGCACTATTTTATGTAGCCCCTAGTTAACCCGCAGATATGTGTCTTTGCTAATGTTTTTATATTTCTGTATTAGACTTGGCGCCGTTTGCATAGAGATAACCGGAAACCCTTCGGGGGGATTTTCTTTTAAAGCTGAGAGACGCGACAGGTTGTTTCTAACCAGAACTCTCAATTTCTGATTCACGGTTCCCATAGTCTAAAAATAATACATGAAAGCAAATATAGAAGTGTAATTTAATTGCTCATACTTGGTTACCCTTAATTTTTGTTTCATGGCACCGACTTGCATGGTAATGGAACATGTTTTCTTCTATCTCAAGGCAGAGAAATGTTCCGTTCTTGTACATACTTTCAAGTGATCCCTAATATTAGAGTTGTATCTCCTTTGACTCACCTCTGTCGGGGACGTGGCAGGTGAGCACGGCGTCCTCCCCGACCAGCACGTAGCGCGGGCCCGTGATGTTCGCCTTCCCCGGCGGGTCTGAAACACACAACACACACAGGGACGGTCAGAATAACAGATACAGACAGACATATCATAGAGGGCTGGGGGCCAATTCTGACAGCGGAAAAAAGACAAGGGGTTAGAAAAACATACATTATCCTGTCTCAATTTGAAATTCTGAAATATGAAAATTGTGGACATTAAATTCAGACTACAGCAATTTCCAGTAGACCTCACAGAGTACTCCCGGGGGCACAAGAGATCCACCAAGAAATCAGAAATGAGTTAAGAATGGAGAAATTGTCATAAATCATTGAACTATTGTTAATGTTTGATTTAAGACTGCGTAAGATTCGTGTATATCCAAGTCTTCATGAGTTGCTTTCCAGAATGTCTGAGTAATTCAGACTGCGTTTAAAGTTTGTCCATTCACTTCCCAATAGTTCAAAAGAAATGAACGATGAGGGAGCTTCGTAATATGAAAGGGTTTTTATTCAATAAACATCTCATCCCGAGTCAAAGCCACCATGTATAAGTCTTCATCAGTCCACCTCCCGTCTCCTATAAGCAATCAACCACATTTAGAACACGAGTTGCTCCAACACCTTCTAGACCATTCTGGTATTCAGCTCTAACACAATCCTATGTCCGAGGTAATGGATAATGGTAAACTCCAGTCTGTTACACGGAGTCGATGTATTTACTCCAGGTATAACTCCTTGGTTAGACATGTTTCTTCTAACCAACTAACTCACTAACTGCTCACTAACTGCTCGCTCCCTACCTTGCAACGCCTTTTATACTGGTTAACAGGTGGCGCTAGGAGCGTAAAATGTCTCCTCTAAGAGTAGACTAGAAGTAGACTTGCTAAGCCTGATCCGTGTTGGATTATATATCATAACAATGTATTAAAAGTACTAAGCCATTAGTACATTCGACGGCGGTCAGGTGTTTGAGTTTAAGGAGGTGGACGACATAGCTCAAACCAAATGAATATAATGAACTCCCAATTTTGATGATTGGATATATTTGTTAAACCATGGTGGGGTGGCCTTGACTCTCGTGGTACATTCAACACAGTATCAATAGATTTGTAGATCCGGTTTCAACACAAATTCACAGTGAAATTATTCATTGAGTTGATTTCCACATTTTGAAGTTCAAGGTTAGCAGAACTTGTTCATAAAATGACAAGGTAATTGTTAAAATTTGATAACATGATTAGTTGGATAACAACGTAGATGATGACATAATCATGGTTACAAAATGACAAAGTCAACTTTAGAGGATGAAGTATTTGTCATCTTTAGGTATTCACTTAGTACATGCCTTGTACATTAAAGTCAGTTCTCAGCATTGTTAGCTGATTTTAAGATTCAAAGATTGCGACACCCGTGCATAAGGTGACAAATTCAGTTTTAACTTAGTACGCGCATGTACAGTTTCTGATATTTATGATTTGTAACACAAGTTAACAGAACTCAACATATATACAGTGTAGGGTTGTCTTAAACTTCTAAGAGTAACAAGTGTACATCAAATCCAATTTTCAGAACAAATTAACACAACATAAATCAATTCAGAGAATTCGGACATTTTGAACGAACGACTTTCATGATACAATGCGTGTCGAATTTCAATCAAATTTCAACCAGAACAACATTATTTACAATAAATACAAGGTCTCTGTATCAGGTTTAGTAATACCGAGCAGTTGGAACCAGAAAATACCACCATTCCCGTCACGCGTCCGCCAGCTATACTTAGTACACGTGTACTTAGCGGGACGCTTGACTGGAGTTCCCCCCCAAGGTTTGACCTCGATTTGGATCCTTCGGGCGCAAAGCGCCCGGATGGCAAATTTCTGCTTCGATCAAACTTTCAAGTTTGATTGTTCGACCTGATATTTTGGGCCGATATGAATTAATTCTGGCGCTTGATTACGTTGGTTGGGGACCTAAACTTTAGTTTAGCATAGATTTTATAGGAAATTATACGATGCTTTGATCATGCTAGCCGATTTCAGAATTTGGATCTTTTGGATCAAAAAGGGGTTTTCCAAATTAGCCTCGTTTTGACGTCATTTTAATCAGTGCCGGCGGTATTTTTACAGAGTTAAGACGTGTTTTTTATATCTTCGTTCATTTTACTCTATCCTCCACAAGTTCACCATGGTCCGAGTGGCTATTTTTTCTTCAAACCGGGAGGCCGGACTCCAGGATTATCCTGATCTAATCCGGAGCAGCACCGACCATTATTTTGTAACTTTTCCGAGCGAGGACGCAACGACAGCGGAGTTGGCGGGGCACGCCTTCGCCCATCACATGCTCTACCCGGAAGACGTGCTAATAGTTATGACTAACCTCCTCGACATTTTGACTTGGGACAGAGAATTGGAGCTTTACCTGCCACTATTCATTAACCCGGATGGAGTAGTGAACTTTTATGCGGAACTATTTAACCAGGCGTTCCTGAACCTGCGAGCCCATCCCATCCCAGCCACCCTGATCTTGGCCACTCCCTCCGGTTTTGATGCCCGGAGTTGGGAGTTGACTGACAGTGATAGCTCGTTACAAAAGTGGCTGAACCGGATCATCCCGCGAGTCAGCAGAGAGGTCAGAAGAGCCAACGAGTGGTATGCGGTTCCGACGGTTGACACTGGTCACGCACTCCACCGGCCCAAGGTAGTCGCGGACGGGGTAATGACGGTCAACGATTTCCGCGAGCTGACAGATGGCTACATGCCGTCAACCCGGTTGCTTCGTCGTTGGGCCCGGGCTTTGGGCCGAGTCTTTGTCAGACTGCCCCTTCAGTAGTAGGCCGCCGGCACTCTTTTGTATATATTAATTTTTTTTCTAATTTATCGGAGTGATTTCCAACAAGTAATTTCTGGATCCAATTCCCGGCCTGTGATTGGAACACTTAATTCCGGGTTGTTTTCACCGAGTGATTCCGGTGATTTAATTCCCGATCAGCACCTAGTCCACTAAGATGTATTTTATCCAGGATACCCCGGACAGTGTTTCTTTTCTCCGGAGGCCTTTGGCCAGATGTTCACCAGGAGCCGCAGGAACATAAGACTGTTGCCACGGGACCCGTCGTCTACCTTGCTCGTTGCCGGGCCTTCGTCCTTCTCGTGGAGCCGCCCTTCTAACCACCGCTCCGAGATCGGGTAAGTTGTATCTTCCTTTTCCCACCGTTTCTTGCATGTTAGGTAGGCTACTAATCGTAGATTTAAGGAGATTGTTGGTCAGGAGTTAGTCAGTAGTTTTCTCAGCTCGCCTTCACGTGGTTGAATTCCGGAAGCTGATGTCATTCCCGGAACCAGAAACTGTTTCGCTGGTGATTTTTGTAACGGGTAGCGTGGGCGGCCACCTGGTGTTTACTTTTGGTTCCAAGATGGTGGACGCGGGCTGAGAACTAGGACCTTGTGTACTAAACTTATTATCTTTTCCAGGTCCCGCGGTATGTTAGGGTGATGTAAATGAAGCAATGTGACACGGTTGGCACTGAAAAGCGTCAAGCTGTATAATTTTTAGTGGGCGGATTGTTTAGACTAATATGATCAAGCATTTTACTTCGCGCGTGGTTGGGCGATATTAGGGGGTTTTCTGATTAGCGGTTTGTTGCTATTACCGATCTAAGTAGGTTTTCTGGAGTGTGGGTAATTCGTATCGTATTGTTATTATTTGATACTGTTAACTGTTGGGGACTGACACTGCACATGATAATCAGGTATGGGTGGCCAGAGATTCTGGTCTGAGAGTTACAACATCAGATTCGCTGTAACAGGATTCTTTGTTTAGTCGTTATACGTACAGACCATTAGTGTAAATGTCTACATTGGAAACAATTCACATGGGGTGCCTTAGGTAACAAGCGCTTCCCAGGGTGTTCACCCCGGTAAGTTTAAGTGACTGTAGGTGACCAAGTATTTTGGTCCAGACTTCCCAGCATTAGATTGGCTGTGACAGAATTCTTTGATGAGTTGTCCCCCTTACAGAGTACTGGTAAGATTGACGTGTCGGCCACGTAAGGCGACACCACAGGTGGAGCCGTCCAACGAGCTGTTGGCGACTCCAAGGTAAGTTTGAGATGTAGTGGCGAAGGCCACAGATACCCATCCCATGTTTTAGTCTAACAGCAAGACTTCGTCAGTGTCATCGTGTTAGAATAAGTGTTAGAGTGAGCATTATGGTCAAAGTCGTCTCGAAGAGGAAAAAATACTACTGTGAGGAGCCCGAGATGAAGTCTCTAAGACACTGAATGAACTCCCAAATGAAGATTCTGTATGAATGTAATGAAAGAAGGAATGGTATCCTTATTAAGAGTTAGAAAGGCACCAACATCACAAAGATTATCAAGCGTCCCTTGCAGAGATACATGTGTGTACACTGCGGCAGCTCGTGCGTTCATAGATCGGGCCCATGTGGGCACCGTTCCACTGAATACAGAACCACGCCTATCAGCACCTGAGGTTTCCAAACACCTCAGATAGTGATATCTTTGCGATGAATGCGTGAAAGCCTGTACCCACAGGTTGGAGTTGAGCCATCATAAGAACATCCACCTACAAAGGTTTCATGAATGCCCGAGATGTGAGGCAAAACTGTCCCGCTCAGATTCCCCAAACGACCTCATGGGGAGATAAGAATAATGATAGGGGTTGGATCCCTGGTGATTTACCTTAAGAGGTCACAAGGTTCAGTACTCTTGATAACACTCTTTCTGTACAGTGTGATAGAATAATTACCCAACACACTCCAAAGATTTATACGCAAACAATTTAACACCCCCTTCAAGGGTGACAACTGTTCTAACATATTTGACTCCATTTTATGAAGCGTTCGCTTTAAAAACCCAGTTTTGTTCTTATTGATTGATTTTGTTGCGACAAAATCCCTTCTCTTTCTGCTAGTTATAGGTGGTAGCTCGGCGTTCACCCCCTACATTCAGCCTGGGGTCTGAAGACCGAGTTCCACTTTATATTGGGTAGCGGCGCCTTTCTGATAATGCAAACGGGTGCGCCACCAACTCCAAACAGTTCACTGAATAATTATTATACCTATGTTACCAGTAACATCTCATTGTCTACCGTATACACTACACTATATGGAAAAACCACATGACTAGCGGTGGGGTAGCGTTTTCATTCCGTGAGGTATAAATGTCATTAAAGGACATTAAGTATTAACTGTACAAGGGAGGTCGAGATTATTCGTTCCTTGCTTAGTTATCACTAGAGGATCGGGTCTCAGATTCAGGTTCATTTCTGATCTGATTCCCGGTCCTTATTAGTTACACGTGGTTTGTCGGTACTTTCCCATTCGTAGGACCAGAATGGGTAGCACCGAGTTTCCATTGCTATAATTGGGAGCAGACTGCATATATATTTTTTTTTTTTTAAATATGCAGCCTACACCCCCTTTAAATTATAGAGATGTGTAAATGCATCTCCTGAGATCACTTACTTTCAGACAGCACCTAGTAAGTCGGGCCTTTACCGAAGTACAGTACCAGGTTAAACCCGTTTTCTTGTTCAGGTCTATGCCCGTTTCTCTTGTGGAGAGTCAAGACTACTCCTGAAAAGACTCCGCCCCCAGCTTATCCTAACTATGCGCACGCCGGGCAGGGATAGGTAGTGCTAAAGACAGAGTTAGAATTATTTATCTCCTTTCTAATAGATTGGGTAATCTTATTAGCTTTGGGTGTCAACCAAGTTTATTGTAGCTTGTTCATCAGGGAATCAGTAATCCATGTCCCCCCTCTTCAGCTCAACTGTTGAGCGGAGACCTGGATACTTTTAGCGCCACGACGGCGGTCAAGACTAATTTTCATTTATTTATTTTATTTTCTTTTCCTCGACGGCGGTCAGCTCTGAAGCCGTTCATTTTCTTTATTAATTTTAATTATTTCTAATTTATTACCCGGGTCGAAACTTGACTTCTTGCCGTTTTGTCTCTGTCCCGATTAAAACTGGTCTAAAAGTGGTCTAAATAATTTAGTCTTGATTTATGGGCAGTTGTTCATATACTAGTTGTCGTTGGATCCTGACTTTTATGTTAAAGTCAGGATCCTTTGACCTAAGACATACGGTGATTCAGTGGTCATTTACACATAACCAAGACGACGGGGCTATTAATAAGGACAGCACCTCGCTCCACCGCCTTGTGAGTTTTCGCTACAGCTTCTCCCCCCCAGGGATAGCTTGTCCCGTCTGAGGGAGTCGCGATATAGTGAGAGAGAGCCGAGCACCCTGTGAATGTCACCAATTCGCTGTTGTCCCGTAACTTCATTTCCTTGTGACCTCCGTTATAGCTCCCAAATATAGCACGCCTTGTCAGGATTTGCACATATCCTTGCCGCTGCAGCGTGTCTATGCCAGGAGCAAACGAGCCACGTATAAGGTACTCTCGTGTGCTGTCACGGAGCGTCCCCCCTGAGAATGTTACTAATTATATTGCTTTCTTATTATATTTTGCCCCAAATTCCCTGAGGAAGAGCTCTTAGTTACACAAATATTGGTTTGCTTTATATATTAGTTTTTAGGTAAATTTCTTTCTACTCGTCGATTTTTTTTTTGTGATGAAGGGACCGCTTGTCAGGAGCCAATCCACCCGGGGCATAGTGACTGCCATGGTCGGGCGTCCACCCCAGTGCCCTTCGCAGCGTCGGTGACGCGTAACCCCAACGTCCTGCCTCCTGTTAGGCACCACTGACACCAGGCCTGTGGGCAGGCTCCTGCCGCTTGTGCAACCCCCTCATCTTTGAGAAGAGTATATATGTAAGCATGCTAAAGAATAGACAGTGGCGTTCCCCAAGTGGCTCCTGTACTGCAGCCCGATCCTAGCGGTAACAACAGCACAGGGGTCAGGTGTAGATGGTACTTGCTTGGGGAAGTTCACTTCGCTCGTTGGGAGCATTGGTCCCGTTGAGCGCTCTTAGGTTTTATACAGAATTTTGAGTTTTTCTTTTAAAATGCTAAAATTTTGCGACACTAGGATCGGTTCCAAATGGTTCCCTACTTTAAAAGAGTTGCCAAATCAATAACAATTAGAGTGTTGAGCTAGGCTACCGGGCATGGGACACTCGACTTGAGAGAAATTTAGATAACCCATGGGTCCATAGAGAGACGGTTGGACCAGCCTACCCGAACTAAGTTTTTCCTGACTGGTGAATCCTTATTGCTCAGGCTAGTCAACAGAACCCTACCTACCCAAACAGGTATTGCCCAGCGAACTTCCTGTAACATTTTAGTTTTAGTACCTTTGTGTCATTAATTCACCAATTTTCCCTGTACAGTACTAGGTCAGGTTTTACCACTCGTTACATTGTCATATGATAACTTCATAAACCGTTCCTGGATTTATTTCGGATGTCCCTGGCCTTATTGTCTTTCGTGCAGATCCTGTTCCGGTCGCCGTTGAGGTGGGCGTGGTCGATCTAGGAGGAGCGTTAGGCATTGTTCCTTGTCCCAACACCGGTTGAGGCCAGTCCGCTCCGACATCGGACCACCCTGCGTCGATGAGGCGAGGTACTCCCATGGGTACAGGAGTGGCTAGCCCCGAGGAATATCTCAGTAGTCTGGCCCTGGTATTGTATTTTAAGTTACTCATCATCAGACGGGCGAGTTTTTTAGATACCCTCAGGGTGTCGGGTAGTGGCACCTTAGATGGGTGCTGTCCAGGTCTAGTCGCTGCTCCCATCAGCTGCGCCCCCCAGGTTACCGTCAGAGTATACTTCAGACACAGCTGGGTTACCAGTAGATCCCTAATGAGCACATAGCCTTCAGTATAAGTGTGGTCTGAAGGCATAGCCAGTTCGCCCAGGAAGATTGTTTCTATCATATGTGGGTTGGCAAACTGTACGTACAACCCATCCACAGTTTTTCCTCTAATATTTCTCCACTTTCGCCACACGAGGACCACTATGGCGATGACGAGTACTGCCAGTAATATAGCAAGTACTGCCACCGCAGTGGGGTTGGCGGTCGTGTCCGGGCATCCAGTTAGTTCCTTTTCACTGCGCAGCAGCTCCCCCGGGTCCGCCGCTTCCAAGGCCATGGCCCGAGGTAAAGTCATGGTTAGTCCGGCCAGGGCAGCCTTGCCTTGGTGGTTCCGCCAGCACTTCCAGAGAACACATCCAATAATTGTCACAGCTACCACTATGCAAAAGATGGTGAGGAGACCAAAACCGCCTCCGAAGTTGCCTATAGAGAACCACGGGGCGTGTTTTTCCACCTCATAACGGTCAGTCGCTTTCTTGATACCCTTGGCCAAGTCTTTACGGTGTTTTTGTATTCGTTTGGCCAAGGAGGTTACAGGTATTTTGGCCTTCAGGCTTTCCTCGATCTCCAGCAGGTCTTTCCTAATTGTTTCAGGGATAGGGTCTGATTCCAACATAGTGGGTTCGTTTTTGGACGTCGTGAAATTCATGTCCCACCCCTTCACACGACTTGCTGCTTCCAACAGGTCATTATGTGGGTACACAACCGTGGTGATCCTGGTGTGCCTGTCACAATTTCGCAAGCTATACGGTATCCATGCTCCTTGTGTTTGGAATGCACAGTCGCATTCCACCTGAACCCTTGCATAATTTTCTATGTTTACTCCGACCGCAGGCTGGTTTCTGCAAATCATTTGGCCTCGGGTGTCGGCGCTGACCACCAGCATATCTCCGTCGTCTAGATACACTGCCATCTCTCCGAAGTCTGCTTCCAGCAGATAGTCCAGCTCACATTTTTCTTGGATCGCTAGGTCGTCGCGCCTCAGTAGCGCAGCAGTGCAGGTGTTGTCTGTAATCTTTTTCATATAAGGTAGGTCCTTACAGAGCGTGATGGTCTGTCCGTAACAACCTGACCAACTGCCACTAGCCAATGGTACGTAATACTGGCGGGACATGGACATGGCGACACTTTTGGGTAGATTAACAATTTGGAGAGCGTCCTTCTTACGTCGCCCCCTAACCGTCACTGGCACAGGAAAAGTTAGTACTTCGTAGACCCGGAACAGATGTTCATCAGCCACCACAGGCACCCTTACATACACTATAAATTCCTGAGTGGTTTCATTGAATTTGAACGAAGGTTGACTGTTCTCGTAATAGAAGGAAGGATCTGTGAACGCGACATGGAACCTGGGGTGGATCCCCTTCAGGTATCTGTTCACTTCCTGGACCGCTCCGACCATATATTGGCGGGGTACCAAGTCCATAGTCAGCTGGCCCCGCGTCAGGCGCTGTACACCTTTCCTGAACACGCGAGTTTGCTCTACCATTAGTTGAAGATACACCATCTCTCCTAACTTGTCTTCTAGAGCGACCGGTATCATATTCAGGTACAGTTCCATCCAATCCACCTTATGTTGCACTAGTTTTAACCTTCGGCGAGTCGTGTTGTGTGCCTTATTTAGTGATCTTAGATTGTCCAGTAGGCCTATCACGACATGGTTAACCTTTTCGACAGCCTCGTCATGTTTTTCATTCATCAGAGCCAAGTCTTCGATCATTTGGTTCGAAGACTCCTGCAATACTCTAATCAATTCTCGGTTATATTTGACATCAGCCGCCAGTCCTTGATTCCAAGAGGTTGGAAGAGGAAAGGTCGGCCACCCTGGATCGTCTAGCATTGTGGGCAACTTCTTCATCCTTTTGATCCTTCCACTAGATTTTAACTCCGACTCTTGATTTTGAAGGTCTTGTTGAGTGTTTTTTATTAGGGAACTTAAGGTTTCATTAAGAACTTCTCGGTACCGACCCTTAAGCGCCTGTGACGTCTGATCCATCCAACTGACCAGCGACCTGATATGATAGCAGGCCCGATCAAGGGCGTCTCCTCCCTGTAGATATCGGTGACATACCTGGCCAAAGGTAGCTTTGTTGAAGGGGCGCCTCCTTGGAATAGCGATTAGGAAGCCCTGTCGAACGTGTGTTATATCCGCGGTGGACATTAACTTCCCTGGTTTTAACACTACTCCATATTGTTCTAAAGCTATTACTTCAGCGTTAGGGGCTAGCCCTTCAGGTGGGCCGGAGTCGTTATGCACTCCCCTAATGCCCCCTATTATAGCTAATACTAACAGCACCAGCCACTTCATTGTCCTTGTTTTTGCCTTAGCGATCGTTTGAGAAAGTTAATTTTGCAGTTTATCTAAACATGTTCACAGTAAAGTTACCTTATTTTTCTGCGCATTACTAACATCCATGCGCCGAAAAATGCTCTCCTCTCGGGCCTCCTGGTCTGTTTAGTTTGGGACATGCTCGTAGAGGTTTTGCCCGTTGTCATTTACCACTCGCCTGATGATCCCGCTCTCATCCTTGGTGACCGTGACTCTTAAGCCTCTCATACGTTCGCAGGACGAGGGGCGCATTGCTCTGAGGGGTCTTGGCCTAGTAGGTTCCAGTCCGAAACGGCCCCCGTTGGGTCGTACGACGGTTGGTTCGAGGGGTATGGGTTTGGTACTTGCGGTGGGTTTGTCGTTGGGAGTGGGCTCGGCCACAGTGGGCCCCCCGGCTGGCTGGTTGGCGTCCACTGCGGCTGGTTCCATAGCAGTGGTGAGGGATTGGCGTTGCAGCTCGTTGTCAAGCTGCTCAAGTCTAAACAAGCGGGGTCCGCAGGCTGTAAGTGGTGGAGGAGGGGAGCTCCCGCTGGCCCGTTCCCCTCCGGTGGGGTTGGCGCGTGTTGACCGGGTGCTACCTCCACTTTTAGTCCTGGAGCGGCGACGGTTAGCTGTTCCCCTCCCGATCGCCTTTCCAGAATGGGCAGAGGTCGGCCGCCTCGTTTTGTTTGTAGGCTGGTACTTTCCCTGACGCATTTAGAGTTTTGTGTGGTCCTTTGAATAAAAGGAGCTACCTGAGTTTTAATCTCAGCTAACTGTTTGTTTGATTTTGGCACATCTAGTCCTACTGTTCTCCTAATTTCGTCAACAGTCTCAAATAGTTGGAACAGTGGTTGCGTAAGGTCCCAGAACCAGCCGGCCTGTATCTGCACTGGTTGGTTGACCGCTTCTTCCTTCTGAACCGGCTTGGCCAACGCCTTTAGCCTTGGCTCGGGCTCCGCGTCACTCACCTCAGATAAATTGTAGAAGTCTTTCTCTGCTGTCTTCTTTTTGGCTGGAGCCGATTTGGCGGACCTCTTGGCTCCGCCTGTGGTCGTTCTGGTGGGCCGCCGGGCTGGTGTCCTTGGCTTCTTTCGGGCAATCCCGGCGTCGGTCGAGTCCGGACGGACACCGCCCCGGCCCGGCCAACTCCACCGCCTAAGGGTCTGAGCCGGTTGTTTTCTAACACTCTCCTTCTCGGCTGCCTTTTCTTTCATTTGGTAAAATCCTAAAAGAATGGCCCAACGAACCTTCCTTTGGTAGGCAGCACCCTCTGGTGGGGCCGGCTAATCCGTTTCATTCTCAGGGGGACGATGATTCTTCCCTCCGTGTCCGCAGGGAAAGTAGTAGTTCCCTTTGGATTGCTATGTGGCCGGAGGGCTAGACAGTTCCCCATAAGTCGGTGGATCAGTGTCCCAGCTAAGTTCTCTTTCTGCTCCTTCCAGGAGAAGTCGGAAGTTGAACAATTTCTATCTCCAACTTCTGTTCAGAGACAGAATCAATTTCTATCTCCGCTTCCTCCCAGGCCAGGTTGCGCGCACAATCACCTGCAGCAGAGGTGACCGTCTAGGAGCAGAGTTGCGGACCGACTGGTGGGTCGGCGCGGATCCACGAAATTATAACCGATCCGCTTGTCCATGCTGTCTCCATATTTGGAGCTGTATCTTGTTTCAGGTGGGGGGGAACGCTTGCATCCGGTCCCAAGAGATGACGCCCAACCACTGGCAGCTCCCCTGGTGTGCGCACCCCCCCTTTTCTGCCACGCCCCCTGGGCGCGGCGAGGTGGTCGTGAGGTGGACCACCTGTTCCATTAGCGCTGACGCTAACGGTGCCGCTCCGCCGAACCTTTATTTTCACAGGGCGGCTAAATTTCCTGCATTAATCATCCATGTCGTCGCTCTCTCCGCCGTTGGACAGAGCGACGTAGTTAGGGCGGCGGTTCCGACGTAGGTTATAGCCACCTTTCGTCGGGACATGGTCCTTTACTGTTTTTCCTGGGCTCTGTTCCGACGTATCCAAGATCGGCACATCACCGCAGGGTAGTTTTATGGGCTTGTTGTTGCCTGGAGGGGATCTCCCCTCCAACGGCTGGTTTTTGCCCCTTCGTTTAGCTCGTTTGCGTTTCCTCTGTCCATTATCGCCAGCTGTTCCCCGTTCACAGGCGGCTTTATTAGGGACAAAGGATAAGTTTGTGGACAGCGTGGTGTCCACACTGGTGCCCTGACCATCAGTGATTTGCCCATCCGTTTCTGCTAAATCAGTGGGACTTGGACCAGGTTTTTGTGTAGGTACCTTCCTGGCCATTGGAATTGCATCATGCTCACGGGGACCGGTCGTTCCCGTTGAGTTTTCAGTCTCAGCACCCCTTATTTCGCCATCTTCCTCAGCGATTTCACCCGTCGGAGTGTGATGCAATTCAGGGTTTCGGTCAGGATCTGCCCCTTTTGAGTTAGTGATTTTCGCTTCTCTCACCAGTTTGGGAATGTTATGAGGGACAGCGGGAGACCAGGGCCCATGTGCAGGTTTGAGTTTTGAAATGTTTACTAGATGTGGGACCTGTTTTCCAGTTTTTAAAGACACTAGTCTAACAAGGTGGTCTCCTTTTGTTTCAATTACCCTGAATGGCCCAGTATACCTGTTTGAGAACTTAGACGCTTTATTTTCACTAGCTAAAGGGTCGTACATGTATACCATATCACCTTCGTACATCTGGGTGGGCCGCGCCCGCTCATCAATTCGCAGTCTCAGATCTTTTTCGTAGTTTTGAACTACTCTTTCAGCCATATTCCTAAACATAGCAATATTATCCTTGGTTTGCATGAAAAACTCGCAGTCGTTCAGCGTTTCAGGAATTGTTCCTTGCTCAGGCATTCCCATACTGATTGGATCTCTGCCAAACAGCAGGGTGTGCGGGCTGTATCCCGACCGTACACTGATTGTGGATCTAACTGTCCATAATGCAATGGGAAGTAGATCGACCCAGTTACAGTGATCGTCAGGGATATAATAAGCAATCAGGTTTTCGATGGTTTTATGTAGTCTTTCTACTCGAGCGTTGCCAGTCGGCATTCGCCCGGTAGTGAACGTTTGCTTGCACGCTAGTCGTGTGGTGATTTCCCTGAATAGCCCTGAGAGGAAGGCCGCTCCCCGGTCTGTGTGCAGACGGTTTACCCGTCCGTACCGACACACTATCCCGGTTAGGAAACAGTTGGCCGCGGTTTGGGCGGTAGAGTCTTTCGTGGAGAAAGCCTCCGGCCAACCTGTTAGTAGGTCTATGAAGGTCATGATGTATTTTGACCCATCCCTAGCCTTCTTTAGTGGCCCGATGAAATCACACTGTACTACCTCAAAGGGTCGGGTTGGTCTCTCCCAAGACTTAGCTAAGGCCTTGAAATGTGGGGCCCGTCTTCTTAGAGAACAGGTCTCACAAGCTTTTACATAGTCTACTATGTCGGCGTTCATATTCCGCCAGTAGAATTTCTCAGAGATTTTGGTAGTGAGGTTACTGATCCCTACATGTCCTCCAGCTAAGATATCATTATGTAATAGTCTCAGGACTTTGGGAATTAACCTACCTGGAACTATCATCCTGGGTTTCAGTCTGACCAATTGGTCTTGGTGTTTGTTATACCTTTTTATGTTGAACCTACACAGTACTCCCGGTGCTACCATTCCTACAAAATCAGCTTGGTCCGTTATTCGCCTAGCTTCAATGGGATCTGTTGGTAGGTCTCCGTCCTGCAGGTAGTCTATTAATTGCGCGCACTCTGCATCTTGGAGTTGCGCGTTTAATACCGTAGCCACAGAAAGCTCTTCATCCTGAACTTCGGCCTCAAATAACTCACATCCCACGGCGGGTTCATATTCCTCACCGGGGACATGCTCATGATAGACTCTAGACAAATAGTCCGGTAGAAAATGAGTCGCTCCTGGCTCATATATGATTTCAAAATCAAAATCTGATAACGCTAAAGCCCACCGTCTCAGCCGGGCTGACGGGGCTTTGTAGGCACTTTGTAGCAGGGGAATCAATGGTTTGTGATCAGTCACTATTGTGATTTTAGCTCCCTGCAACATGTCCTCATAGTTCTTAATGCCTTTAATTACTGCCAGAGCCTCCTTTTCTGTTACTGAATAATTTAATTCGGCGTCCCGGAGAGTACATCCCCAGAAAGCAACCGGACGATAGATTTCATCTAGTTTGTGACAAACCGCTGCACCGCACGCGGCGTCTGATGCGTCAGTTAGTAGATAGAAGTGCCCTCCTATATCTGGATGAATTAGTAAGGGCGGCGAGGTCAGCAATTTCTTTAACTGTTGAAACGCTTCCTCGCAGGCCTCTGTCCACTCAAAATAGACTTCTTTCTTTAGCAGCCGGTTTAAAGGCTTTGCTAGATCAGCGAAGTTTGGGACAAATGATCGGTAGTAATTACACAGTCCCAGAAATGATTTAATGGTTTTCACATTATGTGGACGGTTAAAGGCTGTAATCTTTTCTGTGGTTACCCTTTGTGTAGCCACACCCTCTGCGTTTACTACATGGCCGAGGAAATTGATTTCACTGCGGCACCACTCACACTTTGACGGTTTCAGTTTGAGATTAGCTTTCGCCAAAGCTTGGAGAACCACCTCAACGCTCGCCAGGTGTTCTTCAAATGTAGTGTCGTAGACAATTACGTCGTCTAAATATGCTAAGCATGTTCTAGGAATCAATCCCTTTAGCGCTATGGCCATTACCTTGGTAAATTGCCAAGGTGCGCCAACTAAGCCAAACGGTACACGCTTATACTGATATACACCCATCGGGGTTTCAAAAGCGGTATATTTTCTACTGTCTTCTTCGATTACACATTGGTGATAGCCGCTCAACAGATCTAAAGCTGTCCACATAGTGGGTTTCTTGTAAGCCATATATAGGAAAAGCGAGCGAGCCGTGGGCATGGGGAATTTATCTTTAAAAGTGACTTGATTAAGCATGCGAAAGTCTGTACAGAGCCTAGGTTTGCCGTCTTTCTTCTGCACTACCACCAGCGGGCTTCGCCAAGCCGATTCGCTGGGCTCTATGACACCTATATCTATGAGTTGCCTAACCTGTTCATCGATGATATCCATTTTCTGTGGAGAGTATCGGTATGGTCTGGAACTTATGACTCCCTGCGACTCATCCACAATGATTCTCATCGGCGCTATTTCACAGTGACCTAACTCTTCCATTGAGAACGCTAGTGCATTTCTATTGTTATTAAGCATTTGCCTAAACCTTACCTGTTGTTCTTCGTTTAAGCACGATTCGGACAGATCTATCTTACTCACGTTTTCATCCATTTTACCTCGGGATTTCTCCTCAGAGGTTTGGCTTTCCATTTGCACTGCGTCTTTCATTACTTCTACAGAAATCCTACAGATGGACATTGGGGTCTCTGTTTTAGTTAGATAACACAAGTCTAGGAACTCCTCTATCTGATTTTGGTTTACCTCAGGCACTGCGCATTCTTCCGCAAAAGCTAATACTTCCTGGGGAGTGATTTCTTGCATTTCATCTAGCGGATTCATGACTTTGATCCACCACTGGCTTCCCACCGTATTCACGCACCCCTCTACTAGGACTGGTGCGGTTACCGCCGGTGCGCAGTAAGCTACCGGTGAGTCTAATCCCAGCGGCTCTCGAGTGGTTACCGGTATGATGCATTCATTCCCCGGCGGAATTTTCACTGTTTCTTTGCTAACTATAGGGTTTCCACAAAACACTTCTATCTTTGCGCCTGGTAGAGATAAATCTGATCGAAGCACTGTTAATAAGTTTCTACCGATTACTATTAGGTGGCATAGATCGTCCACTATGTTGAAATCATAGCAGACCACCGATCCCTGGATTGAAAACTTACATCTAATTTGTTCTAGTATTACTTGAGACGAGTTGTCTGCCAAACTGATGTTTCCCTTCGATACCTTCCATTCATCTAAAATGCATTGTTTAGGGATCTGTCGTTTACAATGGGTGGACATGAAGCAATCGCTCGCTCCTGTGTCTACTAAAGATCTAACCTCCTTCTGATCATCAAACCTTAACGTTAAGAAAAATGCTTCGTCTCCTATCTCTCTCCTAGCCGGTCCGTCCACTGCGCCTAATTCTATCGTGGAATGAACGGACCCTTCTTCTAGTTTCCCTGATTCTTTTGTTCGGTACCACTGGCTTTGCTATCTTTGTAGATCCGCGGGGGTTTTTCCCTCAACCTATTCTTTAACCACAAGCACGCTTCTGTAGAGTGACCATGTTGTTGATGAATGATACAAAACTTACTTTCATCAAAAGGCAACCTGGGTCTCTCTACTTTCTGTTGAGTTGGCAGATTCTTTCCCTTATCTGCCTCTCTGTTCGGGGCGATATTGGATTTAGGCTTCTGATCTGAACTTCTTTCACCCTTCTGGTTTTCGTACCTATCTTTTCTCTCATAACCTTGCTGTTTAAAGTTACCACCACTCTGGGGAGTCCCGCTTTGCCCCGGCTTTGGTTTCTGAAACCATGGAGCGGCCTCCAGTCGGGCCAGCACCACTCCAAATCGTTCGGAGATGGAGTTTAGGGCCGCGGTCTCCTCTGATTCTTGGCCTCCAGCCAATTCGCTCACTGCATTTGATATTTTAGTTCCCCCTTTGCCTTTGTCCAACGATTCTAACCTCGTTGCACAATCCACCGCTTCGGTGAAAGACTTAGGGTCCAGTATGGCTACTTGTCTGGCTACGCCCTGTTTTAATCCTTCTAAAAACACAGCTAACATCATGCTTTCACTCGCCTCTGCTTTCACTTGCTTTTGTTTCAGAACACCTGCAAATTCGATCACGCTCTGGTCTTTCCCTTGTTTAAGGCCACAGAACTCTGCGTGTTTCTGCCACTTTGCCCTTCGATCACCGAAGATCTTGGTCATTTGGGCTTCTAGTTTCTCAAACGAGTCTTTCTCACTTTCAGCTAACGCTCCTGCCCAGTCGTCGGCCCTTCCTTTTAGGCCTAACAGCGCCATATTCAGGAGATGGGCGTCCGACCAGTCATAGATAGCTTTCAGTCGTTTTAATTCCCTGAAATACTTTTCTATTTGCTCGTCTTCCTTTCCACTAAACCACGGTAACCTAATGTTTGGTCCCCTTTGGTGACCACTGTGAGTCGTTTCACGCACTGGCGCTGGTGTTTGCCCCAGTGCCTGGCTCAACCGTGGTAGAATTTCCCAAATATTTGGTTGATTCGGTGGGTTTGGAGGGTTGTTCTGACCTGGTGGGCCCGGTGGACCTGGCGGTCCGGGCGGCGGAGGGTTCGGTGGGTTTGGGGGGTTGTTGGGTTGGTTAAGGAAAGGATTGTTGTTCTGGTTCGGGGGAGGGTTATTGGGTCCTGGTGGATTTACTTGGTTATTTTGGCCGGCTGGGGCTTGCTGACCCTGCTGGTTAGCCGCTCCTCCTCGGCCTGCGTTAAGATTGGCTGCGAGTGCCATCGCCTGCAACAGGTGAGGGAGCAGGTTTTGATCGACCCCACCTCCCGCTGGCTCGGCCCGGCCGGGCTGTTGGCCTGGTTGGCCTCCCCCATCATTTTGTTGCAGTGCGTTAAGGTTTACCCCAGGATTAGGCTGCTGTATTCCCGGATTCACACCACCATTTCCCCCTGCACCGGGTTGCTGGAGTCCCCCAGGGTTTATTCCCAGATTGGGCTGATTCGGAGGGAGATTATTAATAGGGTTTTGAGGAGGGTTATTGAGAAGGTTTTGAGGAGGGTTATTGAGAAGGTTTTGAGGAGGGTTATTGAGAAGGTTTTGCTGAGGGTTAGGCCCTTGTGGGTTGGCCTGATTACCTTGGTCTCCCTGGACCTGCTGATTAAGAGGAGGAATAAGTCCTTGAGGGTTGGCCTGATCGTTCTGGCCCCCTTGAACTTGTTGATTAAGAGGAGGAATAGCCCTCTGAGGGTTGGCCTGATTATCCTGGCCTCCTTGGGCCTGTTGGTTAAGAGGAGGGTTGGCCTGATTATCTTGGCCCCCTTGGGCCTGTTGACCCTGTTGGTTTCCCCCTCCTCCTTGACCTGCCTGTATAGGGGCTCCCATTGCCTGCCTTATAAAAGGGTACAACATATTTTGTTGTATGGGCCCAAGGTCTATCCCGCCTCCTGCCGGCGCGCCTCGGCCCGGCTGCTGGATTAGTATCTGGCCATTCCCATTGTTTTGTTGGGGTCCCCCAGGGCCCATCCCACGGTTAGGAGGCCCTGCCCCCAGATCTACACCCCCAGCTCCCCTTTCATCGGGTTGTTGGCGTTGATCTCTTTCCTCTCTTTCTTCTACTAGATCCATCAAAGGAACGCCTCCTTCCGCCATATTATTTTCGTGGAGGTTTTGTATATCGTGATCGTCCCACTGTTCTTTCACAGGTATTTCCTCTACACTAATTTCGTCCTCACTTTCAAGTTTAGCTTTCTTACCTGTGTCTAAACCGTCCTCAGTAATAAGTTCGTATGAAGACGAGGTTGATCTATCTTCTCTAGCTAATTTTCTATCAGGACTACCTTTTCTGACACTCGCGATAGCTTGTTCTAATTCTCTATCTTCTTCTTCGTCTTCACTTTCGTATTTATCATACAATTCTTGAGTTGAAGTATTAAAATCTGGTGCTTTAAGCGTTACATTTTCCTCACTATCCTGATCGCTTAGCCTTTCTAAATCTATGTGCTTTTCGGGGCCTGTGTCTGCCCACTGCTTTAATATTTCGGCTGGATCAAAGGCCTGAATTCCCGCTCTTTTACCAGCTTGGTCTAGGTTCGTTTCTACACCGTAGGTTAATCGATAGGGTTGTAAATTGCCTACTTTCTCGCTGTTTCCCTCTGCTTCCCTTCCCACTCCCCTTTCCCTTCCCACTGTTTTTCCCTTAGCTACAGTGGAATAAGGAATGGACGCCCCCGGGTTGGGGTGAGTTGGTGTTACCAGTGGGTGACTGGTAAACTCAAGTCGTTGGGGTAATGGACAGGTGAGAGAGCTCCCATCAGGTAGGATTACCGGATTTTCGGGGCGTTTTCCCCCTGATGGGCTGGAGTTATCCGCGGTGTTTTGTCGTTGTTTTAGGCTTCCTGAAGAAAATAGGTTATCTCCATTGGAAACTTCCTGTTCGCCTTCACCTCCCGCTGCGGGCAGTAAAGGATAAGGAACACTTTGATTACACCACAGATTGTTCACATCAGATACACAGGTGGATTGAGAGCTAGTACCAGTTTCGTGGTCCGTAGGCGGTACGTACCCTGGGTTCCAATATTGCTTATATTCCGTGAGACGGTTCTTCCCTTCAACTCGTCCCGAGTGTGTTAGGGTTTCAAGTCCTTCGTCAAGAACCGGCCTATCTTTGGACCCTAGGTGCCAGGGAAATGGTTTACCTCTGCCACGGGTTTGGTAATTTTGTGCACCTTCGGGGCAGAGCTGCTTGGGTCTGGCTGCGACCTCCTGTCTCTGTGCCTCCCCGTCTAAGGGATTACCTACCAGGTGGCGGTTTTCCACATTCCCTGTATATGATGTTGACACATCGTGTCCTGCGGGCCGCAAAGATTGAGGCTTGGGGTTAGAGGAAGCCTCAAAGTCACCGGTGGCTGACATCAAGGATGAGCAAAACGGCACAAGTCATGTTTCGGGTATCTCCACCAAATGAACTATTGTTAATGTTTGATTTAAGACTGCGTAAGATTCGTGTATATCCAAGTCTTCATGAGTTGCTTTCCAGAATGTCTGAGTAATTCAGACTGCGTTTAAAGTTTGTCCATTCACTTCCCAATAGTTCAAAAGAAATGAACGATGAGGGAGCTTCGTAATATGAAAGGGTTTTTATTCAATAAACATCTCATCCCGAGTCAAAGCCACCATGTATAAGTCTTCATCAGTCCACCTCCCGTCTCCTATAAGCAATCAACCACATTTAGAACACGAGTTGCTCCAACACCTTCTAGACCATTCTGGTATTCAGCTCTAACACAATCCTATGTCCGAGGTAATGGATAATGGTAAACTCCAGTCTGTTACACGGAGTCGATGTATTTACTCCAGGTATAACTCCTTGGTTAGACATGTTTCTTCTAACCAACTAACTCACTAACTGCTCACTAACTGCTCGCTCCCTACCTTGCAACGCCTTTTATACTGGTTAACAGGTGGCGCTAGGAGCGTAAAATGTCTCCTCTAAGAGTAGACTAGAAGTAGACTTGCTAAGCCTGATCCGTGTTGGATTATATATCATAACAATGTATTAAAAGTACTAAGCCATTAGTACATCATAATGGTAGGACAAAGAGAGGTGGTCGGGTGAGCCGGGGTCAGGGCTGGGCCGGCCACAGGGCGGGGTGTAAGTGGCCACTCCGGGCAGGGCTAAGTGCGCCCACTTAAGGAGGTCGGGATTAACGGGGACAGGGGGACCGTGGAGGGCTGTCAGGGCCCCGTGATGGACGGCCACAGGGCCGGGATTTATGGGGCTAGATGAGCCACCTCTGTCAGGGCTGTTGGTTTACTGCCCTTAAACTAGGGTTGAAATTAATTTACTTAACATTCCTATTAAGGTGGTTCCGTGGGAACAGTTCTGTGGTCACGGGAGGAGAATTGTAAGTTACTTAAACCGTTCCTTATATTGTACCACGTCCAACCTTTCCCGTTAATCTATAAAGGAAATAGTGCTTTAACCCAATACACGGGACATGGAATAATCTGTTTAAAGAGGCAGGATATGGGTAATGTAGGCTTTGCTGTCTAATTTTTATGTAGAAAAGAAAATGATATAAAACGTGTGATCCACATACCAAACATATATATATATGAGAATTCTAAGGGCCATTTACCTCAGTACAGACCGTTTCATCGCCTCACTACTTCCGCCCTTCTCTCAATAAGCAATTACAGTTTTTTCTTTTATATGAAGGAACTTTCAAGTTGTTAAATCTTGATTACTGAATACTTGAAATGAAAGTGCTCTAGGCCCTCGGGCAGTTCATTCGAAGCTCTCTGATTCTGCTGACAAAAATGTCGTTCAGTTACATTCCCTTTATTTGACCCTTCTGCCGCGATGCATGCACTTAACACAGAGTTGATACTGTGTGCACCAGACATTCAGGTCCAATCTTCTCCTCAGGAGATAATTCATCATGATTTAATTAAAACAAACGGCGTCCTTAACCACCCCTCACAATCATGTCAAACCCTATACATCATGGTTATATAGCAGCCACAGGCAAGAGATACCTTTAGTTTTATACTGAGCAAAAACAGAAACCACCACGTCCATCGCTCATTACAGGTTCCCTGTGTCAAATTGGGTCGGACTGAACCAACAATTAACTAACAGCCAGCTTCAACCCAGACAAAGTGCGCAATGATTTGTGTAGGTAATTAGCGCGTTTTCTTGTTTAAGCGTTTTCAGTCCGACCAAAAGGTGCCTACCTCTCTCTGCCCCCGGGGGTGGTGGCGCCAACTGGGATTCTGACAGTGACCGTGAAGTTGACAATGTTTCAAATTCTGGTTCGTATTCTGGAGCACCCTCGGGTTCGGTTATGCATAAAGAGCCGGTGTGTATGATGAAACAAGGTACTCAACGTGTATAGTGAGGTTGGGAGGGAGGGGGGCTCGCCTTCTAATAAGGTAAGGCCTACCACATACCTTGGACAACCCTCACCACCAACACTAGGCTATATAGTGAAGTCCAAAGGTTAGGGTTCTATTCTCACACCCAACAACTGACGTAGTGCAGATACCCATCTGTACTATGGTGTGTATTCAGACAGGTCTGTGGACCAGCCTGACTTCACCATGCCCTTTATAGTGGTACGCCCTGTCTGAGGGCACCCAGTGAGGTGCGAGGTGTACCGGGTGGGATGTGTTTGATAAGAGTAGGGAGGGGGGTAATTTGGGAAATCTAATGTTGTCGGTCGACCTCTTTTTGATAAAGGAATATTCAACCCTGAAATTGTAGCCTACTGTACCGGGCTCTGACTGGGAGACCTGATCTGAAGATCAGCTTACTTCGATATCTAAGTTCACGGTCTTGTACGAGTTAAATGATATCCGGGATCCTAGAAACCTACGAATCATTAATAATTCTAAATATCAATACCTCTATATATCACAGAAATTCAATAGTTCTGAAGGAATAAATTGTTTTTTGTTATAACGATTATCACAATACATTATTTGCTGTGGCTTTATTAAATGAAATAAATTAATTTTGAAATCTCAATCTTTAGACATTCACATTAAGGCCCCCCTGATCTCCCCCCCCCCCCCGGCCCATACCCCTGTATACAAGTCGATCCTGACATGCTAGATTGATGCCCCGCTCACATGCTACATGCTATTACATGCTGCCCTAATGGGGCGGGGTCAGAGGTCACGGCCCCCGGGCCGCGCGCTGCACCCTGGGAGCTGATAACGTCAGGTCTTTCCGCCTCCATGACCAGTAAAGGAAACTCGCCATGTGGAAAATAGCAAGACAGTTAACTCTCTATCTTTGGAAGCATTCATTTCTATATTCCAAAATATCATGAGTCAAAAAGCGAAATCTACCTACAAACATTGCACAAGGGCTACGGGTGGCAGTGCTGTTTGATGGCGGCCCGACGCCGGGAGTGTTGGGTGGGGTTAGTCCTAGTGGGGGCGGGGTGGGCTGTGGTGGAGAGTGTGCCCAGTGAGGTGTGACTGAGGGGTACCTGGAGACCGGCCTTATCTTTCCGGGAGACTGGCCCCACCCTCTGGTGAGTCTGGTCACCTGGTGACGAGGGTCTGACGACAACGGACAGGTCACGCTGACAGTGGGTCTGCCTAGTGGGCCCCTCAACAGCCGCACAATGTACACAGACAGGTCACGCTGAGAGTGGGTCTGCCTAGTGGGCCCCTCAACAGCCGCACAATGTACACAGACAGGTCACGCTGAGAGTGGGTCTGCCTAGTGGCCCCCCAACAGCCGCACAATGTACACCGACAGGTCACGCTGAGAGTGGGTCTGCCTAGTGGGCCCCTCAACAGCCGCACAATGTACACAGACAGGTCACGCTGAGAGTGGATCTACCCAGTGGGCCTCTCAACAGCCGCACAATGTACACGGACAGGTCACGCTGAGAGTGGGTCTGCCCAGTGGGCCCCTCAACAGCCCCACAATGTACACGGACAGGTCACGCTGAGACTGGGTCTGCCCAGTGGGCCTCTCAACAGCCGCACAATGTACACGGACAGGTCATGCTGAGAGTGGGTCTGCCTAGTGGGCCTCTCAACAGCCGCACAATGTACATGGACAGGTCACGCTGAGAGTGGGTCTGCCTAGTGGACCCTCAACAGCCGCACAATGTACAGGGACAGGTCACGCTGAGAGTGGGTCTGCCTAGTGGGCCCCTCAACAGCCGCACAATGTACATAGCAGCATCTGTAGGATGACTGGAGAAACTCATTCTGAATGGTCGCCAGGGGAAGCCAATATTTCAGCATTGCTTCAAAGATTTGGAAGAAGTGAAGCATTTAAATTAGACGTATTTCTTATACGTTTGATAGGAAGATGATTCGAATCTATCTCATCATTCCATTCAAACTCATAATCTCTAGATGTCCTGATATCCCCTCTGCACCCATAAATTCTTCACAAACCTAGACTAAAGGATTGAATACCATGTTTGGCATCAAACTGACTCCGTGACTTTGGGTCCCTTCCCGGCTGTTCTCAGACTGCGTGTGGCGGTCGGGGCCCCTGGGTGGTACGGTCTGGGGCAGGGGGCTCTGACAGGCCTAACCACCAGGTCACAACCTGTATCATACCGTCATAAGACATGATACCTCTTAACATTTCTGCTCTGATTAGCGTTCTAGTCATAAACCTCACATGCAGAGGATTTCATAAAACAGTATTCTTTTAAAGATTGTTTTTATTGGGGTTTTGTCTAGAAAGGTCTAAGACTTTCCTTTAGGTTGCACCTGGTCTTTGCACTTTATTTTAACCTAGCAGCTCGTGTCTTTGTACACCATAAACCGTTTGATTCTATAGCATTCACTGACTATTTGGCTCCCCTGGCCATGTGCTGTTTTTTAATACACAAAGTGCTTGTACCTGGCTGCCCTGTGCACCTGGTGTTCCCTTATCAGATCTGGCAGGTCCCAGGCCTTATAAACATGCTGGTCACTGCACAGCACCAGTGGGCCCTAGCAACTCACGATAGTCCGTCAGATAAACGGACTTTATTCAAAAAATGGGAAAATCCAGAATATATTTCCTTACGACTAGGGTCAATGAGACTCTTTTAGAATTCCTTCTATGAGATCAGTTTAGGTAAAGTATACACATTATCTAGATAATATAAGTCCTTTTTGTTGACCCAATGTAACAGTATCTCGCCTTCAACAAAGCCTGTCCCTTCAAATAAAGGACGGAATATTGTATAGCCGCTCAGTCTGAAAAAAAAACCACCATGCGATACAGTTCCCCTTGTCCCCCAGAGCATAAGGAAGCCTTTCTCTGGGTGAAAAGATCCAACTTTCTGGGGTTGGATATTTCACGTCGGCCATGACACTATAGTTTCCCATTTTCCCGACAGGGGGCCATCCAGGTGACAAAGGTGAGAAGGAGGCAGCGGCTAAACCCCTCTGTTGTCATGGAAACCAGAGACAGCGACCAGACAGGGGAAATAATGCTCCCTGTACTGAGACGCTGACGGTGTCAAGCGAAACGTTCACCCCCACCATAACTTAATACCACAGAGCCTGCTCTGTCGGGGGAATATTGTGACCCCAGAAAGTTTCAGGTCGTCTCGCCTAATTTCACAGCCTATTTTCTCCCAGGATTCAATTGGATCCCAAGTCACCAGAGAAAATAGGGGCCTCCGCTATTGAATCTAAATATGGGACGTTCCGCTCAGTAACCGAATTCTGACATATGGAATTAACTTAATCAAAATCTGTTAATTTTAAACCCTTGATTAAAACGTTTGCACTCTAGTTCACTGAATGTTTAAGGCCTTGGTAAAGTGAAACCAAAGATCGAAGTCCTATCGGCCCTGATCTGATCTGGGGCTGGGAGTTCTTTATCGAGGTGATTTATTAAGGGCTCATTCCTCAAGGCTTTGATTACATTAACGTCAGCTTGTTTTCACAGCGGCCCAGACACCTGGGCTGGCCCACAGGGGGTTGACCCCACAGGGTTCGTATCTACTGCGTTTTGTGTGAAAAAGACTTCTCTTATTTCTGTAACTTTAGTGTTGATCAATATACATGCATGTTCATTCGTCGTTAAAAGGAAATGCTGCTATTCACAAACAGGCAAATAATTAACATACCTTTGACTTTTTCTGAAGCACGTTTTATTTTTTCTTTAAGATCTTTTTCGAGAGTCTTACGGAAACGTATATTGCAATTCTATCTACGTAATAGATCCAGCATTTATTAAGTCTAACACTAATAATTAACACAAGTAGTGACTATGGAAATTCCTCCTGTTTCTAATATTAGAAACAGGAGGAATTTCCATAGTCACTACTTGTGTTAATTATTAGTGTTAGACAACACGTTGAAAGAAAAATTATAAACCTATTAATATTAAATATTAATAACTTAGAATTTTTCTTTAAACGTGTTGTTTAAACAGATAAACGTGGCACTCTACAGCCTTATCAAAACGGCAGTAAATCAAACTGAACGTACGACCCACTGGAGCACTCCCCACGATCCCTATACACCGGTTATCCGTCCTCCCCTGTTAGGTAGGGGCAACCTTCCTCCGATCATCCGCACAGCGGCGCCCTACTTTCCGTCAGTGGCACTAGGGGCACATGTCCGGGTTGTACTGCTGGGCCCTGCGCACCCAGGAGGGAGGTGAGGGGCCCGGGCAGGTGACAGTGATTACAGGTAACCAGGGTAATCACAGGTAATAAGCGGGTTACCATGACAATCACAGGTAAGGAGGGGGGGGGGGTCATGTGTAGACGTTATATATGTGGCCTGATATCGGCAGCACCAGTCTGCCTTTGTCACGTCTTTTGAAGTACATCCACTTCATATGTGTTCTACACAGCTCTGACTCCCTTTTCTATCGATCAAATTTATACTAAATTTGGCTGAAGACACATGTATACCCATACCAACTATGGAGTGTCCATCGCCAACTTTATTTTTCAAAATCTCATTTATCTATAAACCATTTGTAACAATACACAATTAATTATATTCATCCTGGGCGTGTACTGGTTAAGTTTCGCAACAAATGTGGTTCTGACCCTTCATGTCATATATGATCCATGTGGGGTTACACGAGGTATACCCATATACCCGATAGGTGTACACAGCCCAGACCTGCGTCTCGTATTAATGTGCCTAATGACCGGCCCGCAGCACGGACCGCGCCACTCCCCATTAGGGGATCACTCCGCTAGGGGACTATTTCTCTGTCAGAGTGTCAGGAGACATGAATGTAGCTGTGTGAAAAAGGTGTGTGTAATGGTGATTGTCTGTGATTGTCGGTGTGTGTGTTTTAGGGGGCAGGGCCCGGAGTGGGGCAGGGCCCCGCGTACCGACACCTGCACACGCCACACGCTGCACAGGTATTGTCTGAATGCCAGGGGAGGCTCACTGATAATTCAAAATGAACGTTACTCGTATAAAACCTCTTTGATTAATCTGACAAAAATGTTTTCTCGATACTTATGACTTATTTTGTTGCATAGATGGCCGTCGAATGAATTCATTGAAATCTCCAATAAGCAGAATAGTGATATTTCCCATTGGGGCACTTTTTCTCTCAGTAATTTTGAAACTAAACTTCAAGGGTCGTTGCATTCCGGCGCCCATCGCACAAATATTACTGTTTGTTTGCCTTCTGTTAAATTGTTTGACAACAATTTGAGAAATGCATATAATTTTCTGAATAAGTGAGAAAATCAGTGAGTTCTCCGACAAAGGTTATTTGTGGCCACTCCCCGAATCGTGGACCTCGCCGAGCCCGGCTGGAAATTGTTTCAATTACCCACCATTTCAGAGGTCAAATGAACATTGGTTCTCGTCATTTATCCTTATTATTTCTGATAAAAAGTATCTGCCTTGACGTGAATTCATACCCGAAGGCGTCTGGAGTGAAGACTCGTCTACAATCGGCCACTGACTCCATCCATTACCCACAAACACCGAAAAGAATGCATTACAAACAGAACTATCTATCATATGTTGGTTGTAGTTTTTTCTATATGCGAAATATCAAACTAGAAGAAAACCTTGTGAGGCTCAGAGAGAAAAAGGAATATGATATTGCTGATAGTTAGCGGTGGTGAATTAAAGGGTAATACGGTGACTGCTAAGTATCACTTATTACTAAGATAACTTAATTGTAACAAGGGTTTACATTTGACTATTTTGAGTACAATTTAAAATCCAGAATTGATGCCTGGCTGGAATAATCTGCACCCTAAAACCTCCCAAACTAGAACGTCCCCAGACTTACTTTAGACCCGGACTCAACATTAGAATACGAACTGACTAATTGAAAAATAGACAAAAAGGTGTATAAAAATGGAAACAAACACAAAAACATATAATGAAAGCCGCACTTACATTGGACGATGATGTCGACGTGCCGGGTGCCCTGTTTAGGGATGGGGTCCTCGGCCAAGGTGGGTTTCAGCACGTTCTCGGCGAGGCAGGTGACGCGGCCGGCGTGACGCCGTCTGACGTCGTCGATGACGTAGTGGTGGGTCCAGGAGACGGGCGTGTTGAGGGCGTCCTTCCACTGGACCGTGGTCACCGGGGGGTTGGCCTGTACGCTGCACGACACGTTCACCCGCGCCCCCTCCGACACCCGCAGCTCGCCGCCCGGGGACAGGGCCGGGGCCGAGACCGTCACCACGGGGCCGTCTGGAGCAGGGGGAAGGGGCAGACAGGGTTAGACAGGTTTTTTTGCTTATATATTTTATTAGTTATTCACTTCAGGGTTGCCCCTGGTTTTCGGTGATATTACAATGGATATAAATTGTAGCACATACAAATCCCAAATGTAAATTATAACTATACAGGGTGAGCAGGGCAAGGGTTAAACGAGATGAGCAGCTCATCTTTTTTTAATTAATTGTTTTTTATACAGGTAAAATGGTTACGGCATAGCCGTTCTTCCAACCACTCCCTCTTAAAAGATATATTACAAGCAGTATAGGGAGTGGTCAGGTTTAAATATACATCCTTTACATATATCATGATGATCGTATAAGTACGTTCGATCTCATAAGTACTTCCACTGTCACTCTAAAAGATACCTCCCCATTCTTAATCCCTCTGTCAGACAAAAGGTATGCACTATTGACGGTGAATCTGTTTACTTCGACATACTGAGAAGAACATCGGTAATATAATAAGAAGGCCCGTGGGGGGCGTCCGAGGGTAGCTGTACGGCCCGGGGACCTGGCGACGGCCCGAGCCCGGAGGCTACGCGCTAGAGTCCTAGGGCCGTACAGCTACCCGAGGACGACCCCTTAGGGCCTTCTTATGTTTATTACCCGATACTAATGTAAAATATTGTGAATTTTCGTAAAAATATTAGTAAAAATAAACCGGAAATGGTGCAGGGCGTATGGCCTGGCAATACGCCCTGCACACAATACGCCCGGCTCGTCGATCCAGAGGGTAATAATGAATAAGACGTAGTTATTCGTCAATGACACTTTTCTTCAATTTTAAAATTACCGTGCAAGAAACGGCGAAATACACACAAAAAGTCGCAGATTATCTGTACATATTACTCAGATTTCTTACCATACATGTCTTTTACTGTGTACATAGTGAAGAGTCTTGTACTCACACTGGACGTCGAGGGTGACCCAGGTCCTTGTCGACCTGATGACGTTGGTGGCCACACACGTGTAGTTCCCGCTGTCCTCCCTGGCTACGGCCCGGTAGGCGGGTTCTGGGGGGAAACACGCACGGTTAGAGGTACGGCATACTCACACGGGTAAACAATGTCCACCACAATTTATGGGACTATGGAAATATTCAATTGATTTAGAATAGGCCTTATATAGTTTATCTCGAGCATTTTTTGTGTTGTTTTTTAAACTTAAATCCAATCTTATACATGTACAAGTTCTTCCTTGGATATGGTGAAACAGTGAAATCATCATTTTGTTGACATTCAAAGGAATGGTTGAAAGCTCTATATTATACTTCTATAACCACACGTTCAATGAGAGAAACCACATAAATAAACCATCAAATCGTGGTCTAGATGAGATCAAAGACAACCTGAGAAGAAAACAAACAGGAGCTACCCTAACATGAAGGGGCTTTCAGAGCGGGTAGGGACGGATTGTCGGAAGAAAAAGAGGCGGAAAATGTGAAAATTGATTGAAAAAATAAAGAGAAAGTGAACAAAGGTGAGTTTGTGTGTGTGTGTGGTGACAGAGGGCCTATGTGGGGGTTGTGTGGGGCGCGCCCACCGGGGGGGGGGCTGCACTCTCCACACACGTCTTTGGTACCTTCATGATTCAACTCAAAGGGGGCAGTACAAATAAGCATATGTTAGGAGAGTGATAACTTGAAGCATGGCCGCCCTTTGACTGGGTCCCCCCCCCCCCAGCCCCCCGTCAAGGCGAGGTGCACACAGAGAGGTGGTCGGGGTGGGGGACAGTTGGCAAAATAGGCCGCGTCAATATTATAGTGGGGCGCTGGGGCGAGCTGAATATGATCAAGTCCATACCCGGCGCACCACAATGGGCACTCTATTCTGCTGCCATAAAATTTGGCCGATATAAAGTCACTCATGTGTAAAATCCCCAATCCCCCTGCTACTTACAACCTGGCGCCTTGGACGACAAATACACATATACAAATAAACCAATATATCATACCTGCACTAAAAGTTTAAGTTGGTTAAACTCATTTATATAATGCTGGTGTATCTGTACATTTGTGCGCAGTAAATTATAATTTTCGCGAACTAAAACGAGCCGAGTGTCAGTAGTGGTGGTGTTGACGGAGGTTATTGTGAGAATCAAGAAGTTTTGTTGGTGGGCAAACAGAGGGGAGCGGCTTTAACTCGGGCCTGCTGCTTACATGTCACACGTTTACCACTGCACCTTACGTCTAAATCACTAACAGATATGTCATCTTCATGGCAGAAATTCCTCATGTCTTACTCCCGTTGCCGTGAAAATACCTGCCACTGAAATTGGCCTCTGTGGTTTTCAGATACTGGTCTCTAAACATCGTGAACTAGATTCCGGTATCATTCAGGTATCATAAAGCCTTTGCTATCCTGCAGGTCCCTTACAATTTAATCAAATATTTCCATCCTCAGTACTTTTGTTGTGGTTATATAACTATTTTCTAGTTCTTGTTCTTTTCTATTTTTCAAAGAGTATTCCCAATAGCCCAAACAACAGGTGAAACAGGAGAGTAATAGATCACTGTATTTACCTTTCTAAATAAATACAGAGGAGGTATCTATGACCTTGGGCTTGACCTTGGCCTAACCTGGAGGTGACCTTGAGGACGAAGTCTGCGGCGTTCAACAAACACACCCATACAGGGCTCCTCCTTTTACATGTACCTGGCCATGTGAGCCCACATGCTTCGACATGGTGGGCACCACACCACCCAAGTGGCTTACCACAACTCCCCCCCCCCCTAACCCGCGTCCTCTCGGCTAGAGCCCTACAGGCGGGTCCACAGGGCTCCTTCATCCCCTCACACTCACACCAAGTTGCCTCCTATGGCCCTATTTCTCTAAGGTGACAACAGTCGATTTACTGGTGTACTTCTCCCTCCAAATTCCACTTCAATTCCAAGGGACTTTGTTTGAAAACCGAGATTTAGTTTTCTGACGTTCTTTTCACTATTAAACACATCCCTTACGTTTTTCCCCTGACAGCGTGGACTTTTTCCTTCTTTTTTTTTACACAAACTTCTTTACAACATGAAGGGGCGTTATTTCTTAGTGTCAAAAGGATCGGGTCTTATATTCATGAGGTAATTAATTCAGACTGCCTCGGCCTGTTAGACTTCACTGGGACTAGATCACTACCTGCCGCACTCACTTGTGGCTATACTTTCACAGTATACACATGTCAATTCAATCCTATAGACTATGGTAACACAGTGAAATAAACCAGATCCACAAAGCCCCGAAGCCAATAATCTCTGCACAATATGATTCTTACCCGTAATTGCCGTATTTCATACAACAGTGATTTAAAGTCAGATTCTACCGATAAGTGTTAACATGTGCGATGTCCCTTTAAGTATAAGGTGTATAAATCAAAGGCTAAAAAGTAGTTTGCATTGAATACAAAATTAGGAAAAAATGTAATGCCTCAATAGGGGACAGGAGAGGCTATAGAGGAGTGACAGAGGCAGTGGGGATGACAGAGGGGGTGATGTATTCCCTGTTTGGGTCTAGGAGGGCACCTTTTCTGTACACCTGATTTGATAGGTGACGCTGAAAATCATTCTTTTGTGAGGGGACTTAAAAAGTGCACTTCACAACAAGGCATAGGATCTAAACTCTATTGTGAACTTTCCGTTTTTATGCCTTTTCTGTAATCCTTTTCGTCGCGACTTCCTTTCACCATATATCTTGTATATATGCCTAAGTCAACTAGCACCGACGACATTTAATGACATCCACCACTATAACTTTTTATGAGTAATAATCTGTGCGATATATGTAAACACACTGTGGGAGCTTAGAGGTTTTAATTGAACATATGGAAGTTATTTTACGCTTGCTTCACCTTCCAAATGAATGCCCCATACTTCTGATTGGTTTTCGGTCGCCTTATAATAAGGTCAAACCAGAAGAGGAATGAGAGAATTAAGTATTAATAATGCCTGGGGAGAGCCTTATGTTTCTGGTGGTGGCCGGTAGGGGTCGTGGTCCTACAACAATGGCGGCCTTCGTGACGTGTACCCACCAACAAGACATGGCGTCACAAAAAATGAATCGAGGCTGACTAAATGAGGCCTTTGACACCTCGGACCGAGTGTTCACACCTCCGTGCGCGGACAAGCGTGTGTTTTTCTTACTAATATAGGCCCTTTACGCCTCAACGCACTTCTTCTATGCATAACCCACAGCATGGGAACTCCCCCAGTCCCTCACCTGAACGCTCAATACTTTAACTCTAAACAGGTATTATTCTAAATGTAAAACAGATTAATGAACTTATAACAATAGGTAATTTATGATCGACATGCTGACAATATTTCTATGGCGTAACCAGAGTTTTTAGACTTTTTCTTGGTAAAAAGTTTTCCGTTTTAAGAAGGTAATAATTTGGGACAAGAACATTTCGGGTGACACTCAGAAGTACCGCCAAGGGGCAAAAAGGTCCTAGAATGCAACGGGCCGGCAGAGGTCATCTTGACCTTTCAAGGTCGCTTGAAGGTCACATGTAATGGACAAAGGGTATGTTGTGGCGGGTAGAGTGGGGAGGGCCGGGGGAGAGGGGCCCAGGGGGTAACCAGTGGTCAAGGCGGGAGACGCAACCTTGGTCTGAATACGTCGACAAAGATGTGAAAGTACAATGAGATTAAACACGTTATAGAACTTCAACTTGCCTATAACTTAAGTTATTTTAATGTGGTGTTTCTCTTAAACAGCAGCTCAATAATATCATTTTCAACAAAAATGATCATTACAAAACATTGTATCTTGCCTATACGGATAAGTTAATGACACTTTAACACCTTTTGTTTTCAATACGAGAACAATTATGTGTTACGTGAATCCTTACTTGAAATAAGAACTTACTATTTTGAATAGGTATTCACTTTTAATTGAATTAGGGAATGCGGTAGACCACAATCTCTGTGTTCCTATTCGGTCTCCGACACTTCATTTTCACTTTAGTTTATCCTCATACTTAATGTGACACCTGTAAGTCACATCATGCTTTGATCATTGTGAAATGTGGACGATTAAAATGCCCCGTGAGTCCCGTTGACAGATCAAAGAGGTCTGTACCGGGCCTACAGCCCGGGGTCCTGGGCCCCGACACTCACCCCAGATACCATCGGCCATGCACCGACTTTATGTGCTGTGATTTCTCTGTAAGATTTGTCTCAACTAGATTAATCTTGGTTAGTAAGAAATCAGAAACACCGTCAAGTTTCTGTTCTCCAAAGGTGAGTAAAGGGCTGTAAACACTGCCAACTTTTTGTAACCTGTATACGTGGGAACAGCCCCAAACGCTCATCTACAACAAGTACTTTACAACTATAGAGGTAAATATCATATGGATATCTAGTACAAGCTCTGTCTTCACCGGGGACTTATTTACACCATACACAAGTATCATCCTTCATAGCTTTCATATATATTTTCCATTTCTTGATGGATTCCCCCTGACACCCTGATCCCCAATTGTAATGCAGCAGTCAAATCCTCCTTATCGAGTTCTTCTTCCATGTAACGTTTGCCCGATCGCCAGGTTCAGAGACTTATTAAAGGCGGTGAAAGTGAAGCCCATGGTTTGATCATCAATCATACCTGTGCCTGCCCCTGTCCCCGGGCCCACAGTACCCCCTGACCACACATAGGCCGCGCTCACTCACCCAGCCCTCACCCGACCCCCACAGGCCGCCCCGCAAAGCGCCATTCAATTACCCTCATATTGAGTGGATACTTCCACAAGTCACTCCACTTATTGTAGCTTTTCACCCCTCTATGATCCAGGAGAAAAGGGGCAAAAACACCTCGCGACCTGCTTTCACAACTTGGGGGCTGCATCCAAAATTCGTAAAGGATACAAAGGAAAGTTCAGCGATAAACATCTGATGGTTTCTTTCAGCTTTAATGGATTGGGTTTTTATCAATTGTGTTTTTTTCCTCCTCTTTTTAGTTTTCTTTCCGTGTGACTGGTAGAGCCTATAGGGAAAGGTTGGTCACGGATCACTGACCCCAGCCAGCCTTTTCATCCCCACAGCCTGCAGGTAATACTAATTACACAATATCTGTAGGGGTTTGTCATGGTCTAGAAGCTTACACTATATATCTGCAGGTGTCACCGAATACAAAATACAGGTAGCAGCGGGTGGCTCCCCTTAGAGTTTATGGATTTTGACAATTAATTTAAACGATCTAGACATGATGGATAGTGACAAGGAAAATAGAAGATTTTAGATATGAATCTTTTCCATTGTATTCAAACAACACCATATGACACCGTAACATTTTTTTCCTCTGTTTTTAAACGCTTACCACTAAATATCTTAGAAATGTGATATGGTTAGGAAGGTAGCTAAGCAATAAATCGTCTGGCAATACACAGGGGGCTGCTTGTTATTCAGATTTAGATTGACTTTATTCCCGTGGACATGGCCTTTAGTAACGGGTCTACGTGGTACTCCCCCTGATCAATCACTGCACCCACCCCACCCCCTCCCCGGGCCGACCGGTACACATACATCAGTGATAACATCGCCCTCATACTTTACCCACTTTTCTAATCTTTTCTCAAAATCACTAATTTCAGCACAAAAGGGCTGCTGATGTCTAAGATTTATCTATTTCGATGTAAACAGTAAAAAGGGCTCAGGGTTGGGTTATAAACGATCGAACGACGGTTATCTTGGGGTCGTCCTGTGCAGTTTTTGTCATCAACTTGGAAATAATGTAAAAAAAAAAAAAAAAAATTGATCACAGCCTACGGTATACATTGACTGCAGTAAATCATCGTCACTTTTGACAAACGGTATCAAAGGAAACCTACGTCCTATGTAGGTGGTGACATCTGGCGCCTGTTATTATGGGATGTCAGAGGGGAAGAGAGGGACGGATGGACCTGACTGCAGACAGTACCCAGAGAGTGGGGAGGTGGATTTATCAACTAAAACAGGACAAAAGGCACCATAAGGTGGCTAATGATCGAACTTCAGCACACGACTTTACAACGGGGAAAGCGTGCGTGCATAGAAAGTTAATGGGGAAACGGGATTCACGAGAGTAAATAGATGCATTGGGAATAATAACAGGAACGTTGCAGAGAAGATTTTGATGATTTATCTGGCAGTATTACTTCTAAAATCGCCTAGTGGGTATGGGGCTTTACAAACAGTGCCCCGACCTGCCCCCTACCGGGCGGGGGGAACACGACGCCCCCACACCCCCGGGCAGGTTTTTGTAGGTACCCCCCTAATTAGGCCTCCGCTGGGCGCTATCCATATATATGTATGTCTTTGAAGCTGCCTATAAGGCTCCCTTTGTACCCCTATATACCACCAGAGTGTCCCGGCCTACAGGTAACTGCCAACAGACCGGTCGGTATGGGTTTTATAGGGCAGCAAGCTGGGTGAATGGGGCCATGTATTCATTAACTGAGTGGTAGATAACGATGGGAACAATTTGACAAAGAGGAATAGTTACTTTATTCTTTGTAAGTGAATTATTTAGAATGGAAACAGAATATCATTTCAAAAACTATCAATATAATAGCTATTGATGTTTCTCTCACTTCAGGCTTTTCTCAGATATCACAGGTACCCCCGGTGAACAGCTAGGTAAACCACTGGGGGACGCCGACTGTGGAGTCAGACGACGCTGTGTTCGGCGTCTGATCTGGGAACAAGACGCCATGTACAGCGTCCTACCACTGCACTGGATGACGGGATGTAAGCAACAGCTCAGTTGACCACCAGATGATGCAACAACTGATGTTATTATCGCTCTGATATGTTTGGTCGCATATTTGGATTAGAAGATTCATATGTGTGAGGAAGGAAATACAATATTACATGTATGTAGCATCCCATATGTGGATTAGGGGGAGGATTATAAGGAGCGTCTTCTGGTGGGTTAGAGGACGTCTGTGTCGTGCCCCATATGTAGACTGGGGCCTCCATAGACGGGGTACCCCGACACCGGCTTGTCGGGAGCAGGGTTAGACGTGTCATGACTTACAACGACGTCGTGGCCGGGGTGACGTCGGTAAATCACCATGACAACCTTGGAGAACAAATGGCCATGACAGGGTGGACAGAGGGACCCCAGCACATACCCCGGACGGCGGGTGGAGCCCCTGGGTACAGGAGGAGGTGGGGGGGGGGGGGGCAGTGGCCTACCCATACAGCTAGAGAGCCAGAACATATCAATGACATTTTACTCTCAACATATTTATGAATTTGATACGATATATTTTCTTGATGATGGTTTCAGCCCTTTGACATGGAAACACTATTTGAAATAATGCTTTATATACACATCCGGACCTGCCCTGTTCTATACATTTTGTGATTTGTGATTTATTAATTATTATTTTGTGATAATGGCAAATGACAGCAGTCAGCTCACTGATAGCTGGACGATAATGAGGGAATATGCCATATATAACCATGCCTTTACCCTGTAGTCAGTATATGTGTGACCGGTGTATAAAGTACAGTTAACGATAATACGCACCTGTTACTCCATGAGGCCATCAGATAGGGCACTTCACTCTAAATGTGACACCAATAAGTGGGGGTTCGATGAAATCTATACCGTCTGGACAGGTAATGGACGTAAACACTTTGGTGAACCAACTGGTTTTTATAAAGTCTCCTTATTGTTAAAGGAAACACGTTAAAAACACACATCTCAAACATCGGCTGGTGCAGGATTCTTCTAGATGAAGTCTGTTTTAGCTTGTGGCTACTTTCTGATGACCTACGTGAGTAAACTGTCAAATGACAGCGGGCACTGGTAACATCTGCGACTGTCGTGTACCTAAGTCAGGTAAGCTCGGGGATTCTGAACATACGCGTCTTTTTACCCCTTGATCCACTGACTTAATTGACCTTCTGCGCCCCATGGCCCCCACCTTCTGTGACCTGGACGTTTTGCCCGTCCCGGGGGTTGTGGTTCTGGTGTGGCCGCGTCCCCCCAGGGGGAGTACAGGTCGCACCACCCGGGGATCGGTTACACACGGTCGGGGCAAGAATGACAGACCGTCTGACAGTTTTCTGTATATCTCTAAATTTATTCATCCTTTTTAATCTCACTTATATCCTATCTTGGTCTGCATCACACAATCGCTCTTGAATATATTTTGGCAAAAGTGGAATATTTTTAGGGAAAAATACAGTTTAATTTCGATCAGAAGGGGTAGCAGACGACATTTGGGGGTCAGGGAGTTAAGGGCGGGCTCAGGTCTAAACGGGGAGGACAGAAAGACCAAATTATGCGATCAAATTGTTCTTTTTTCTGCCCGTGTCTATACGCCACTCTCTGTACCCAGTAGGTGCGGCCTGACGGCGGACACACAGGCCCCTGTCCCTGTCGCCCCTGTCCCCTGTCCCCCTGCCGGCCCTAGCCTCCTCTCCCCGCTGAGATAACCTCGAACCAAGACGCCGCCCGTCACTCTCCACAAGGCCGAATTATTCACCCTTTGATCTAGAAACAAGCCTTACCGGTAAAGATCTCTTGGAAAAATAGTTTAAACTTGACAGAAAGTATCAAATATCCTCAAAAGAAGAAGGCAATTTATTGGAATGTTAGCATTTGGCCATTAGTTTCTCACTGTTGTTCGCACGGCGTTTCTTGCTGGCGGTTAGTCTAGTTTATAGGATCATGCTATTGTCAGTTTTAGCACTGAGACTTCCCGGACTCTATACCCTACACTTACCGGAGATAAATCTGGGGTCAGTTTGGGTCTTTTGTTGTAAATGCGGCTACCCGTGGGGTTTAGAGGCCCGGGGACCAACCAGGACACTCCATTGTGTATGAGACACAGTATCATGATCGACCTATATATTCTACTCCCAATCAATCATTGGTAGACGGGGTCGTCCTTTGATCAATCACACCACCCGACCCGGTGATTAAACCACCTACAGGCTGTCAAGGAGGGCCGGCTCCTACCCTTATTAGGTATCCCCTAACCTCACGATATGCCTCGGATTCAGAAGAACCCGTTTGCATTAGAGGGTGGAAAAGATGGCAACATTATTCCTTTAATAGGTTAGATAAACATGACCTCCAATTATATAGAAAGGCTCTATATTATTGCCATATTACCCGATTATATCAGCTAAAAGATCCTTGTATTTTTGTTACTTTTTTCTTACTTACAGTAAGAATTAAAACAACAGTAGCACACTGAATAGAATTCTTCACAGTAGTTTACCCAGACGTTACGGCGTTATAAGGTTCAGGGTACCTTAAGGCGTGTAACTGCAGGTCTTTATTCTGCCTGATTTAACCCTCTCCGCACGCTGTAACTCCCGATTAGGTATTACCTGCACTCCACTGACTTCACATCTCCGGTTACAGGGGTTAATCACAGACAGTTACTGTGCAACTGTACTAAACAGTTTCAAAGTTTTGCTATGGAATTAGACGACTGTCGCACATACTCACAGAATATGTGTCATGCAGTTACTCATAATTATGGCAATGGGATGTGTGGGTGCATAATCTATTATAAGTAATATCAAATGCTGCTAGTTAAAATGCTCAGTTTATTATAAGGGATTAATAATTTTGTGTAACCACAATGAATATAATGATGTTCTGACCAAACACTGTAAAATTCAGGTTGTTATTGCTGAGTCTGGTCCGTTTAATCTGCACAGAAACAGGTCTGAACAGTCCTGAACAGCGCTGAGACCTCAGCGTACCTAGGGGTAACAATAAATACAAGGCTGATGAGTATAGGTATAAGTGGACACATCGCCACGGGGCCATCTCCTTTTGTTTACCTAAGCTGATCACTGACCTCTGACCTTCACATCATTACACGTGACCTTGGGCAGTGACCCTCAGCACCTGACAATAAGAAGGCCCCAGGACCAGCTTGTCCGGTATACACTACTCATTTACCGTACACTACTCATCAAAAAACATCCCAATCTCCATGTAAAGAAACAAAAAGGGAAGTTTCTGTTTTCAAAAACAGGAAAGGATTTCCAGATTGAAGGCCAGTCTCATGTCTCATATAAAGATGTTAATAATTTGTCTATTGAAAGGAAATAATGAAATTGTTGTTTCTTCTGTCTATAAAACGATTCATTACGATCTTGAAAAAAAAACCATGGAGGAAACGCGTTTTCTCCACTAGGTTGTTCAGCTGATCACGTTTCTAACCTTCTAGTTTACCGTATGAGTCAAGGACCAGTCATGGGCTGTGTAGCTACGGTAAACAGTAAGTGATACCGACTGAAACGTGACGCCAATAGCAAGAAGCGACTCTCATATTTACTGCTATCAAAACCTAAATTCAAGAGATCTCTCAAAAGATATTCTTGTGGTTCGGGAGACAGGATAGTGCAATAAGTAAATACCTTTCTTGCAGGGGAAAGAGAGAAGGATATAACATGTACATAAAGATGCTTCTAGAGGACAAGGACCGTCCCTGATATCTGCCTTGGACCTGCCTTGTGAAAATGGCCGCATGGAATACTTATTTCTAAATATTTCTTTCGTTTTCTTCATTCCAACATTTTAATGGTACGTGTTTTCAGAGTTCCCTTTTCTCAACTTTCTTACATGTGCCTTTCAATCCAACACCAGGTTATAAGTACCAAAGATATTTATCTATAAATTCTATTGGAAACGCAAACCGTATCATTCTGTCGAACCCAAAGAGTTAGTATCAATAATGTGTGCCTGTCGGGGTTACACCCGCTCCCTGATCAGCAGTCAGTATGTACATGTCCTGGGTACCTGCCCCACCGCTCGGGTAGGTGGGTGGGGTGTGTGTGTGTGTGGGGGGGGGGGGGGGGTAGGTAAGTGGGCCCGCCGCCCCGACCCATCCCCACCACCATCCATCATGCTTAACACGTCAAGCATGCTATCAGAGCATGTAAGAGTAGCATGTAGATAACCCCTATTAATTTGAGGAGGAGGGGAGTGCACGCACGGCCCCAACTCGGCTACAGCTGATTATCACCTCAATCTTCGATGCTCACTTTATTTCTAATTCTAAAATTACCCCCATTACAGAGGCATTATCAAAAACAGTATGGCCACTTTCGATTGAATTTCAGCGGCTGTGATATCTGATCACGCTATCTAAAAGATAACATAATAACCATGCCATGGCTTTAAGTAACATTGGAATAAAAATTACATATACATTGAAACAGGTAAGTACTAGTGTGTTGTATACATCTACATTGTATGTTTATAGATAGAGGGGGAAATAATCCTCTAAGCGTCATGCAGACATTTGGTTGTCATAAGTCATTAACCAAACTACATGAGAAGTGATATAATTCAGGTTAGGTCAGTCGTGCTTAAAGTTTGATTTCAGGTAAAAGGGCAGATTCAAACGTTTTCTTCCAAAGGAAACGGTCTTTTCATCATACACCCGAATATATCTTAAAGTTTATACACAAAAGAGAATCCCTGATTTTGCTATTACTAATTTGTTACCCAAAAATTACAAAATTCGTAATGAAAATCGTTCATTATGGCCAACAATCCCACCCTTTCCCCGCCCATAGGTACAAAGCCCAGGCTATATATATATGTGCTGAGTGAAACGTGAACACGTCGTGACGTCGGAGAGAGGGCTTCAGGTGCCCCATAGACGGCATGTCCAGCCCCCCCCCCCCCGCCGACTTGTCGGCCCCACCCAGGCCCCACCTCCCGGCCAACATGGCGTGTTCCTCAGAGGGGAATTACAGGCCCGTAGTTCTGGTCAGCCAGACAATATGTCCACTTTCTGCCTCCCTGCACTCACCTTGACCGATTCACTGCTTCCCAGTCAAAGGTGGCGGTCATTTTTTGTACCGACAAAAGTGCTCGGACGCCACTTCTTGCTCTGTCCCGCCACAGAGTGAACTAACAAAGAAATGTTGTTGGGCGTCGGGTATTGTAGTTGAATTTGCTAACTGCGATAAGTACGATCTGATATAAAACGTTATCACGTAGGAACCGCCCTTTTTTTGGTTGCAAAATTATGTGTTTTCAACTTTCAATTTTCTTCTTCTTGTAACTAACAAGCTTTAAAACTAACCATCGACATGGAAAAGAAAATTGTTTGTTTGTTTGTGGGGTTAGTTTAACGTCTGGCCAACCCTTCAGGGTTCTTTTACCAGACTGCACAAGGTAAAGCCTTTCAGCTAGTTTTACGCCACCGGGGCAGTGACCGAATCTATGAAATGAGGTGCCTATCTGTAGCAGTGGGACCCAATGTCCTCTTTATAGTGCTGCCACACTGAGATATCATGTCATAGGCCCACACAATACCCCAGCCAGTCACATTATACTGAACAGAAAACAGAGAAATAATCTTAGCCCTTTATGTGGCCCTTGATGTCCCAATGTCGCATGTGGAATCTAAGAAACGACCCTGTCGCCCTGTCGAATAATAGCCATGTCGCCCTGTTGAATCTAAGAAATGACCATGTCCCATGTCACTAGTGTCTAAAATGGCCATGTCGCCATGTCGAATTTAGGGGTCTGGGGCCATCTTTATCAATGATTACGACCTTCACTGTAAAATTCAGATATCTTCAGATAAAAAAAAATCAAACTCTGATCTCCGACGCCATCACCGGGGTCCTGAATTGACCAGTCCGCCCGTCAACGGTCCGCCTGGGCAGGACACGGCCCTGTTCGGAATGTCATGACCATCCCTACTGTTTCTAATAAAAACAAAGTCATGAGGCAAGAAACTCTGGAAATTTACAGAATCCTTCAGATTCAGAAAATATCAAACATAAGAACAAAGAGATGGAATTTAGATAAATGCAGTTAAAAAAAGAAGAGATATATACTCCCCAGCGTGATATAATGCAGACAACTTGTTGTTTTTATCTTAGAACTACCGTTTTGAAGTGTCCTGAACAACACTGGTAAATTTCCCGGATTTTGAGGACATCCAAATGAAATAACAGAATGTCCAAAATCTAATTAGATTTACACCTTATTCGCCGAATTTAATATCTATAGCCTTGGGCGGTTGGGTTCTGACAGGTGTCAATTAACGTTAACCACCCCCATCCCTGTCCTTAGCCCCGCCCCCCGAGGCAGACCACGCCCCCTGTTTGTGAGAGGTCTGATTGGTCGGCCTCACGTTATGTAACCAAACACAGTACTCAGGGCCCTCCATATGCCGTAACGCCGACCCGCTGTAATTAGGGAACGGGAGTAAGGGGGTAGGGTTAATCATAGAGTATTCACTACAAGGGGAAAACCCCAAGTAAGCTCCATTTCAACATCTCCAAATAGACATACATGTATTCTTAATATCATTTGTATCCAAGATGATTTCTAAATATTGTTCTTTGAACATACATATGAATCATACGAATGTCTGAATATGTCTTTCAACTATTCTTGAATAATACACTTTTCAATAAGTAGACATAAAACAGAATGGATCTGCAGGTATTACATATCAAATGTTTAATGGGAAAATGTTCTTTGATATAATGTAAAACAGATATCCATTATTATCAAACCCAATGACGTAAAACTAAGTTATTACTACGAATCCACTTGAATGTTTGGAATTTCCTGATTCAGAAGGCAAACAAGTGAAGGTATTTAACCTTGTTCGTCGCAATGCTCTTTTGATATCCTTCCCTTTTATCTATACCTCTTACTTAAACTAACCCCCATAGAAATCCCTTATCTCGGCCATCCAGGCAGACACAGACCGTTCTTTGATCTCAGTAGCACTTTCTGTGAGTTTTCTCCACTAGAAAATCCCCTTAGTCTTCCCATTGACACTGACCTGTCAATCATGTGACCACATCCTCCCAGACCACGCCCCTGACCACGCCCACTCCTATTGTCGACCACTCAGTCGCACTGTCTGCTTGTCCATTTGGAACTTTTACTCTCTCATTTTGGTAATTACTTTGCTAATATGCCAGACATTTTCATAATTAATCTCATAATTAAATTGTTATAATCAACAACAAAACCTGAACGCTATACAATTGCATTCACATAATATTATTATCATTAATATTGTTTCAATTACAGCTAGTTAAACTAAAAAACAGTTTAGAAAGAACAAAAGAAATTCAAACACACGCCATTTCCGACAACAAAGTGAATTCCTTGAGTTATTCTAAGAAACCTGGAGGAGTGTGTAGGGGGACATTTTGGGTGCGGGGGCCGGGCCCCCCTTGTTATTTGCCCAGTGGGGGGTGGGTTGGCTACAAACCGTCTAATGATAGGCCCGTGGGTGTGGCGGGGTGGGGGCAGGCGACGGGCCACGTTTACCTGGGAATTAGCCTGAAATTACCTGAGAAAATGGCCAGGTGCGAGGCCCACCTGTCGGGGGCCCCCCACTGCCCCCTGGTGGTGGTCAGACTGACCACTGGGTCAAAGACCAAACCCTGCTTGAGTTTTAATTACCTGTGTTTGACCTTGACTGGACAGAGGTGCCACAGGTGTCACTTCTGGAGGCTGGGTGTCAACATGGACATTTATCAGAGTAAGGTGAACGATGGGGTCAGTTTATAGATCACTCAGAGGGCTGTGTACTTACCCTCATAGACCCATCCCATTTTGAGCAAATGTTGCCATGATCTAGACATGAGGCATGAAGGTTAAGTGTAATAAATGAATACATATACACTCATGACACATACTGACGGTAATTAAAGCTAATGACGTTGGTATCGATGAATTGTGGGACACTTATTTGGTGGTAACGATGTCTTTTCACACAGCCTCTATTTAACCTAAATCCATCTATAAACTGCCCCTTCTCACACACAGCTTTCTCTGTAAACTAGGACGTGTGTCATTACCCGTCCCGATCAGCCCTCTACTCAGTGACGTCACAACTCTAGGTGTAACAATACATCGTCTCCTTATACCCTCCCCCCCCCCAGACCCCCACAGACCCCCTCACCTGTCCCATCCTTTGCCCATCACCTAAACCCACAACCCCCCAGCCCCTTCCCCCAGCCCTTGAGCTGCCTGCTAAGGAGACGGTGAGTGAATGACCCTGGTCGGTTAGATGGGCTGAGTAATGAGTGGTCATCTCCAGGTATAAACTGATCGGTGTAGAATATACTCACTGAACTGACTGACTGATCCTCATTACTACACGTAGGTACCGACAAGGGGTGGGGTGGGGGGGGGGGGCGTACTGCTGCCTCCAGTTAGAAAAATACTTGTACTTTTTTGTGAGAGCTAGATACTTTAAATTCTGACCGATGAAACTTATCAGTAAATGACATCAGTGAGAGGGCAGTAAAGTTAACTTGGCTTGTTGCTATCAAAGTATTCATATGCTTTTCAGATAGTCCTGATTGAAATTCTTCCGAACCTATCCGATTAGAGATGCTATCTCTGTGGTCGAGTTACCCCTCTGTATACCCCCTTTGATCCCCTCACGTACCCCCTTACCTCAGAGAGGAATCACCTACTGAGACGCCGCTACCGGCCGCTAGGTGGCAGCGGCTACATCCGGGACTGTCACGGCGTCTTGTCACCTCCAAACGTCAGAGAGTTCCACTTCCACAACTCCGAAAGGGGCATTTAACCTTAATCCCAGCCCACTCTCCGACCCAAGTGTCTGTCACTATTTTCCTCTGCTGAATCGACGATGACAGCCGCGCTTGGAGATTGAAACCAAACCACTTTAGATTCCAGCAGAAAAGGCACAACCTCAAGTAGACTCACTCACATAGAATGCATAGAAAAACAGGGGGGTGAGGAAGGGGTGGGTGGCTCTTACTATTGGGACGACTACAATGGTTGTCATGGTAACGTCTAGAGATACCCCAAACACAAGCTGAAGGCCCGAGGGGGGCGCGGGGTGACGGGAGGCCCTGGGGACAGTTTAATTGAGGCCCTTTTTGGTTTCTGAATGACTTTTGATGATAAAGTCAGGCCGGACTTGAGCCTAAAGTGCCTTGGTTAACTTTGTGTAAGACCCCCTGGTCATTAAGTTAACTCTTGACCACTGGTTTAATACTCCCAACCTCTCATTACAGCTACTAACATTGTCGGAAGTAATACCCTAGAGTCTGGAAAATCCCAGAACATTACAGACATAGTCCAGTAAATGTCAGTTCTAATACCACAGGAAAGGTTACGTACTCAGTCTAGATTACTAGAAAAAGACTAAGTAAAAGGAAAAATGATGCAACAAATGGACTACATTTGAAATACATTTTCGTTAAAGGTGCTAATTGAAGATTTAATAGAATTGGTCAGCCTCTCCTATAGGGCCGTTTGAGGACTTATCTGCTGCCTAGATGCATGGATCACGGGGTTTAGTCCTAGGATTTCAATTCAGAGATAATAAGCCTTCAGTGAGTCAGGTACGCCGGCCGTGACGACCTGGGCGGACAGCGGTAGGCCCTCCCCCTGAATGGACGCCTGGCCCCGCGTCCTCCACGGTCCTCGATCCTTATCTGTGGGGGGGGGGGGGGGGGTGTCTTTGTTTGGGGGTCTGGGCCTCCTCCCGTGGCCGGCGTCAGCAGGGGTCAGGGCCAATCAGGGCCGTAGTTAAGACATACCACAGGCCGACGGAGGGTAAACCCAAATACCTCTGTAATTAGATTTAACCAAGACGACTCGACGTGGGCTCGGCTGACTCAGTTATATGCTCCTTGATCTACCTTAACCCTCTTAGTCTGAATCAACCATTGGCCCATCATTTGCTTGTAAATGTCTACCTCTCAGGGTGTGATTTACCATTGGAGAAATTGTCATGAGCTAAACCCACTCTGACAAACGATCTCTTTGCCATCATCATTTCAAAAGGGATTAGGCCTGATATCAGTGCTTCAGTTCGGCCCATGGAGATCCAACATGTCTGACTCCATGCTGACAGAGCCCGTCCCGATGTGTTGTGGCTAGTTATGTGCACCAATAACAGCCCCCTCATTACCCGCTAACCCCGCCCGCCCCGCCCCGCCCTTTCCCCGGCCCTGTTGACATAGTAGAGATACCACTCCGTCCTAATGATGTCCACACACGGCCCCCAGACCCCGACCACCTACACACACCTCTACCTTTACGTCCGCCTCTCCCCAGCATGGTCTCTATGCAACGAAACAGTCACATATCTATATGGAAGTGCCTGTATACGTATGCTGACAGAAATACTCATTAAAGCACAAATGTGTTCTTCATTAAGTATGTTTAGGGCCTGCCCCGCCCACCCCAACCTCTCCCAAACCTTAATGTTACTGATCCCGGAGACCCCGTAGACCGTCCTACGGCCCACAGGTGCCCCAGACCCAGGTGCCCCAGACCCAGGTGTCCACAGGTTATTGATCGCGTCCCCAGACCGCGGCCCTCCAGGGCGCCGTAACCCACAGATAAACCTGTCAGCTACAAACGACCTGTGGTCGAGACAAATGGGGCTTATTGTATAAGGTGTCATTAACTTAACCCACACCTCTCCTGCTCCGACACGAATCAATAGAGTATGGTAGGATCCCGGGGGTAGGATTTACTTCAGGCTATGGCTTGTTGTAGATCATACCTCTGTATGCATGGCCCAGAACCCGTTATAGACCATGCGGCTGACAAATAGTTCTCTAAATATGAAACTTTCAATAGGTTCGCATTTTATCAAGTTCACAGTCAGTATTTTCGTGATATAGGCCAACACAGTTGCCAGAGTCTGCCTATCCCTATGCACTGCAATTTGCTTTTTTTTCTTCCTTTTTTTCCAAATATCTTTTAAATCTAAAAACACCTTCAGTTTCAGTGAAAGTATCAAAACACAGTTTAATCAAACATGTACACATATATCAACAGAAAATCGTAATTCACTCTACGCTTAAAAGGGCAATATATAACCAGAGTGTCTTCAACCATTGTGGCTTCAACAGAAATAAAGATAAATCATCCTAAGTAGGATACACCATATAAAATGCCCCACAAGGGTTGGGGAAAGTGTTGAAAGGACTCGAAGTCATGATGCTATAACTGGGCCCTCAATAAATCGCCGATCATTCACCATTCCCCGGTTTATAGTGTGGGTCCACCCTCCCCTGTCAGCGGGCCTCAGACGTTATTTGCTGGGCCCACACCTCACCTTATAGAGCCCACCTTAAAGTCAGTGCGCACCTTTTCACACCGTTCCTTCACTATTCACACCTTTATCAGGACCCATCACTATTCTGTACACCCAAATGATCACTTCCAACCTGATGTGTTGTCATGACGACCCGCTCGACAGGTGGGCTGGGAGGGGCGGCGAGTGTTAGCCCTCAAAACGTAACCTAAAACAGTCGGCACACTTTGGGCACATAGAGAACCAACTGCAGTATCAACTTGGCGTGGTAGCCACCGATTCACATAATGTGACGTTTGGAAGAAGCACGCTTTTGCATTTTTCTGAGCAAAACTACGAAATATTGAAACAAATCTATGGAAGGTAAGGGCTGTATTTCTCTGGAAAAGACTTAGCTGGATGTTAAAAGTGAAGAAGACCCTGATTTCCTGAACTCATCTGACGACTCTTAACTGTAGATTTAGGTCAATACGAGGTGCTTCATACGGCATTATTAATGGGGATCGGTGACCTTGACCCCTGACCCCGTCCATCAGGGGCTAAGTGGGCCCACCTGCAGGCCAGGTGTAGTGTCCCCAGTCACCGCCAGGCGGACGGGGGTAGTCGTCGGGAAACGGGGGGGGGGGGGGGGTTATAAATGTACTTTGACTGTGGATCTTAATGACCAGCAGAAGAAACGAAGAACGTAGTAGGAGAGGGCAGGAAAATGACAAACAATTAAAGAAATGACATATCGCTTTTTGAAATACTAACAAATAAGATTTCAGACATATCTACCTGACGTACTTCTCGATGTCGGATTGAAGATAAGAACAGACTCACCTGAAGAAAAGAAGAAAGAACATTAGAACATGACCACACGAGAGAAGGGTAACACTTAACTTGAGCGGAATAAAGACTTAAAGTTTCCAAATTAATTACAGGTGACATCCTGTCAGGGTGTTAGAGTTGGCCCTTTGCCCACCTGTGTCCCTGGGGCCGTCCGTCAGGTGTAATGAGTGTGGGAGTAATCAGGGCTCGTTACAGGGAGACGGGGGGATGCTGTAGGCTGATAAGGGGGGCTTAGTGGTTACCGTATATCATTACTCTGGTATGTGGGTGAAACTTGTTGACATGCATCCTTGCTTGTTGTCGTAATTAATTACCAGAATGAATAAAAGTGTACGTTAATGAAGTATTGCTTGGCCAACTTAAGCCCCGGCTCCACTGCCCAACTCAACTCAACTCGATTGTCGTAGCTCAAAGAGACGCCAGACCCTACGACTGTCTGGTTTTAGCCCCAAACCTTAACATGCCACAACCTGAGACCCGATTGTCCTTGTTAAAACCTATTCTAAGACATATATAACTCTACTGCACACCCCCCTAAGACCCGACCATTCAGTCGTACATCTTTGACATATCAAGATCTAAGACCCGACCATCCAGTCTTAGGAAAATGCTAAGACTCCAATCGTAGCCCCGGCTCCACTATAGGACTCAGCCCAACTCAACTCAACTCAACTCGACTGTCGGGCAGTGGAGCCGGCCCTTTATTAGAGTGACACTGCATATCAACAGATCATCAGTGATTGAAAAGGGCACGCCAAAACCAGTACCTACATCTGACGGCTCGTTCTGAGCATGTACAGACAGAAGCTTCTGGCTGTACTTGTTGGGTTCACCATGGAGAGTAAAACTACTCTTTTACTCTCCATGGGTTGATCGACTGTGCTACTCTCTGATCTAATCTACACCTCACCCCCTCTCCTCCTGCTCTCCTCTCCTCGCACACCTCCCTCCAGGGTCTAGTTTATTAATTTATCACACGGTGGCGCCAGTGGACCGTGTCCCTTGCCTGTAGCTCATCGGTTGTGTTCGATCAGGTGTGTCGGCAGGTGTAAATATTTCAATCGATTTTTTTTAAACTGCAAGTGTCGATATAGACGTTTCCTAATGAGTAAAGTTAAATATCACAGAGTGATATATTGACGTATATCGAGGTCAGTCACTGAAGTGCGTGCCCCGACCAATACAGTCAACATGCTTATCGTGTATATACATAGAGCCGCCCGAGGAATGCTGATGTTACCTCATGTAACGAACGTTCTAAAATCGAATATGGTGCATGAGCACACAAAGCTTCTCAACATTGCTTGTACCTAAATACCGAATCTACAGAAAATCAAATCTAATCTAGTCTATTGATTAACTGTGAGATCGATACACGTTGATAATACGGTCCGTCCACAGGTACCGCGGCCACTTATCTGTTTCATAACGCTATTGATGAATCAATTTCCGACCTCTCAAACTGAATAATCCAACACACACTTCTTTCAAATCGATTTGATAGTCTGATTAAAACTTGGTCCCCGGCTTGGTCCCCACTGAATAAAACATTTGAAATCCGCATATTCCGCTCCAGGATTCCACTATACAAATTGATTTTGTCAGCCCTGTTAAAAACAGCCCAAACGCGTCCTTTGTATCGCATGTTTAGACGTGGTTATTATATGAGCGGAGACCCCCTAACTAAGTCTATCGCCCACCCATCTGCCGGGTTATGTCACCCAGGTCTCCCTCTTTGTTCTACCTTCACTTCCCTTCACACGATAACATACTGGGACCAGTTTATGAAATATGGATATTTTTAAGTTCCTAAATTGATACCCGTCCCCATCGCCAAGTAGTCACGAATGTCCATGAAGCAATCTTTGAGTGTAACAGGTAATTGCTCTTGCACGTTCTTGATACTTTCGAAAATAAGTATTGCACTTTCGCTTTTGGCATAAATATGCACAGATAAAACTATGTTTAAATGGCATGTATCAGAACTGACAGGGCCCGAGGTGATTAGAGTCACGTGACGTAAGTGTCGGAGCCCTACAAAGAGGGACGCCCAGGGTGAAGGTCACCTGGGGTCGTGACCCCTGACCTCTGACCTGACCCCTGGGTCTGACATGATCACATGTGACGTGCGGGGGTACTATAGGTAAGTATGCAGGTAGGGTGTGTGTTCAGAAGACGTGTAGAGGGCGTAGTCTGCAGGTGTGGTGGGGATCACAATGAGTGTATGGTGTGGGCTGTATGATTACTGAGAGGGCTGGGCGTTATGAGTGATGACTGGACAGGTTGACCGACAGGTGTAGGCACAGGTAGAATAGACGCACAGGTAGGACCATGCACAGGTAGTCACCGGCCCAGTTTACATGGGAATAGCTGTATCTTATTATTCATCCATATAGAGTAACCACAAATAATATGATTTGACGTAATTTAGTAATCACTAATAAAAACAAATATATCAAGCCTTTTTTCTATACGAAACAATGCTTAAGTCTGTTAATGTGACCCATGATGTCATAACATTGATTGCCCTAAAATACAGTTTTCAATTTGCTCTCGACCCTATGAATTATTCATTCAATTTGATTCTAAAATACATTATATCTAAGCAATATTAGATTAAACAGAGGTACAACCCCAACCCCATTAGTTGTAGAGACTGTGGTGTGGGGACGTGTGTGTGTTTTTAAACCCAATGGAGCACCCAAAGTGGGAATGTGCGTATTGACGTTGACATTTTAAAGTACACGTCGAAGGAATGCAAGGAGCTCAGTTGTGTTCATTTACTTCGTAAAGGACTATAACCGGGGAGGTGGGAGGGGTGTGTGTAGCTATGAGGCGCCCGTCCCCACTTTCTTTGACCAAATATCAATTTGTAATTGTGAAATTCAAGCCCCCGGAGGGGGCACTGGAACAATGTTGTGAGGGTGCCCTTCTGTCTTTTTTCTTTTATATATATTTTTTTTTTTTCAAATGTCTTGATCCGCCCCTGGCAACATGCCTGGAAAACCTTAGGAAAAGGGTAACTTCAAAATGTTTTTTTTTAGCTCCTCTTATTTTGTTACAGTCGGCATAAAGCCATTTTATGATGTTTGTAGAAGCACATCAATTGCGACAGTATACGTACTGCCAATGAACAGACGATGACACCCGAATGGGATTCCATGGCTGGTCACAGAGGTGTTGGGCTTCTCATTGCATCGGCATTTACTAGCCTCTAGAAGCCATTGATCCCAGAGAGCTGTCGGCTGTTTCTGAGAAGGAGCACTTACTGTCAGAGGGGAGGAGCGGAGTGAAATGTGGGACGGACTGGACAGGTATAGTCTGGCCCACGTCAGGGTGGACCAGGGGTAACCCCCCCCCCCCCCCACACTCACCCCACACTGGAGATACACCTTTCACTGTAAGGCCTATACACGTACTACCCCCGGGACATCTACGAAGGGCATTGTCTGATTACTGTGGTATCATTAACATTATGTCATCAGACAGCTCACATGCAGATTTACAGCCAGGCCCACCTTTATGTACGTGCTGTAAGATACAACTAGCCCCTAAGGCCTATCTAACGTATTAGATCACAGATCTCACGGCTCTGATCTCAGAACTCCAATCACGACCAGTGCTCCATAGAGGTGAGTGCAGTCATATCAGGAAGATCCACCACTTTTTGGGGACGAGCTAATAAACCGCCACCTGCCCTTCCCTTCCCACTGCACCGCACACCCCGCCTTTAACAGCCCGCCGGCAGACCTGTCCAAGAAACCTCAGACAAATCCCACAAAAATGGCGGGAGGACATGCCGAGTCAATGGGAGCGTCCTGACGGGAGTGGCCGTCGGGGGGGGGGGGGGGGGGGGCGTCCTCTGGTCATGTCCTATTGGTTTTATTTCTTATGGCGTGTGTTTTTAGGAAGGTGCTTTCCCCTGTGTTCGGGAAATGTGTTGCGATATGTAAATGTTGGTTAATACCGGCTGATTCTGGTCCAGGATATCCTGGGGAGTAGATCCAACCGACTTATAAGTTTACCTCAATACGTTGACGTCCACCCGTCTCCCTGGCGGACAGTCCCTGCCCTCAGACTGACTCAGACCGACGACTACTGCCGTTCTCCGACCACAATACAGGAGGCACGTAGGGAATCACCTGTTTGTATGGGAACACCTTATATTCCTTTGAGGAAATAATGCGCACTGGTTATAATAACTCAACTTTCACTCTAACAATGCCCAGTCTTAAAGCGGGAAATTGAACTCATTAGAGTGGGCCAATGTTTTTACATGTTGTCTAATGACAAAACGTTGATTCACTGTATGCATGATTCCTTTCCCTTGAGCAGACTGTTTTAAGTTTCATATATATTATAAGCAGCAGGTGGAGCCTGGCTTAGGGCTGAGTCTGACGACCGCCGTGTTGACACAGAAATGAGTGTTCCTTCATGGGCCCCGACAGTAATATGTACGGCTGTCAACTATGATACGGGCGACGGGCGGCGACCACCACAAACACGACATGCTTCCGACGTTCACATTGCATTTCAATATTTCCCAGGGATGTCATATCTTGCTCCAGGTTTTCAATTTCTATTTTTCCTTCAAAGGAAAACACTATTGAATAAAGGAACGCTTAAGCATTCTACTCATAATACTATATGCATAGAAATATGAACTATATCTCCATCACAAGATATGATATAGAAAAAGAAGAGTGAGATTATGCCAGTTTTTTCCATCCAAATGACTAAAACCTTTATAATGTATGATCAAATTTCTAGTGAGCCTACATAAAGCAAAATAAAAAAAGTTCTATGTTGGTAAAAGAGTCATCTTAGACTGGGGGGCTGTCTGGGGTCATGTGACCGCGCGGTCAGTGACGTCACGCCCGCCACCATGTTTGATCAGATGACAGGGGTCACCGGGGTCAAGGCGTTATGTTTGAATATACAAATTAAATGTTTGCCCCCTCGGCTGGGGGGAAAACACGGAGTGGGCGCCGGGTTCAGGTAAACGGAACGACACCTGGGAGGTCGGGTCACTCGTAAAAGAAGGAGTCCCATTTATGACTACCGGAATTGACGCCGCGGCACGAAATGGTTTGTTATACCCTGGATCGGTAGCAATAAATAGTGGAATGCTAGGGATCCAAATGAACTATCTAAGTTCAGGCTTATAAGACCTGCATATGTTTTTACAGAAACTACAGAAATAGACAAACATATTTAATCAAGAGGAAAGTCAAGTATCTGCAGAATAGGCAAAGGAAAGCAATCTTGAAGAAAATGAAGAAAGAAACGGTGTATTTCGGTTCAAAATATAACTTATCCGTAGATGTAGCACATGAGGGATCATTTGGTCAGAAGTCCCTATCATTGACACGGTGAGTATGGCCTGAACACGGGACGAGACAAAAGGGGTATAAAAGGCCCGGCGAGGCCTATGACCCACTGTTATATCTTATAAAGTATAACAAAAGAAGGCTGCACAGAGTACTTACCACCAGCGTCTACAATTCACCTTTTTGTCCACAACGTGCAAATTTACGAGCGGACTAGCGTCTCAAATATCGCCAGACCGTACGCTACTGGAATGCTTAAACATTCATCCATAGGGAACCAGCGAAAAAAAATGAGATGGAAAAAATGTTCGATTTCGAATTGAGTTGTTCTTTGGAGGACTTTGAACCCTCCTGGGCCCCCTCTCTGATTGGTATGGAGTGGGCACCTCCCGGCCTATCGGGTTTCACCCCCTTCTCACTACACCCGCTTATTACACACGCCCAGCTTCTATTGGCAGAAAATCATGATGGGGCTCTTCTTTTCAAACTTTTCCCCTTCCCTCTAAAATACCTCTGGGCCACCAGACTTTCTCTGTCGTCAGAATAGGGGGCGTCGGGGAGGGGGCGTCCTGCCGTCGCCCTGTGCATTCTGGGTAATCACATTAAACACATCCACAAAGCAGACGAGATTTAACTCAAAACCCGCCAGATTCTAGCTCAGAAAGTAAACAGCCCATGCACTTTAAACCACTTCTCAGACAAAATAGTGCACCTAAAACCAATATACTTCTACTGGCATGTCCATTACAACCATATCAAAGTTTGGTGGAAGGTGAGCAAAAAGGACTAATTGGAAGAGTTTGTAGAAAGTCGGGTTTTATTCATGGGGTTTTGGTGTATTTGCGGTGGTGGGTGGCAAACAGCGTACAGAGGCCTCACGGCGGGCCGGCACAGACAGGGCGGGCGATCAGGTGTCGGCCTCATCCCCCTGGTCTGTTGAAACTTTTGTCGTTGGGTCTGGTGGGTTTGTGGGCCCTGGGTGAGGTGTGTGGTGGGGATCTGTGTGTTGGGGTCGTCCAGGTGAGGAGTGACCAGGTAGACATGGGGGTCAGGGCCGGGGGAGGGCACAGGGAAGCCACCCTCACCCCAGTCATCATTTCAGGTACAATTCTTCTCAATCGACCTTTATACGACTTGGGATGCGATATCAGCTTTCCCCATTGCTTTTGGAAGCAATTTTGCTATTTGAATAAACAAATGCATGCCTTACACTTACTTCTTCAAGAATAGAAACAATACTGCAATGAATGACATGTTTCTATTTAAAAGTTGTTATTTTTTCTTCTGATATAAACTGGGACCTCAAATGTGTTCACTAATATCTGGAGATTGGGTTCTTACAGTGAGAAAAAGCAGTGCCCCTGGGTCATTTAATTTCCCCAAGTATGCAGGGTGCAACATGCAATGAATAATTCCCTAATCGTGCTCGGTTGGCTGATTCATGGAACGTAAGGTCTGACTCTGTTCTTGTTTGATGTCGTTGATCCTCTTTGACTTAGACCTTAATGGTGCAAGTACCGTGCATTTATAAGCCTCGAAATCCCGAATTATCGCCTTGGGAAAAGGACTAAACAACGGGGGGGGGGGGGGGGGGGATGTATAGGGGGCGGGGGGGGGGCATTTAGCGCCCAACAGGAACTCAGGTTCAATCCTCTGACATTCAATCGTTAAGCTGTTCCATATAGCTACTGCAATATAGCTGTGTCTTTACTATGCAATGATTCATGTGCACAATCTATTATTCCTCTTTCACTGCATATCGATCATTCAGTCCTTTGCAATTCTCAACAAGACCAAACGTCGGGTCTGAGGATCTAGGGTCTCTTGATCAAAATGTCTTATGTGGTATCAAAGGGGGCTTTGATACCCATGAGGCGGCGGACTTTAGGGCATAACCAAATCATGTAATACATCATAGGAAGGATTTACATGATGAATGCCTTCATATGAAACAAAGAAAAGGTAAATACATGACATTTTCACAAATCATTTAATCTTTGAATCATTTTAAAACTGTAAAACATGGTCTCAAAATATTTGACAGGCCTAAAATAATCAAACCATGCGATGTATAAGAGCCTAAGACATATTGAAACATATTTTCCTGAATTTTATTAATTTTGATAGGCTGGATAAGGCCTAAATATTTAGAGTTTGCATGACACATTGACAGTGCCTATCTGAGCCAAAGACTGAGGCTGATCATTTTTTCATATCATCTGTAAAATATTCTTGCAAGCGTTTCCAGGCCTAAAATTATCAAATTACATGATATATATGACCATGAGATATAGGAGAACATAGATATATACATGGATTTCATTTTGATAAGCCTAATAAGGTCTAAATAATTATTTTTCAGATTGCCTGTGTCCAACCAAACGCCCGAGTTGCTTTGACATCCAGCCTCTAGGCCTAAGACTGTAACCATCTATTATTGCAAGCGTTTGCAAGCGTTTCCAGGCCTAAAATTTATTGACAGTGTGACGCCTATGTTTTAACATTGAATGGGAATGATTCAGACACTGACAGTGACTTAGGCCTAGACAGTTCAGATTGAATATTTTGTTGGTAGGTCCGAAAAGATAACACTATAGTGACAATTCAACAAATAATTTAATCTTTTGATCATAAATAACCCTGTAATCCCCCTTCGCCTACCCTATTTCAATGGTATAATTTCAAATGCTGGAAAAAAGATATGAACCTACCTGTACAGCCCGCGTCCTGAATGCTTCCGAATGGGTATATCATCCACAATTGATCACAATAAGATATTTAGTCCAAATGTCATCCTGGTTTCCTGAGTTCAATGTATCGGTGCAGGCATGAGGGGAGAAAACCTGGCCAGGATGACGACGCCATGTTAGGTCTGACAGTGTGTCACTGTCAAGCCTCCTTGTGTCCGATTGATCCAATGTTTTCCCTTCGATACGCACGCATGGACCACGCATGAGTTTTCAATGTGTTGTATGCGTTTAAGGGTATCCAGACGTCCAAATATATATATTGAAAGCATCAGATAGCACGGTAATCCAGGCGGTGAAAGAGGAGCCTCCCGCCGAAATGTCCGACCGGGTCCCTGCACCCGGCCGGAATGACTGTGAGTGGAGCGGTCTGGGCCTTGTCACCGGGGGAGGCGAAGGAATTGCGAAGGTACAGCCCGAGTCCTCAATGCGTCTGAATGTGTATATCCTCCACAATTCATGCATTTTGCTTGTTCTATGTATCAAATTCCGCTGTAAAACCATCACAGCCAGCCGGGTAACATTTCGACGGAATCTTCCGGTAGACTGTATTACTAACCGTTTTCGCTAGGTGTTCACAGTGAATACATACAACGAAAATGGGTCAAAGAAGGACTACCGAGTGAAACAAAATGCAGTTTGTATGTCTGGCATCAATTTCGATCATATCTGATGAAATGAAGGACTCCAAGCAATTTTCACGATTTCTGCTTGTTCTATATATCATATCTGGTGTAATGTAAGCCAAAATAAGCCCAAACTTTGGTTATTCAAGCCATTTCGGGAGGGTTTCAGAGCGTGACTTGCATCAGCCGACTGGCCAAAATGGCGCCCGCACGGTCACCGTAACGATCATAACGATTTGTATTCCAGGCTTGAATGTCTATTTTGGCCCAATTTGGAATATTTTAACTATGCCAATATGTTCAATATATCAAAATATCTGCGATGTAAGCCAAAATAAGCCCAAATAAGCCCAAATATGGGTAGTCAGAGCGAACAAAAGTCTTGTTACACATAAACGCGTCACAGATCCTCGTATATGACGAAAGGGGAATTCGGCGGCTAAGATCTTAAGGTGACCTAGGCCTGGATTTGAACTTAAAGCCGTAGCCGCCTCATAATAAATGAAACAAATTAAAATTGGCCCATCTTTGTTGGAACTGATTTATATATATAGTCAGTGTTCCTTGGTCGCTCTCCTCAAAACACCTTTTAGAATAGCAGGGCGTATAGATAGAACTACTTGTACGAAGTTGGCCAGAATGGTGAGGAGGGATCCAAGTACATCCCCATTGACCCCCCCCCCCCCCCCAGTGTACCGGGCCCATTACCCCACCTTACCCCTCACCCCGGACACCTCACGGCCCTCGGCCTGCGGGCCTCGGGCCTTAATCTGTGCGCTAATTAACGGGGTACAACACTAATTAGGCCCGTGTTGGGTCATTAGGGGGCGGGCATTGTGTCGGAGGGCCCTGGTCCAGGCCGGGGGTCGAGGGGGGCCTGTTCACACCCCCCTCTCACTGTCTACCTACGCCCCCACTTCAAGCCTTAATCCCAATTTTCTCGCCAAATAGAGCACTTGGCCGAAGCCGCCAATGGGGCAGTGTAAAATAGGCCCTACTCAAATATTTTGCAATGCACACTTCACCCTGCATTCCTGGCCTTTGTAAGCTAGACCTGGTGCCTGTGTATTAGGACTGTGTGGAGGGACATCTAACACTGACGATATTCTCAAGTTCATTTCGAGAGTGTCAGACAGATTTAGAACGTATAACCAATGGCATTTCATAATCTATATTCATTTCATGCACCTTGCCTTGGCTCAATAAGGTATCTGTCTACGTGGTATAGGCGTTTAGCTATGAAGCATGCCATACATCAAGGAACAATAGATTTCTTTTCGATCTCCCGACAAATCCTAGATTTCCTATTGTCGTGCTTGCTTTCTCTGATCCCCGGCCAACCCTTTGTTTTACCGGGGCCCAGCGAACCAGAGGAGTTCATTATGAAGCCGACAAGGGGCCAATATTTACCCACAATGCTTAGCACACTAGCCAATCACATTAGCCGTAACATATTGACCCATGGCGCCTTGCTGACTTCCTTTGTTTTCTCTTGTCGTCAGCCTAGCAGAGGGACATATGCCGTGACGTCACAATCACAAAACACGTCTCAGCAAGGTCGGGATGAACATGCGATCTGGCCTGTAGAAGGGACCTGCATTTTGAGGCATCTGAAATGCTGGGCTGATATTTGTCTACGAAACGTTTAGCTTGGCACAAACAAAGAAAACCACCTATAAAATATTAATTAAGTTCATCTTTATCCAACTACTGAGCCAAACCGCCCTGCCGAAATCAACCAGCAGTTCATGACAAAGATTACATGAGGTCCGAAAGGGGCGTGTACATTCAAAACTCACTTCCATTTCTTTCCATACATACCTGTTCCTGTTCTGGAACCTGACACCCAGCGAGCTGGGAGAAAAGGCTCAGGTGTTGTTAATCAATAATCACAGTGTAAATAGGCTCCACTAAACACCGCTTCAGCTTCACTATTGACCGCCACTGCTGCACTAATCAGACCCGATTAGCGGAGGTCTGGGCAGGGCCTAGTCAACGCAACTGACTCATATTTACATTTGTGACACAACTATAAAAGAAAATGTATATACTCTTAAATACTCAGTATGATCGATGTAAAATGAGCTTCTTGTTATCTTTTACATCTTGCTTTGTAATTGGTTACGTGAGAACGGTAGGGAATGTTAGTTAACTCTGTGTGCAGATATAGTCGTGGATCATCGTTATGGTGTATACAATAGGAGTAGGGGAGTACACAGTCTAGTGTTCCAGGTTTACCTTGTGTCTCCGGGATCTGTTACCCGGACCCCTGAATATCGGATTCTGTGGACAGAACAACCAGAGGGTAATGTCAATGACCGGTAACCTGAGAACCCGGCCCAATGTCATGACTGTACCTTTGGGGGACCGTGGTCAATTCTCTGTTGGGGAACATGGATTGTATTTGTTATTGGGTTTATACCTTCAGTCTGTGGACTATATGAATAAAGAACGTTGTTCAAACTTGGTGCCGACTAGTACCTTTGTGGCTGGACACTGTGTGAACGCAAGGGTCGTACGCACCTAGTTACTTAGGAGGTGCACCCCAGGAAGAAGACATTTCAAATTCAACTCCCCATGCTGGGGGACTGTATAATGCACCCCCCCCCCCCTCCCCCCCCCCCCCGACCAGGTCCCTGGTAAGATAAACAAAGGACCACCCCCTGACCCTTCCAGGGGCCGCTGAGCCCCACCCTCCATTCAAACCTCCCCAGATTTCTCAATTTGATTTTAAATACTACTTAATTCATGAATCAAGTTTAGCATATTTATCTCTTCCCCCGACTCCCCTTGTGCACACACAATATAAACATACCAGAGAATGAGGCCAGGGAAGCCGATCACCACAGCCTTATACCAGGGTCCTGTCAAGGGTATATGGAGCATCGAACTTAGATACACCAAAAGGGGGCAAAACTAAACAAATAACTGGAACTAGAGGCTGGCCCCGGTCAGACCGCTCAAGGCGTCATAGGGAAAGATTCAAAGGGGAAAAAAACTAGTCAGAAGTGCTCCGTGGGCCCGAGCATCCCCCGGCCACACCTGAGTACACCCACCCCGGAGGTACCCGGCTCTCAGCGGTAATCCGGGGCTTATAGCGGCCTCCAGGGGCGGCGGGCCCCCCGTGGGGGGTACAGGTAGGGATTAGGGGTAGGGCCGGGAGGAGGCCGGGCCGGTAGTAGTAGTACATGGTTTGGGGGAGTGTATCAGGCACCGGCTGTACACCCCTTATACTGCTACGTCTTGGGGGAATTACACTGAATTGAGGGCGACTGTTTTCTGTGCATCAGATCCAATACACTACTCCTTACTATATTAAGTTATATTAAGAGTTGGATTCCAGATTTTGTATGGTATAATTATGATTATATCAAGATTTGCCTAAGATTGGCAAACACAGAGATACTTTTATAACTCCACGTACTTCTTCTCAGAAGACAATCAAAAGGTCGCCACTAGGTGCTCCATAGAAGTGGAGACGGGCGCAGCGGAGGGGGTAGGGCGGGATTAGGGGAATGGAGGGGGTCTTTACGGGATTATCTCAGCGGCGGTGAGAGCGTGGGAATCACCATGGCAACAGACAATGGGGGATCTACTAAAGGGGAAGATACCGGGGTGATGGTACTCAGCTAGAATCTAGAGTAGTGTGCTTTTTTCTAGTTGATCCCTGGAGATTTGGTTGAGAGGGAAATTACCTTTTGTTGAAACCAATTGTGGATGGTTGAACTGGATGCACAGTTTTATTTCTGGGTGAAAATGGTTTCTAGATGCTTATGTTTCGCAGGTGTGACCAAAAGAAATATCATGAAGATTACCTTTGAAGAATTGGCGCGAGTTCTTTTTCCTTGTTCGTTTGTATCTCATTAGAAGTACAGTTGAAACAGGACCTTAAAAAGGGGGAGTGTTTCGATGGACGCCCCCCCCCCCCCCCCACCCCCACCCTCCTTGTTTAACTTTCCATAACTACTATGTGGAGAACATTCTCATAAAGGCCCCTATTGAACCACATTGAGCCCTGTATTATAACTATCAACATTACGTTTTGTTCTCCTCACGTGATGTGAAACCTGACCACCAGGCGGCGGTAACAAGCGGAACCGGAAGTAGGTAATGTCTACAACGCCAACGACCGGCCACCGTGGGAACTAGACCGGTCGATGTCTGGTGACCAACAGTAAAACAAAAAGCCACGTCCTTATAAGTTTTTTTTTTTTTTACATTAGTCATGATAAAACGAAAACATTAACATAAGAAATGTGGACATTTACATTATAACTAAACGTTTACAAGATTGAATTGACGGAATTTGTATAGATAGGACGGGTGGAGGACAGGGGTGGACAGGGCAAGCCCTGGACCTGTACGGGGTACAAACCGACCTGTAAGTGAGTGTAACGATGGTAACCGACATCCACATCACGGTCACTGCAGGGGGGCCACTCAGGGCTTACTCACAAACTCCGGGCGTTTCCCCCTGAGCTTCACTTGTGCCATTTTCCATTATTTTGTCAATTCTAAAGTGTTTAAATGTGCTTTCCCTGGCAGGGATTCATCCGATTTTCCCTGTGAAGTAGCCACCCCATCATTGATAAAGAACAATATATGGAGACATAACGCCTTTGCTTTGCTCCCCCTCACTCTTATTTGGAGTTCACCCTAACAGAAGCTCTATGTGAGTTGTTGGGTTGGAAGGTTCACGTGGGTTTAGGTTCAGATCCAGGCAGACAGTAAGGGGGTAAGGAGGTCCCTGAGACCTGAGGAGGCAGGGGAGATGGTGCTTGAGGGGGATTAGAGAGATCCCAGGTGTCAGGGGCTGACAGTATCAAGGAGGTCGGTCAGCCGAGTCTACGGAGCAAGGGGGGGGGGCACCTCAACCGGCCATTTATACTCTGCTGGGCACAGTGAGCAAAAGCTTTTCCAGTAGTATCAAGGATTAAACTCGCGCAGGTCAGTTTCTGCCGTTTCCTCAGTTTAAAATACATAACCGTATCTATAGTTAATTGGTGATGTTGTGTTGATAACTGCAGGTGTCTGTATTATGTCTTGATGAGTATTCTCTAAGCTCTATGGACTACTTTTGAAAACTGATGACGAAGTGTATTAAAAGTCCCTGTTTCTGCAGACCACTGTCTTTCATCTTTCTGCAGATATATTCAAGTACGTCAGGACGTTGGGTGGGCCACACACAGACCTTATTACTCACGTCCATTGGCTGCACGTGTTTCAACAGGTTATTCCTGCACAAACCGTAATGCCCTTCACATCCCATACATCCTCCCTGTACTTCAGCACCTACTAGGTAGCCCCCTTTACCCCTGTCACTGCTACAGTTATGGCTTGTCGACACCCTGGGGTCCACACCCCCTACAGACCAGTGTGTACGTAAATCAGCCCCCTACCGCCGGCCCTGGCCGCTTACTGGTCAGTCCAGCCTCACACAGACGACCCCTTTCTATCATTGTGGAATGGATCAGTTTGAAACTATCCCCCGAAAGTGGGTTGGTATTGGTCAACTCCCACCAAGGGGCCTCTATCTACGTGGAGTCCAGGTCCAGGCATTTTCCAAAGCCGACTACCTGAGCGGACAGGTGAGGCGGGGGGGGGTACCATCAATCAGTACGTCCCTGAGGGCAGTACGGACGGCCGTACGGCCCTGTAGGGGCATGTAGGCCGGCTAATATGCCCCCCTCTCCACCCCCTGCCCCCCGCCCGTCGGCCTTCAGGGGGCCTTAAAGGGTCTGAACACAGCTCAGTCTGTCGTGAGTGCCCCATAACACCCACTACAACCCGCCGCTACCCGTTCACACCCCGGGCGGGGGTCAACGGGGTCAGGGGTCAGGGACGCCAGGGTAGGGGGCAGGGGTCAAGGTCACCTGGTAGTAGTATTTTGTTCCCTTTTTCAGAAGTCAGAGGGGTGTGGGTCAGTCTTGGGTCGTCCCTGCAAAACAGGGGAATAATAGTCAGGGAGTGTATGATAGCCGGGTATGATGAAGGGGGTATATGGAGTAAGTTGAACATTAAACTGTTACCGGTGACCAATTATATCAATCGTGTTGATGGCTCGACACGTGTTCAGCCTGCATGGGACACACATTAGGGGCGGCACTTCGTACATTTAATTCTACGTTCTCTAGTGATATCTATTTCTAAATGTATTAATGTCACCTGTTATTTACATCTATAATCATATTGTGGTGTGTTTGGCTTCACGGCTAGTGTTGGACCAGAACGGTGTAGAGGTCAACCTCTGGTTGACCGCCCTTAACCCGAACAGGGGAGAGATAGGATCGAACTGCCCGGAGTGGTAGAGCTGTATTGTGAACGAGAGGTGGCCCTAGACCGTTAGGGTCTGTTTGTGTCGCACCCCTTGTGACCGGCCCCATTGAGACCTGTGAACACCATGTGGTCGACAGTATGCCATAAACACCCCACAGTGAGAAACCACATTTCCAATATGTTACAGGAAACGATTTCTAATATACCTTGGGAACAAAAGTCTATATATCACTTTTGAATAAAATTTGATTGATAAATCGTAGGTGATATCCAAGTAGACTTTCCATAAATTGTGTGGTAGAAATATTGGTTGGACAGTGTTTTGTGTGCAGCAGACGACAAACGGCGATAAGGGGGTGTATTGTGTCGGCTGGGGGGGGGGGGGGACGCCGATCCTATCTACCGGGCACCAGCCGGGCACCTCCCGGGGAGGGGGCTGGACACTGGTCAGGTGTCCGCTCTGTAACCCCTTGTGCACGTTTGAAACAAAGAGTTAACACAGTTTACTTTTGTACCTTCTAATGCTAAACAGCAGTCTATTTAGATGCATCCCGCTGATGAACAAAGACATGGACCATACCCTTTAAATATCTTAATATATTTAGTGGCATAGACAAGGGTAGAGGAATGCGGCCCCTGTGGTCATAAACAGGTTGTATCTGATACCATGTTTAAATAAAATCATATCTTGTAGGATTTCAGAAATTAGAAATATTTAAAATCCAGCCTTCTAGTTGTCGCGGGTCAGCCCGTGGCCCGGGGGTCAGGCCGACACCCCCTGCCCCTGACACTTTAACCCTTTGTGACCGGGGGGTCTGAGATGGTCCGATAAGTTTACACCATTTGTCATGATATTTTGGGGTTAGGGCGGACGGTGGTGCCCCCTATCTGTCAGGTCCGTCCTAAACGTGACCCGGCTTAAACAGTTAGCAGATGGGAGATAAGGCCCTGACCAGTACATACCCAGCACCCCGCGGGCCGCACTGATTACTGCCCGAGTAGCCGCACATACCCAACAGGGCGGGGGTTTCGGACAGTCTTCTCCTATCGGGAGGACTTGGATATGAATTATAATATCGCTTTTTTCAGATACTGACTTGGCAAGGTAAATGGCAATAGATGTTGTCCAGATGACGTCACGTCTCCCAAAACGGATTGTTTGCCAGAGTAGTGATCAATTTATTTTCATCATTAGCCTATTCATATTTCTGAAATATTCAGAACATGTAGTTAACTTAAGCCCCATTTTCTTCATCATTTATCATCATTTAGAATTAAGAATTTCAAATGGGTTCCATATGCATGGTCATGATCACCACGTGGTGATCGTCAAAAAGTGACCCCATGACCACATCTGCACAAGGTCTATCCGTAGACCCAGGTCCCCACCTCCAATAGTCCACCACTTTAGAAGTATATATTGTTACCATTACATGAACCTGTTTTATCTAAATTCAATGGGACTAAGTATTTGTGAAAACAAGAACTCTAGGTGTGTGTTCTATTTAAACAGAGTTTGTTCGCCATGAAAGTGAAAGCGTGTGAACACCTCTCGGTTACTCAGCTTTAATTCCGACCCTGGTGAGGTCGTGTTCCCTTTAAGCCAAAAGTGGGTGTAGCTTATCCCTTATACATTGACCAAGGAGACTACAGGACTCCTTGCATTGACGTGTAGACGACCCTCTCAGGCCACACCATGGAGAACCGTCCACCTCCAGGACCTCACAACTCCTCCACCACTGGTTTCCTTAGAGAAGGTGTAAAAATCTACCCCGTGGGAGGGGGGCCGGGCGCCCCCTCCGCCGGCCCCCGTCTACTCTGATGGAAACCTTCCAGTTGGAGGACTTTTATTGACCTACTATACAAAGAATGAAAGACGACAGCGTCCCAAAATGGCCGCCATGCGGCGTCCCTCGGGACCAGGTCGGATTTTCATTGATGCGCGCGGCCCTCCCGTGGCGCAGGACCTTTCTGAGGGCCCCCTAGGTACTTGAACATGTGACGTGTTGACGGGTGTCCACAAAAAGACAGAAAGAGACAGAAAGGGACACCTTTGTCTGGTCCGGACCAACAGTTGGTGATAAAGAACACCAAGCAAGGATGAATATTTATGACTGAACACAGATCTTTTAAGATTCCTTTCCATTTCCTCGTGTCACTCTCACTTTTTAAAAGCTTACATAAGTCAGGTTCGCGTTTTAAAAGCTTACATAAACCAGTTGATGTCCAGAAGTGATTAAGGAGAAAGTAATCTTCTCAGTGGATCTGCTTTCAAGAAAGGCAATTTACATTTCTATTGGCTCCTGGTCTCCCTTTGGGCTGGTCTCATAATGACGTCATAGAGATGTGACGTCATCACCCCTGACATTGATGCGCAGGTAGGACAACACGGAGGGGGGTTAGATCAACAGACGTGACAGCCCCTGGGACCCTGGTCTTCCCTCAGGTGGAGTCACCCCCTCATTACCCCCCCCCCCCGCCCCCCTTTAATACCTGTAGGGGCGGGGGGCTACCCCCAGGGGATGGGGGCTGAAATTGGTCTATTCTTCGGCACGATTACATTTACATTGCCACTAAACGGCCGACACCACAAGTCAACCCTAATAGACGGATGATTTATTCGACCCTGTGTCCGAATGTAGCTAAGTCTACCTTATCCCGTAGTCCTTTAAATGGCGATGGAAAGTGAGTGTTTGACTCTACCTGCAAATCTACCTTTTCAAGTCTATGATTAGGGTCCTATTTCGCTAAAAGAAATAATAAGCATGTCTATATGCATAATAATATCAACATACAAACATATATACATAAGATAGTATTCTATATGAAAACAAAGACATTGTGAATGTGTTTTTTTCACGAATTTTCATGGAGTTTTTTGGACAACATGTTTGTATTGCGGACATATACATGTACACCTCTACGGAATATCGTGAAAGTTTTCTGGACGGAAACCCTGGACATAAAGGACTCCAAGGGACATATACATGTACACCTCTACGGAATATCGTGAAAGTTTTCTGGACGGAAACCCTGGACATAAAGGACTCCAAGGGACATATACATGTACACCTCTACGGAATATCGTGAAAGTTTTCTGGACGGAAACCCTGGACATAAAGGACTCCAACTGACCGAATGGCCCGCTCTCCGGTCGCTGGTCAGTAGTCAACAGTGGTCAAAGGTCACAGGGGCAAGCACTGTCCATATGCTCACAAAGATTAATCTATGGAAGGGGAGATTTTGGGACTATGATACTGAGTAGATGTGGAGAATAAATGTGTTCTAACGGCTGTAACAGTCTTTGCTGGCACCAACGAAAGTATACATTGAGGCTCCTTATTGACATGTTGGTTCGTCATCCTCTATCATATGCCACTAAGGTGGTAGCAGAATACATCATATTGTACTCCTATACTATGGTGTATGGCAAAACGACCCCTCGCCCTGTCCCTACCCGATACATTAGGGTGCGCATGCATCCTTTGCTTTAACACAGTAAAATCTATGAATAATTAATATAGATTAGGCCTGTGCGTGTCCACCTCACTCTAGTGGCGGTTAAGATAATGCTAAACACGGCCACTTACAGCGGGTAGGAACAAAGAGGGGTCTGTACCACCGCACTTATCTCTATTCATCTAATTGTCTTATCTAAATACAGACATATTCAGACAATGTCTAAAACCAATAATTACAGCCTAATTACATATTACCATATCAATTACACGGACCAACAATAGAACCAACTGAGCCGGGCAACTGAGTCTTCTATTAGTCATGTCTCGGTGGTGGAATGAACCAATGACTCCTCTCTCCGAGACTCCCCCAGCCCTCTGTCCGCGCAGGGTGGTGTTGGTGTCACCAGGAGACAGAACCCTCTCTGACTGGTCCTCTCCCCCTGCAGCCACCCCCGATAAGTACCAGAATAAGCTCCTTTACACGTTTTTCTTCCCTTTGAACCTGGACTAAAACGCCCTAAGGACAGGGCAAAGGATACTGTGTCTGTTTACACATATAACACTCCCTGACACAGGGCCCGCACGCCCCTAAATGATTCCTCGAGATGGGATTCCCAGGGGTAAGAGGTGAATTAGGAATCGGACCCGCTGTCCGTTCAAGTTTCTTGTCACTTTACCATGACACCCTGACTCCCAGAATTGTAATTACATTTTGTACCCCTTTGATGATCTTTACTAATGTCACTGGGCCCATTCCGGGTCGTTACCACTGGCCCGGGGGTCACTTTTTGTTTCTACAGCCTTCTGAGACCACTAGAGTCAATGGGAGCGTAGGAGGAGAATGACAGTGGAGAGAGAAAAAGACAAGTAAAACATTTGATGCTTTGTCTGTCTGAAACAACAGAGAGGTTCACCCACTGGTATTCTGTGACGTATACTACAGGCGGGATCTAAGTGCTTCTAAAAATAGACACCACGTGTGGGAACCCTTTGATGTCTGAGAGGGTCTTTGGTGGGGCCTCTTCTCTAAACATTTGGGCGGCAATACCTGGTATTGAAAATGTAGTAACACTTTTTGAACTCTTAAATGGTGCCACTGAAACTTGATACAACAAGTGGGGATTCACTAAGCGATGACAGTATGTTTGACCTTGGTTGCCTTAAATTGCCAATAGTTTATTCACATTGAATGTTTTGACAAAAAATTGTGGACAATTATGTGTCTTTTTAAATGACATTTTCGATATTGATTTTGATCTGATATTGTGAAACTGAGTTAATGTGTCACACTCTATAATGGTTTTAATATTCTACATGGAATACCTTGTTTTAAATTCGTTAGCTTGGGACCAGGATCAATTTAAATTTCATGTATGTCATCGCCAAGCGCCCCCCCCCCCCCCCTCCCCGGGTTGCGGCCCACTTTGGGCAGGAGGTGCGTACATACCTGGTATCTGGACGCCGTCCTTCTCCCACTTCCTGGCCGACGTGTAGGGGTTGGAGTCGACGTGACAGGTGAGGGTGGCGTTCCTGCCCTCCTCCACCACCAGGTGGGTGCCGGACGGGTCGGCCGGCGTGATGGTCACCACGGGGGCATCTGGGGGAATAAGGGTTAGACCGTTAATGACAGGCATACATGTCACAGGGAGAATCTGGGGACGGGTCGGCCGGCGTGATGGTCACCACGGGGGCATCTGGGGGAATAAGGGTTAGACCATTACTGACAGGCATACATGTCACGGGGAGAATCTGGGGACGGGTCGGCCGGCGTGATGGTCACCACGGGGGCATCTGGGGGAATAAGGGTTAGACCATTACTGACAGGCATACATGTCACGGGGAGAATCTGGGGACGGGTCGGCCGGCGTGATGGTCACCACGGGGGCATCTGGGGGAATAAGGGTTAGACCATTACTGACAGGCATACATGTCACAGGGAGAATCTGGGGACGGGTCGGCCGGCGGGATGGTCACCACGGGGGCATCTGGGGGAATAAGGGTTAGACCGTTACTGACAGGCATACAGGTCACAGGGAGAATCTGGGGACGGGTCGGCCGGCGTGATGGTCACCACGGGGGCATCTGGGGGAATAAGGGTTAGACCATTACTGACAGGCATACATGTCACGGGGAGAATCTGGGGACGGGTCGGCCGGGGTGATGGTCACCATGGGGGCATCTGGGGGAATAAGGGTTAGACCGTTACTGACAGGCATACATGTCACGGGGAGAATCTGGGGACGGGTCGGCCGGCGTGATGGTCACCATGGGGGCATCTGGGGGAATAAGGGTTAGACCATTACTGACAGGCAAACATGTCACGGGGAGAATCTGGGGACGGGTCGGCCGGCGTGATGGTCACCACGGGGGCATCTGGGGGAATAAGGGTTAGACCTTTACTGACAGGCAAACATGTCACGGGGAGAATCTGGGGACGGGTCGGCCGGCGTGATGGTCACCATGGGGGCATCTGGGGGAATAAGGGTTAGACCGTTACTGACAGGCACACATGTCACAGGGAGAATCTGGGGACGGGTCGGCCGGCGTGATGGTCACCACGGGGGCATCTGGGGGAATAAGGGTTAGACCATTACTGACAGGCAAACATGTCACAGGGAGAATCTGGGGACGGGTCGGCCGGCGTGATGGTCACCACGGGGGCATCTGGGGGAATAAGGGTTAGACCATTACTGACAGGCATACATGTCACGGGGAGAATCTGGGGACGGGTCGGCCGGCGTGATGGTCACCACGGGGGCATCTGGGGGAATAAGGGTTAGACCGTTACTGACAGGCAAACATGTCACGGGGAGAATCTGGGGACGGGTCGGCCGGCGTGATGGTCACCACGGGGGCATCTGGGGGAATAAAGGCACCTTAAAAGAAAACACACCAAAAAAACCCCAGAGAAGGCCACCTATTGATTCTATAGTTAGAGAAACCAATCTTGATATCCACCCTGGTGAAACTGAATCCTTCTCTGTTTATTATTATTTCCAACTATATGTATCTGTTTTATAAGAAATAGCTCTGTGACATTATTATAGAATATACCTGAAATTACCTTGAAATGGACATGAGTACAATTTCTCGGAAAAAAGGAAGGAGTTAGCTACTTACATCAGGTACATTTATATCAGAAGGTCATATAGATTTAGACGCTGATCCACATAACATTCTATTTCCTTAACTTTTTGTACTTTTGGTGATGCAATGCAGAAGTATATAACGCTACCTAATCGAGTATTGTACTGGCAATATTTAACTAAAAGAAGAACAGAAACACTAAGTACCAAGGCGTGCTTCCCTCTTTTCCAGCTCCAACCCTTCCATCTAAGGTTACCAAACGGCCCTTCCATACGTGAGTGTATACAATACGCCCTAATCCCGGCGTGGTCGGGCAGAGGGCGCTGAGGGGCAGCGGATTAGGGCCCATTTTAATCAAATATCAACCGACAGGAAACATTTCCCCATAAGTGTCCACCCTCACAAAGCTTACTAACTCAATCAGGATCATTTCCTACCAGGGGAGAACCATTAGTGAAAACAGGGTGGGCGCTGCCCCCAGAAACTACCAAGAAGTCCACCCTTACCAATCACCCCAGCCCGCCCCTCCTGAAACCTGATCCCCGATGTAGATTAACACCTTGTGAGGGGTAAAGTGACCAGTAAACAGAGTGTTGACCTGCTACATACGGCCGATACACCTGCCCTGCCTGGCCCTCCCCCTGACCACGGCCCTCTGTGGACTCTCACTTATTGACCAAGTGTTTTAACACACCGCTGTCCCCCAACACGGCACAACCACGCAGCGCAGGAAGTAGCAACTGCTCGCCGGGAACCCTGGGTAAACAGCCCGGTAAATACCCGCGGGTCAACACTCGGCGTTCACAAGGTCAAACACTCAAGGTCACTCTACAGGCCTCCTCCAGGGCTGAGAGGGGCAGAGGAGGGCAGAGTGGGGCTGATCCCTGGGCGATATTCGGGGATTTGCCGTGTGTGTCTTTGACCTGGTGTTTGGTCTCAGATCTCACGTCTGGGGATCAAGGTCTTAGCGCACTCCGGGCACCGGCCGCCGCCAACATGTAATAGACCTGCTGCTTGACAAGTACCAGCGACCGGCCTATTGGGGCACATTGTTTTCTGTTCCTCCAGTTCATACCATTAAGGAATACCTGCAGTCAGCTTTAATGTGATACTCCTCTCATATCAAAACTCTGATTTTCATATTGGACATAATTTGCCTGGTAATCACTATTTATTATATCAAAGTTTAGTGTTAACGAACTGGACAAATCAACTGTAGTAATGGGCATGTATGATGGTTACCATATCAGTACAAAAATTAATTATGGTTATTGGTAGGTTTCTTCGGCTATAATGCAGAACAGAATGAAGACACGGTAGGCCTATAAACCTACTACAATAGTAATAGTTGATCGTATCTATTCAGCGGCAGATATGGTTTATTTAGAAACACGAATCGATCTCCACTGTCTTGATAGGAATCAAACAAGATTTAGTAAAATTCTTTTCTCCATTTGTGAATCGTACAAGATTACTTAGCCAACACTTTCTCCCTCAAAGAATAACGTACTACTACCTTAAAAAGTTGTTTATGATACTCTTAGTAGACGGGTTGTACAAAGGCTGTGTTTAGGTTATGGACCTTTCGCCCACTGTTCATGGAGGGTCCTCACTAGGTGTCTGATCGAGGTACCTACACCTTCTTTTCTCCAGTTTATGTACGTATCTTTTACCCCCTCCTTACACTGTGCCCCTCTCTCAGAGCTGTCCGTGCTGTTCACGGCTGTCGGTCGGGGAGGTCGTTACCGTCTGTAATCCCCGGGTACAACACCCCCAGATCTCAGATAGGCTCAACAACGGGAGATTGATGCGCGGTTGTCACTGTACGTCTGGTGACAACCCGGCCCCAACACACACCCCGTCAGGGCGGAAAATGATGAGCTTTCTGATTTGGCCGACACTGTCCTTGATAAGTAGGAATAAGGAAGTTTTCTGCATTGTGGTGAAGACAACATTAACAATTCGTTTTACTTTACACTAGCCTTGTACCCATGTGCAATAGGAAATATCAGAAACTCTGATTATTAATAATCCACCTGTATGAAGAATACATCATGTATTCCAATAAAGTTATCATGATAAAATTACTTATAATCTTTTATATGGTAATCTAACATATGCCGAGATATCATTCTTATATCATGGGTACACGTATACATGTGCACCCTATGTCTCTGGTTAAAGGAGTGTGTTCCTCTTTAGGTAAAGCTGGCCAACCTGGTCCTCCCCGGGACCTGGTGCTAATTGTCCCGTAAAAACAGAGGTCGGAGCCCTCACAGACATGTCTACCACAGCGACCGGGGGCCATGGGGGGAGGGGGGGGGCTGACCGGGGGCCATGTAACAAAACACAACTCTGTCAACACCACCCCCGGGGCTGGGGGACGTTGTAAATCAACAAAAGGTGTGTTGTAGGGACAGAGGTGAGAGGGGCGGGGGGGGGGGGGGGTGACTCGGCCGGGAAAAGGTCTAACTGTGTGAAAACTCCGGACATATGGGGCAATATGCATTGGGCTTTATCACATTGGGAGCACCGAAAGGGGGTTTGAACGGTGTAGTACAGTATATGAGTCGTACCCAGCTAGCACGCCTTTCCCCCAACCGATTGGCTGACCTCTGATAAATCATGACCAATATTCTTTATTTTATCAGTTTTGAGATACGAGAACCCCTCTAATACTCTTTAAAGCATTGCTTTTATGACTAAAATGACTTTTGTTCTGCTCACGACTGAGGGAAATAAAGGGTAGTATTCTTAAATCCAGCCTAGATGTACACAACTGGCCGATATGGGTAGGCCTGCCTAGTGACCCCCCCCCCCCTCCGTAGACAGCCCACGCCCTCTTGTTCCCACAGCTCTGGGGACCCAAACAGAGACTCAGGTGTTAATTTTAACACCTGTAGACCACAGGCCGACCAAAAGGGACAGGTGACCAAAGGGGGGCAATTAACTCACCGGTTACTACCACTGCTAAAAGGGCTATTGCACTTGAGGGACCTTGTCTTTGAATGAAACTGGATTTCAAACAGATCTGATTAAAATGAATTGACTAAACTACAAAAAAGATCAAAGAAGTTGAGGAGATTTCTTGTGAAGGTGAAGGAAATGGACCCATTCTCGCCTCGACTCTCGCTGTGGCCCTAACACAATGTGTATAAAAGTAGACGATATATACGTGTATGACAAAGCCCAACGATGCTTTAAGAACAAAGTGGACACATGCAGATAGCACTAGTGGTACCTGGTCGACAGCCGTCATTGTGACACAACAATATATATGGTATCTAGGCCATTTACAGTTCTCAAGCACTCTTTTTCACGACAGTTTTCTCACACCTTTGGTACAGTAAAATTAGTCTGACAGACGACCTCCTATTCTACAACAAAAAAACTTTTCGTGCAAAATGCCATTTTAGTTTATCTGGTATAATGCAACATGTCATCTCTTCACTGAATACACAATGATATAAGTAACTGTTCTGTTATAGTGAACACAAGAACTATCCCAAAGCAGTTTTTGTAAGGTCAACAACCTGCTATCTGCGACCATCTCGGCATCTGCTGAGAACTACTGTAGGAGACCCCACCAAGAGAGGCCCCATAGGAAACCCCGCCGCGAGAGGCCCTGTAGGAGACCCCGCCACGAGAGGCCCTGTAGGAGACCCCACCAAGAGAGGCCCCATAGGAAACCCCGCCACGAGAGGCCCTGTAGGAGACCCCGCTACAAGAGGTCCTATAGGAGACCCCACCACGAGAGGCCCTATAGGAGACCCCACCACGAGAGGCCCCATAGGAGACCCCGCCGCGAGAGGCCCTGTAGGAGACCCCGCCACGAGAGGCCCTGTAGGAGACCCCGCCACGAGAGGCCCTGTAGGAGACCCCGCTACAAGAGGCCCTATAGGAGACCCCACCACGAGAGGCCCCGTAGGAAACCCCGCCGCGAGAGGCCCTGTAGGAGACCCCGCCGCGAGAGGCCCTGTAGGAGACCCCGCCGCGAGAGGCCCCGTAGGAAACCCCGCCACGAGAGGCCCTGTAGGAGACCCCGCCGCGAGAGGCCCTGTAGGAGACCCCGCTACAAGAGGCCCTATAGGAGACCCCACCACGAGAGGCCCTGTAGGAGACCCCGCCACAAGAGGCCCTATAGGAGACCCCACCACGAGAGGCCCTGTAGGAGACCCCGCTACAAGAGGTCCTATAGGAAACCCCACCACGAGAGGCCCTGTAGGAAACCCCGCCGCGAGAGGCCCTATAGGAAACCCCACCACGAGAGGCCCTGTAGGAGACCCCGCCACGAGAGGCCCTGTAGGAGACCCCGCTACAAGAGGCCCTATAGGAGACCCCACCACGAGAGGCCCCGTAGGAAACCCCGCCGCGAGAGGCCCTGTAGGAGACCCCGCCGCGAGAGGCCCTGTAGGAGACCCCGCCGCGAGAGGCCCCGTAGGAAACCCCGCCACGAGAGGCCCTGTAGGAGACCCCGCCGCGAGAGGCCCTGTAGGAGACCCCGCTACAAGAGGCCCTATAGGAGACCCCACCACGAGAGGCCCTGTAGGAGACCCCGCCACAAGAGGCCCTATAGGAGACCCCACCACGAGAGGCCCTGTAGGAGACCCCGCTACAAGAGGTCCTATAGGAAACCCCACCACGAGAGGCCCTGTAGGAAACCCCGCCGCGAGAGGCCCTATAGGAAACCCCACCACGAGAGGCCCTATAGGAAACCCCGCCGCGAGAGGCCCTGTAGGAGACCCCGCCGCGAGAGGCCCTGTAGGAGACCCCGCCACGAGAGGCCCTGTAGGAGACCCCGCCACGAGAGGCCCTGTGGGAGACCCCGCTACAAGAGGCCCTGTAGGAGACCCCACCACGAGAGGCCCTAGCTAGCTGTGGAAGACCCCGCCACAAGAGGCCCTAGATGTATACAGCCCGGCCTGTTTGGGCCTCTTTCTGCCCGGTACCTGACTCCTCATACGATGAGCGTATTTCAGCCATGCTCGACCTGTCCCTTACATGCAGATTCCCGAAGTCTCTGTATACTCCTAGATCTCAACCATCACCGACCACTTGTGTCCCTCGTACCGTAGGGCCTCAGAGGTGGTCAGACCACTCCTGGGGTGTAGGGCTTTTATGGGTGTAAAGATCCCAGAGAAAACTGCCAACAGATGTAACGTGTAGGGGTTATCTGCTGCACGTCATTGTATTATAATTAGGATATTCGGTGTGAAATGACAACACCGAGGTCTGTCACTACACGGTCACTGTGCTCGAACAAAATTGAAATGATGTACTTTTGTTGCCTATGGGCCTGTAGCAGTAACGCACCCCCCGGGGTCATTGGTTGACCTTTTTTGACATGTACCGCGATAACAGTCCGTCGTACCCCCATCCCCCCTCCCACCCTGCAGGGGGCACGTGCTGCCTCCAGGGTCCTACACAGGCCCGTCAATAGGTGGAGGGCCACACAGGTCCCACCTGAGACGGACCCCTTAGACCTCAGGGAACCCTGTCCTCGGCCCGGTCGGTACCGACCTCCTAGGTACAGGAGGGGCAGGGGTCTACAGGTTACAGAAATAGGCTGATCGAAGTGCCACCAAACGTAAGGGATTAGGAGATCTGACATGCAAATAACCAACAAAAAAGGTGCAAAGAACCTGCAAACAGAGTGCTGGTGAGGTGCGGGTAATGGGACTTAAGGGTGCAAACAAGCTGCAAATTAAGTGCCAAGAAGCTGCAAACAGGATGCTGGTATTGCGGGAAGTGGCGGTGGGTTTAATTAAAGCCCTGTTGGTTTAAGGTAATCCCCGGAGAGGGCTTTGTTTAAGACCCGATTACTGGTCCCTATATTGTAGCCCGCCCGGACAGGGCTACCGGCATGATTTACTGTTTACCATACAGGGGACCTATCGCAGGGCTAAGCTACGTCAACACTGTAAAACCATTACTTCTTTTCATTTTGCCGGGGGGCAATTCGTACAATTTGAGGGCGTATGTGTGTTTATGTACTTTGTACAAAGGGGGATTGGCACCTAGACATTACGATAAGAAATTGCATAACAAGCGATGATAGAAAACGGTTTAATCACGGTTTATAGTACTTTATACCGTGTAGAGCCATAAACCTCTAAACCCCAACGTGGTAATTGAATTACAGCGAATCTGAAGGCAGGACCCCGATTGGTGTCCTGAAAGGTTTTCAATGATTACGAACTGTCTAAATAAATTTGGTAAACTGAAAAATTTAGAGAAAATGTCATTGAAGATTGGGAATGATTGACAGACGGCTAAGAACACGTGGTACATTGCAGCCAATCACGTCAGAGCACGCAGAGGGGGGCTTTATATATCTGTGTATGTGCTGGTACCGTCTTCTGCCCTTCACATCAACTCTAATTTAGAGTACGTCCCCGCCAACAATAGTACTATTAATACGACGACGGTGTGATTCGTTCAGATAGAGAGAGCTTTGACCCAAAATTAGCTTTAAAGGAATCCTAACAAAGTCTAAATTAACTTGAATTTCCAATTCACCTCACAAGAGATAGACATCGTTCTATGGGCTGAGAACACAAAATATCTCACCTACATTATCAATACAATGCTCGTTAGCATAAAAAAACATGTCTTTTTTATTTCATGAAGTTTTCAAAATCTTCGGTCCAGTTATATAGCCCAGAAGAGACGGCCCTTTATCATAGAATGATGGGTTGTGTGTGGTGTCTGTTAGGAGGTACATATCCCCTCCGTTACAGTGTATCAAACGTCCCCCCCCCCCCCCTGGATGGCCCCCCTGTTCTGCCCGTCACACCGGCCACACCTCAGCGCCCCTGTAGGAGATAGCCACGAGAGGCCCTGTATTTGACGGAGTTCCAGTTGCATTAAAAAGAGAACATCTTCCTTATTAATTGCTCTGTCCCTCCGTGCAGTAGTCGAGCACCCTATGTATAACACTTGCCTGTTGGTTCCATACCTATTGACAATCATCACTTTTGCCTTACAGGTTGGCAGCTACTGTCCTGCTCCAGCATATTTCCCACACAGTCCCCTCTGTCTACTCTGTTCTTCAACTACCTGTGATTGATAAGGCCCACACCGGGCCCACACCCTCACCTCACCTCGCCTCCCCCGGCCCCTCGTCTCTCCAGCCTTTATTCACGTTGTCATTTATGGCTGTGAGACCTCCGACCAATATATTTCTCGTTTAGCGGCGGGAGACCTGAATGGCCCCTCACTGCCGGCCCCAGTCCATCATCTGCCCCACGACGAGCGGGGACAGATTCTAAAAATCAGGTCTAGCTTACTGATGGGGAGATGGTGTGTGTCATTCGGGGTCATTATAATCGATTAACCCTTCATTTCCATACGGAGGGTGTAATTTAGGGGTGGTTAGGGTGGGCAGACCCCGGCCCAGGTGGGTTAAGGGCCTACCGAGGTACGGGCAGGAGGCCCCGACAGCTGGTCTCTCACCTGACACACCTCACCCTGTGGGGGCACGAGCCGCACATTGAAACCTTTCAGGACTATTTCCAGATCTAAGAGGACAAAGGCGGATTTCCTGGACACTCTCATCCCCATAGGTATATCAGGGAAAGTCACCTAATGTGAGCATGCCCTCACACTGGTGTATGGGTCCCTGTCTTAAAGTTGTTCGGAATAGTTCCAGTAAATAGACAGATAGACAGACAGACAGATCGATAGATAGAATGTCATTTGGGCATAACACCTATTTCACACAATTTATCATTTCTGTGAATCTGGCCGTAATGTGTTTATATATAACAGGCACAACTCTGAAGGTTGACAATCAGAGATGGTTTTTAAGGTGACACGTAAACTGGTTTTCACGCCACTAAAAAGGTGCCGGTGTAAAACAGTGTAAAACGGCCCTGGCCAGGTTAATGGTAGTGGGGCCTGGTACGAGAGGTAAAGCCCCAACCAGGTCCTGATTAATCGCCCCACCTGGCGGGGGGCCCGGCGTTATAAGCTGTTCAGCAGTATTACCGGTCACAGAACCTGCTTCTTGTCTCCCACTATGTCAACGGAATATCACACTCACATCTGCCTACGTCAATAACAATAAATCAATACGTCATATTGTTAGGTTTTACTATGGTATTATGTACGTTTGTAATGAGATAGCCATATGCAGGGCCATGGAATGTCATAATAGGGTTTTGTATAAGGAAATCGGTCTACCATATGGTGGGAATAAAGAATTATTAATGTATTGGTTTCCATATAAGTTAATGTTTATTTATTGACTATTGATATTGCCTCGTGCGTGCCGTAAATTAAAGAGCTGTATAGTAATATAGTATGCCATATTGTAGGAATAAGACGGGGTCTTTCTTCATCAGAATACAGCGGTACAGATGCTTAATGTTATGATCTACAATGATTGTCCCTGAGCCGATCTACAATAATTGTCCCTGTCCGACTGACTTCTCTCCCTGCTGCCATGAGAACGTCTAATCGATGGGGCCATGCTGTTATCAGCCTGCAGCAGACACGCCACACGAGGACCGTCTATACCGCATACGGGAGAAGCCCAGTGGGCGCCGCCATATTGAAAAATGGAGAATCCTGATAGGCTGGAAGTGGCGCTTGTCCACCCATAGGAAACTGGGTCAGAGGTATGCGCATGCGCAGACAAGGACTCCCGAATACAGTAATTCGGGAGTCTTGGTCAGCGCATGCGTGGTCCTTTGGCGCCAGTCCCTGTGGGTGGACAAGCGGGCCTTATCAGCCAATCAGAACCTTCCCTTAGTCAACATGGCGGCGCCCACTGGGCCTCTCCCTAATGCGGTATATCGCATTCGGGAGTCCAGGTCCGCACATGCGCATACCTTTGGCGCCACGACCTGTGGGTGGACAAGCCAATCTACCAGCCAATGAGGAGGGTCCCCTTGTCCCACGTGACCCAACATGGCGGCGCCCACTGGGCCTCTCCCTAATGCGGTATAGGGAGGTAGGGAGTTGTAGGCCTCTGCATCTTTTCAAATCCCCCATTCTGGACCCAGGGACCAAACACCGTCTGTACGTACAACCAGTGTATGGATGTTCACGTACTGACTTGACCAATTAATTGTCTATCAGCTCTACAGAAATCTACCATCACTTATCCCCACTGATCAAACTACCCAGACCATGTCAAAGATCCAGTCTTGGCCGTATCTCTGACTCTTATTTCTGCGGTTCCCGTTACTGTTTGCCTATATGATCTGTGATGCTGGGCCTGTCCCGAGGCCTGTCCCAGACCCTACAGCTGGTGTACAGGTGTCTCCAGGTGACACCCGGGAGCAGCTCGCCCCTCAGTGCCGGGACGACCAGTACCTGTACCACCTCCAGGCGAGTTGTGTGCCCCCCAGCACCAGGCGGCAGGTAGTGGTCGATGTATTGATCTCCCTACCTGCCTGCCTCTCTACTCACACACCTCGGGAGATCTGTGAGCCAGGTAAACCCGCGCCAAAATATCAATACTGTGTTTTCTCGTAAAATTGTCCTTCCTTCTATACCAGTTGCATCTTTCCATCCATTGGCCTTGCGCGTTGAGGCTATCAGGTGGTGTCGGGGTGTGGGTCTGAGGAGGAGGTACTGATTCAGAGGGTGGTGTTTGTTCTCATCACACCGACGGCCGACTCACTCAGGTGGAACGGGTACAGCAGGCCTGGTCGGGGGTCACGGTTCACTGCCTCCCGACACGCCCCATACAGTTTGGGAGCGCCATATCTAGGGCTCCTGGTATATTCTCTTCCACCTCTAGCTCTTTAACTGATATCGGACCATAGTGAAAACCTTTGTGTCATCAAAGATTAAAATTACTTGTGTGCGGCCCTTGCAATACCATTTGCAAAAATCAAAATATGGGTCTAATATCAGCCCCTGGAGAGACCCGATCCCCGGGGCCCAGCCCACCTACAAAGCTGTATTTCCGGCCTGGCCTTGTGTGTAAAGGCTCGGAGGGCCTTCAGGGGGTGATCTTCTCATTTATATATCAGGTAAACGGCTGGTGCCAAACCTCCGTGCTCCTTTCCGGGAAAGGCCTTTAATGAGACTTAAATCGATCCCTCTACATGGGCGGGGCAGGTGGGTGAATAATTCAGACTTTTACTGGAGAGTTACCTGGACCCAGGAAATGAGGACAGATATTTCTATTTTGTCGGAAGTTCTAACTGTCAGTGACTGTTCACGACTATCCTCTGAAAGGACGAGTTTTCTTTACCCTTCAGTGGATTGCATTAGGGTACAAATACACTCTCCGGGCTGATACTGCACCATGTAATCCCAGCAGGGAGGAGTGGAGCACGACTGGGATTGGAGAGCAAACCCCACACGACCAAGGCGAACATCTCGCACTTTCTCACTTGCTCTAAAGTCTCACGAGAGTTGGGTCACGTGACATGGCGTGTTGTCGGGCTATCAGTGCTCGTACTTAGAAGTGTGAGGCCTTAGCATTACATGAAAGTACGAATACATTTCTCTTCAATAACTCTTAAAAAATGCTAGGGGTCCCTTTAACTGTTTTTCAAACTCAAAGCACTTTTTTTTACCTTTTTCTGAATGTGCTGACAGTAAATAACCTGCCAGGTCGCCATGATATAGAGTCAACATCAAGTTCGGACCCAAATCTCGTCAACTCTCGCCAGATCACGAACAAGTCAATATTTGAAAGGGACTGTGCCATTCACACTATTCTATCGCTTTTTGGGTCATCTGATAATAGTTTTATCCTTTCTTACTTTCAACAAGTTTGCACTTTCTCTGAGGGTAGACGGTCTTTGGGAGGCGAGGTCTAATTGGCGGGAAAAAACGAGAGCTTCATATTATGCTGACATGTCTAACATAGTATTACAGCGTGGATGGTGCTCTCCCTATTTATTTACATTAGCATTTATACCCAAAGCATTTAAGGTGTGTGGATGTAGACCGTGATATGTTCTCCCCTAATCAAAACCACTGTCATCTAGTTCCCATGGGTTCCCCTGCCGTGGCCCTTCTATAGTGAGTGCTATACCAATAGGTGTCTGAGTCCGTGTGGTTGTGCCTGTTTACGTGCAGGGTCGGTAATAAAAGGGGTGTTATTGAATTTGAATTGATGACCTTATATTATGTCCTTTTTTCAGTGTAGCTTTTACATATATATTGGATTGCACGGAAAGAATGGTTTCCGACCGACTCACGTTTTTTGATCGCTCTGTGTCTGTCCTTTCAGTATAAGCCCATCCCAGTTTACAACCAACTGAATGGTAACTATGAAATAGTACACAATTGCTTCCTGGTTTAATCGCCAGAGATAGGGTAAGAAAAAGTTGTACCATGAACATTAGGTTAACAAAATGCTCCCAAATTTGTGAAATGAAGCCAAATGTAACAGAAACCATGCAATGCTAAAGCCATTCAGTCCAACCAACCAATATGCCCACCCATTATTGCCTTGATATACTGCATTTTGGTTGGCTGGCAAACCTGTATATATAACTGCCAAATGATCTAATGAGTCATAATGCCTTAGCAGTGCTTGATGATTTCTTTTGTCCAACCCTTGTCCAACTCCCGGGACATACACAATTGGGGATGAGCTGATTCACGCCCTTTGGAAATCTACACACAGAACCTGGGACTTTTTTAATAAAGGTGTCGTTATGGTGCACATACAGGTGAGCATCAACCTCAGTGATAGGTCGTACACGTTCCACATGTGTGTATACTGGAGTATAACCGAAATGACTGGCCGACATGTTAACTAATTGTGATGTAATACATCATGTTAATTACAGACGGGGCTTAATTCATCATTGTCAGGGGTGGCGGCCTGCGTGATTAGGACTCATTATAAGACGGCCTAGGTGACACGTCGGTGGGGAAGTACGGCCGGTGGGACGGGCCGTGTGGTGACGGGCACCGACACATCTAGTCACACACCACAGTGACACACCTGTAATGGAGACTGATAAGTCCCCATAGCAGACAATTACACACCTGTTGGCCCTTTAACTGATTGGATATTTGAAAATGCAACCAAGGTAATACTGTATGATTACCTTGGGTAATAAACATGCTTCTCCTGATACAAGTAATTAATTCAGTCAGTAACCGGTTTGTTTGACATTCCAAAGTACGCCTTACTCCCTTCAAATGTACGCCACTTTTGCCAAAATTAATGTTGCCATGAATACCAAGATACACTAACTATGACAGACCTTAGCTCCTCCCACCGACCTGATTGCTTAGCTCCTCCCACCAACCTGATTGCTTAGCTCCTCCCACCAACCTGATTGCTTAGCTCCTCCCACCGTCCTGATTACTTAGCTCCTCACACAGACCTTATTGCTTAGCTCCTCCCACTGACCCGATTGCTTAGCTCCTCCCACCGTCCTGATTACTTAGCTCCTCACACAGACCTGATTCCTTAGCTCCTCCCACCAACCTGATTGCTTAGCTCCTCCCACCAACCTGAATGCTTAGCTCCTCCCACCGACCTGATTCCTTAGCTCCTCCCACCGACCTGATTCCTAAGCTCCTCCCACCAACCTGATTGCTTAGCTCCTCCCACCAACCTGATTCCTTAGCTCCTCCCACCAACCTGATTGCTTAGCTCCTCCCACCGTCCTGATTACTTAGCTCCTAACACAGACCTTATTGCTTAGCTCCTCCCACCGACCTGATTGCTTAGCTCCTCCCACCGACCTGATTGCTGGGCTCCTCCCACTGACCCGATTGTTTGTATCAACCCAACAATCTTAGCGATGAGCTCTTCCCACCATTTTGATTGGTTAAGGTCCTCCCACTGACCTGATTGGTTATGTTCCTACCATATTTTTTAACCTTGACTCTAGCATCCTGAATACAGGTATTTTTCACTGAAATTAACACTAAGGCGTGTACTTACATTTGACGTCGAGGGTGATGAAGGACTCCGGGGGGTTGGTGACGGCCGAGTTGGTGGCCGTACACTTGAGGTGCGCCTTGTGGTCAGTGCGGCTGAGGGTGCGGACCAGCACGCTGGTGCTCGTGTTGAACTTGGTGGCGGGGGGCGTGGTTTGGGCGCCGGTCAGCTCCTCCCAGTCGTCGGCCTGGTCCGTCTGTCGGTACCACCTCAGGACGGGCGGCGGGTTGCCCTCCGACGTGGAGCAGGTGAACGTCACCTCGTCCTTCTCCGTCAGGTCCGAGCTGCTCTTGGTGATGGACGGGATGGTCGGCTTTACTGCAAGGACAAGGGGGAGAGGGACCTTAGTTAGCTAACGATGGGGATAAGTTGGGAACGGCTGTGAGGAATTAACAGTTCAAGAAAACCCTTTAAAACAGTGTTTCCAATATGATATCATACACAATAAAAAGATTCTACTATTCTACAGGGCTGGACCTATCTCTCCCTGCTTTTCCAACCGAACATACAAATATATCACAAAACTGCTTCTTCAGATACTCTTGCAAGTGGTAAGCAAAGGGAAGTGACTGCTACGTCTGTTTTCTCACATTATCGTCCTGTAGGTATGAATCTTGACACCCCTGACTAGAAGTTCACAAACCCTCCTACGAGATATTGAATTTCTTTTACAGCCTTCGAGAATGCAGGAAATCTAGCCGGGTCATATACGTGTCTGATTAGTGCTCAAATGGAAAGCGTCGGTGAGTGACACTAGAGGTATGAACCCAATGTAGGGCGATAAAAGGGGTTTACCTGGGCCCAGAAGTAAGGTAAAACCACAAACATTTCCCACGGTATGCCCCAACCCGATATTCGCCCCATCAGACGACCTCCAGGTGCTCTCTGCGGGACTGTCATTTTGTAAGACGACCTTGACCTCGTGCTGAGCTCTATCCACTCGGTCAGCATATCTACAGTGACCCCCCCCCCCCCCCTCCCCATACTTTTGAGACATCATAGCCGACATTAGCTTATACCCAGAATGATAATTCTGCTAAGGAGGGGCAGCGAGTGACCAGGTCTGTGCTGGGAGAGTGTGGTTTGTGAAAATGACGTCCGCTGAGTTCACATTGTCGACCTTGACCCCACTGACCTCCCGAGAGGCCGACAAGCGGACAAGTGACATTGAGTTTCACTGAGGATTGTTCCGCCCAATAAACTAATCCCCTCAGGAATTGTTAAAGGCAAACACGCAGGGACTTAATTTGAAAAGGCATTCCATCCCGAGCCCCCCTCGAGATTCCCCCGGGGTCGGAGTGTGTCGGCAGGGCGCGCTACCAAAGGCCTGAGGTCCCGAGTATTTATGAAACAAATACTTGTAAGATGGAGGTATTATCGCCCTCAAAGGACGCTGATTGGGGGTTACAGGGGCGACCTCCAACGGCCACCCTATGGTGACCCCGTCTTTGGGGCTTCCGAATTCACAAGCCTTACCGACGAAACCCAACCGTCTACATTCTGATATTAAAGATGTTACTTATGAGCGGTCATCTGGACCCACGTACACCCAAAATAGGGCAAAGTTTGTGAATATTTGAACAGTAAAACTATAAAGGATTAATTCAGGTCTTTAAAATGACAACTGAAGTAAGGATAACCTTACCGCATCGATATCCATTATTTAGTGGGTAGGGGGGACTCCTCAAATACCACCTAAAAGGACCTAAAAGGGGCTGACTCCGGTCCGCTGGGCCCGGAGTGTTTGCCTGTTCTGACGTCACAAAGCGGCCCCCTGGTGGGACAAACGGACACTAATGCCGTATCGTCGGCCGTGTCCGTATCGTCGTCTGACAGGACGGTGCTCGTGAGGTAATCAGAACACTCGTCTCTGGACCGGGGAGTCCAATAATCCCACTCATGGGTCTTACTTTGGGCTACACTAGTTCTAGAGCAATGCTCGCACCCCGAGGACTACAAATGAAGGCTCATTACTTGTTTCGAGAGAAAAGAGACAACTTGCATATTGGGCATACCTTTATATTGCAATATACTCAGAATATCTATTAGCGTAATAGAACAGTCACAAAGTATGTGAGAAATCTTTCTGTCCGACAAAAGCATGTAAATAAAGACTCGGCCTATAGACTGCAGCAGACTTGTGTTTTATGGGTACCGTTTCTATCATACCAGGCTGAACAGTGAATTGGCGGCCAGGTGTCCTTAATTCGGCGTCATTGTCGTACGTATCACTCAGAGAATCAGCCCTGACAGTACAAAGCTCTGAACAGACTGTAGGGTCTAGACTCTGTCTGGTCGGGGTAGGGGGGCCCACAATAGGGCACACACCCCTACCTGGAGCCCTGTGTCCCTGCAGATACCCATCACCCGGCCCCAGACCTCTGCCAGCCCACACATTAATACTCCACCTCCAGCCACTCTAAGTGAAAGATCCCAATAAATGATTTTATATCCAGCCCCAAATCAGCTTAGCCATCACCCCCGTCCTCTTGACCCCTTTTCCAGAAGCAAGGCCGTTCTGCACAATCTCAATTCACAAATAGATACATTTATATCACGGACCCCAAGCAGCGAATAGCTCAGTCTCCTTGATTAAGAGCATTTTTTTCTTGTTTACTTGTGATAATTTTTCGGTTTAATGAAGGGTCGATGGTATGCTGAACAAAGTACTTGTTACTCTGCAGGGTTTTTTGGAAAGGAGGGAGTCACGATAATTTTGACCTAATACATGTATAGGGAGGTGGCGAATAGTATAACTGGAACTCCTTAATATTCTCTCACAAAATGTGGGTGTTTTTACAATTGATTTTGAAAGCAAAGGCGGAATTGTTTGAAAAAAATCTTTTGTAGGGGGTCGGGGGTGGCGCCCCCCCCTCCCCACGCTTGTCGACGGACCTGATCTCATGGCAATAGAGAGAGGTCAGTATAAGTATGGAGAAATTGGTTACCAGAGGGCCAAGGGCAGTATTCCTTATCTAAGCTGCCAGAGGACCCTGTACCAGTTGACCACCCGTTCTACACCTGTATACCCCGCCGTCATGCCTCATTGACCTCCACCACCCCAGACCACGTGACAGGGCTTTGATCCCTGACCTCTGACCTTGATTGACTTTCACAGATCCCAAGATGGCGGCGTGCGACGATAAACCGGGACTTGTGGTGGGAGCTCTGAATAAGGGGGGAGGGTGGGGGCGCTGGAGGCGGTATAAGGTAGGTCTACCCTTGTAGGTACATCAAGGTAAGTACATCGAGGTAAGTTGACCTCTGTGATTGCCTCGGGGAGAACAGATAAGAGGTGTATCCTGCAGGAATAAGAGCGGTGGATACAACATCGAGAGGACTCGGGACGCTCGAATATTGCGTATAATATCTGCTTGAGGATATTAAGGGATTTATAAGAATACTTGCTTGTGAAGCTGGAAGAAGCATTGGAAATTATTAACAATAATTTGCTTTTGGCAATGTCAAATAAAACCAGTGTCTAACCATTAAAAAACGACGTGTACACAAGCACATCATCCTCGTCCCATAGTGACGGAAAGAGCAGGAAGTATGGTTCAAAAAGTTCTCTTCATTTAACTTCTTATTCTCAACAATCTCTGGCTGAGCTCCCTAACTGTAAACACTGACTCTGGTCACGCCCCCCCCCCCCCGCACACCCACCAACACCCTCAGACAATATGGGGGCCCTGCGCACCCCATTTACCCCACTATTTAGTTTATGGACGACCAATGTACCAGAAGACCCTTACCACAGGGGGCCCACTGACCTTCAGACATAATATGGACAAAAAGAAAAGTATTAATTGATAGGCGGATTTCAAAATCTATACCTAGACTGTCATGGTTCATTCATCCCATGATCCCATAAGAAAATGATACATTGTAGACAAACCCGTTTAGTTGAAGGTTCCTTTCGCTCAGATGAAAGTATACAATAGACACCTAGAAGGTGGATGTTTGTCTCTGGTCAATGAGCCGTTTGATGTGAACAAGCACACACTAAAGACACTAATTGAAAACTAATCAACTTCCGCCCCGAACTAACCACGCATGCGCACCCCCCGGGCGGCACCAGGTGGCGCGGTGAGGCCGTGCGCAGCGGGCAGACGACATTTAGAGGGGGAAAACGCAAACATTAAAAGAGAGTCCTTTCAACTTTATAAACCAGGAAATGCATAAAGAATATACATGTATAAACATATATATATTTTCCGTTTGCGTTGTGCAGGTGTATGGTAGATTTGTTTAGGGTTTCCCTGTACCCTTTCAGAAGGAGCCCTATAATGTAGGGTGTTAAGGGTTTGGGGCCGACCCCGGGGGTCACAGGCCATGTGACACAGGCCTGGTAACACCCAGACACCGACAAAACGCTGCTTCTACCATTCCCCTTAAATAGATCAATTTCTTGTTTATAATTCCTCATAACTATTCGCATGTTACCAGCTGTATGGAGCTACAAAGTCGCTGTCATAAATACATGATTTCTGTAATATACACCTATAGTGGTATTTATTCGGCTACTGTAAATATAATTTTTATTTATTGTAGCAGTCATTCATTATATATTCTACCATCATTATATAGCCAATGAGCCTCAATATATTCTATCGGTCAGTTCATCGACAGCTTCATGTAGTCCATACTATGGGGACAAGTTGGAAATATTTCCCCACGTTTCTGTAAAGGTAACCAGCCCCAAAAATCCACCCTCAAATCTTACCGACAAAAAAACAAATGTTTCCCATCAAACCCATTTTGGCGCCAGTTTTCTATAAAGCCAAACGACATTCGACCACATGGGCCGAGTGTCGGTTTCCATGACAACACCAAGCGATGACAGCTACCGCATGGGGCCTGTGGGTGCCGGCGCCTGTTGCCATGGATACGGCGGCCCTAGTGACGGCTAATTGGGCTTATATTTCCCTAATCCACTTAGATAGGGGCCTCAGGTAAGCGTAGAGCGTATTAAGGGGCTATCAGGGCCCGGACGGACGTATTAAATGGGCTGTAGTCGGCGCTTCTGAGTGACAGGCAGCGACAGATATGATAAAATCCTTCTTCATCTCCGATGGCACATCTGGATTGGGGGAAATCTATCTCTCCTAACTCAACCTCCTTTGTGACTGAATATGAGATAAAACACGTTGATGTATAGCCTAGCAATCCATGAATGGGAGGTTGTATTAGGACAATGCGCGATTATTCAAAGAATTTTGATTTATGATTTCCATGTTTAAGGTGCATACATGAAAATGAAATAGGTGACTGATACATATATGTACAGCTAGACCACCCCCTCCGCCCTACATTTAGATAATCCCATGTAGAACTAACCATATGAAAAGTTGAAGACAGATTAGAAATAGGGAACAGGTGGAGACTCATAAATCAAATATCCTTCCAGAGAGATAGTAAAAATCTGAAGAATTTTCAAATGAGATCATAGTCAGTTTATCTACACATGTTATCTCTTTGTTTCCATGGTAACGTGGTGGAGACGCTTGTCAACCATCAGTATATTAGGGAGGGGGTGTCTACGTCTGCTTGGAGAGTGTAGGCACCCTGCCCCATGGCGGAGGGTCCAGGAGACCCGAGACACATGTAGCCTCACCTGTGACCTTCACCGGCAGGGGGGCAGAGGTCAAGGTCAGGGGGTCAGGGCGCACGTGACCGGGAGACTTCCGTTCTGCATGTCACCAGGGAGGGGCGGAAACAGGGAGGTGGGGGGGGGGGGGAGAGAAAGAGTCTAGCCGGAAATGTCGAAACGAATGGGTGATGGTTGGGAGGGGTACAAAAAGTAGACAGAAAAGGGTGTAATACTGCACCACGCATACATTATATAATAATATTGATAATATTTTATAGTCAGAATACATACTACAGCACCCTTATCCATGATACCAACAAGGACGCTACTTTTCAGGGTGGATACGAGTACACGCCGTTCTGACGAATGATTTGGGTGTAATGAGAGTTGATGAGGGACTCATGTGTAGTACACGAGATTATCCCAGCACTGCGGTTTGGGTGACAGAAAGTATCTATTGGGACGGTCGTTTATCGGTGTTTGATACATTTTATGCAAATGGCTCTGATAGGTGCGTTGTGTGTGGACCTCACTTTGTGGTAGAGGAATAATTGTTATTTTGACAATGGATTTAGAGCAAATCTGCTAGCTTTTGGCAGGTACTGCATGTGAGCCGATGAGGGGTAATATAGGGGAGCAGCATCCAAGTCCACTACCCCAAGAATAATTTTCCCCATATTAATAAGTTCACCATCTTCTTCTAAACGTGTGGATCTTTGCTACGATGTTCCCTAGTCCGTTTCCTAAACCCACACCCCCGTTCTGCACCGGATCCCGTCTGTTTGAGCTCGCCTTACGCCCTGGTACTGACCCAGATTATGGGCGATAAGGAGATAAGCCACCTGTGTAAGGGGACACCCCTGAGGACCCTCCCCTCCACTAACGACCCCCACACTGACCCTGCCGGCCTTTGATACACTTAACCTTCACCCGACCTTCACCTTGGCGCCTCCAGCCTGGTCAGAATCAACCGGAAGTGACGGACAGTGGCGTCTGCGCCGATCTGCACATGCCCAATTAATCATCCCTCCGTCCGTTGCTAAGGACGGATGTAGACGTTTCTAGGGACTCGCCTGCTGAAACATTACGACCTTGGCAAAGGTCAGCGGGCGAAAACAAGGCAAGAACATTAGGCGCGTGCGCACATGGGGCTCCAAGAACCAACGGATACCAACGCTCTCCAGATATTTCTTGAGGTTGATGACCCTTTTGGCTAAGAGGCCATAACGGGCATCCCTACGCTTGGAGAAAGACTGATTGGATGGACGGCGACTGTTTGCCTCCTTGTGGGCATGTTTCTCCAGGTGTGGACTGGAGAGGTGTTCGGAATGCCCGGCGGAGTGGACTGCTGGTTGGGGGTGGGGATAGGGGTTTGGGAGTTTGGTGCTGGGCCAGGGGGATTGCACAAAAACTGTCACCTGACGCACAGATCTAACTTACCTGCCTAGAGAGGAATTCAGTACTACACTTAGAGGTCCTATAACCCCATCCCCGGTCTGAGGGCCCGATCCCCACTATAGGGCCCCGCCAGCCGCCCTGCTCCCACCACTCCAGCCCTCTCCTCCTACACGTTGAGAGCCCACGGCTATAAAGGGCCACGGGCACTTATATAGGTGACCTACGTGTAGCACATGTGTAACAGAGCTGCTATTACTATTAGTAAGGCAGTTCAACCAATGACTTCTGCACATGGGATGAATGTATTTGCCATCTAGCCCTAGCTCATAATTAAACCTCCAAACACCTTCCAATGTTCCTGACTCGCTAAAATCACCTTGAATTATTAGATTCAAACAAAATGAGACCGGAAGTTAACCGAATTTCACCCAATACTTTTCTTGGGAGGAAATACGGATTGAGAGTTTGGCGGGCTGTGGTGGTACACAAAGGTCCTGAGGGCGCACACGTGCCGCCTAAACTGCCCCCCGCCCAACCCAACCCCCACCCCCCTCCACCCCCCTCCGACAAGTGGCGCCCCCCGCTGGGCCAGTTCCCGGATGTCGTAATGGCGCCCACCGATAAGCAATAAAACCTAAATCCGTTCCGTCGGCCGCTTTGTGCTCCACCTTTTACTCCGTTTGTGACAATGTGTGGTTCAGCTTTTACCGGGCCGGGTGTGGGACAGAGCGGGGCATTGTGGGAAGGTGGTGGGAGTGGGGGGTTGATTTCAGGGCGCACAAACTGAGAAGACAATAGACGGAGCAGTATACTGTACCTGAGGGCCACCTCGGCCCCTGTTTGGGGGCCGGCTTTGTCTCCCGTCTATACCGTGTTCCCAGGGTTAATACATGTAGGGACAATGGGTGAAAGGGTCAAGGGCTTCTTACAACACATTGTCTGTTTCTGTGACTGAGCTGTGTCAGAGTCTATCATTCTATAAACTCAACAATTCTGAGATCAGGGGAGACGATATATAGGATTCAATAGCATGGCTAAAACTGATATTTACTGAAGAACTCGACCTTAATTCTAACACTTACAACACCACTGGAAGCTAAGAGATAGTTGAGAACTATAACCATGTCACGGCAAATTTTAAAACATTCCGACCATTTAAATGTCACCGAATGCCCCCACAATGAACAATATCACCTACTCCCTACTCGAGATGGGTATCTCAAAGTGCACAACACGAGACAGCAGCGCAATATGTAAAACTTGTTGTTTTGGCCATATAATCTATGCCTCTAGGCTGTCTTTTGTATCTCCGGATTTCCAAAGCTTGAACTGATCCACAACTATGACATTCAACATCATATACATGTATATCGTTTATGGAGTAGCCCCACAAATTCCTTATTTGTAAATTCATTTGTGGTATTACTTCTTATCAAAATGTCTCACACGAAAGTCATGTTTGGTGCAAAACACCATTAATCACCCACAGCGTGAAAACTACGAACCTCTCGCCCCATTTAAGTTCCCGTTTGGCACACCACAAAACGTGTAACTTGAGCAGACGACAAATGTCAGCAACTGGTAAAAGCCGCTCATGTATTTTTTGATAATTTATTCCCTTGGTAATGTCTGAAGAATGCCGCGACTTGGCTAAAGACTGCTAAAAGAGGGAAAAGAGTAAAGGAGCCCTCTCGGGAACCACGGCTTGTTTTTGTTGGGTCTATTCAGCACCACGCCCACGACACAGGAGGCCGTCTTTTCTTCTGGAATATGTTCACCCCGGAATTCACTTTGTCACCACGTGAAAACATTCTATATAAGAAATCACGTGAGTCATTTTACACGATGAAAGTACTCTGTTTTTCAATAATCTATCTTGAAGGTGCAAGCCACGGGTACAACCTATACGCTTCACTTTGCCTCACATCAGAAGATGCCACGACTTCTAAGATCCTGCAATGGCAACATAAGGACCAACTTTTTTGTCGGATCGCACCCAATGCTAGTCTTTTTTTCTCCTGCGCTGTATCGTCAGTGGTGGGCGTATAAGGAGTGATTGTGTCCACCCTTTGTCTGTATATCCCCCTGTAACAATGACACAGTCCATGCTCACCCCACCCCCTCTCCGGGGACACCTCGGTCTACCCGGGGTACCACGCCGTTTTATCTATGATCCCATTCTTCTCAAAGTGTCGTTTTCAACATGCCCCCCCTCGTTTTTAGTCAGGGGCTGACGATGTGCGTGCATGAGGAGCTTCTTTGTAGTGTACTTAACGGATAAACTAGCACTGGAGACTCGAATCAAGAGCTCGGAAAAACACAAACTGTTTGATTTATTTCTGTAGGTTGGCTTGGAATTCAAAAATACACGTAGTTAAATTATTACTCTCATGCAAGTGTTGAATTGTCACATCCTCGTCTGTGACTGACAGGAATTGTGAGTTATGAACGATATATTTGCAATAAATGATTTCGTACAGTAGCAGGCAGACCATCAGTTTAGCTGCTGACCACAGAAGCGTCCATAAATTACCGCGTCCATGTTTCTCTCCCAAACATCCATCACCAGGGAACTACCGTTTTTGACCAACGTAAAGTAAAGAATTCGATCATTGGTTTCTCCTTATATCTTAACCGCGCTGTCCAGCCTACATGGCCTATGTATCACTGAAAGAGTGTCAACAATGCCGTAAAGTCTGGGAAGCATTATCCACTATACCAGACGCGGGGGGTGTCGGCGACAGAGGGACAGCAGGCTCAGACTGATACTATTTCTGGGGTTGATCCCCTCCATCCTTGTCAGCTTAGGGAGACGGGGGGGGGGGGGGGGGGCGTTGGAGATCTGGAGCGTTGTACATAGTTCTTTGCCAATGGTCCCACTAAAGCTTTACATGTACATGTGTGAGATGATCTACATTAGCGATACACCTAGGTTTCTTTACCCGGCTTGGAGAGAGCTGAGTTTTTTCTGTTTTTATTTGAAACGTGTGCAGGAGGCATTCAATGACAAATCATACTGTAATTAATGACTCCGACCAGAAAGCAGTCATTGGGCTTTGCAGCACTCCCACCCCACCGGGCGTTTAATGTAATGGACTACATCATCAAACACATGGCTACAAAGCCCTTACCACCCTCACTGAGAGCCCGGCCCGCCCCTGACCCCCGCACAGAGCGGGCTGAGAAACGGCCCCTGCCTCCCACGTCAATATGGGTTAGGCGGAGGACGCCCCCCGACAGGGCCCAGATAGGCGGGCACCGGCCGGGGCATGTCCCCTGTATGTAATGACGTCCCCTACACCAATAAAATACCAAACCTCACCCGGCATACTCCGCTCAGGGAGAGAGTCAGTCCTGCCCCCCTCACCACCACAACAGTGGATCCCGAACCGTGGGAAATCAAGTGTTGTTTGGCTCTAGATTACAAGGATGGATCCCCAAGAGACAGCCGAGATAAGAACCGCTCCCTGACCCCCGCCCCGCCGCCAGGTGGGGTAAATAGGCCTCACTCTCCCAGCAGGATCCAACCTCCACTCTGTAAGCAGATACTTTGGGGACGCTCACATCACTACTCTACATAACAGTAGGGTATTGGAGAGTAGAGAGAGGGGTGTTTTGGTGGGATTGAACGTGCGGGGTTTGGGGGGGGGGGGGGGAGCTTAGAAGGGGGTCATCATTAATCTGCGCGCCCTGACAGGCTATCTGCCCGGTGCGGGGAGGGCGGGGGAGGGCAGGGCAGGTGGGGGTAGGCCTCTCCCCGACCAAGGTGAGCACATTCACACCTCCCCCCGATAGGCCCACCCCACCGCCCCTTATCTCGGCCCACGACCCCCGCACAGCACCAGGAATAAGAAATAACTCAGCGAAAAGAAACGCCAATATGGAGGGGGTCGATGAACTGGGTCAGGGCATTACATCTCGGGGTAGGCGGTACTCCGCCTACTAAATCATAGGGCCGGCGAGTACATAAGGCCTATTCACAGTACATACTACGGCCTATTCACACCAGTATATAAGGCCTATTCACACCATTACATAAGGCCTATTCACACCTATCTATAGTCTTGTTATATTCTGCTTTACTATGCTTGAAGTGGTTTGGCTCTACTGATTTTCCAACATGAATATGGACAGGTTTTTTAACTGAATACGAACAGTTTTTGAATTGTGATTCTTCAGGAAGACAGTCTCTCCCTTTTCAAACATCTCTACTGTATAAGTTTCAAAATAATCTTCATAAATACATCCTGTGCCCAACTCCCGGTATGAATGGAATAGCTCCTCACTCGGGTTACGATGAGCTGGTGGAGTGAGCGGTGAGTTGGTGGAGTGGGCACGTGAACTCTGCCCTTTGAGACGCCGGACCAGGGACCAGGGGGTCCGAGCCGGCGGCCATGTTGGCTTCACCTGTCAGACCCACGTGGATCCGGTCACATGTACGCACGCGCACACCGGAGCAGGGAGGGCCCATAAGGGTGCTGGGCCTGTCTACATATATTCATATATTGTATTTAGATCTAACTTAGATTTAAAGGATGTAGGTTTGTTCCTACAAGAGCCATAACGTAAACAAACTAAAAAACATTTTAGAATATGATCACGTCACCAGGTCGGTATATTTTGAGATAGTGTTGACGTGGTTCCTCATACCTCCCTCCTCCTCCCCCTGACCCTCAGACCCGGCGCAGATAGGATCTTTGCCCCAGGTGGGTTAGTACTGTCGGTGGGTCAGGTGAGGCCCACAGTCCCCTTACCTGATCACCCCACCCTCTATACCACACAGAGTCGGCCATTTGTAACGTCCCGATGATTTTAACCCTTTATTACTCAAAATCCGGCCCTATTTCACTGCCTGCCCCCCGTCTACCCCACAATACGTGTAGCCGCCTGGATCCCCTGCCGCACGCGCTGTTGTCGGTCACTTTGTTGGTGCTGTTGTTGTTGGCTGTTAGATCCCTGCGTGGTGTGAGGTAGAGGTTTATGTTTATTTACTTCATATGCCCCGCTAGTTGGGAGTACGCATGTCCGACCCTACACATGTTCCCGGAGGGCGGGTCGCCACCAACCCGAACTGGGGCCAGGAAAGTGCCCCCGGAAAGGTCAGACCGGGGCTCCCCGCTAGGGGGCGCGGGGGGTAGGGGGCGCTGCGGACAGGGGGCAGCACCCCCGGGCCCCTACCTGGAAAATTAGCTCACATCGAACCCAGATGGGCGGGGCCCAGGTGTGTGGACGTACTGGATGTAGGCCGTGTACAAGACGGGGCTGGGGGTGTACAGGCGGTGAAAGCCGCCTTTGAACTCCTCTAACTGGGAGCGTCTGGTCTCCAGTCCCACCTCCTTACCCACCTGATAAAATAAAAGTCATTCTGGCAATATCCAGGTAAAACATATAAAACTCTAGTCTAAACACCAGCAAATTACAGTTTGGCCGACCAAACAGCGGCCGTTGGTCCTCCCTCCCCTCACAGTCTGTGACCAAGGACGGGCCGTAAGCCAAAGTCCACACACTCAAACTCAGAAAAAGAATTCCAATTTTATTCCCCATTGTATCAATCGCACTGGGAGCTCTCCAACAACAAACCCATCTCAGTGACAGAAGACAAGGACTCCTCCACCTCTGTGGGAGACACCGGGAGGGTCCTCAGAGGGCCCTGAGCCCCGGCCCCCGGCCCTGGAGTGTTTGGTCCCCAAACACGTGGGGTAGCGGAGTGCTGAGGGGATCTGAGGGCGGGGGACAAGGGGCGGTAGCAGGCGGGCGGGCTGAGGGGGCTCACCCCCTGGAGGAGGCCCACCTGAGAGGTGTGTGTCGACACACGGCCTCCAGCCCTTCTCGGGTCTGAGGGGTACCACCCAACTGACAACCGCAACCGATGATATAGTGTGTTTAATATGTTTTTATATCCCAAAACAATCGCGTTTGAAAAGTAACATTCCCTAACAAAAAGAATGGCGGGAATACAATATCTTAGATTCTCACCCAAAGATATTTTGGCTAACCACATCCGTTGTATTATTTCAGAAATGTAACCTTGGTATATAATCTAAATCTACTTCTAACGGCGCATCTCAGCACACAGGATTCAAAATGAAATCTGGCGCCAAATCTTAACCCCCCCCCCTCCCCCCCCCCCGTTTCCTGCAGACCCCCTTCCCCCGCCTACCTTTCTTCCCCGTTCATGTTTCCCCACCCCGCTGTCTCCCCCCGCAGATCCACACCAGATGTGTGTGAAGACGGATTAAGGTATCACCCGCCAACTCCTTACTATCAGATCACGTGACCCAGACTGCTTAATCTCATTGGCTACTGTCCGAATCAGGTTCCTTATACAGACACCTTCCAAGCATATCCAGTTCCTGCTACACGATACGAAAAGGTAGATAAGGGTTAAATCTCACGGTGGAGAGTATTCCTTGGGGATCGTATACAGTGCGCATGCGCCGTGTCAAACTCTAGATTTTCCCATCAGATCAGAGAACCCTGAACCCTATCTATAGATACAACCTGAAATCAGTACACGCCATGGAAAATACCCCCTTAGGCTGTGTAACTAGGGTCAGGATGAGAGTGCAAGTTCACACTTACTACCACGAGTAGAGGACAAGTGCAGAAGAAAACGCTAAGATCGACCTCTGTACCAGATTATGACATTCTCCAACTTTGATTTGGTTAGGTTTCTAGTCTGCAGGGTAACATTCAACACTTGCATCATTCCGTCTCCCTGAGGTTTGACCCTTGACCCCTGGGTGCCCTACAAGTGCCCTACAAGTAGCTGGGTCAGGTCGCAGAGGGTCTTACCCAACAAGGTGCAACCCCCCCTCCTCCAGGGGGTCGTGTTACCATGACAACACGTGGGGGTCGTCTCCTCCAGGGTGAGTGTGGGAACGCTGCCCGGCTACTGGAGGCCCTCCGCTGGGTCCCGGCCGGCCGATGATGTCACACCGGGGTAGAGGACAGGGTCACCGAAACCAGCATGTGACAAGCGGAGCTGTGGATGTCCATCTCTGTTTCACTTTATTTGCTTCACCAACATTATTTACCGACCCAGAGATGCTGATATCATCAGATATTAATTTGTTATAAGAAACTATGTGTAATGTATGAATAGGAATCTTGATCTTGATATGATATGATATGATTACCATAAAACCTTGTTCTACTGATGCTCGTATTGTACTTATAATTCCTATATCATTTCCTTTTCTTTTCATTCTTGTTTACTGCTATTATTGTAACCTCTTGATATTTTCTATTTCTATTCCACTTAATATGTATATACACTGTCATGTATCATTTGGAGGACCAGGGGGTTACCCTGAGGATGACGTTTTGTAGTGTTCCGTCCCTCCACCCCCCCCCCCCCGCTCCCCCGCTCCTCTCCTCCTCCCGCTCCTTACGCCTCTCTGGAGCAGAATCCCCTTGAGCGGAAAACCGGAAGTCACCTTAGACTAGCCGAGTGACATCTCGCCATGTCTCACGTGGCTCACACGTGGACGAGAAGTGGAGGGAAAGAGGATTTCGGGGCCTAAAAAACCTTTAAGTCTTGGAGAAAAAAAGAGAGCCAACCACTGCATTCCGCTCTAGCCGCAGCCTCAATGCTTTCCTTGTTCTCTAACTTTGTCATTTATTGGAAGACATGTATTATTAACCAGATGACAATGAGAGATTCTGAATATTTAATAGATTTCAAGCATATTTGTCCTCTAGTTCTATGCTCTTTCATTCTAATTTTGTCATACAAATATTGCCCCCCCCCCCCCCACATTACACAAGCATACAACTAAAGTGGGTAGAGACGGAGTATTTGACTGAGGAGAACGATTGCGTTAACCTCCACGTGGGGAGATGCTATGTGTGGTAATGGTAAATGTAATTCCTTTTGCTAGTCTTTTTTATTAATTGTAAAACAACAAAACCACCTCCCCTCCCTTCACCTCTCCAGGTCCAAAACCGTGCCTGGCCTCCCCGGCTGACAGTGCCGACTCTAATCGGTGTCCATGACAACAAAAGCCCCTCCCCCCCCCCCGACCGGGGGTCCGACAGGGTCCACTGCGCATGTCACAGGTCCGTATTGATCCGGGTCAGTCAGCCGTGACCAGGTCGTGACGTCAGAGGACATACTGTTATACTTTTGTTTGATTTCTAGAATAGAAATTCTATACCTTTTCTGTTTTCATTATTATATTCCATATTTTTCCCATTCTATTGAATCCAACCAAAAACCGGTATCTTTTATTTGCATCCAAGAAAGCCTGACGACCATCTGCGGTGTCACGTCTTTTAATGAATGGGACAACTGTCATATTTCTAAACATGCGAGCGTAATATCTTGACCAAACATCTTTACATCAACAATAAGCATCGCCACTTTTTAGACACAAACATTTAAGTAAGTATATGCAATCTTATTTTCCCTGCTATACCCAAGCACCGCTTCTTGGTCAAGATAAAACAAAAGGGAACAGAGAGAACCAAATCAAACTCACGTCAAATAACAAAATTGTTCAATATTGAAAAGGAAAAGAGATTTAAATGTTCTTTATATTAACCTTTTGTGGCCTGAGAACAGAGTTTTTGCTAATTTATTCTATTAAGTTTTGGCGGGAAGGAGCAGACGACATTTGTCTGCGGGACGTTGACGTGAGTCGGTTTACCGTCGGCGTGTCACGATGGAGTGTCATGATAACACCTTGGGTAACACCTTTGTTAACCCTCCCATCCCGAGGGGTGACGGGACGCTTACCTGACGTTTATATTAACTCTTTCTCCACGGGAGGTCGACAATTATCCCCCACCTCCCCCGGGCCGGTATTGTCTGTAGGTGGAGGCTGACGGCGTGTGGTTGGGATAACACCCATTCACCGCCTGGGAAGGGCGTCCCTGTGGTGGGGAATCCTGCCTACCGTTTGGCTTGGGTTAGGGTCTGTTTAGGGGTACCTGAACTATTGGTTTTCTCCTTCTCTTGATTTCATTTATTTCATCGTTTCCTGGCATTCAGTCAATCTGTTATTTTTACAAAATAGTTGAGACGCCCGAGAAACCTGTTAAATTTCTCAGGTAAATACTGAAAGTCCTAAAAGGGAGGAGACAACACCCGTTTTCATAATATCAATTGCAATCAATTCAAGTGTGAAAGGTATTAGATATATGTATTCATTGGAGGCAGAATATTTTTCATTCATGTCAAAAGTAACTGAAAGCTAAAAGGCAGAAATTGTAAAATGTTCAGTTATCTGCCAGTAGGCCCATCCCCCAGCCTCCCCCAGCAGAAGACCTGTGACTGAGCGTCTACTTAAAAAGCCGGAGATAAAACAGCCCAGCCTTGTAGCTGGGGGACAGAGGCCGAGATTTAGAGCAGGGCACACGGACAAGTGACAGTTGTGACATAGGTGTTGACAGCTGGGCCCCATGTTGTGACAGTGACACTGTCACGTCGGCCGATAAGCACGTGGACTGACAGCGGCATTTCGATACGTGCCCCGGAGCCCGAACCCCCGGGGGTGGGACATGTGGCCGGCGGGAGGCCGTATAAAGGGGGCGACGACTTATAAACAGGCCGACATTGCGACCTCCTTACTCACTACTATTACTGCTGACTGAGGGGTCTTTGTCTCTGCTCTCACTAAAAAGTCATTCAAGAGGTCTACCGTGTTATTGTCCTGGGCTGCGTTCTTGACTGCCTATTTTTTAACCCTGTTTTGGCTAACTTATATTTTTAGACCCTATTTTTGAGGGTTGTGTTCTTGAGTGTGCAGTCAGCTGGCCTCTCTTAGTTGGCTGCTAAAAATAACCCTCTAAATGGCATTTAAAACCGTTCTCAAGTCAGCCAAAAATAAGTCTAAGCTAGCCAAGAACAGGCTATTTTTGACTCAATTGTAAAACTCCTCTCAGGCACTAATAAGTGTATGTGGATGTGCACAAAAATCTGAAACTGAGATATTATGCTAGAGTTACATGTAAAAAGAATAAACAAATCTTAACTTAAAACCTAATAAATAGTGTTTAGAAAACCTCTGTCCCATTTTCAGTAAAGATAGTCTCTGTATCCTAAGATACCTCTGTTATGCCCAACTTACTGGTGGCCCTGAAACGATTATGTAACACTGGTGCCAGTGGTCGTTGAGACCGGTGCCAGTAATTATAGCCCCTCAGTAGTCAATGAGCCTTCACCTGTCAATCACAATCACCTGTCTGCCCACTGTCTGTGTGCACCAGAAGGGCCCTGACAATGGTCATGCTCTAATGCACACACTTCAGTTTTTTCCTGACACTTTTTGGTATCTAAATCATTATGAAATGGGTGAAATCAGACACCAATGGAAAGCCACAGGAGTAAGCTAAGTTTTGACATAGCTTATACATAAAATGATCTTATATTTCATCAGAAAATATGTGAAATATAGAAATACATGTGTTTTCAATGTGCTAAGGGAGGAGAAGGTCCCCCAGGAAATATTAGCCCTGTGTGTGTATTGCACCAATTGCCCTTAACCCAATCAGGCCTGACTTATTTTTGGCTCTTAGCAACACCCCCAGATAACTTGGCCAGTTAAAAATAAGTCAGCTAAGCCAGCAATGGGGTAGAGTCAGGAACGCAGCCCTGATGGGTATGGATGGCGAGCACTCGTCTTCACACATCAATCTCATAATGCTGTTCTCATATTGCTAAGAATAGTATAAACGACTGTCCTTTCCATGACACCCCCACCCCATACCCAATAAAATCATCATCTCTAAGATTGAAGACCAATCCATTATTCGGTAAAAACGATGTCAAATGAGACATGGCATGACAAATGTCAGATCTCCACCTAATCACAAAGCTGTGTGGGCCCTATGTTGTATAAGGTCGCTGTATACGGTGGTCGTTGATTCACACCGAGTCAGAGACAGTAACGCCTATTTAAACCCTCTTGGCTACGCCTGTAGCATTCAGACACGGAGACCATTTCTCGGCTACAGTTTGTCAGTTTTTGTCTCCCTGCCTGTCCCCTATTTTTTTCAGGTGTCCGTACTTCAGAGGCCCCTGGTCCCCCAGATGTCCCCTGACAGCCCTGTCCCTCCCCCACCTGGGCCCAGCCCTCCCCACCCCTGTCAACTCACCGGGAAACAACCAGCTAAAAACCTCTCAGAACCGAGGCCAAGAAAAGGGGTATTTTTCAGACAAAAACTGTAAATAGGGGAAAAAAAGGTAAATCAGATTTTGGACAGGCATGTTTTGGGGTGACTTGAGAGGGGACCTGTTACATAAAATAGGCCATTTCTCTGCCCGAGGTATGTTTCTAGTTGACAGGGTGTCGGTTTCCTTGGCAACCATTCATGGCAACGGAGGGGCTACATTCTGAATGATACGGCAGCGGGGCAGGGAAACGGGCTAAGTGGTTAGTACAGGTGTACTGAGGGGCTTACCGCAGGTTTCTATCTGGTAAAGTTGGGGGGATGCAGCAGAAGTTTCTCGGCCTAGCATTTCCCTGACAATAGCATTTACCAGCGATGATAAGATACATGCTATGCCTAAAACAATCCAAGTATGCATGTTAAAGGAAACCATGTAATGCAGGGATCAATATACGTAATGTTTAGAGAATGATATATTTTGTTTTATTTTGCCTACTATGTAAAGCTGATTCAATACTTTTTCTACTTGTTACTTGTACTATTTCTAAGTGTATCCTGTTTTTAACGTTACCAGTCACTCCCTCTGCCGTCATTCCCCATTCACAGTTTCTGTCAGTGTCAGCCCAGACTTGGGCCTCACCTTAAATACCTGCTGATACAGAGACAGGTTCGGCTATTTGGGGCTGTCTTACAGTCTGCCTGCCGTCCATCAACGTCAGGTCCCCCTGCCCCTGCCCCTCCTAGACAGCATACCGCGGGCCATGCTATATGGTGTATCTTAAAAGCCCCCATTTGCCCGGTGCTGAGAATGCACCTTGACTACCAGACTGCCCAGACTTATCTCTGTCCGGCCCTAACCACCTGACCGGTCCCCTACACGTCTCTCTCCCCCCTCAGCCCCACACAGCCCGCGACCCGCCGTGTGACCGGTGGGCACGGCGTGAAGCATTGGGTACAGACAGGTATAGAAGGGGTCACAAACCATCTTCATCGCCGTGTGCCCAATGTATCTGAACTGTGCGATCAGATCGCCAAGCGCCAGGTGGGTCTGTACAAGCTCCGAACCTCGGCTAGGAGAGTGAGTCACTTGGAGCTGCTCACCCACCTCTGAGCAGCTCACCGGAAGTGCTCCTCAGCCCGCCGCTAGGTGTCTCTCCCTAACCAGACGCTGGGGGCAGGTTGTTTTGGCACGTGGCCAACGCGTAAGAACGCAAATATTGGACCGCCACCCCCCATAACACAGCCGTGAACGGCCGCCGAGGTGGTTTTTACTGGTCTTTTTTTTTCTGCAGGTTCTCCCCTCTCCCCATACAGTCTCTACCACCGACCTGTGTATAGGCACCTCCACACTGTTTGTTTGTACGTCTCATAACGTAACATCTCAAAGTGGGTGAGTAAGCCGGCATGTTTCACCTTTTTGTTTTGGGAACAAACTTGGGAGTCAAGAGAGAGGAATCCGAATAGCGGTCAAAGTCCAAAGCTAGAGGGATAAAACCGCGCTGATTGACTGCCACATGTACCGCTCGTCCATGTCCATGTTCTGATGACAATGTTCAGACAGAGGCCGCCCTAGGTCTGGGCATTTTACTCTCCATTGTCTGAGTATGGCCTGTACATCAGAGGACAGTTTCTGCAGGTTTTGTGTGACGTTCAGAAAGTTGTCACAGGACGAGTTGCGAGTTTCAGTACCAAGTACATACGGCCCACCACAGGCGAATTACAGCTGGTCGTTTCTCAAACAAACAAAGGGGGTGCATGAACAAACTGAGGACCCCAATCACACAACGGTCTCCTTTAACAGCCCAATGATGGCCTCAATCACCGTTAGAGGCAGTAGGTACCCCCCAGGGCAGGGGAGGGGTGGACACTGGTCAGTGACGTCCACCCACAGTTAGCCCTAACTACCCCACTGACCACGGCTACCCCGGGCACCTGGCCTCTCCACCAGTCACGGCACGCCAAACATGCAACTCACTCATTATAGCTGATAACCATATATTTGTCCTCTTTGACAACCCATCTCATGAGATATCTGGGATATGCCTGTAGTAGTCCACTCCGAAAAACGTACATAGGGATATGATGTACTGCAAAATACTTGTAATGTTTCTCAGGCGAGGCCATGCCTTTTCTCAAATTTCACACCATCAGCATCAAAATCGTAATTCAAAATACTAACATTTGTTAAATTTGGTAGACTTTTTTTTCGTGAAATTTTCGATTGCATGGAGTAAAATAAAATGATTTTACTTTCCATGGTTGTGGAGAGAATTATTTATTGAATTTTTGCCAAGATGGTAAGAGTTTTCTTTGTTTCTTTTTCGTTAGAGTTAAAAAGGTTGGTGTGTGATGAGGGTGGTGGATGCGGCCAATTAGTGCTCCTCCCGCTGGGGGGGGGGGGGGGGCGCCATGGTCGAGTGACCACTGTCCACGCCGTACTGCCCACGGCCCCCCTGACCGGGGGACAAATGAGGAGGGCCGGGTAGGGCCATCAGGGCCCTCCGCCCACGGGGGGACCCACTGCTGACGGGGAACACTCACCGCCTCGCACATCTAGTCTCCTTGGACAGATCCTCCTGTGTAAAAGGACAATATCCTTCTCTGTCAGAGCATGGAGAGTAAAATAGTCCTATTTTACTAATCATAAAATAGTCCTATTTTACTCTCCATGCATGGTCAGTCAGTGTCAGTGGTCAGAGCAAACTCCCAGAGCACTGAAATCTGGGTATTTGGAGTGTAACGTGTTTTAAGGTTATGACCAGGGTGAGCCATATGACGTTCCAGTTCAACTAGTTCTATTCCCCAACCCCACAAGCTGCACTTGCAGACATCCTTTGGTCAGTCTATCCTGTACATATGTTTGATGTTAATTTTTCATTGCCTAGACATTGACCTCGCAGACCCAGCACCACCTGTCTGTGAGTTAGGTGAGTTCAGACTAATTGGGGCTGGCGGGGTCTGTGATTCTACATGATAATTAGTTCATTATTCACGAGATGGGTACTTCAGCATATGGCGCCCGTCACAGGAGGCTTAATGAACGGGAGGTGGCGTCGGACGGCAGTATGGGCATATGGCATAGGTACCCTTAGATCTTTTAATGGGAACAACTAACTATCCTCAAATTGGTGCAACAGTTGGAATTTTAAGGGATTTAAAATTACGATTAGGTTGATATGTTTATGGGTACTATGTTCTGATAATTGTGCCTACACTAACTTCTTGATGTTTAGACCGTTTTCCTGTAAACCAAAGTCAGGTGGGATTTACGTCTCCCATCTATGGCCATCTATGATGAGATCCCCACTGACAGGACATGACAGGGGTCCGATGGGGGTTGACAGGGCTGTCAGAGGTACTTGTACCCGCGCCCCACACTAACTCAATAAGTACGGGGTCAGGGCGTCCACTGTCACCCACCCACCCCTCAGCTGTCTACTGACTTAGCAAAACCAATCTAGAGATATTGGACATTCTGTTTCCATGTCATTTCATGATATATTCCATACCGTCAAAGGTTCCATCTAAGAGGTGTCTATTACCCCGCTGGTTGAATCTACGGGTCAGAAAGGTCCATAAAGTATGTACGCACCAATGGGGGGGGGGCGGGAAGTCTTTGAAAATGTGCCTTAATGGAAGGCCCCTTGCATGGTTACCAACCCTCGTTTCAATCTTAGCCCTTGTTTATGACCTTCAACGTGTAAAGGTTCATCCCTCAAGGTGTTAGGGCCCCCAAAGGGCCTCAGACATGTGGTCCCAGTTAGTGGGGGCCGATATGACACCCTTAATATGGTCCTGGTCCCGTCATAATTAGGACACTTCGGTCCCAATCTGGGCCCCTATCTGGGCCGGTATCTGCCCCACCCGTCTCCCGGGTCGGGGTGGGTGCGGGGCGGCCCTCATTAGAGCACGGGCCGCGGTCAGGGCTCAGTCAACGTGTGCACCACTGGTGTAATCAACTACACCCGATGTGCACTCCCCCACCCTTCAGAGACTCTATATTTCTTATAAACATCATATTTTCTCCTGAGGCGGCACGTTTGGTAAAATGAGAACACTATGAGTATCAATGTAAATAGAAATAACTTTTGCCCTAAGAAATAGTGATCACAACCCTCCAGGTTGTGGGAATGGGGAATTGAACTAGTTCACTTGGAAGATTATTGCCCTTTTTTAAGCAATGAATTTGAGCCAATCAGTCTGCGTGTGCTATAGGGTACGAGATGTATTATTCTGTGAGGTCAGACCTGTAACAGCCGCCTCTGCCGGGGACACACAGTCGGTATCAAACGGCCGTTCCCTTTGTATACTTGCCTTTTAACTTACTTTTCTTTGCAGCGAAGAAGTTCTGTTATCCCATCGACGAAGACTGAGGAAAAACTCTGCAGGGACTGTTTTTATTCATCGAACAATGCCCGTTTCATGATGTTCCCGACCCCCGCCCATACTTCTCGGTAGGTCCCAAAACACATGGGTGTGGCTGACAAGACCCAGTAATAACTGTCTAGAGGAAACATGGTACATGCACAGAATATCGCCCACACAGACACACTTCATAAAAACATCTCATATAAGAATCCACAGACTATATTGGCTTTTTAGAAAGTCCAATATCATTTTGTATGAATGGCTTATTGTTGTCATTTTGTCGTAACCTTCAGGATTGGATCGTTTTGGGTTTTTATGCGCCAAAGGAATCATTCATAGCCCATAGGACTCCCTTGCCCTATTAGTTATATCAAACCGGGTAATTGGATAAAATGTAAAATGTAATTTTGTCAGTTATAAAGCTGATCAATTACAATTAGGGCGGTCGGGGTAGCTGGTTGTAAGGACCCTGGGAACAGACAGAACAGTGAACTGTATGATTCCCATGACATATCAGACATCTCAAGAAGAAAAAAATTATGGGCGGGGGATTCCACGGGGCTTCATGCACTAGTAAAGGTGTAAATACACGCAGGTGTTGATATCAACATGGAGTCTTTGTCTTTGTTTATTGACCTGATCTTGGAGCAGCAGGTAAGGTCTATGAGACCCCTGTTCACCTGGGCTGTGACAATGGCGGCAGAACGTGATGTGGAGGCCTCCTGGGCTAATTAATGCTAATCAATGCTAATTAATACCTGACACACGCTGCTCCATATGGAACAGGCCTGAGAGGCGGGCCACGATCCACACTCTCCTAACAGAGCCTCGCCAGGTGAGGTTTTTTTTTTAGCTATAGCTCTATCAACAGGTGTGCTGGGAGATTGTGGGTTCAGGTGAGGTAGTGGAGAGTGGAGGACAGATCCTCTTTGTTTTATCACCTGGATAACACTTCTCTATATACATTACTAACAATGGACATCTTTGTGGGCACGACGAACTAGCCTAGACTAGGGAAAAGTGAAGAACCGTGGATTTTGGGATTCCTGCATAGAATTAGTATATCACAATTTGGGAAATTACAGGAATTATCTTCTTTGTGGTACCAAGTATGAGACGAGTACTTTTGATCTTTGTGATGTCTTCTTTTTTTTTTTTTTTTATCTTGACAACACTGTATAGACTAGGCTAATATAGGGATAGATACCTGACAGTCAAGTGGGCCTAGAATATACGTATTTGCACTGTATATGATGTGGGTTGAAAGAAACACCAGCTTGTGAAGCTGAACGTTTACGATACCCACAATTATAATATATAGGAATCGTTCTCAGCTAGCAGGTCCAGTGCCATTCCCCGTGTGTTCCCAATGATAGTTTAAATCAGAATCTGGCGGAAATCCTCAAATTACGGTTTTAATTGTGTCATCACACGGTGCCCCCGGTAACACGATACGACCTCAAAAACCCGCCATATGTCCACCACTGGGGGGCTTTGTACCTCTTACATGTCGGGACGCCCAGTTAGCATGTCACCAGCATGTATCATGGCAGGTAACGTGTACGGACATGTGATAGGTGGACATGAAACAATCAGGATATCCCCAACACAAAACACGGACCGTTTGAAGCCATGTAATTGACCCGGAGTTATCAAAGCAACTTAATAAGTGTTATTATTATTGAATAACTTCACTCTGCGTCATATGACCATAACCTGTGCATCAGCAGGTGGATTGATATCACGTTCAGTCTGTCACTATTAAAGAAATGTTTAAACAATTGTAGGGTTGCGTTTGATTACAAGATGATTACATCAAAATTGTTATTTTGATTTGAACTGAGAGAATATGGATGAACAAATCATATCGAAGTGTCGATTTTCTGGTTGATCAAATTGGCCATGTTGACAGATAAGCTAACTGTTTCTACCGCAGGTCGCCAGGGGCAGGTGTGCGGTGGGTCACCACCACAACACGCCCTTTGTGAGCTTATTACCTTTGTTGACGTAGGTAAATAGAGCGGTAGGTGAGGGGCAGGGGACGTGGCGAGGAGGAGGGGGACCTTACCACTTCACTTGACTTCTGTATAATAGACGTACCATCAATTTTGACAGAGGTCCGGTCGTCTATATGGTATCCACAGACGACCGGACCTCTGTCAAAATTGGTCAATGATAAATCAAATAAAATGTACATATAGGTTTCCCAGGTGCCAGCCCTCCGACGTTTGTGGCAGGTCCTTTCAGATACTAAGCAGTGGACTAACATACGTACCGTTCACCCTTGACAAACGGGGGTTTACCTTATGATGAGAGAGAAGAGACACATACCTGCAAAGAAAGAAAACTTTATTAGATTCCAACTTCAAGATAACAATTAACATCTCAGCGTTGTTGATTCGTAAGATCAAATGTAAATCTGGCTAGATTGCAAATTCATTATACTCATATTTAAATATTCATTGAGTACCGGTAAATTAGATTTTTTACTTTGTGTGTAGAAACATCATTTCATGAACAGCAATGATGAATTATGATTAAAACGATAGTAATCATGATGCCACCATTTAAGACCGTATGGATTTATTATCCAAATTATCGCTTTGAAAGTCCAGAGACACAAACAGATGTGAATTTACAAAACTCTGCTTTCATTGCCAAATACCGAATAACCTACTAATTATTAATATGGGTTCCGTACTTCCTTGCCTTTTCCCTTGTGTTGAACAATAACTCTCATAAATGTATTCATGCTAAGTAAAGGGCAGCCACTCCGCCCCCTGCCCCTGAATGAGCTATGGGCTCCGGCCTTAACTGATACCACCCACACTTATAATAGAGGTGGATTTAGCTCCCTGTACACCCCATTACTGTATACCTGGGGGACCCCTGTGTTACCCACCCTTCACCCGCCCCATACTGACACTCGGTAACAGCAACGAGTATACATACATGTTGGTAACAGTCTGAGCATGAATGACTGCTGTGATAAGATGAATCATTGACGCCCAGGATTAATGACACTAGACGTTTATATCATGTCCATATGCAATTTAGTGCTACACACGGTATACAATTAACTACATATCGTGCAACTCTGCATTACGTAACTGGGGAAATTGATAGCAGGTATAATGCCTCACCTAATTTGATTCGTCACAATTAGATGAAATTAGGTATTGGGTAACGACTAATAGGTCCTTGTCTTTCTGTATTAAAGCAGGGATGTAATGCCCCAGCCTTGACGGAAGGCCCAGGTGTGGACCCCCCCCCCCCCCCCCCCCCCCACCTGTACCTGACCAGGTGAGGGGACCTCGGGTACCACCGGGAGTGGGCTGTCACCTACTGACACCTTTATTACCCGCAGTTAGTTACCCACATCCTTAGTAACCCATTTGTAGATTACCACACTCACAAGGACCACCCCGACCACCCCTCATAACTCACCACTCTCCCCCACACGCCCATAAACCACCGCCACTCTCCACCCTAACCCCATTAACCCCTAATGATCCCCACCTCAGCCCTCCTCCATCTCCCCCTGTCGTCACCTGGTCATTGGTCACCATGGTAACCACCAGGTGAGGTCCGACTGACCTGTGGTCACTCACCTGACCACCGCACTGACCACGTGACCAGAGGAGGGCAGCGGCCACCAGGGGGCGTCAGGGGTCACCGCAGGGTGGACTGGGGGGTCAGGACCCCACCCTGCAGTGTTTGGGTGACGCCTGGGTCAACTGACTTGATGATTAAAGCGAACCACGGAGAAGGACTTGATGAATGGGTCTGTAATTACTGAACCAACTACCAGTAGATGAAAATGGTACAAACGGCAAGTAATTGGACGTCTCTTGTAGCTTTTACATGTTCTTTGACCGTGCGAATTACATTTGTTGCAACCTTACCAAAATTCCCTACTAATTTGGTGTTCTTTTCTACTAGATATTCTCCATTAAGTTTTATTTTCATTGACTCCTTACTAATGACATTTTCATGATCTAACTCTTAACTCCATAATTATCTATATAGATAATGACCGGTTTAAACATGTATCCGCATTTATAGTTGCTGAATCTATAGAAGTGAGTCGCACAATCAGACATGGGTGTGTCCTCACCCCCCCCCCCCCCCATGAACGTCATCCACGACCACATCAACAGGAAGTCGAGGAAAGGATTACAAAAGTTATCAATAACGATCCCTGTATCGGGAGCTGTTAGAACTGGTAAGAAGGAGGTACATTGTGGGAGCATTGATCCGTTCTGTTCTGTACACTGACCGTGTGTGAGTCTGTGTGAGTCTGAGTCAGGGGGTGGCCATCCACAGGGAGCTGGGGGGGGGGGGGTGACGCCCGGTACGGCCACAGGTAGGACAGTTACGGCCACCCCAGCGGCCACCATTCCTCACATGATATACAATGATTCCACTCTAAATAAAGGGATCGTCAGGTAGGGTGCGCAGTCCGCATACATGAATCGTAGCACTGTCCTGCTGGTTGGGCAGTGACAATGTGTTGTCCTTCGGAGGTCGTAAAAGGGCCGTTTCTCTATACTACTTACACGGTACACGTCAACATCAGAGCAGCGGGATGCTGGTTTAGCTACAACGTAAGACAGACCCGGCTTTTTTGTTGTCTGCGTTATCTAATATACACGAAAGTACAACTTCTCCATGTGGGTTAAAAGCAAACCCCGTCCATTCAGGCCGTACCACTGTACAACCACACAGGGTGTTCTGGTTCCATTGAGCGTCCCATTGAAACCAGCAGGTAGTGCGGCTGTGCCATATAATGCGAAAACATCCCTTTAGTATCATACAATGTGAAAAGCATGCGATCTGCAACAAGAGGTCCATTAGACCTAATATTAGCAAATCAAAAAGCGCCCGTACATCGAGTGTGGTGTGTAAGTTCCGGGCTAAATGGCACGCGGCGTTCTGATTGGTCGCCGCCCTTTCAGGCGGCCCTGCACCAATTACCTCAGTATCGATTTCAGTCGATTTGATCCGGGAAATTACAGGTCTAGAGTCGTGGCGCAAAACGTGCCAGCAGGCTTCAGCCTAAATTATCCCGGCGACGTAAAAGATCAAACGGTAGTTTAGGCCGTGGGTGCTCCGAGAGTGGAGGCGGAAAGTGTGAAATTTCAATGTGTGTATTTAGGGGTCTTAATACAGGGTGGGCCCCGGACCACTTGTTAGCGGCCAGCTGTCGGTGGGACAGACCTTCTATTCCCGCCGTCTGATGATACACAATTAGGTCTGACAGCTTCTCAGCCTGTCTCACCGCACAGCGAGAGAGACAAGACACAGAAAATTAATAAAGTGGGTGTTCCTACATATATCTGAGGGTCCTGATCTAATGTCACCAAGGTCTACCTCTGTGATAGGTAGATACGTGTTTACAAAGGATTCCCTTTCCTACAACCCTCGACATTCTGAGAAAAGCTATCATAGAATCGGTCACTTCTCCATTACCCTAGAGATCCTGCCAGTTGCCATCCCCCGTGTCAGCCCCTCTCCCCGTCCCTCCTCAGGAGGCTGGGGTCGGGTACCCTACCCAGAGTGGACGGCCACAAAGCACTGAGGCTAAGTTTTCACCTGGTTCCCATGGCAACCACTCAGGGCGCAGGCGCGACTTGACGTCTCGTGTCACGTGATACGCACCACGAGACCAGGAACAAAAGGCCCCATGGTGAAGGTCGATAAACAACTGTCAACTTGATAATAAATTCATGTAAATCACATTTGTCTTTTTAAACACTGCGTTTTCTGGAGTATGATGTTACCCACTGGTGCTTTAAGTTTTTCAACATCTTTGATTGTAGGCCTACTCAATTTTATTTTTTTCTAGTCACGATTCAACTTCTTAACATGGAGTATATGTAAATATTCCTATAATTTTTCAACAAATAATATAAAAGTAAAAGAAACTCCCCGCAATTATGATTACAAGGCTTTACTTCTTATTTTCCAACAATTTTACTAAATGGGTTCGTTATCTAGGTCTGGTGGATATCTGCGCAATGTCCATGCAGTTTTCTGGTAAATGTAAAACATTATGCATGTATGGCCTCATTGGACACTCAAAGTCCCTTTAGAACCCCTAATTAGGATACCAACTGATGCCCGGAGACGTCGACAAGGACGTGAGGTGTCCCCGGAGGTGGCAGGAGGTGGGGTGGGGAGAGGGAGGTGTGAGACTGGGGTAGGGGTAGGACGAGTGAGGGAGGCCAGGAGGGGGGGTTACCTTTACGTGACCTTGTCGGCGACCCTTGATGTTTGCCCCGACCACCTGGCCGGGCCCTAATCAGCCCCACCCCCACCTGACCACGCCAACACCCAACACTACTCGCTAGTCACTCTTTCCTTCTTTTTCTATCTATATTTTCAATTTCAAAATGTCAGGCTTTATGGAAAGTTGGAGTTACTTAGCACTAAAAACACAGTCAAACTTCACAAATTATTGTTGATGTGTGATTTTAACGAAAAATGCCTACTTTTTTAGGGCAGCTGAATATCAGAAAAGTTGTCTCTTTTATGCAGTTTTTATTCACAAACTCCAAATGGCATATACATGTACAAGTATATGTATAAGCACTGACCGCATTTATAACAGAATATGGGAATAAGACCCTGGAGAATATATTTATTATCATTGGTCATATGGCAAAATAAAATATTGAAAGGGACAAGTGCAAATGTTACTATGACGTCGAAGTAAGACACGGAAAAGAAAGCAAAGACCAAATAGCGGTAGTTTAGAGGGACAGAGAACAGTAGACGGCATCTGGTGGGGGTAGGGCCCTCTGGGAGCAGGGTGCAGCTTTAATGGACCCTTCTGGCCCGCCGAACCCACCTTTAATGTTTACTTAACTATTTGTTATCAATCCGGGCCCCTTTCTCTGGCCCTTGTTCGGTCTGATTCGATAAACATGATGAGACCAGTCAGCCGCACGAGGCCTCCCACTTCCGGCGGCCAGAGAACACTTCCGGCCGCGCGCGCACCTCGCTGAGCATGCGCATTGGCGCGTGGAGGATGAATGAGTTAGCACGCTCTCCTAGCAGAAGATAGATCTGTTAGCAGAGGGCAGGGGGGTATTTGGGTCCAGTGGATCGGGGAGGAGAGTGAGGCTGTGCAGCCATGCGCGGAGGGATAAGGCGTGCGATGGCACACAAAGTAGTTCCCGAGCCAACGGCTGGTTTTCACCTGTTTGTATCCTGGGAGTTAACCCTTAATAACCACTATTTGTTTAGGAAACTTAAATAGGCCTATGTGCAACACTCACAAATACTAAAGCCAATTCATAAGGAAGCACATTCGACACCGTCAAAGGGTGCGTCTCAACGAACTGAACTGATAGATTGGACGTTTCGCCAGGTACATGCTAATATGTGAAGATGTAGGCTTTCTCATCAGGCAGATGAAACCACCTTCATATCCAGTTTACCTTCTTCGGATATAAATCCTGGAAGGGACATATATTGCTATTATGCCATACCTAGTATCATTTATTTTTTTTAAAAATCTAAATAATGATTTTGATGCCCGCCAACCAATGCCGTATATGTCGACACAAACCGCGTCACGTTGACGTGTGGAGTGTTAAGTTGCGTGACTTGGCCGAGAGGGGGCGTGGTGGGCGGAGGGGTCAGTTCAGACTTGGACAGTGTCCACTCGTGGCCACCCAACCCCTGCCAGACCCTTTGTACTCTGTTGGCACCAACCGCCACCCCAAAGGGGCAACCCGGCCCAGGGAAACCCTTATCTACACTTCTACAAAATTCATATCACATTTTAACAGTTTCAAATAAAATATTCTACCCCATTCGTTCTTGAATGTCACTGAGACAAAAGGAGTAGATTATTTGACATTGTGCTTGGATACGTGGCAAGGGAAAGACAAGTAATCCCAAGTGTTGCTTGTCATAGGCATGTCATATAGACTTTTGAGAACAGACCACCCAGAACTAGCTAGAATAACAAAAAGAATATACATGTTAAAAAAAAAAAACATTGATAGTTTCTGTAGCACTTCTAAATGAAGGTCTAATCTTCTTGGTAACATAGTATGACTCTGAGTCACTTAAGTTCAATTTCTTTTTTACTAAGCGATATTTTCATAGCGTCATTTCTACATTTGCCCAATTAAAGCAAGTCGTGTCTCGGTACGTTCTGATAAGGCCAGAGTCGGACAAATCCTCCAGTAATCGGCCTCTTATATCTCGCTTGTAGCCGGGCTGGGTCGTTATATTACACGGGGTGCCGGGTAACCAGCAGAAGATCCAAACATCATTATTCCATGCTGGATTATGTCCTGGATTTACAGGATTATTGCGGATTCCGGGCCCGGAGCATTCCCTAGCAACACGCCCCCTTATCAGGCCTGTGACTGTCATGGCGGCTTCACGGATTTACCAGGGTTGACCTGTAGGGCATTTTCACCTGACTCATAAAAGAATAACGCTTAATTTTTCAAAACTCTATATTTTACAACTTAGTAACTGGTAAACTATTCATCAATGTATGAGAATATCGTCTATGATATATATAATACATAATCATGATGATTTATATATGAATATTTTTTCCTTTTTTCCCCTTCCATTTTCTTTTATCTATGAGTAAGTATGGATATCTACTATACAGAACAAAATATGAATTATATACATAATGTATGTATGCACTGTTGTACTTAAGAATTACTAATCAGAGCATATAGGATGATATAAGAAATCCAATAGCTCTGATCCCCGTGTCAGCTATACATGTATTATAAAAGCATAAAAGTAACATGTTCTGATCAAAGACAAAATACAGTTTGTTGAGCGCTACTCATACCTAGGTATTACTATTGATCATGACTTGTCAGTTTGTCCAACTTTTAATAATGTTAAACGTATTGTAAATAATAAGGTATTTCAGTTGTCCAAAATTAGAAAATCAATTGATTGTTCAACCAGCATAGCAATTTACAAGCAAACTATTCTGCCGTATTTCGATTACTGTGGATTTATATTGATGTCATGTACACTTGAACAGAAAAGAGAGCTTCAGATACTGCAAAATAATGCAGCCAGAATCTGTCTTTGTGTCTCTCCCCGTGACCATGTCACCATTGAATATCTACATTCTAAACTAAAATTGACTAGTTTAGAGCAGAGAAGGCATAAACAACTACTTCGTTTGATGTTTTTACACAGTGTTAAAGATGGTGTGTTAATTATTCCAGTAAGACAAACTAGATTGGCTAATAAGAAACAGTTTATTGTCCCAACAAAAATGAAAACAAAATTCCAGAATAGTGCTTTTTATAAAGGGACAATCATTTGGGATGAACTATGCCAAGATATGCAATTTGCAACCTGTGTCAATGAATTTATTAATCTGATCAAACACAGATACTGTGCTTATACTGATCTACTTTATTAGGTCCAATATATATTGTATTATCTTGATGTACATACTTATAGATTCCACCTGAAATGTTTATTTACTACACTTTATCATTGTAATATCACCGAAAACCAGGGGCAACCCTGAAGTGATTTACTTAATAAACAATTTAAAAAAAAAAAAAAAAAAAGACGACTCCAGCCGGCCGCCTGAATGCGCCCAATCCCCGGGTACACAGCCCTGATCAGCCCGGCCCCAGCCCCGACCTGCCCGCTGGCTTTATACCTCAGTTGGCGGGCCGACACCAGCCGATCTATAAATCTATACCCTGTGTACAGGCCGGTAATCGATGTTATATAAGGCGACTACCCCGGGATGGACAATTAAAGGTGGCCACGCCCCACACAACAGGTACCACTCCAGACCCGGGGGACGAGGGGCCAGACGGCCGACTATAGTGCGCCCTGACATGGCGGGAGGGGCGGAGGTGATTTGATTCTAAATAATGTGCATCCAGCTGATATTTCATGCACTCTCTCATTGGGTGTTTAATTCTCTAATATCTATGCGTATATGGGTGCATGATACTTAAAGCTATGCACCCTGCAGCCATATGGATCATGCACTCACGGTTTGACCTACAGAATGATTCTTGCTTGAGGACCTCCACCCTTCACCCACTCCCCCCCTCCCCCCAGGTATCATTATGAGACGGACAGATGGCAGAGTTAATACAATAGTCGGTGAGTGTTAATGCCGAGGTGCGAGGCGTGCCCGGAGGTGGCCGGCCAATCTTAACCTGATAATCCACTCATTATCCCCGTGTGGTAATCCGCCGATAGACAGACGGCCCCACCACTGCCCCACTATCTCAGGTGGTGATCCGCGGGCTTAACGACCACACACGTCATTCAAACGTCTACGCTCTGATCCTCATATCACAATCAGCTGGGTTGTTTCAATTTATATGCTGGAAAATTTGATATTGTACATCGATAATTATCTTTTAGTAATCTTTGCTAAAAGCAGTTCGATCTGCCTTGAATGGTCCGAACCCATTCCAACGGGACAGTCCCACGTCGAGATATACACGTGCTTTATCACGTCTGGCGTTGTACCGGGTGGGATGACTGTTGTATTTAGCCGCACGCCTCTTATGTAATTTCCCCAGGTGTTTGCCCATTCTGCCGCCAGTTGGCGCTGACATCAAAACAGGGCATTAATCCGCTGTACCTATAGGCGGGCCGCGCCTTGAGGGCCTGTAAAACATTAGGCTGAGGCCTTGTTTAATGTCAACTAAAACACACCGCTGTACGGGCAGCACCACTGTCTGTCTTTTGGAGTTGCTCCTGAAATGTTCGGCGAAGGGAACCATTGATTGGTACCCACAGTCCTTCCCCTGATTATAACTATTTGATAACATGTAAATATCGGTTATTTTCCACATACCCCGCCCTGCTGTCACTTACAAGTTACATTCCTTAGATCAGAGGAAACACTCTATGGCCACTGCCGTGTATTGGAATCGAAACTGCAATATACATACTGTGTCGATTGTATATGAGGGCAAGTGTCTAGGTTCCACATTCTAACTTGTTTGGTAAATATGTAGCACATGAGCGTTTCCAATCACTCAACCCATATGTTTACCCTTTCACCAACCACCTAATAGTGGCCGCTTACTCCAGATACCCACCTTAGCTACTTTCAATAAAAACTATCTCGGTAAAACGTTATAAAAAGAAGTACTAAAACCACTCTTCACTCGGCCTGCCTGCACGGGTCAGGGGAGGCTCATCACCAACCCACCTGGCTACAAAGACCTGTAGGAAGTTGAGACCCACTAAAACCCCATGGTGTCCCTGTACCCATGGAGACTAAAATGAAACTTACTCTCTCTGCTGTACCTGAGGGTGGGTGTATCACTACCCGGGGCGGGGGTACTCCAGTAGGTAAAGGGTCTACCAGAACCCAGGAGCAAAGACAAGATCACCTAGACACGGAATAGTGCTACAGCAGACCCAGCATACTCGGGCCTGGGTATTCCGACAGGGAAGTGTACCCCTGGATAATAATTGGCTCAGAGTGAAACAGTGCCAGATCTATCTCAGATCCGTAGGGAATCTCGGAAATGGGGAAATGTTTGTTTCTTCTATATATCACTATTAAAAAAATGTAACAGTCCCTCCACCCCCTCCTTTTCCCCCACCCCTTCAGGGCAGGCCGTTCACCGGGTGTACCTGGTGAAGGTCAGGTGTGTAATCAGTACCCCCCCCCCCCTCCCACACACCTATACTACTCACAGATGTTACCAGTGTGGCGACCTGCAGGTTGGTATACCTAGCTTTGACCCCCTGACTGCCAGAGTGGACTGGTCTGGTCAGGGTGGTGACAAGCTGTGTCCCCCTGAATGCCAGAGTGGACTGGTCTGGTTGGGCTGATGCAAGGCACAGCCAATCAGACTCAGGGACACAGACTGGTATCTGGGTCAGCTTTCTAGGTCACACCATTTTTTCCTTATAAAAGGCAATGCATTTAGTTTTATTTATGCCTAGAAATATAGTACATTTATATAAACAGTATGTATATGGTTTATGTATGTTTATTGTATTGGCTTTAGATTTTTGATGTAACTTTTTTTGTGACAGCCAATCAGATTTCAGTCAACAGAATTTCAGCCAATGAGAAGCAACCTTTCATTGGGAGGGGGTATTTAAACCCCTGTCTGACCTCAGACAACCCTCACTTTTGGCCTGGACCTTGGATAGAGTGGAGGTATGTGTTAACTGAGTTTTGTCATTTTGATTTGACAGTAGATTTATAGAGTATTGGAGTTTATCTCAGCAGAGCTGGGAGGAGTTTAGCTGAGTGAGTTTGTTTCAGTTTAATGTTTGTATTTTAAAAGAGTGAGTCTTATATATGTTGGTGACAGGGATTTAATATTTATTTTCAAGGTGACCTTCAAGTTACTTACCTTTGTTTATTCCTAAATGCCCTGGCCATGCACCTGTATATGCCTCTCTTTAGTATTATTTTCAGTATTTTTCTAGTTGTTAGACTCCTAGAGTCTTAGAGTATTATTTTCAGTATTTCCTAGTTGAAAGACTCCTAGAGTCTTAGAGTATTTTTGTATAGTATTTTCAAGTTGAAAGACTCCTAGTCTTAGAGTATTTGTTCAGCACTTTCTAATTTAAAGACTCTTAGAGTCTAGAGTATTTACTAGTTTGAATATTTGTGAGTTTAATGATTCCTAGGGAATCTTAAAAGAGTTTTTGTGGAATACTTTCAAGGATTGAGAGATTCCTGAAGACATGGAGTAATTTTGTAAATATATTTTTGAGTTTAAGATTCATAGGGAGTCTTAAAGAGTTTTATGGAATACTTTCAAAGATTGAGAGATTCCTGAAGACATGGAGTAATTTTGTAAATATATTTTTGAGTTTAAGATTCATAGGGAGTCTTAAAGAGTTTTGTGGAATACTTCCAAGTTGAGAGATTCCTAGAGACTTGGATTATTTTTGTAAGTATATTTTTGAGTTAGAAGGATTCTTAGAAGAGTCTTAAAGAGTTTTGTGGAATACTTTCAATGATTGAGAGATTCCTAGAGACATGGATTATTTTTGTAAGTATATTTGTGAGATTGAAAGATTCCTAGAGGAATCTTAGAGAGTTTTGTGGAATACTTCCAAGTTGAGAGATTCCTAGAGACTTGGATTATTTTTGTAAGTATATTTTTGAGTTAGAAGGATTCTTAGAAGAATCTTAGAGAGTTTTTGTGGAATACTTTCAAGTTTGAGAGATTCATAGGGACGTGGATTATTTGTGAATGTATATAATTGAATTTTAGAGATCCCTAGAAGAATCTTAGAACTTTTTGTGTGTAATACTTTCAAGTTTAAGACTTGGAGTATTTTTGTATAATATTTTTCAAGTTTGAGTAAGTTCTAATTTTATTAGAACTTGGAGTTTGGAAAGTCTCATGGAGATTTTCTGAGTGATTCTAAAGTTTCTTCAATTTAAAGTGAGTCTTGGACTACTTGAGTTATTCTTAATTATCAAATAATTTCCTAGTTTCCACATAAACCTGATAACTTTCAGCCCCTGTTTGTCTGGGGAGTGTTTGCGCTTTTCATCTAATAAAGACTTTTCAACTGTTTTTCTGTTGTTTGGTGTTTCTTTTATATAATCACTGCCAATCCTAGTGGTCGACTTGGGATTTTTCCCTTGTAGCGAGACTTATTGCCCTCTGGGTGCGCTACATTTTTGGTGCCGTGACCAGGATTGGTGATGATTTATGATTGAGACTGATTGTTGAGTTTAACACAACGAGAAGCAATTTTATTGATGAGTATATTTTTTCAGAGTTCTGAGACCAAGAGTTCGCGATGCCAGCCCCGATGCCAGCCCAACAGCCACACCAAGGGTTTCAAAAGGTTGGTTGGAATTTCATTGAGTTGTGAGGTTTCTTTGAGTTGAGTTTTAGTATCCGGGACTTTGTTTTTGGCTTACTACTGGTCTAGAGTTTGAATATTGAGTTGAGTTAACCATTCAAGATGGACTTAGTGAATAGAAGTTTCACATGGTTAATGTCCCCATTCCGTTTAGGTGGGCAGGCACCAGGACAGCCAGAATCTACTGGTAGGCAGGCTGATCTGGGACCTCGTCAACTGGAACGAGAGTTTGATCGGGTGTCCAACATTAGTGGTGGTACAAATTTTTCAGATGCCAGGTCACAGGGTGGTCGGGCGAGTCCTGTTGTGGCAAGACCGGCACCTAGAAATGTTGAGTTTGCTGGGCATGGTCAGACTAAGCCCCACAAGAAAATGATAGTCCCCATGAAATACGATGGGCTGAGTGATTTTGAAGACTTCATTGGGCACTTTGATGCTATTGCTCTTTGGAATGAGTGGACCTATGAAGAAAAAGGCATGCAGTTAGCATGTTGCCTTGTACAAGAGGCACGTGAGGTTTTAACCACCGTGCCTTTGGCCATGCAAACAGACTTTGAGACTCTGTTAGCGGCATTAGATGAGCGTTTCCGTCCTCCAGGAAAGGAGGCACAGTATACGTTTAAGTTAATGAACCGTGCATTGAAGCCAGATGAGAGTTTAGCGGCTTATGCCCACGATCTACGAAGGTTAGCAAAGCGTGCTTTTCCTGGGGAACCCCCCAATGAAAGAGTTTTGATTAACATTTTTGTAAAGGGTTTGAGAGATAATGGTATGAAGCGTCATGTTCACGCTTTCACACCCTCTACTCTTCGTGAGGCTGTTGATTCAGCAACTGCTTACAGTGTCTATGATGATACTATGGCAGAGAGTCAGCCACCAAAGAAAAAGCCAATAGCTTCAGCTTCAGTTGCATCTGTGCAGCAGAATCAGGCTGCTGGTGGATCAGCTGGTGGTGGTGGAAAGGCTCAAAATACTCAGATAGAGCAGCTTAGAAAGGAATTAGAAGAGGCTAAGAAGCGTTTGAGTGAGTTAGAGAACAGGAAGTCAAGAGATAAGTTTCAAGGTAAAAAGGACATATCTGAGATTGAATGTTTCTGTTGTAGGCAGATGGGTCATTATGCCAACACCTGTCCAGATAGGCCAAGTAAGCTTGGGCAGAAGCAGGACCATAGAACAGGAACAGTAGCTGTAAAGGACAGTGGGAGTGGGTCCACTAATGCAGTAACACCTTTAAACTAGAAATGGCTGGTCCCAAGCCCAAGGACAAAGCCGAAGGTTTGGAAATTGTTCAAAATGATGGGCCTCTGATTTATGTCAGAGCGGTAGACGATAACTGTTGGTTCACTAATGGTGAGACATCGGGTCTGACCGTAGAGTGGTTGGTGGATTCGGGAGCAGGGCATAGCCTGATTGATTTTAAGAAGTTCCTTGATATAGATCCTACCATGCGTCCCAGTTTGAGAGACTGTCCTTTTAGGCTTAAAGGAGCAGGAGGGGAGACCCTCAAGGTTCATGGAGAGACTACTTTGGAAGTCAGGCTTGGCCAGTGCTTCTATGAAATTCCCACTATTGTAGCAGATCTTGGAAATTTTGAAGGTCTTTTGGGAATCAGGTATTTGCGTTCGGCCAAAGAGTGTCAAATTGATTTTGTGAGGGGAATTTTGTTTGTGGATGATAACAGAATTTCACTTCATGAAAGAAGTCAGGATGGCTTAATGCAAGTGAGGACTGAGTCTGGATTTGAAATACCTGTTGGGCATGAGATGGTGATCTCAGGCCTTTTGAGTTGTAGATCAGTGACAACTGAAGAGGGATTGTTAGAGCCTTCTAAAGAGTTTATTCAACGTACTGGCCTTTTAATTCCCAGAGCATTGGTTAGACAGGAAAGAGGGAGAGTGAGGATTGTCCTATCTAATCTTGGTGAGGAATCTATGCATGTTAAGCCTGGAACGATTGTTGGCACCTGGGCCTCTGCAGATGAGCTGGAGTCTGTGACTGTTGCTCCTGTCCTCAGTGGAAGGGAGAGCAGTCAGAGGCAGGCTTGCTCAGTTGACCAGTTGCCTGAACATCTCCGGCCTTTACTTGCTCATGCCAGTGATAAGTTGGATGTGGAGGAGGTTGAGAAACTTAGTGGTCTGTTAGTTGAGAACCAAGATGTCTTTGTTGGTCCTGATGGACAAGTGGGACGAACAGGAGTGGTGAAACACGCAATTCACACCCAGGGTGCAAAACCAATAAAGAAACCTCCTAGGCGTTTTGCTCAGTGTCAACACAAGGTTATTGAGAAAGAAGTTGACAGTATGCTTGAGAGAGGGATTATTAGAGAAAGTGATAGTCCGTGGGCTTCTCAGGTGGTACTTGTGAAAAAGAAGGATGGTTCTGTGAGGTTTTGCATAGATTATAGATATCTGAATGAGACCACAGAAAAAGATGCTTACCCTCTTCCAAATATTACCGACTGCATAGATGCCCTTCACGGCACGCAGTGGTTCTCTACCTTAGACTTAGCCAGCGGATATTGGCAGGTTGAGGTAGAGGAGGGTGACAAGAACAAAACAGCATTTGTGACAAGAAAAGGACTCTATGAGTTCAATGTGATGCCTTTTGGGTTAACCAATGCGCCGGCTACCTTCGAGAGGCTTATGGAGAGAGTTCTCCGTGGTCTCCAATGGGAGACTTGCCTAGTGTATATTGATGATATCATTATTCTAGGCAAGACATTTGATGAGGCTCTGGATAACCTAGAGGTTATCTTCTCTCGGTTGCGGGATGCTGGTTTGAAATTGAAACCTACAAAGTGCAAATTGATGTCAGAGGAAGTGTCTTTCCTAGGTCATGTTGTGGGACAGGATGGAGTCCAATGTGATCCCAGAAAGATAGAGGCTGTAAAGGAATGGCCAGTTCCTACCTCAGTTACAGAGGTAAAGAGTTTTATGGGACTGGCAGGATACTACAGAAAGTTTATCAGGGATTTTTCCAAGATAGCTGAACCATTGAATAGTCTGACAAAGAAAGTTCAAGAGTTCAATTGGACAGAAAAGTGTCAGATGGCATTTGAGACACTGAAAAAGAAATTGACTGAGGCCCCGATCTTGAGTTACCCTTCTCATGAGGAGGATGCAGAGTTCATCCTAGATACAGATGCCAGTAATGTTGGCATAGGAGCAGTACTCTCTCAGGTACAGAATGGAGAGGAGGTGGTTATTGCATATGCCAGCAAAACTTTATCTTCTTCACAACGCAAATATTGTGTAACATACCGAGAGTTGCTTGCTTTGGTAGTTTTTGTGAAACAGTTCAGACACTACTTGTTGGGTCGCCATTTCAGAATACGCACTGATCATGTATCACTGAAGTGGTTGATGCGGTTCAGAGATGCGGAGGCCATGGTGGGTCGCTGGGTTCTTTACCTGAGCAGCTTCAATTTTGAGATAGAGCATCGTAAAGGGACAAATCATGGCAATGCCGATGCCCTTTCACGAAAGGTTTCAAGACGTAGAATGGCATGTTTAAGGAAGTTGTGTCCTGAGTGTCCGACAGATGGGTTGTCGGATGGGAAATCAGCATGTCTGATTGGGACAGATGGTGGGTTACCACCTGAAAAGAGGAGGAGGTTATCCTCTGAGTTGAGCCAGGAAGTTACAACAGGGATACTGTTGCCTGGTGAACTCACATGTATCAGAAGACAGGGGAAGGAATCTCTGTCCGGGATGGAGGGGGAGTTACCCTCTAAGCCAGACTCCATGCTTGCAACAAAGGAATTGTTGACAGGAGGGCTTGCATGCTCTGAAAATTCAGATGGTGAAATTCTACTGGATCAGAAGAGGGAGGTACCCTCTAAGCTAGGACGGGAATGTCAAGCAGAGGAGCTGCTACATGAGAAGCTTGCATGTACCGGAGGACAGGGGAAGGAATCTCTGTCCAGGATGGAGAGGGGGTTACCCTCTGAGCCTAGTCAGGCAGAGTTGACAAGGGTATTGTCACCTGATGGGCTTACATGCTCTGAAATAGTAGTGCCACAAAGTCTAAAATCAGAAATCACACTGCCAGCTAAATACGTAGTTGATCCTTTAAGTAGTGAAAGTGAGGAGGAAGAAAGTGGACTGGGAAGCCAACCTCAGCAGAGAGGTTTTGGAATTTTCCCAGAGACTTGTGAACCTCCAGAGCCTAGTCTCACTTCTTGCTCTGTCAAAGCTAAAAGTTGTGAAAAGGAAAGTGGAATGGTTTGCCCAGTGGAACCTGTAGAAAGTGAAGTTGAACCAGAGACAGAAGATGACAGTTTTGTTAGAGTTGACCAGCAGTCTAGACCAAATTGGTTGGACACTTGGTCCCTGGAAGAACTAAAAACTATGCAGGAAGGTGACCCAGTGGTGGGAAGAGTACTGCGGTGGATGGTAGATGAAATAGGAAAACCAGATAGGGAGGTCTTGTTAGGGTATGATGAGGATACCAGAACACTTTGTAGACAGTGGTCCAGTTTAGTTGTCCGAAATGGCATTCTGTACAGGAAATGGGTGAGAAGTGAAGGACAGGACACAGAGACTGTACTTCAATTAGTCACACCAATGAGCTTGAGAGCTAAGATCTTCCATGAAGTACATGCCAGCCGAACTGGTGGACATCTCGGGACCAAGAGAGTCATAAATCAGGTCCGGCGGAAGTTTTATTGGCCTAGGTGCAAATACGATTTGAAACGCTGGTGCAGAGAGTGCAATGTATGTGCGCAAATCAAACCAGGGCCTGGGCATCGGGCAGCAATGAAACAAATTCCCACTGGTTGTAGGCTTGATCGTGTCCATATTGATGTCATGGGTGAGCTGCCAGAGACAGATAATGGCAACAAGTATATTCTTGTACTGACAGACCATTTTTCTAAGTGGGCTCAAGCTTGGGCTGTACCTAATCAGTTAGCTCTGACAGTAGCTGATGCTGTCATGACAGATTTCTTCATGGTGTTTGGGTTGCCGAGGCAGATTCATACAGATCAAGGTCCTAATTTTGAGTCCCATTTGTTTTCACAAATGTGTGAGATGCTAGGCATTGAGAAAACCCGAACAACACCATATCGTCCTCAATCTGATGGACATGTGGAACGTTATAATCGGACTCTTCAACAGATGCTTAAAGCTTATGTTAATGACAACAGGGATGATTGGGATGACCATCTTCCGTACGTGATGGCTGCCTATCGGGCAACTATTCACGAGAGTACAGGATGCACCCCAAATAAGCTATTTCTACACAGTGAAAGCTCTTTACCGATCGATCTGATAGCAGGTTCACCTCCTGGACAGGAGGAAGACTGGCGCTGCCCTGTTGAATACATAGAGTGGGTTCGTCAAGTTATGGCTGGGACCCACCAAAAGGTGTATGAAAACCTAAAGCAGAGCAGGTTAAGGCAGAAACGGAATTATGATCTACGGAGCAAGCCCACCAAGTATGCAGTGGGTCAGTTTGTTTGGAGATGGTATCCTCCTTCAGCAAAGAGAAAGTTAGGAAAAGGGTGGGTTGGACCCTATAAGGTTGTTGCCTGTCCAACAGATCTGAACTGCCAGATACAGAGATTTCCTGGCAGACCGTCGGTCAGAGTACATGTTGATCATCTTAAACTCCATTATGGGGAAATGCCATTGGAATGGCAGGAGGAAGGTGATGAAAGTGAAGATGTACAATCTGATTCAGAGAGTGAGGTAGAACAGGTTCCTCCTGAAGGGGAAGTGTTGGAAAATGAGAGAGATTCACAATCTGAATCAGGGGGTGAAAGAGGACAGGTTCCCTGTGAAAGGGAAGTGGTAGAGGATGAAGGAGATGTACCATCTGAACAAAATGAAGGGGAAGTGTTAGAAGACCAGGTTGAGTCAGAGAGCTTGAGTAATAGACCAGCCATAAATTCTAGACAAAGTTCCCGTGTACGAAGAGCCCCGAAACGGTTAGATTTGTGAACGAACTGTTATTTGTAACGTGATGACTGTGAAATTAGAAATCTGTTATGAATACTATTGATTAAAAGATTGAGAGTCTGTTATGATGACTTAAAAGATGTATATTGTTTCTTTTGGCAGGTGAATGGCCGAGGAGTGAAACGGGCAGCAATAACCTGTCACACATGTGGTGAAAGGTTCGATAGTATTCAGGAAGTCTTTAGGCACAGAGCGGTAGGGCACGGAGATGAAATTTATAAATGCCCATTGTGCGACCATATGTCGACCAAAAAGAGTGCCATAGTAGGCACACATTGTATGGCTCGTCATCCAAACTCAAAAATCAAAATGGATGAGGTGCAGGTTAAATTGTGGGAAAAAGTTGAGGAACCCTCTGTGAAAGATAATGAGTCTGTTGGGGTGGCCGGCCCGGTTAAGGTTAAAGAATCGGTAAACATCCAACTGTTAGAGATGCCGGTAACCCTTTTGCAGCGAACGACAACCACTGTCATCACGTATCCAGGGGGAAACACGGGCGAAAGAACAATTCTGGAAACATTCAGGAAAGCTGTAGGAGGTGCACAGCAGTCTCCTGAAAAGATCAGTAAGGTCATTGATGATTCTAGAGTGAGTAATGGCCTAGGAAGGGATGCTGGGAAAGTTTGTCATCCACGAAGGCGTATCAGTGGCCACAAATATGAGAGCTCGAGTGAAAGTAGTACTGATGAGTAATGGTCAATTGTCTGGAGTCAATTGTCTGAGTATTTTGTTCTTTTGTGATTCCTTTTAAGAGTCACTTGTTCTAAAAATGAGTATTTTGTTCTTTTGTGATTCCTTTTAAGAGTCACTTGTTCTAAAAATGAGTATTTTGTTCTTTTGTGATTCCTTTGAAGAGTCAGAGTTTTGTATGCTCTTCGGAGTTTTTGTATGTTTTTCAGAGTTTTGATATTTTTGTAGTTTGCATACTGAATGTTTACTAATATTTTGATTTTCCCAATGCGAGGACGCATTGGTCCAGGGAAGAGGGAGTGTGGCGACCTGCAGGTTGGTATACCTAGCTTTGACCCCCTGACTGCCAGAGTGGACTGGTCTGGTCAGGGTGGTGACAAGCTGTGTCCCCCTGAATGCCAGAGTGGACTGGTCTGGTTGGGCTGATGCAAGGCACAGCCAATCAGACTCAGGGACACAGACTGGTATCTGGGTCAGCTTTCTAGGTCACACCATTTTTTCCTTATAAAAGGCAATGCATTTAGTTTTATTTATGCCTAGAAATATAGTACATTTATATAAACAGTATGTATATGGTTTATGTATGTTTATTGTATTGGCTTTAGATTTTTTATGTAACTTTTTTTGTGACAGCCAATCAGATTTCAGTCAACAGAATTTCAGCCAATGAGAAGCAACCTTTCATTGGGAGGGGGTATTTAAACCCCTGTCTGACCTCAGACAACCCTCACTTTTGGCCTGGACCTTGGATAGAGTGGAGGTATGTGTTAACTGAGTTTTGTCATTTTGATTTGACAGTAGATTTATAGAGTATTGGAGTTTATCTCAGCAGAGCTGGGAGGAGTTTAGCTGAGTGAGTTTGTTTCAGTTTAATGTTTGTATTTTAAAAGAGTGAGTCTTATATATGTTGGTGACAGGGATTTAATATTTATTTTCAAGGTGACCTTCAAGTTACTTACCTTTGTTTATTCCTAAATGCCCTGGCCATGCACCTGTATATGCCTCTCTTTAGTATTATTTTCAGTATTTTTCTAGTTGTTAGACTCCTAGAGTCTTAGAGAATTATTTTCAGTATTTCCTAGTTGAAAGACTCCTAGAGTCTTAGAGTATTTTTGTATAGTATTTTCAAGTTGAAAGACTCCTAGTCTTAGAGTATTTGTTCAGCACTTTCTAATTTAAAGACTCTTAGAGTCTAGAGTATTTACTAGTTTGAATATTTGTGAGTTTAATGATTCCTAGGGAATCTTAAAAGAGTTTTTGTGGAATACTTTCAAGGATTGAGAGATTCCTGAAGACATGGAGTAATTTTGTAAATATATTTTTGAGTTTAATATTCATAGGGAGTCTTAAAGAGTTTTATGGAATACTTTCAAAGATTGAGAGATTCCTGAAGACATGGAGTAATTTTGTAAATATATTTTTGAGTTTAAGATTCATAGGGAGTCTTAAAGAGTTTTGTGGAATACTTCCAAGTTGAGAGATTCCTAGAGACTTGGATTATTTTTGTAAGTATATTTTTGAGTTAGAAGGATTCTTAGAAGAGTCTTAAAGAGTTTTGTGGAATACTTTCAATGATTGAGAGATTCCTAGAGACATGGATTATTTTTGTAAGTATATTTGTGAGATTGAAAGATTCCTAGAGGAATCTTAGAGAGTTTTGTGGAATACTTCCAAGTTGAGAGATTCCTAGAGACTTGGATTATTTTTGTAAGTATATTTTTGAGTTAGAAGGATTCTTAGAAGAATCTTAGAGAGTTTTTGTGGAATACTTTCAAGTTTGAGAGATTCATAGGGACGTGGATTATTTGTGAATGTATATAATTGAATTTTAGAGATCCCTAGAAGAATCTTAGAACTTTTTGTGTGTAATACTTTCAAGTTTAAGACTTGGAGTATTTTTGTATAATATTTTTCAAGTTTGAGTAAGTTCTAATTTTATTAGAACTTGGAGTTTGGAAAGTCTCATGGAGATTTTCTGAGTGATTCTAAAGTTTCTTCAATTTAAAGTGAGTCTTGGACTACTTGAGTTATTCTTAATTATCAAATAATTTCCTAGTTTCCACATAAACCTGATAACTTTCAGCCCCTGTTTGTCTGGGGAGTGTTTGCGCTTTTCATCTAATAAAGACTTTTCAACTGTTTTTCTGTTGTTTGGTGTTTCTTTTATATAATCACTGCCAATCCTAGTGGTCGACTTGGGATTTTTCCCTTGTAGCGAGACTTATTGCCCTCTGGGTGCGCTACACCTGTACCCTTCCCACGCCCCCCCCCCCACTCCAACCCATCCCCTACCTACCCGGGCCCCTCACGGGGGGGGGGGGGAGGTAAATATAAACCCGCGGTGTTTGGGCGGAGGGCATTAGGAGGCTCCAATATTGTTTACAGGTGAAATTCTTCAGTGTGTGGGTACTACACACTCAACTGATACGTCTAGAGAAACCCCCTCTGCTTTATATTTACCCATTTCTCACTTCAGTCATTATACCACACTTCTAGGTATCAACGCTTATTTGCGAGCTGTCAAACGTATAGCAGTATAAGAAGGCCAACAACTATATTAGTCTAAAACCTCCTTAACATTTTAGAAACCCGTTTAACATTTCATTAAAGATTTATCAGACAATCTATCTACCCCATGTTCCCAAATTATAACCCTGTAGGTCTTTCTTGTTGCTGGATCAAAGATTGTAGCAACACGCAGCCTGGTCTGGTAACGAGGGAAGAGGAGAGGTTCTGAGGAGTGGATCCCAGTACCGTCACTGACCCGGGATGGGCCGGGGAGGGGGCTACAGGCCCGGCCTGAGGCCGACATTTGGTTCTGATTGTGGCCCACCTCGGGCCGTCCTCACACGGGGCCCACTCACCCCACACGTCCTTCTTTGTTGTCTACCAAGATTCATTTCTGAGTAGTGTAAAAATAGTCTCAGTATATTGGGGAATAATGGAGAAAACTGATATAAATATTGTCCTGTTGGGTTGATCATAAAATAAACTGAAAGAAAAAACTTTCAAGATCATATCTTTCAGATATTTCTTCTCATTCCTCTGGTTCCCTTAAGTTAGGTGAAGTTTTCTTTTGATTGATGACATCGATTGTAAAATTTCTTGATGGGACGACCATGGCTTAAAATAGAGTAGATGCCCTAACTTTTCGTAAATTTTAGCGAACAATATTCTAAATTCCCTTTTTGAGCGGGCTCACTTTGTCAAGGTGTCCACTCTGTCGTCACATCCGGTGAGTCACGTGACCTTCTAGGTTTGGGCCCGTGTTCCCCCAGCGGAGACCCCCGTACACGTGCGCGCCGCGTGGGGCCTCTTCCCACATGTTTATTTGGGCTTTTTACCTCTTTCCTCCAGTTAACACTCAGGAGGCCATCTCGTAGAAGTGTTACCATGGCAACCAGTCACCCACCACTCCGTAGGCTCTCAGCGCCCCACCCTCGGGCGCCGACTTTTTTCCTGGACTCAATGTCTAACATGTGTTCCCAGCATGGGGCCCAACTTTCCGGGCGGGGAGAGTTTTTCCTCTCCTCGGTCTAGAAAAGTTAAAACCTCGATCATCACTACTAAAAACTTACCCCCCATTCATAGATAGGTCACTTAAAACCCCTCAATGCGACAATTCTAAAAAAAGACAAGAACCGAAAATGGTGCCCAGCAGACGACTTTTAAGTAAGTCCTTGTTTCACTGGTGCTCGGCGAGTACTGTACACAGTAAGGGATTCACGCCGGTAAGCGCCGACTACGTCCCGTCCACGTCACCCGGGGTGCAGGTGGCTGGTTCCCGCCCTGACTTATAACTGTTATTGCTACCTGCCGGTGACAGGCGTGGGTCCCCTCTCACCTCACGTCACGTGGGCGAGACGCCCTCATTGGTCACGTGGGGCAGGTGGCGTCTGCGCGGGAATCAGCGAAAAGGAGCCCAATAAATCAGGGGAATAGCGTAAAGTACAGGTTGTGTGACTTGACAGGGCACTAGGAGGCCGAGAGACGGCCCCACCCAGAAACCTGCTGAACCCGCGCGGGACGAGGGGGTGTTACGGAGGTGTGCATCACTCAGGGAACAAAAACTTGGGACATAAACAGTACTGAGTAAAGTTTGGGCAACAAACTTCCTGTCCTTCTTTGAGAGTAGCTCAATGTGAGGCACAGCCCCGGGGGCACAGCGTACAGATCAGACTACAAAACAGTGAGCGATAGCCGAAGAAAAGAGGCCTATGGTGTTTCATTTTTCTTCTAGAACTATTTGTGTTTTATAATATCATGGAGAGTAAAATTATTTTACTCTCCATGATAATATCAAACCGGGACGTAAACCTCAAAGATACACCCCGGTGTTGTCCACCCTAAACAAGATACTAAATGGACACATGGTTGTCGACATAATACAGGTGTGACATAACGCTGGACATGGCTACAGGTGCCCGGTCCGTGAGCCCCCAATCAGCCCGTCTCAGGCCCCATGACAAACCCATCCCGGTCGATACACTATCGGAGATAATCCCCTATCGAGGTAAACAGGCGGCCCGTCTCAGCCTAATACGATTACCCTGATCCCTGATGGGAAAGGGACGAGCGGGCGAGGGGGGGGGGGGGGCGGTGATAAGGGCCGTCTGATGTACCTGAGGAGGACGTTATCTGCCCGGAGACGGTCTCACGGTGACCAGTGGTCAGTCTCCCAGGTGACCAGTGGTCAGTCCCATACGCCCGTTACACACTGTTACACGGGGACGACGCCTCATTCTGCACGTCTCACACCCACTTGTGGGGTTTTACATCATACACACGTAACAGTTAACTTATCTATCTACAACAATGGACAGATTACGAGTGGCGTTTTGATAAATATCGGATTGGTCCACATCTATTAAAGTACATGCTTTTCACTCATAATTACAAAGGTAACATGTTCAAGAAAATCTTCTGTGTAGAATTTGTCTTGCGAAATGCGAGAACTATAAGAAACGTAATAGGTTATGGGACACAGTTATTCATTCATTATTATTATATCTAATCATTGTAAATGTTGCCCAAGTGTAGACGACATGCACTAGTGTATCTCCAGGTGATCCCAGCCTGTATTGGCCCTTAGTCTGAGAGTACTCCACTGATACAGCGGGAGATAACGCTCACATCAGGGTACTCAGACCCAGGGCACACCGCCTAAGGGCCTCGGCCTAAGGGCCTCACACATCACGGCACACCGGGCCCACCCTTATCGCCCCTACCCCTACACATCGAGTGGTCCCTAGCCGCTAATTACATATATAGGTACAAGTACCGTTAAACCTAAACCAATATGGTACTTGGCCAAAGGGCTAGATCATTCAACTCAACTTGTCCAACTTCAATGTATATACACATGTGTGTATCCTATAATTATACCAGACATAAACCAGGTATGTTAATGCGATGCCAAATCCGGTATTTTACTTACTATATTGATGAGTTTCTGACGTCAAACTCTCTCCAGGCCCCCAGGAAACCATTAGTCGAATAGTTACTTACCTGAAAGACAAAGTAAAAATACATTAAACCACAAGAAAGCGAGACGCTAATTAAGTGAACAGAGCCTAGAAAAAACAGAGGTAAATAATAACTGACGACACGAAACGTGACTATTACAGCTGGATGTATATCAACTGGTGATGTAATTCAAGAGCTATGTGTCACAATGACCCCCTATTGAACGTGCTAATTCAAAAGGCATTTGGGGGAGGCTTTTCCAATAGTTAATTCGCGTGATGTGTTGCAATTTGGACACTGGGGAAACCCTTCCAATACTTTATAGTATACGTAAATGCTGATAAAGTTCTATTATTGATGCCGATTAATGCTGCTATGTTGTCAGTGCCGAGACCAACAAAAGATGGGGTGATGTACTTAGTAATCATAGAGGCCGTGTGAAGGGGACGCCTGGAAGGATAGGAAGATCCTCCCAAACCCAACCCCTAACCAACCCCACACCGTACCCTCTGCTTGCTGTAGGGTCGTCTCCAAGTACAAACAGTAACGTCATAAAGTCAGGGTAATATCATAAAGTCACAGTGCCGTCACCAAGTCACAGTGTTGTCACCAAGTTGCAGTGCTGTCACCAAGTCACAGTGTCATCACCAAGTCACAGGGCCACTACCAAGTCACAGTGCTGTCACCAAGTCACAGCACCATCCCCATGTCACAGTGCCGTCATCAAGTCGCAGCGCTGTCACCAAGTCACAGCACCATCACCAAGTCGCAGCGCCGTCCGCAAGTCACAGTGCCATTACCAAGTCACAGCGCTGTCACCAGGTCACAATGTTGTCACCAAGTCACAGTGCTGTCAACAAGTCACAGCACCATCCCCATGTCACAGTGCCGTCATCAAGTCGCAGTGCTGTCACCAAGTCACAGCACCATCACCAAGTCACAGTGCCGTCACCAAGTCACAGTGCTGTCAACAAGTCACAGCACCATCCCCATGTCACAGTGCCATCATCAAGTCACAGTGCTGTCACCAAGTCACAGCACCATCACCAAGTCACAGTGCCGTCACCAAGTCACAGTGCCATCACCAAGTCACAGTGCCGTCACCAAGTCACAGTACCATCACCAAGTCACAGTACCATTACCAAGTAACAGTACTGTCACCAAGTCAGTGTCGTCACCAAGTCACAGTGCCGTCTCCAAGTCACAGCACCGTCACCAAGTCGCAGTGCTGTCACCAAGTCACAGTGCCGTCACCAAGTCACAGTGAGACTGACATCTCGGAGATTACCAGTACTGTAAACAGGGGACCGTACACCGGTTACCTCACTAATCCGCCTGCCCCAACCAGGTACAAAGAGCTAATTTACCTCTGACATTGACACACAGAGTGAGTGCCACACGACCCGGGGACAGCACACTGATGGGTACACGGCACACAGGACTCCCCCCACGTGGTCAACACGTCTCCCCACAACTACCGCCTTACGGAGTTACTCTAACTCATATTGATATATATCATAATTTATTGCCCTCTCCTATATAGTATTTTGTACAAGCCACTGCACTCATTTTATAGGTCAGGCCAGCCGAATAATTTACTGCAGTCTTGAGGCTATATGGATAACGTCATTCCATTGTGCGTGACTCACTCCTAAGTTAAAATAAAGGACCACTTTGGGGGGAAAAACGCATAATTATATACTTTCTGGTACATGAAGGAATTTGTAGGGCCTGAGTTATTTGGGAATGTTGTTTACCATACCACATTAACTATAAAATCTTTAAATGTTCGCAGCTATGCCCACTTTGTTCATCATTTGCAAAGACGCCTTTTGATGACAGGCGCTCTTTTAAATTTTAGAGATATTTCAAGGATATGATATATAAAACCAGGAGATATTACGCCAGGACAGAACCCCTAGGCCGTGTGGCCGTGCAGGGTGTGACCTCCCACCTGTGTACTACCTGTACAGGTATGGAGGTAACCCGGGGTGAACCGGGCGGGGCGGGGGGGGGGGGGGCTTGATCTGTTCACCCCTACCCCTACACCCCCACCCATCCCTACCATAAAACACCGTTAGGCCTCACGGACGTGACGTCAACACACAGATACAAAAAAACGCGACAACGCTGAGAGTTTATGAATTAAAAAGATCATGATTTAATCACGTTTACTGCCAAAATGTATAATGACACTGTTCCTCAATTTAGCCAGAGAGCCTCCCGTTTTCCGGGCTGTCATAATTGTAACAACTTCAAACCACACGTAATTCACTGCAATCATAATGAATGCTGTGTCATGATTGACTTTCGTGATGATAGACAGGAAACGATTAAAATACTTTATTTGGACATATTTCAATCGCTTTTTGGACCCAGTCCAATCTCTTCAGATATATTTTTTTCTTGGGGGAGAGGGGGAGGACAAATTATCTCTTTCGCATGACTAGATGAATGTTGGTATCCGAACCTGGGACTACATTCCCTCTGTCATCTAATTATAGATAACTGATAAGTTACTCAAAGTCTCCCCCGCCATTTTCCCCGACACGGGAATCGAACCCACTACCTGTTGGCAGACGGCCAAGACGAGACAACTCTACAAAGGTCACGTGATTACAATGACGCGCCTGCGTACAAAGGACTTCATCAAACTTTCATGGGACACTCATCTCATGAGACAGAGAAACCGACATTTAGCATGTCTCCCGAGCGCAGCCGACATTTAGCCACGACTCGTTCACACAAAGTGAACGCGGGGAGAGTTAGAAGTGGGAATGTGGTTTAACCATTTGACCCTCATATAGAAACCGAATTCTTATTCACATAACCTCGAAGACCGGGGGTTACTGGGAAGGTATTTTCTGAAATAATAAAATATAACATTTGTATGACTTTTCTTGAAACAATTTCGACTCAAGAAAAGTTTTCTCATATATATTTCAAATATGGTTGCACGTTTAGTCAGGTGACTATTTTAAAGTATGCATGTATCTTGATCTGGGAAAAGTTAGAGCGCATATAATATGTTATAGGGAGAGCGGTTCCCTCTTTTTCAAATAAAAAAGTGAAAACACACCATTCAGTTACGTTTTCGAGAGATGTCATTCACAATGATGAATTACCCCTCTCATCCTCACAGTTACAGTTTTTGTCCTCTTTTCCTTTTTTCAAATAGGCCAACAAAGGGAGTTTCAGCGTCTATTCTCCGATTGTCTGTTGACAAGCCGGGTTAGCACGCACCTGACGCGCATGGCCGGCCAACTGTGACGTCACGAGCACGTCATCAATGGCGGCGGGCGTCGTGGCGTCATATCCGCCCAGCTCGTTCTCTACGCATGCGTGGATCCACAGTTTATTGCTACTTCCGCCATTGTTCCCTGGTACCGTTGTGTTTATAAAACATCTACTACCTATGAATACGGTTGTGTCACTTTGTATTGTTTTCAGCGTCCAAAGACCAGGGAAATGTACTTTTTGTCTGACAAAAATGTCGTCCGCGACGTAGATGACAGGAGTGTTACTACTAAATATTAAGTTACTTGAAGTTGGAAGGTGGTCCCTGTCTGTGTCAGACTAGACGTAGGGTGCACGTATCTCGGCATATTTTACCTAACTCGTCATCAACTTTATGTTCCTTTCACCTTTTCAATATCTCAATGGAGTCAAATTCACTCAAGCAAACCAAACATTGTAAAACTGCCAGGGGTCACACAGCAGATTTAATTTGAGTGTATCATGAACTTGAATAAATAATAAAGCTTTCACTGCACAATGGCTTCTGAACGATTCCCATTCAGAGTAACGGAATTGTCGGACTATTATTGAATCAAAGTAATTAAGTCTAAGGGTTATTAGCCAGGTGGCGAGGCCGGAGTGCACGAAAGGTGTCAAATACTGATAGAAAAGTTGGCTTTATTTCGGTTTAATCTGTCTGTCTACTTATCGAAATCAATCAGTGTTTCATTTTGCAATACACTGATTTCCTATTCAAGACCCCTTTTCCCATTTAGAGAATGGAAATAAACATATTTGCATAAATACACATTCTAATGCAAGGCTCGGCGGGCTCTGTAAACATCGATTGCGTATCAGTTGTGAATTAATTAGTCGATACTAAATGTGAGGACTTTTTGAGTATCTCTCTTTATTCATGCACGAGGTGACCAAATCACAGAAAACTAAACCTGCAGCTACAACATGCATATGGATATAACTTACATACATTCTTGATTTCTGAGTCTAGATTCCGGGTAACAGTTCCCTCTTGATATCTGATCGAATATTAACTCGTGGCCGTCGGTGGTGGTGCACCGGGTGACAGCGGCCCCGTCCCCAGCAGGGGAGGGGGGGGGGGGGGGGGGAGAGGTGTGCATCTTTAATGTCAGAAGTGACGGGGGGGGGGGGGGACGCGCCCCTTGTTAGGCCTGGTTAAGGGGGGTTAAGGGGCGCATTATACGTGTCACCTTTATTATTTAACGTGAGTATCGACATGGGATAACTGCACTGCTGGCAGTAGGCGTCTGACTGTGGGGGTTTACCTCCCAGTGCCTCCTCCCACCCACACCAGACAGTCATACAAGAATAATTACACATCATGGTAATATTAGACTGGATTGATTAAATAAAGATCATTGTTTATTTTACTTTGAAATAATATATACATTGATTAAATCATTTCCATCCAGTCAACTCCCATGCTGTGTGGGAATATCGGGGCGACCCCCCCCCCCCCCCCCCGAACAGCGTCCATCAGGGATCGTTAACCTACCAGCTACTCGTACTGCACAGTACGGTTAGTTAGCATCAATGTTTTATGTGAGAACTGCAATGGTCATGTCAATAGTGAATCGAATGGATACTTACAATCTTCACAGGAAGAAAATAATGAGTAGGCCTATAACTATTAAGGATATAACAGATCAATTTCTGTACCCAATGATTCACAAAACGCAAACTGATCTATGCCCTGAACGTATTCGGACGATGCCACAGTTACTCGTTTTCTCAAGAGGAAGATTCGCTGGCTCCCGGCGGCCCAGACTCCCGCTGTGGGCCCGACATACAGTTGGGCCACCCACGGGGAACCAGCGTAAGGAGAAATGTCGTCTGCCGCGCGGGTTCGCGCTGCTATGACCTTGAAGGTCACGTTAACTTGTTGGAAGGTCATAAGGGCCGCTTAATCTGCAGGCTTCATCTGCCGAACTGTCAGGCTATCTGCCGAACTGTCAGGTAATCTGTCTCATTAATAGTGAAGGTGATAAAGTTTTGACTCAGTAATATGTCATATTATCTTTAGAATGCCACAAAATTCTACCCTCTGACGCAGTTGCTCCCCTCTTCTTGGAGTGTACTTGCGACAGCCCCCATGATCGAAAGGTCCTATCCTCGTGTATGTAATGTGATATACAAAGGTCTATTCCTATTTCAGTTCAGTTATGTGCCCATGCAATGGTTCTACATAACAACAAACTTAACAAGGCGTTTTTCTCATGGCGTTTGATGATCTACATGGCTGGTATTTCATGTTAGCATCATTTGGCTTTAGCGACATCAACCCTTGATTGCAACTTTGCCAAGCTTGGTCTCCCTGCTTTAATTTCCCCTTCAATGATTCATGGATTGGTCGCAAAAGGGTCTGAGCTCCCCGCCCTGATTCATAGACAAACCTCGTGGTTGTCACACATCTTGACTATGTCCCGGGGGATCACTGATCGAACCCGCTCCACTGAGCTCTTGAATCAAGAAATGTGTGTCAGAACTAAACAACCACATGTCTGTCGTGTAAATAAATAAATCCCCCAAACCGCAAATCAGCGCGTTCACCTCGCGGGATAAGGGGACCGTGGCGGGTGGGGGTAAACCCTACACAAACAAACGTCACACACGCCGGGGACAGTCCCCCATCTCCCTGCACACCATGTATACTCCATGTAACGGCCCTGGAGTGGTATGTACAGCTGACCTAGGCCTCGGACAGCGCGGCTAGGTCTCCAACCTCAGCTCAGATACGCAGAAGGCTTTGCTCCAAACAGCGGAATGTGTGTGAAGAGTGAGTGCCGACGACACCTCCCGTCGCCGACCCACCATCTGACACTCATTGGGGCCGTTGCTAGGACGCTTATCGGGCGTTGCTATGGTGATGTGCCGGTCACGTGCACGCCCCTGGTGATAAGACGCTGATGTCAACAAACGGAGGAATCTGGACCAAGCAATCCTGACTTCACCGCCTACCTACTGTCCTTTCTACTACCATTCCAAGCCTGCACTGAACATAAAATAATGGCGTTTTCTTTTAATTATAATATAATTGGTAATTTCTCCATAGGTAAAAAGGTTAGAGAGGACTTTAAACAGATAAAATCGATTGACTATTCGATTATATCGCTAGGCTTACAGTTTGTTTCTTCTGCCTAAATCAATGCCATTTGAGAGGGGTGGGGGTGGGGGGACACTGGTGTTCAGTGTGGAGACTGACGAGGACACCTATAAGGGATGTTGGTGTGGGACTGTTGACGACCAGCTCCAGGTCAACAGACAGAGGGGTAGGCATCAGGCACCTGTACGGCACGCCAGGCACAAGAAACACCTCAAAAAAGGCATCACTAGCAGCTAAGAGGGTAGAGCTAGTCCAATTGTCACTTAGAATCTGAACTACGACATAGGTATTTGAAACTTCGGTGCAAAAAAAAACTTAATATACGTGATGTAATAGCATTGATTTTTTAAAGTTTAGACACGTGTGTGTTCTGGATAGCAACAATATGTAAGGGACTCATGGAGTATATAGTTTATAAATCGGTTGGAAGAAGCAAGAACTGTCTGAACATGCTCCCTACCACCGGGACTGGGATGGAAGAAACTTACCAGAAGGGTAACTCACCCTTCATAGGAACTTTCAAGAGGAGCTGGAATATGAACTACTCTTTCAAGATATTACTTACATGATCGAAACGCTGAGTCAATCTGACTCACCCCTGCCCATACGCCTCTCCTCACTCAACACCCTGTGGGCCTGACCTGTCCTTATCATAATTGACCCTAAACAGATACTGTTCAAGGGGAGGGGAGGGGGGAGGGGGAGGCATGCGCAGGGAGAGGGGTTAGGAGGTAACACTGTCCAAGGATGGCCGGATCTGGTTACCATGGTAACCATCAACACCTTCTCTATGGCAACGGCCAACGCCCCCGGCCGGACCGGTCTTTGTCACTCTCCACACTTGGCAGGTGATCTACCACAGCCCCGGGGGACCTGAGCTTTGGCTGAGGTTGTGCTTGGAGAGGTGCTGGTGTGAGCAGGTCAGTACAAAGAGACTTGGGTACATCACATGTGGTTTGAAGCCGTTTGACTAGTTTTGTAAGAGCATACACAGAGAATTTTCTTCTAAGTAAGATGGAAGGGAATGGTCTCTCTTAACCTTCATACGAATTAATGTAGTGTATGGTGCATTGAATCATAACTGTAACTGATATGTATTTAGGTATAAAATATCTTTATTCTGGTGTATTTGTAAAATAGGTGATGAATATGACTGACGTTGGCAGAGTCCACCTTCAGCCGAGGAGATCCGTTTCCCTCCGCCATATTGTATTCCTACTCCTATCTGCTTTCAACTGGTAATGCTTGTAGCACCTGTATATGCTCTCTCTGCTGACAAAAAAAGGTTCCCTGGACCAAGCTTTCCCAGCTAAATGAAACCAGCTGCTCAGATGTCTCGGTAAATAGGCACCCAGCAAACTTTACTTCCTCAATGAAAGCTTCGGGATAATTCCAGTAAAAATAATTTCATGGAGAAATGTGTAGTCTAACTTCAAAACGCGGTCCCCTCATCTTCTGAGGCCGGGTAAAGAAATGAAAAGGGCGGGGGTAAAAGGGTGAGACAGGGTGAGTAGTGAAGGACATGTTTGGGAAAGGAGTGAGGAAAAAAGACCTGTAGAAAACATACAAGATCGAAAGACGAAAATAACACAGGACAAGATGAAGTATTGACATTCCACATGATGATATTTGGGACGGGCGGGGGGGGGGGGGGATGTCTGACCATGGTTGTTAACGCAGCTAAGACCCTTTTCTTTTACTCTCAACTGCGCGTGCGCGCGGCGTACTTCCGGTTCCGGGGCAGGTCAGTCCCTGTTGAAGCTCAGAGAGAGCTGTCCCTCTCTTCTGTCTCTTACACAACACTGTTTGAAAAGAATCACCAGCCATGGATGAGAGGCGGACTTTGATCTGCACCTTAACCAAAAAAGAAACCTGTATGTAAAGCGGATCACAACCTCTCCGATTCGTGTTCCTGATCTGCCGCTGATGCTCTTACCCATCCTGGTTCACTGCTCTCCAGCCATGAGTTGTTCCACCAACACATGTCGCAAACACTGGGAGCGAGCCGTGACAGTATTTCGACATTAGATTACTCCATCCTCGAGCAAACGGCAAAGTACTTTGTCCTACCTAAAGATGCTGATCTTAATACTTATCCCTAGTTGTGCACGCTCTATGAAGAACATTACTGCAGAGGTATTATTTTTCTGCTTGCGATGTTGAATGGCCTCTCAAGACGAAGCAGACGGCATTAAGTGTATAAAAACCAGTCTATATTGCTGTGTACAGCCCCCCGTGGTCAGATCATTGGTTGTTTTGTCTGTGTTCAATGCACCAGGCGGCGCTGAAAAGTACAGCTCACGTCACGTGATACCTGGGATCCAATGGCCCTTCCTGTTACCATGGAAACGGTGATATACCTCGGGAAAGTGCCTCCTCATAAAAAGGGGGGCAAAAATTGGGGTAAAAAGCGCACAGCCGACACTTTTTACTCGGGGATATCTTTCCTCGGTGGCTTAGCATGTCTCTCAAAGAAAAGTCTCCCCTCTACCAAAGTGTTCCAATATTTACAGATTGTACTCGGTCTAGTGTCACTATCAATATTTTCTCACTTAATATACATTTTACGACGGTGTTAGTGCAGTAATAGTCGACGTTTTTTGGCCGCTTGTACACTGAGTAGACCGGTGGCTCTGGCCACAGTGCACCGTTCAACGAAGACAAGTTACAATGAATTATTGTTATAGGTCTGTACAGCTCAGTTCGAATTTTACAACACAATATATATGCTTCAATATAGAATGACAACGGGAACTGAATTACAAGATGCTAGGGTAATATTAGCTTTTCAACCAACAAACATCAGAAGTCCTTTCCTTTAATAATTGTTCATTTTACCTCAGCTACTGCTGACCTGCTGACCAGGCTCCTCATCTGTTTATATAGATTCTGTTCTAATGAGATTCAAATATAAATCTAGGTGACATATATCTAAACAGTTACTCTAAACAACTGGTATACATTCTGATACCAAAGGCCAGGTTACATCTCAGAGACGAGGACTGCCTTACCCCTCCTGGAGACCCTGTACCTGCCGCAGGTAGCCGGACCCAGGAGGAGACTACACACCCGTTACCATGGAGACGTCCCCACCTGCTCCGTCAATTACAATTACCACATTTCTCTACATAATAACTCGGGCCCCACAACTAGTTTCTAGAAACATAAATTCCGCCACACACAATGGACTACCTTACTCAGTCAGACATTTTACGTTGTATTTTATCGTGTCATGGGTTCAAAAAGAAATGTTAGAGAAATATAATACAATTCCCAAAATGCGAAGTTGTTTTGGAGTGGTAAAATTTACACAAAGGGAAAGTCTTCAACAATGCATATTGTTTATAATCCATCAGGTTGTTACCACACTGAGAGCTGTCAACACCTTCTTCCCCATTGTACTTTGTATTTCTTTTTCCACTTGGGTAAATAACCCCAAACCATGCTCCAAGATATCTATATCTCATACTGTCACTTTTAGAAACAATGCAAGGGTCCGAGGGCAACGGCATGAGTAGGCATTGGTAGGCCTATACCTCAGTGTGAAATGTATCAGCCATACTATCCTGATATCTTTGCTGATACATAACAAACAAAAGCAGCCCTCTTCCTGAGAATGCAGGGTTTCCCTCATGTTTAATATAGAGCTTTCTTGCTGTGGTCTTTCGAAGAGATTCCCCTTCTTTTCCTATAGTTTTAATAGGGAAAGGATCAGACAATCTCTGGTGAAAGTTGCAACCCAGAGTATGGTTCCCTCAATTCCCACATCCTGCCCTTGTTATATCAAAGCGGTAGGCACTTCACACACGAAACGCCTTCAGAGAAACTGGAGCCGGCACCAGAGGGGAGTTCCCACCTGAGTCTCTGTGATTCTAACCATGTTCTAACTGAAACTGAGTTCAGAAGAGAACTGCCGAGGACCAGGGACCGGAGCGTTACCCCCCACAGACCCCGCAGACGGGGCCCGGCCAGGTCGGGGGAGGTCGGTTGTAGGCTGTAGCGAGTGGCGGCCTGTTGTCAATGTTTACCCCCGCCCGGGGAGCGGGGCCCCTCTCCCCCGACTAGGGCCTGTTTACACCCGGCCCACTCAACGAGCTGCTCACACTCTCCCACCATCTACTATGTAACTCACCCGGTGTGTGCTGGGAGAGCAGCTCGCGGCGTGTTTACACTCGCCCCCCCCCCCCCCCCCGGGCGGTGACTTGAGCGGGAAGTATCGGCCCGGTATCACACCCTGTGGGCTCCTACTTGACACTTTTTAAGGACTCGGGAGAACTGAGACCCACGCCTTTTTGTTTTCAGCTTGGGTATGGTTGGGAGTCATTTGACAACCACAATCCACTGTCACCCTGGCCTCTGATTGTTCACCTCAGGTGCGCCTAAGGCGAGCTAAATTACTTTTTACTTTTACCTTTTTGATCAAGTTATGACGGCCATTATAAACCGTTACAAACACCGTCTGATTGATACCATGTCGTAATATCCCTACTTCCCTACTTCAAGGCACAACCGTATCAAGTGTTCACAATTACCTCGAAGTAACACACGTTTCTTTGATATTAATTCCTGAATCAAACCACATTTTAGCGGCAATAAATCCTCAAAATATGGGCCGTGCCTCCCCCGGGTGGAGGATGGCTTTATTCAGGGCGGCATCCCGTACGTTCCTGCAGTCATGCGCCTGGTTAAGACCCCCTCATTTAGGCGACAGTCAAGATAACGTTATCTTTCCGCTGAGATAACAAATCGTTTCTATGGTAACCAAGGCAACGTGACTCCCCATGTATCTGGAGGATCCGATGCCGAGTGATAGAGGGGCGTTTTGATTGACTCCACGCCACCGGAAATGGTCATATTATGGTGGGGATGTCTTCTTTCCGCTACATGACTACAGTAAATTGACCGAGGAGAAATTTGTATCTTTTGATTAGGTGCAATTGAAAAGTGTCAAAATTTTATATCGTGGAGTCAATAAAACGCTTCTTGAGTTGAAATAACATGTTGCTATGGCTGTACTGAACGCGGGAAAGCCACTGTTGTCAATTGCACAAATACCTATTTTGGGTTATTTGTATACCAGCCTGCTTATGTTTATTATTGCAACTACTCTACAATTTAGCTGTTAAGTTATATTAGATTCAATGTCAATCATTCTATTTTATACTGCAATTATGTACATAAGTTATATTCCATATGGATATTTCAAGATTGTTCTACACCTACTTGGAAGAGCACATGTATGTGAAAGTGGTTAATTAATAATAATAAAAAAAAAAAAATTGAAGGAATCAAGAAAAAGAAGAAAAATGTTCACACATAATTATTCCATTTTCAAATGTAAACTTGCCTGTGGCATTTAACATTCAACTGCAAAAGCATAGAACACAAACAGATTATGAAGACCCAACATGTAGGCCCATGTACGTCGCGTGTAATACATGTAAAAGACTATAAGCACATTTACCGATCTGTTAACATCATCTATTGGTAAACAACAGGAAAGATGCAACATTTCGCAAAGTGAGTATATTGACAAGCAAATATAGTAAACATAATATTATAGCCCAGAGCAGAGTATACATCAAATAAAAGCGTAAAGCATGTTTATCTCAGAATGCGTGCAAAGAGGCCTGGGAGCTGAGATCGTTTTAATATCTTTTTTATATTCTTTTTTTATGGGGGATAGGGCCCCTTCCCCTGGTACAGCATCTGGAGTTCCCCTCAGTCCGTGGAGGGCTGTTCCCGGACGGAGGGCCGACTTGTTGTGATCTCAGCCTCTCTCAACACCTCCCAATTCCTACCGCCCCTGACCCAAATCCTTCCACGTTTTTCTGACCACGGGGATCTTTTTAAACACGGGATACTTGAAATTCCGGCTACAACTGGTCATATACCCTCCGTACTCAACCCCCATGTGAAAAGACCCTGCCGATGAAATGTGGATACATCTTTGTGACGTATGTAACTTTCATAGCCAGATTCTCCCCAGCCAGGTACATACCAGCTCGACTAGACCAGGTCCCAGTACATGTGGAAGGGGTTATCGACAAGATCGTACACGTACTTAGAAGTAACATCGTGGTTCCTAATGCGCATGCACAGTCAAAATTATATTTGCGCATGCAGGTGGCGGACCGGGACGTTATAATGATGTTCATATCTGTGTATTAATAGTCCATCCGGATCGACGTTAACTTTAGCCTGGTTTCCTTGATTACTTCAGGTCACACCTGCTCCGTGTGGCCGGGCCTTCCCGGTGTCTCACCAGGAGGGGGTTCCAGAGCTTGTTTACGTCGGATAGATACATACCCCATATACGAACAGAAATTTACGTCTATCCCGGCAAAATGTGTCCAAAGGACACTCGACAAAAACTGCCTACAACAGTATTAATTTACCAATCAGGATACTCTCACATTAACATGGGAAATGTATGTATGTTATTTCATAAGGCATACCCGTAAAGTTATCAATCCTTTCAGTTTGTAAACAACTGTTGCAAAAAGAGCCATTTATTATGTATCCACCTGAACAGGCCAAAATGGCGGCAAAACGTTAGATGTAACAGCAGACGATTTCTACAAAGGTCAGCTGGTGCCCGACCCAAAATACCGCCCTATGTATACCGATATGGCCCCCCGCGGGGAACCAGGCCAGGCTAAAAAAAATTCATTCTGTTTCCGGTGGACCGCCCGACTGGGTCCAAAAGTGCCGACTCAAGGTCTTTTTTTTTCATTTTTCAATTTTTTTTTTTTTTTACAAAAATTTTACTTTCCCTACCAAAAAAAAAAAAAAAAAAATCCCGACCGCCCGACTGGTCCTTTTAAAAGGCAGTCGGTCCACCGGAAACAATATTTTTTTTAAGGCTGGTCCCAGCTCAGCCGGAAGTAGGCGGTGGGTCTGTCAGAACCCAAACTCTTGATCTTACACGGACATTTTCGGGGATTTTTCTTTTGTGGGTTCATATTTTGGTTTGGCGTTTTGGGTGATGCGTAATCAATCACTGTTGATTGACAGGCACGTGACGAGGTAATGGGCGGGGTCACATTCCGGGCACGCCCCCTTCACGTCCTGACGTCACACAAGTGACAAAACAAGAGCAGACGACATCCAGCTAAACGTTTCCTGTCATTTCAGTTATGTCAACTGACAACCTACAACGGGCATAAGGAACAGCTGGCTTGTAATGCACTAATAGAAAGTGGTCCAATTCATATTTTTTAAGTTATAACTTGCTTAGATTACTCAGGTATTTATTGCGAGGTACAAATATATTCTATCACAAAAATTAATTTCAGCAGGTGAAGGTATTAACTTTGTATTAACAATAAAGGAAATCTGCTAATCCAATGAATTGGAAAATTAGGCAGCTAAATAGAGGTTAAAATTCAATAATATGGCATCAAAGTAAAAGAGTTCAAATGACTTAACATTGCAAACACGGAGATCGCATGTAACAAGCACTAATTGACCTGTGGGTGCTGTGAGGGGGAGGGGGGAGGTGGCGAGGCAGAAGGGAACTGTTATTGGGAGGGTTTTTAATTTGGTTTGAGCTGGTGCCAATTGTTATGTTCCCTTTATGACTTCCCTGGGCTTTGACAAGCCAGCTACCCTAACATTATGTTATTAGAGGATAAAAAAGAGAGATCTGAATTATAGATAATTGCGAACTTGAGTACACTAACAGAGGTACCGCTTTCATTTCAGGCTTTGGTGTGGGGGAAGTATTATAAACAATAAATACATACTGGAACAAACGTGTCAAACGTGCTAAAAACAGTGCATTCATTACTTATATAATAACCTTGTACGTTACTAAAAAGAGATTTAATAAATGTAACATATGGTGCAGTGTCTACACAATGCCTGGTTAACCCATTAAACATTAATCACAGTGTATACTATCTACTGTTGACCCTGTTACTCTGACCTGCCTGTAGGAGTATCTAAAACATGTAGGTTAAGTATCAAGGGAGTCCTATCAGAGTGTGTAAGTTTGACTCATCGATTCGTTGTCAATGGTTGGAGAATGCCTAAACATAACGTTCACCGTGGTATTATTAACGTAGTGAAAATAGTCTTATCTGAACATCAACCACACCTGAGAGATATCTGGAATGACTGAGAGGTCAAGACGTTGTAGAATTAAGAACACATTCACTAACTATAACCCAAAACATAGAGGACTTATCTATGGTCAGTTACTAAGGAAGCTTGTCCTGATTAGGTCCCCAAGTGACGTCATACCCAGAGGTTCACGGTTTGCGGGTGGGGGGATGTTACCTTTTATAGGTCCTCGAATGTTATGCTGTGTGTCATACTTTTTTAACTTTTAACAATTTTTACTTATAAAAACCTACATGTCTGTGGAACCCTCCCCCGGCCACAGGTCCAGGTTACAGCGGGCAGTACGTGCGGCCCGTACGACCCGTCACCCCACCCCCCCCCCCTTCCCGTGGGGGGCGACGACCTAAACACCAATAAACGGTAATCGGCCTAAAACAGCCAGCCTCGTTAACCCCGTGTAGGCGGGTGGACGGGTCACCACTTACGGCCAATAAATGTGCGACCCGCAAAGAACTAAACAATGCGAGTCTAATTTCCAAGCTTCAAATTTCAAGACAGGTAGTGTTATTTTGTACATTCAATTGATGATTTTATCGCGATTTACTTAACTGAACATGCAAGGGTAATTCATATTCTGTTTCTTCAGCTGTTGATTCCATCAGGTCTGTATGTTTATAGATTATTACCAAAGCTTTAAATTCATATGGTGGGTGTCAACAGGGCTTTGTAGTTAGATCCCTGGATACAAAATAATACGGGAGGTAAGTGAAAGGACTTCATGAGAAGGTCATACCAAGGGGCGGATCCAGGGGTTTTCAAAAGGGGGGGGGGGGGCGTGCTATTGTATTTTTTTCCCCGGGCCCTCCGGATCCAAGAATTCTACAATAAAAAAATCAATATTTTGGCCAAAAAAGGGGGGGCGTGCGCCCTGCACGCCCCGCCCCCTAAATCCGCGCCTGATACCTGGTGTATGTTATGATCCTGGCCACATCAAAGTAACTGTACAGGTAGGTACTAAACCCGGTAAGGGGTCCGCGTTACGGGCTTAGGGCCCCGGGTGGGACCGGGTGGGGCCAGGTATAGGACCAGGAAGGCCGGTTTAGAGGTTAGGACCTTAATCCACAGCGTTACAACGCTCTACACCCAGGGGGCGCTCCCACACACCTTTCACCTGCCCCCTACATGTGGGGGGGGGGGGGGGGAGAGTGTGGCTGTGGGGGGAGAGTGTGGGGATCTCCCTAAGTCGGCCTTTTTGTCAGCGGAGTTCCCTAATACTCTAATGCTCTAACCTGGGGGTTAATGCTGTTTGTGTTACGGTTCTGATTAGCACCGGAGCCGCAACAGTGGCCATATCATAGGCGGCTACACCAATGTATGTAAAGGTCTATCACTTGGGCACAATGCCGCTAACTTTAACAAGGCAAAGACTAGTTTTTACGTTTGTACAGAGCAGTATGTGTACCTTACAACACGGTAACAGAAGGCAATGTCAATGCAGAGAAGGGCCCTGTTAGTCTCATCTCATCTTGAGAGGTAAGGGCCTCATGTGTACAGTCCCCAGTGCCCTCACTGCTGAGACCTCCTCCTCCTGGGTGCCCCTGGATGTCTCCCCCCCCCCCCCCCCCGGTCCTCGTGAGGTGGGATCCCCCGGGCACAGTCCCCCTCTTGTCGGTCATTATCTAATTACCCGTCCCCCTGACCCAGTGCCGAGGGCCCCTTGACCCCCCTGTTGACGCCTCTCTCGGAGAGTCCTTGACTCGGTCTGAGGCCGGGCGCGGGCCAAGGCGGATCTCAGGCGCGGATTACCGGCCTAAGACCCCGGACAAGTTAATGACCAGAGAGGTCTGAGTCCTAAACCCGGGCGGTCCGTAAGCGGGGACTTTACTCGTGAATAATACAGTGTGACGGGCCGCCTGGAAATGGCGGAGAAACCTGTCCCACTGTGACCAAACGGATGTGAGAAGGGGGGGCTTAAGGTCTGTTAGGGAGAGGAAATCGTCTAACGGTAAAATCTCCCCGTGAGTTCAATTCTGTTACCTCAGATCGTTCGGTATTTCATTCCATTTGCAGTATTAGAAGGAGTAACACCACAGTCCTAAGTGTGACTATTGACAGGTGTTGGCCCGACAATGAGTTATTTGCTTACAAATGGTGTGTCCACACGTGGGTTGTGGGCGCTGGGCAGTGTACCAGGGCCGTGCTGTACATGTTAATACCTTAACTAAGTGCCCACTAAGCTCCCAACAGGCGCTGATCCCCCGTGGTCACCTGGCCCACTCCCCTCCACGGTCCCCCCCCCCTCCCCGGGGCCCCCTAACACCTTAAAGGCTACATCTGTAGAACAACATGTCGACACAATTCGGAATGCCAGTCTTTAGCTTTGACAAACCATTAATACCGTTAAACATATGTAAATATTTAGAGTGGTTTATGATATTCATGTGTATTTACTTTTTTAATACCGTGCATATCACATTCTAGGACTAGAGACTAGGTTTGGTTTATCTTATGAATCGTACAATGTGCTCGCATAATTACAATAAATACTGCATAGCTTTATCGGCGTCATTCCTACCAGTGTATTTGATATTGGTAGATGATATGTTTACACGAACCCAACCTGACCAGTTGTAACCTAGCACCGTCTGGCTCAACTTGACAATATTCTGAAAGACGAGCCGGGATATTCATGTATTCCAAATTAAATAAACTAAAAAAATAATTCGATGAGCCCCCACGTTAAAACCAGTTGAGAAGGATTCTCTGGCCTCCCCCCTCTCTCTGCTCCCGGTCCTACCCTACCTGTCCCTGTGTGCTGACACAACAATTGTCTCCATGACAACTCATCTCACCTGTAGAGCCACCTTTCTCTGAGAACTTCTAGGAAAAAGTTGACTCATTTTCACCTACAGGAAATGCCTCAGTCGGACACAAAAGAATAATAGACTTCTTTTCAGAGGTAAGAATACTAGAAATCAACACTAGGTGTAGGTGGGTTCTTTTTTGTAGAATGCTGTCTTCACTTTTTTACGTTTGCCTGGTAGGAATATTCAAATTGAGTTCATTGACAGTCAGTGGCGTCTGTATTTGCCTAATCGCACTGATAAAAACGTCACGGATAGTCGGATATGCGATAAATTGAATTCAATATGAAACACAAAAACTACGTGGGAATATGAATGCACTGGAATAGAGACGTGAGAACGCTGCCATCGGAGCTGCCACTTTTTTAGTTTGGGCTTTCAAAGTGCTATCTCTCCTTTAAATCCTTGGATATATATTCAAATACAAACTAATGCTAAGTTTTGTATTCTAGTCAGCGTTTACGGTGGTTTAAATCCACACTAGGCAGATCATTTTAGACGCAATAATATAGCCTATATTATGGGTATACAGATTTAAACGCTGAAAACTCCTTGATTATAAGAACAATAGAATATAATAAAATCCTGTTTAGATGAAACGTTAGAATATAGAGTTGGTGGGGGTGGGATTAGTGGACGCTCTTTTGGTGAAAATGTTGGGAAACAAACAGCTACATGTATCCCGAATCTATACTGATGTGGAAAGAGGGAGACGGGTCGATTGGTCTTTGTTTGTGTGTTACGTATGTGTCACATAAAAAATACCCCATGCTCCAGGAGCCGGCCTTTAGGTTATACAGCGAGCTGTCCTATTTTTCTCGACTTCGAAAGACTCATCTTAGTAAGTTCTGATTCTACGTAATGTGCCCTCCTCTTCCAGACAAAGCAAAATAATACATCATATACTAGCTCGATCCTACTGTAGATATATATCGTATAACAATATCGTGTATACCTTACAAACATTACAGGGCTTGACAAATCGAGTGTCCAGTCGCCCAAGACCATCAAAAAGCCACATAGGGTCGCTGAAATGAGTGCATGCATTGCCCAGTGGGCAACCGGAATCGCAATGCAAAATTAAGGTTTGAAAATAATGTGCTTTAATCTATTCCTTCTTTTTACCTTATTCTCTTCACTGGGCAACCGCAGTTTGTAGTTGGAGAACCACATTCAGAAGTCTAGTTGCCCAGTGGGCAACCAGGTTTTAGCTTTATTTGTCAAGTCCTGCAGTATATTGTAAAGCCCCTGGAAGATGTTATGTACAAGAGGCTGTAGTGTTGAACCAATAGAGAAATCGTGGTGCCTACCTAGTACGGTGAGGTGGGCGGTGGCGATGAGCGTCTGGGACTGCAGCTGACAGGTGTAGTCGGCGTCGTCCTCCCGGCTCGCCCCGGTCAGCACCAGGTCGTACCCCCCGACGGCCCCCGCCGACACCCGGCTCACGTTGAACCGGGCCGGGGCCACCCACCGGTCCCCGTCCACGAAGAAGTTGGTGTTCTCCCGTAACCAGGCGATCTTACTGTCACCCAGGTTACGGATCTGACAGCGCAGGGTGGCCCGCCCGTTCTCCAGCACCTCCGTGTTCTGGGGCTCGGCCTCCCAGGAGGGGGCCTGGGCCAGCGTTCTGTGGGGGGACACCAGGAGGACTAGAAGGGAGAGGAGCAACACGGACAAGGTTCTCCAACTTGTAGGGGGGAAAAGGGCGTGTGGCCGGCGGGCGGACGGCCGAGGGCACGTGCACTGGTGGTCGGAGTGAAATGTCGTCTGCGCTGTGAAATACCCATTCCCCTTATAGTGGGCACTCTGGGTACACGAGTGGATGTCCTGGCCTTGGGAGGAGGCCGTTGGTGGGATCCTGGGGTGGCAGGTGTCCCTGTGGTGTGGTGGGGGTGGACGGTTTATGTGACGGCCCTCCAGGGCGGTGGTGTGGGGTGGGGGCCGGCAGCACCCCCCGGGCCGGGTGGCCGGGCGGGCCCCCTCCGACTCACACTCCATGATGACACTCCTCAACAGACACACTTAGCCGGGTATGAAGGCATCCGAAGAAAGGTAAAATCCAAATGAGGCGAGCGTCTGTTGGCGAGGTCCTCCTGTGTGTACAGTCCGATGGGTCACGTACTCCTATAGCTCCTGGCACGGGCGGCAATGAAAAGAAATCTAAAAAAGGAGAACAAAACACATGTAGGGCCTCTTTGAAATGAAAGTAAGAATTATTGTGTTTCCAGGGACATGTTATTTCAATATCAATGCATCCGTTTATTTGTTTGTTCAAGTCGCACTAAATTAATTTACTGCCCCAGCTCTGTCTTACAAAGACTTGAAAGAGAACATTTGACAGTCACTGAGTCAGACCAGGAATATTAGGTAAATATAAAAGGGAAAAGGAGAAGCAAGACTTTCGACCGAAATAAGAATGGAAGCCTTCACCCTGACTGTACTTCTACTGTATGGGCTTATTTTTTATTATACCTTAGGGTGATACAAGTTTAGTAGTTAAGAGTTATGGCAGTACTCGGGCAGTTATCACCCCTTGCCGAGACCCCGATATCAGCCCTCGGCCGGCCCTTCGGGCCCTGGCCTCGGGCTGATATCGGGGTCCCGGCTCGGGGTGATAACCACCCTCGTACTCCCTTCTCAGTTGGTTTTATGTATTTACATACTACTTCAGTGTGCACCATATCACATGCCCCCTAGTTCTACAGGTATCGCATGGTGCTCCTGGATTGTGCTATTCTTCACATAAAACCCAATCTCTAAGGTATAGAGTAATACACACTATTATTCTGTTGCTAATTAGCTCTTATGTGCTAAGAATACCCTCCAAATGCCTGTGGTGTAAAAACCTCCATGTCGTGGGTATTGTAAGGGGGTCTCTGAGGGCCCCTTGACTCCTTCTGCCCGGTGCCCCTACCAGTCGGCCCCGGGGGGACCCCCGACCCCCGACTAGAACCCTCATTGGTACCAAGTTTTCAGCTTTAGACTAGTTTTATAACCTATAAAGCATCATTCAATAGTTATACAAACCAAAGTTACTGCGTAGAAAACACTCAACCTTCCTGTAGGCGAGTTGTTAAATATACTTCCTAGGTCTATTTCTGAGTAATCTAGAAATACCAGCGATAACGATTCTCGATGTTTGGGTTTTCTTAAAGGGACCAACGGCTCGCCCTCCCCCGTATACCGTCACCATCCCCACTCCCCCGGCGGGAACAAACAGCCCTCTCCGCTGTTTTCTCACTAAATTCTCGGTAAAAACCCACATAACTGAATCAGCTGTGGTGTCTTACCTTAGTGTGTCGGCTGTCATGTCATGGTGGTGTGTCGTTGTGTAGAAATAGGGTAAAATCCACCAAACTCTGCCGTACGATGTTCACGGGCCGACACCGCCCAGCCGTCTGCCGGGTTGAGCGGGGCGTCCCTCACCTGGGTCGGCTAAGGGCTGTCACAGGCAACAGTGAGACGGCCGATTAAGAGAATGTATCAAATCTATGGTCACGGATAACGGTGAGACGGCCGATTAAGTGAATGTATCAAATCTACGGTCGGTCAAAGCATGGAGACTAAAATTATTTAACTTTACTCTCTCTGGTCAAAGTCAGCTTTGTTGCTATACTTCACCTTGCTTTGCTGATTATCGCTTGGTCTACACAGAGAGAGTAAAGTTAGAATATTTCAGTCTCCATGGTCTACATGATAGGCCCGAAGTAGACTGTTCTGTACATTTTCTCTTTTTGAATTAAATATATTATATAGCCTACATGAATCTCACTCTATGAATATATATGTAGAGGCCTAAGTACGTACACATTTATTATATTAATGTAGGAAATCTTCACGCAATTAGACCTACATGTGATACACTTTTGGAATAAGACATGTAAATAATGTTGGAATAATCGTGCACAATACATGTAACTATCAATATTCTTTATTATTCCTTTCCTTTTGCTAATCAAGCTGACTTCAAGTTAGTTCTCAACGCCGATAAGATTTTCCTGCCTGTGTTCTAAATTCGGTCAAATCTAGCAAGTTTATTTTGTTTTAAAGGAATGTCGTCCTTTAATTGTTGTCGTTGCTGTCAATGTATTTGTTAGTAACAAAGCACATTAGCGTTGTATATCCATTGCTATCTAGAGGTACTTGTTCCCTTACCGTTCTGCTCTTCATGTGCTATTCCTATGATCAAACTAAATCTGAAAACATGGGACCCAAAGGGGTTGATTTAAAGATAGTAAAATACATATAAACATTGTTGATAATATCAAAAATCCTATACTAATGTGAGTATAAAATTGGCACATTCTAATCAAAGTTGCACTTGTGGGTGTTTTAACACACCTGAAGAAAACGAGGTTAAATTTTCCTTTTATATAAGCACTTGCTACAACATGGCAGAGAACATACGAATACAAAAGGAAAATCGATTCCAAATTGACAGGAAATTAGATAACATAGTGTCCTATAGCCCCATTAAGTAAAGAGTTATTAGACTGCAAACTGTGGTGCTTTCAAATATAGTCAAGGTTTCTGCCACGTCAGCAGATTACGTGTAGGGTTATTGTATTCTTCGTGGAAGTGCAACAATTCATTGTGAGTAATTTGCAACATCAATAAGGCCTCTTACCTATAGGCCTAATGATACTTGTAAACAAAGGGAGACCGTTGCTTGATCGCTGATGATCTCGTATTATGTTGAATTATTTTAATCAAGGATGAAAAAGGAATAACCACAGTGACGGGAAGTCTAATCATAGAACTGTAGGTACAGTTCTATGGTCTAATAAAGCTTTGTGTTTTGGGGGTAAAAAGTAATTTGCAGCCGGTAACTGTACACCACGGACCAGTGGCGCCATCTTTTGCTTGTGACGTGCAGTTTGCAATGGACGATCGGCCTTTCACTGTCCAATTGCAAAGTAATTCAGTTCTTTAATTTCTGTCACATTCCTTTGTATTTTGGAGAACCTGTAGGCTAGATCAACTAGTATCCTTGGTGAATTGTTGACAAATTTATTTCCCTCGATAAAATCTACATTCTATTTTCATGTGTAAGCCTAATAGGCCCCTGTCTTCCGTCTAAATCATTGACCACGTTAGAAACACGTGTGGCACACTAACAGTCTCAAATACAATGCTGCATGTCATAGGCCTCATTTAGCCAGAAGAATATAGCTTTAACAATTATTTTTAATAGGGCCTACATTTGGAAGCCCTATCAAATTTTTAGCCTAGGCCTAAGATTCCAAATCAGGCCCCATGGCAGTTGTCTCTTAGTAGGCCTAGATCTAAAAAGAACCCTGCTCGAATCTCTGTAAGATGGAAGTGAATCTGGTAAGATTGAACTTTCTATAAATTCATTGTACATGTACATGTAGATTTATATCTAAGTATCAAAAGCCGTGGTGTCTAACTTTATCACTTAGGCCTATACCCTTTTGTGGGAAGAGAACAACTGGGCGCGCGAATCACCAGTGGCGCCCTCTACTGCTCATACCTGAAACAAAAAATATTATCCTGCCACCTGGCGGGCAACGCGCGAACCTGACGATTGGCGAAAAACGTGGGTGACCTTCCCACAAAAGTCACCCACGAACTTGCACTAGTTCTGCCTGATTTAGTAGGGTTTACTGCAGCACAATGGCAGGTCGGATTGGTAAAGTGTCAGGTTTACTGGTGAGAACGACTGGTAGCAGTCTGCACTCTGCGCGAGCGTTGACGACGTCAAGTTGTCTTTGTGGCCGGAAAACACGGGAGCCTTTCGACCGGAGATTCCCGATCAGCCCGAAAGATGTGAACGAACACAGAAAATGGGGCAATAAGGAGATAAGACAATTGTTGGGACAGAAAGGTGAGTTATATTAGAGCTTTTCTATGTTTCTCTTACTCTTCTTTTTTCTTCCATTGTTTTTTCTTTGAGAGTTTGAAGCTTTGCAAAAGTCGTAGGGAGTGGGCGATAATAGAGGAGTTTAGGTACCATCAATACTCTTCAGTGTTTATTCAGTGTTAGTCAGTGTTAGTCAGTGACTGTGTCAGTGCAGACCGTAGATAACGGGACCTCTGTTCTTGATGCCAGCCACTCTGGTCCCATCCTTTTACTCAGTTATTCGATCCCACTTGGACCCTGCCTTCCCAAGACCAATGGTACAGGCATTTATTTGATAATCACTAAATCAGGGGCGTACCCAGTTCAAGCCCTAAAATTTGAGGGTGTTCAAGGTAGAAAATCTGGTCTAGCCGCCAATGACTGTGGCTTCAATTACTCCCGTATACATGTATTTCGACCAACCTCCGGGTCCATTATGTTTTTGTACTTTCTGTTATACATCAAGAGTCTAAATCCTAGACAATCTCAGACCCCCCTCCCCCTGGGTACGCCACTAATAATGGTGCTTCAACCATCACACTTCTTCAATGCACTCCTCCATTTGTTTAATAATACGTAGATATTTAACTATGTTTAGCAATACCATACTTAAATCCTCATTTGAATTCTAAATCTATTTTCAATGAATAACAAATCCGGCGGTGTCAGATCTTTTTATTATTTCAAACATATTTGAATTAAAATCAATCATTGTCTACCAAAGATAGTAATAAAAGCACGGGTCCTCAGTTTTCCTGGACGATGTCAGTGGAGTTTCAGCAGCTGTGTCTGATTCTGTGGTGGTTTGGTCGGCAGGTCACTTGATGCCCCAGCAGCCCGGCTACCATGACGCCCAGGGCAAGTTCGTCTTCGTCCCCGAGATGGTGCCCGAGTTTGTAGTACCTGACCTCACCGACTTCAAGGTAAGAGTGCCATGTGTGGGGGTCCCTTTTGGTTGCGTAGAGACTGCTCATATTAATGTACCGGTAAGATTGAAAGATCTCTAAAACAGTAATATAATCTTTGTAGTATTGTCAATGCACATCTCTTTGCAGCATTACACTACGGTATCATTACAGTGTTGGAAATTAACGTCAGCCCGTCAGCCCCAGGCTGACATTCCTTGATCAGGGCTGACAATTTTGGGCAAAAATATCAAGTTATCAGCCCAGATGGCTGACAGGTTTTGGGGAAATAAAATCTGCATTTTCATAAATCTTTTCCATTGTATGTGACTAGATATTTATCTGATTATTGTCCTGACCCTGTTTCTGAAGGTACCTAGTTGTGAATCTAATGGTTGTATTTTCAAGTTTTTTATCATACAAAATCCGGGCTGACAATTCTTTGTCAGGGCTGACACTTTTTCATAAATGTCAGCCCTGATGGCTGACTTAAAAAAAATTTAATTTCAAACACTGCATTACATCCCTTTTTATCTTAAATAACCTCAGTTATTTTTCGCACACTGTGCTTGTCACCTCTTACCTAGTAAGTAGTACTGTATACTGGATATGGGAAGGGACCGTGTTAAGTATTGAAAATACATATCCCTCCTGTAATATATCTGAAAACCAGTGGAAACACTGAAGATTATTACACAATAAATATTTTTTTGAAAAAAAAGTATTGAAAATCAACAATTTACTCCATAGTTTCTAGAACCTACATTAGGATTTCTGATAAGGTATATCCCATTTCCTGTCCATTAATTCATTTCCTTAGAATTTAGATGTTTTTTTTAAAAAAAAGATTGACAAAAAATAATTAGGGTCGGTGTTATAAAAAATTAAGGCTAAATTAAAGCTAATAATGATAAATTTCAGTAATTACTAGTTTTCACATTTTTTTTCCTGTTGAGTTCACATCTTGCCACGTCCTCAAATCAAAAACAAAACAAAACAAAAAAAACAAAAAAAACTAGAATAGTTAATGACTGTCTTGCATTATTCACCGGGCACATATTCTCATAAAAAGCAATACAAATTGACAAGACTAAGTATTTAAAAATGAACATTAAACACTCAACAATAAAGCTTACTGTTCGTCCTGTTGGTGGGTTCTGTACTAATGCTTGTCATCTCTGGTCCTCCAGCTGAAGCCGTACGTGTCGTACAAGGTGACGGATGTGAAGCAGACCGAGTTCACCGCCAAGGACCTGTTTGATGCCGTCTACGGCCACAAGGTGGTGGGTGACCACAGGGACGGCAAGCTGGACGAGGTCGACCCGATCGGCACCTACACCCGGCCGCAATGACCAGGGGTGGCGAGTACAGGGATGGCAAGGTGGACGAGGCCGACCCGATAAGCCCCTACACCTGGCCGCAATGGCCAGGGGTGGTAAGCACAGGGATAGAAGCTGGACGAGGCCGACCTGATCGGCACCTACACTCGGCCACAATGACCAGGGGTGCAGACCACAGGGACGGCAAGCTGGACGAGGCTGACCCGATAGGCACCTACAACCGGCCACAATGACCAGGGGTGGCGACCATGGGTGGCCGGCCAGACAAGGCTGACCTGCAGGGAACCTACACCTGGCCATGAGGACTTAAAATGTGTGTGATAACTGTACATACGCCTATGTGTAATTATATAAGATACAATATGTATGCATGCGATAGTGGTATGTGAGGTGGAAGTCTTGAGAGCAACAGATTTGGAATTGTGAATAAATTTCTTATAACAGATGTTTGAATTTTGTGGTTTGTGTTAGGCAATGATGTATAATTTTCTTATCGAACAAAATATTTCATTACACTATCATGCGCTTCAAATAGAGATGACATAATAACACAGGTTGATGAAAAAAGAGATTTTGTAGAGAAGATTGCATTTACATGACACCTGTTAGACTGTTAGAATCTTATGTTTATTACTGTATGATCTTTTAATTTAGTTTTTTGTTATCAGTTAACAGTAATTCAATCTCCACTCTACAAAGCATTTATTCCCACTACATCTGTAAGTTAGATTAAAAAATTACAAACTTCATTCTGAACTTTTAAGTTCTAATTTGTCCACATTTACTTTTAGCTTTATTGTACTGACGCGGGTGTCAGTTCTATTACGCAGTAGATATCTTAGCTAGTTGTTTGTTAAAAACGACTCATACTAAGTTAGGCTCTCTGACTAATGCTCATCTGCAATGCGATTGGAGAGCAAGTAGATGATGTTATGGAATGAGGTAAAGCAGCCGGCATGTTGGTACATGTACTCTTTAGACTTGAGATAGGAGTACTGGTTGTGAGGAGTAGAGCGGACAATCTCTCAGACTGACATTGGTCGACGGAAACTAAGTGGCATACATTATCTGCATTTGGACTAAAAAAATATTGACCTTTCACACCAGTGTTCTCTGTCATCCCTGAATTAGGAACTAGGTTCGGAAACACTTACTGATCGTGCCGAGATGGAAGACTGCGATCGGCAACAGCTTTTCTAGAATATCTCACATGGAAACTTAGCGGAATGTAGACTAATCTTTCATGCGAAAGTAAACTCTATAGTTAATTATTATAATGCTAAAAGTAAATGAGTCTGAAATTATTGGGAATTCAAGGAACACATTTGAACCAGAATAGCTCAATCAACACTCCGTATGCAGGCCTTGTAAATGGTGTCATGCCACTTCCCACAATTATTTTTTCAAAAGGTTACACCTTTCCTTAAAAAATTCAATGTAAAAACCCTAAATAATTTGAAGAAAATGTTAATAAGTTCCACTTGGTGAATCTCGCCCCCCCTTTTTTAGGTTGAAACAAGTGGCTTTGCCAGGATTCGAATCCACAACCTTTGGGTTTGGAGGTGAGGGTCCTAACCACTACACTGTGAAGTCAAATGGAGGATGAGGCTGGAACTAAGAAATGGGGTCATGACCCAATTTGCTGGTTCCCACAGGTCCTTTTGAAAGCAGTTTAACAAAACAGCAACTAGATAGACAGGTTGGTTATGACCCATTTTGCTGGTTCTTGGTAAAACCTGAAGAAAGTTCAGTATGTAGGCAGCAACATGTAAAAGGACATCATTTTAGAAGAAGTAGGGTAATTATTGAATTTATAAGCAAACGTTCCACTTAAGAAAGCTTGCCACCCCCCACACTAGGACCTGTATATATGGGCCTGCGGATGTGCAAGCAACATAAAAACAAGCACATCAACAAAAGAACCAAGACCCTGGGATGGCGACCATAAAAGTTGATCTTCATAATTATTATAGCTATTCCTATTTGGGCATAACCCTGGACCCAGAATTAAATTACAAGATGTGCTATAAAAAGGTAAAACAAATTGTTGGCAATCAGGTTTTTAAACTTTTCAAAATCAGGAATTTCATAGACTAAAAAAACATCAATTATGATATATAAACAGACAATTCTCCCACACCTTGATTATGTAGGTTTTGTTTTAGTACGGTGCATATTAGGCTGAAAGATAGAGCTGCAGTTGCTCTAAAATAATGCTTGTCATATATGTTTGAATGTTTTTAGAGGTGATCATGTTCCTATAGATATTTTGCATCATACAATGAGACTCATCATTCAATTGCTGTGTCTGTTATACACTTGTAGTAAAAATACTAGAACTATTGTCACTCCACCAAGGACAGCACGTGCTGCTGATCAAAAATCCTTTAGTGTGCCATCATGTATTGGAACAAACTATAGAAATAGTCCCTTTCATAGAGGTACTCTACTGTGGAACTTATTAGATAAGGATGTGCAGAATTGCGAGTCATCATTTTTGTTTAATCAGCATATAAAATTAATGCATACTGAATATGATAACTTGCTATATCCTGATGTTAAGAAATAAAAAAAAAAAAAAATCTGTCAACTGATAAAATTTAAGATCTCATATTGTTCAAGCAGTACTTGAGGGTAAAGAAAAACATAATTCTTGCTTATTTTAGTAGCTCCAACTCTTGGAAATATACAGTAATTTTGTCGCACCCTTATCCAACCCTAGAATACGTCCAATGTGGAATGGGCCTATTACCTAGATATTATTTATCATTCTCATGTAAATGAATAAATCATAGGAATCTTGAAAGATGATGTGTACAATGTACTTAATTGATATTGATTGACAAGGATCTATTTTAGATATTGTCATTGTCATAGATTGAATGTTACTGAAATTTGCATAAAATCAACCATATTATAATGATTTAATGTGATCCTGTATATATTTTTCACATTTATAAAAGGTAATAACTCTGAAAACCAAGGGAAACCTTGATGATGATTACTTATAAAAACCTTTAAAAACTAATTGAGCCAGTGTTATATAATTAATGAAATGTTAACAATATAAGTGTTTATTTATATATCAAAGTTATGATTCACGAGTTTACATTATAATTATGATATGGATGGGTATAGACCCCCTCAAATTGGCACGACCATTTTGGGCTTAGTAGCATGCGATAGGGTTAATTCTTCCCACAGGGCGACATTATAGATTATAATTTCTTAAAATCGATAGGGCGACAGCGGGAACTCCCATTTAGACCCCCATTTGAACCTACGTTATCCGATTTTTATAATACTTGTAAAGCTTAACAAAAACGACTATTGGCATGAGGCCCAAGTATTTATTTGAAATTAATTTTTAGTAATTGTAAGAATATCATTTGTGGAACATGGCGCTTCTGATATGTAATGATTTCCTGTTATTCAATCTTGCAAATTAGCAGTTATTGAATTATCATCCACCTTACCCAGTGTTTTTGTACAGATTCATTCATAATAATATCATTTATTGGTTAGCCATGGTTTGTCTAAAAACATTTCGGCGTTATTCAGTACATGAATATTTCAAGAAAATCATATGCGGGCAGTAAGATCAGTAAGGACGTCGCACTAACTAGAGTTAGTAGGGCCTATAAGAGTAGTCGTAGAATTAGAATAGTCAGAAAAAACGTCCCTGTCGCGGTATGTTGATAGAGGTCTTTGTAATCTTATGACGATCGTTATTCATTTTAGATTGACCGCTACTCTTAACTCGGATTGCATTTCATATCTTAAATACCATATAATAGCGGTACACTTCAGGGACGGATTTAGAGGGGGGCGCCTGAGGCACGCCCCCCCCCCCCTAACTTTTGCCAAATTCACTATTTTTAATGTAAAGTTCTAGACCATGGATGGGGCGACTTTCTTGAAATCTCTGGATAGTAGATCCGTCCCTACACTTCAACTCTACATTCTTTCATAACTAGACCTTGGAACACTGAAATGTGCTCAATTAACTTTACAGACGCTTTTGTTGGCAGTGAGATAAATACGCGTGTCACAAACCCAATCCCTTTTAACATATTTGTCGGAGTGGGCGATTCAAAGTCTTTCGGTACTTTCGTATAATTAAAGAGACAATGAATACTACAAATAAAGAGCTCAAAATTACATACACTCTTTGCTTCAACAAATTTGTAAGACTAGTATTTCGAGAAACTAGGCTACGGGAACTTTGTGTCCCTCCTAATATAGGCTTGGGAATTTGTTCTACAATGTTAGTAAATTTGTTTATATCATTGGAGTTCTGATCTCGTGGGAACCCAGAGTTTTGGGTTTGGGAATTTGCTTGTTCTTGTTTCTGTCTTTGCAGATTTATACCCGGAGGTCCAGGTAGGGCATTGGCAATGTTCACAGGTGGGTGGGGGTTTACTTCCCCAGGAAACTGTCCTTGGTGGAGAACCTTAGGAGGTGGTCTGGTGGTTTTCGGTCGGTCCTGACCGTGATACAGAGGTGTGACATGTGAGGGGTTCAGTAAGTTTACTGGCTTCTGAGCCAGAAACTGTGGGGTTGGAGGAATAAATGGATTACCAGGCAGGAGAGCCTTGCCAGTGGTTCTAATAGGTATTTGGTTTGGCACATTTGCATTGTTCAGGGACTGGACTGGAGCTCTGGGAACTCCATTCATTTGGTTATTAGATTGTGAATTCAGAGGGAGGTTTCCAAGAAATGTTGGAGTGACAATAAGGCCTGCAGCAGCTAATACTCTAGCCACATTTACTTCAATTTGGGGCAGCCTTTGGCAGACCTTGATTTCTATGTGGGAGTTGAGGTTCTTGCAGTGGGACTGGTCGGCCCCGTAGTGGTAGACCACTCCGTAATCGGTGGACATGGTGTTGATCTCCCCGTACCCAGGCCACTTGAAGTGCACCCCATGCACGTGCACGCGGAATATCCGACGGGGCACAACAATCTGTTTGAGCTCCTGATGAAATTTGCCCACAACCTGAAAGTTGGCCAACCTCGATGAGATGGTCCGCCGGCTGCTGGGAGGTCTCACGTAAGGGTCCTTAGAAGTGCTCTTACCAGGACACACTGTTGACCAGGGGAACTTGTAGGATGCAATTCTGTGCCCTGATGGCCAAGCATTAGATAATTTGTTGAGAGCTTCCGTCCAAGTCATTTTGTCACCAGGAAAAAAGATATCATCAAAATCAAATAGTCCAATGTATTTGGCAGTGTCCATATTCCTGTATATACAATCGTTGTATTGCAGCATCTGACCAAAGTAGTAGAGGTAGCTTACGTCTTCGGGTACCCTCCACGGCACCCGCACAATGAACCCCTGCTTCTCGTAGAACTGAAGCAGCTGCTCCATCCCCGAACTGACGTTGTATGTGTCATACAGGAAGACCTTTTCAACCCCATACAGCTTGTAAAACTCGACAAACTCGGCCAGATACCCCACGTCTTCGTCGTTGTAGTCAAAGATGGTGCTCGTACAGATGATGTTGGTCAGAGGTACTGCTGAGTCCATGTGTCCGAGGGGTTGGACGGGCAGGACGCCGTGGGGGGTCCCACAGGGCGTCCGGGTGATGGACACCCTGGTCGGGATGCACGCCTGTGACCAGGGACAGTTGATGAGGAACTGGTTCCACGCACAGTTCGTGTCGGCCCCGACCATGATCTTGATGAACTCGACCACCGCCCGCCGTACGTGGGCGTTGGGCTGGCCGTCGCAGGCAAGCTGGCAGAAAACGGGCACCCCCCTGAAGGGGGCCAGGGCCCACACCCGCACGGCCCGCTCCTCCAGGCGGGCGTCGTAGTAGGCCGAGTAGGCGTACAGCTTACTGTCCGGGTCCATCACTTGGAAGGTGCCCGCCCCCCGGGTGGTGCCCACGGCCGGCAGGGGGCCGCACAGGTCCGGGGCCCCAGGGACCAGCCTGTCCCTGTTCTCCAGGGGAAACTGAGCCATCACCGGCTGGATGGTCCTCTCTATTTGAGACACTTCAGCCTGGTGCACCTGGCATTCGGTTCTCAAAAACTGATCTTTCAAAACCTCCTTTGGTTTTGCTGGAATGCTCAAAGCTAGGTTCTCATTGTAAATGTTTGCTTTACATTCAAAGGGCTTTTTAATTGTTGCCATAGTTGTTGCAATTGGTGCTCTTATATGTCCCTGTCTTACATTGCTATTTGATTGTCCTATAAGATTGGGCTGTTGTCCAACGCCATTACTAAATTGCGCGGCTACATTAGGTGCTGGTGCTGCATTATTTATTGATTGTCCTACAGGACCTGGTTGCTGTCCATTATTATTACCAAACTGGTCCATCGCATTAGGCCCCCCTCTCACTTTGTCAATTATTTTACCCATTTGATTGGGTAGTTGATCTCCATTGTAAGGTTGTCCCATGTTGCTAGGTAACTGCTGCACTGGATCTGCTGGGACGGGCACTTGGCCTGGTCTATTGAACAGTGCCATTGTTGTAAATCGCTGTCCCTGCAGTATGTTTATTAAGGGAGATTTTGGTGGTTGTCCTAAATTACCATTTATTTGTACCATATTATTGATTGGTTGTCCCAAATTTCCATTTCGTTGGTTATTTGGCTGTACCAGTGTCGTATGCTGTTGTCCTGGATATCTGGGTGTGAAGGGTATTCCTTGTGGTTGTCCTAAATTGCCATTCATTTGTCCCATGTTATTGACTGGTCGTATCACATTTCCGTTTTGTTGGTTGTTGATTTGTCCCATATTATTTACTGGCTGTCCCCAATTTCCATGTTGTTGGTTGTTCATTTGTCCAATATCATTTACATGTTGTCCAAAGTTGTCCACATTACCTGCCAGTTGTCCAGAATTTACACTCTGTTGCCCTGTGTTATATACGGATTTGGGAAGAATGGGTTGTCCCGGGATGCCATTGGGTAGTCCCAGGATGCCATTAGGTTGTCTAAGGATGCCATTGGGTTGACCTGGGATACCGTTGGGTTGTCCTGGGATGCCATTGGGTTGTCCTGGGATGCCGTTGGGTTGCCCAGCGATGCCATTGGGTTGTCCTGGGATGCCGTTGGGTTGTCCCAGGTTGCCATTGGGTTGTCCTGGGATGCCATTGGGTTGTCCTGGGATGCCATTGGGTTGCCCAGGGATGCCATTTGGTTGCCCTGGGATGCTGTTGGGTTGCCCAGGGATGCCCTTGGGTTGTCTGGGGATGCCGTTGGGTTGTCCAGGGATGATGTTGGGTTGTTCAGGGATGCCATTGGGTAGTCCCAGGATGCCATTAGGTTGTCTAAGGATGCCATTGGGTTGACCTGGGATACCGTTGGGTTGTCCTGGGATGCCATTGGGTTGTCCTGGGATGCCGTTGGGTTGCCCAGCGATGCCGTTGGGTTGTCCAGGGATACCGTTGGGTTGTCCGGGGATGCTGTTGGGTTGTCCTGGGATGCCGTTGGGTTGTTCCGGGATGCCGTTGGGTTGTTCCGGGATGCCATTGGGTTGTCCCGGGATGCTGTTGGGTTGTCCCGGGATGCTGTTGGGTTGCCCGGGGGTGCCAATGGGTTGCCAAGGGATGCCGTTGGGTTGTCCTGGGACGCCGTTGTGTTGCCCGGGGATGCCATTGGGTTGTCTCAGGTTGACATTTGGTTGTCCCGGGATGTAATAAGCCTTTCCCAGGTTGGTGTTACCTTGATTCAGACCATGTTGTAGTTGTCCCTGCTGGGGCAGCTGTTGTCCCGCTACGGGCTGTCCCTGGGGTAGTTGTGGGGCGGTGCAGGGGAGGAGGCCCAGGAGGAGCAGCCAGGTGAGGCCCCTCATCCCACCTCCAGGTGAGGGGTGTACCACACACGGGGCTAGGCCGACCACACAGGCGACATGCTGCTAGGCCGGGGGCAGCCGGCTGCAGGGAGAAAACAGAGCGATACAGTTGTAATGATTAAATGAATTATTCTGGTATTGCTTAGAATAATTATGGTCTCGAGAAAGTGAATATGACAAAAACGTAGATTTTACTATAAATATGTTTAACAAACAGGCTAGGCGTTCTTACAGTCTCTACATTTTATTTGATTGGACGAGGTTTACACTGTAGTTAGCCTGCGCCGCAAGCCCCTCCCTTCAATGGCAATATCCAGAGACGAATACTTTGTTTACACCGTAGTGTGCCCAGTTCAGTTCTGATGCATGTTGGAATCCCGTCAGATTCCCTTAAACTCAGACATTGTCGGTACATCTTATAGAGTTAACCTTCTCAAACCTCCGAATTACTTTTAAAACTCCTTCAAAGTTTGAAACGTCCTTCATGTACTTTACTCAAATACAATAAGGCAGTTGTATCATGTACAAAGTATATTTGGACGAAGTAGAAGGTATGTTTACCGACGCCTTAACATTACTTGCCTTTATGATATAATTATAAGACAAATAACTTCATGATATCTGGCAAGAAATTTAATATCGGACAAACGTTTTCATCTGCATTAGAGTTTGCCGAGATTTATCGATTGGGACAATGCAGGATTTGTTTAAGTGTACATTGTATATCGACAATTGCATTGTCGATAGTCACTGAGAAATATTATGAATATAGATATAGCATATTCCTTATCAGATCATATTGACAATTGCTTCAAAAGAAACAAATGAATAGAGACGTAGAACTTACTTAGTATACTTACAAAGAGACGGAGAACTAATTTGTCTGACTCGGGCTGAAAGCACTCAGTCAAGTCTATGCGAACCCGAACAACTGAGGAAAACGTCCCGACCTAGGGTGCAGCAGAGACAACTGAGGTGTTCGACCTAATTCAAGTCACCTTAGAGACTTCTCAGGAGGTCGAATTAGTTCTAGTTGAGGCGTCTCCACCACTAACAAGGCGCTGTCACGCCATTCCCCTCCTACACTGCACCACACCATGAACTTATAAATGTATGTAGGCCTACATGCGTTACCATGGCCAAGGAATATCTTTAGCACATTTTATGAAAGATTGTAGAGACGAAAGAACTCTCAAAGACTTACTCTGACTAGCCTACACAGCCGAGTATACCCTTCCCACCCACCTGTACGTACATGTGAGAGAGATACGTCAATTCCTGCACCCCCTATTAATAAGCTTAGGGCTCTATTACAATATACGACGTGAGCTACGATATGGGTTGTAATATGATGGTATTACAGACAAATCAAAAACATCACTGATATATTTGTATAAAGATGGCACTTTGGAGTATTTAAGTATGTGGAAAAAAGAATTTTGTCTCTAACATGTGCCTTTTCTTTGGAACATCATCCTATCGCAGCTCAAGTCGTGTAGCATGATAGTGCCTCTATTGGCAAGGTGTGGAGGCCTTCTGCTCCATGCGTCCTATACGGCCAGTAATGTGACACGCTCTAGTTGGACAAATTACCTAGTTCCTCCTGCACTCATATGATTTCTACACTATTGTATAGGTTAATTATCCTTATACTGAATGTGCCAAATGGGACTTCCTGAAATATGACTCTGAGAACGCGCTACCTGGGCGGATTCATGCAGAGGTATTGAGCTAGGCGTGCCTCCCAATTACTGACAAGTGCGCGTTTTTAGAGTGAGATTCTGCCAAAAAAACATCAAGAAGCCCCCTCCAAAAGGTTGTCCTCATTTCCGAAATCCTGGAGCCGCCATTGGGTTAACAACCAAAACTTTTAATGGCACGTTTCATTGATTTGATTTAGCAATATTAGATTTTTTTTCAGAATATGTTGTTCTGGTTCTTTCAGTAAGTGCGATGCCTCATGTTGCCCGGCGTGGTGTTGTTGACGTGGCCCCGAGCCAACCACGTCCCACCCCGCACCTACCTGGCCTCAAACCACCCACGAGACAGTCGGGTTAACCAGCATACATATTTATTTAAAAAAAATCTCCAATCGTCGTGCTTTATGGTGATATAAAACTTCGGGGAATTAAGACGAAGGCCTTCTCTTCATGGCACACCAATAAAAAACTGTCAGAGGAGCTGGAAATGGCTATGATTTCAGCAAATAATCGGGACCAACTCCCCCTTAAGGGCAGCGACAAATTATTAATCATAAGAATCACAAACTATCAAAAACAAGTGAGTTACCTTGGAATAATTCAGTGCAGAAGACTGCGGGTCCTCTCAATGTAGGCGGGGCTGCGGGCGGGGTGCAGGGCGGGGTGTGGGGCGGAGAAGGCCCGGAGACACCTGTACTCCAGGGCGTACTCCGGCTGAGTCAGGCACTAGGAAGTGCCGAGGAACTGGGGCCGTCTTCAGGTGGCTGCATTCGGAAATTTACCTTTATAGAGGACAGGTTGTTTGCGAATGTGCGAAAACGTATCCTAGTTAATACAATGACCACCAGGTGCTTGATTAGAGGATTTCCACTTACAACAACAGGTATGACTTGGACCTGGAGCATGGACATATTATGTAGCGAGCTCCTGATGGCTCCTCCTGGGCCGGGACGATACCAAAGGTGTATCTTCCAAAAGCTTTGGTGGCGTGCTGACAGAGGCCGGGTACCAGATGAAGGCTTCCCCAGAACCAATATGCCGAGAGGTTGAAGACGTCTGGGGCACTCACCAGACGGAGCACACTGACAGTCACCCAAGAAGCCCCTTCTCCAGGCGGGAGGTGGATGTCGACAGTTATTTTTGTAGAGGAAACTTGGCCAGGAAAGGTCTTGGGGCTTACTTACAGTCTCTGTCCTTTGACAACTCATTACATTATAGATAAAGTTCTTTTGAAATAATGATACGCAGTTAGAACTTTATAAACCATAAATAATTACTTTGATTTTCAAAATTCAGTCACCGTCTTGCATCCAAACCTGTAGGGCCCTCTGTCTGTGATCAGGTTGGGACAAGGTGCGTCGATGTGACAATGCTGTGTGAACACACTGACATACCCTGCGAATCCTGGGCCGTGTGACCAGTGGTGTATCCCCCGGTACCCCGGGACGCTACAGGGTCAACATCCATGTTTGACCAACCATGTAGCAACTTAAACATCAAGACCCCTTTTTTTTTTTTTTTTTATTTCTGAATCAATCTTCAGGGGTAACCCCCCTGGTCTTCCAGATCAAATTATAACAATAATGACAAAATATATTACATGTAACAATGACGAAAAAGCAAAATATATTACAAATAGTTAAATCATTCCCTCATCGAATAACTTGAACATTCTATTAATTTGCAATTTAAATTCGACTTTGTTGCTACAATTCTGGGTTTCAACAGGTAGATTATTCCACAACATTGTACCTTTATAAAATGGACTAGTTTCATATTTACCACCATTATATTTTTCAGTTTTAAAAGTACGCTTAGCAGCCCCCCTTGTATGTCTAATATTACATTTAATTACATTTGGACAGTTACTATGGGCAAACATCAAATTTAAAAGTTGCTTTTGTCTTCGCTGTTCCAAACTTAACAATTTAACTCTACAATGAACGCATAGTATTTACAGTTAAACTTTTCTGTCGCTTACTGTGTTATACTGTGGGAGCTAGTGTGATGTTCTCAGGGAATGATAGGAGCCGGGACGAACGGGTGGCTCTTCCATGGCTTCCCTACTGTAGATATTCGTACTCTTGATGTATCTCAGCCTAGTCGCGCTCAATATCTCGAGAGCATGACTAAGACGAGTTACGTGAGTACTCGTCCGGGTCCACTCCGAAGTCGCAGGGGATGAATCGGGTGAATAGTCGTAGGGTTCTTGGAAACTGACGGCTTGGGGCTGATGGTGGTTGGGATAAGCTTGTGGGGTTTGTGTGCCACAGGGGTCTTCGGTCCTAGAGGGATTGGGAGGTGGAAGCTGGCATTACGGTTAGGTTTGGGCCATGATTAAGGGTCTCATGCTAGACGCTTAGCAGCGCCGTGTAGCCAACTGTTCTAGGCTCAGGACGGGGACCAAAAAAATAAAAGTGTGTGAGTGTGTAGGCCAATCTCCCATTTTCTCGTCGCTAATGCCGTTTCCAGGCTGAACTTGTGTCCTCAGTTGTTTCGTACCCATTCTTGGGTGTCCGAATTTGTCCCTCGTGTCTAACCCTATTTCTTCTAAGTGCAACTTCCCCTTTTTGGTCTAACTTTGCTCTATTCCTATCTCGCGGACCCTTATCTCTTGCTTTCCCAGTCTTCTAAACCTTTTCATGGTCCATCACTTGGGAGAAAGGATGTGCAAACACTATGAGTACCAAGATGGGACTGTTTATTCTCGTGGAATCACTCTCTTATATAGCCATAATCTGGCTTCTGATTGGCTAAACAACATAATGTGGTCACTTTGACCTCTTGCTGGGGTCACTTCCAGTCATTAAAATCTCATGCATTATGACTTTGTGCACTTTGTGCTTCATGACTCTCATTCATTACATGTAAAGCCCCATACCCACAAGGCGATTTTACCGGCGACTGGTAACAGGCAACAGCATAATCACTGGTATAATCGTTACCAATTCAGATCACCTGTTTGTATGTAATATTGGAATTTTACATACTAACAGGTGATCCGAATTGGTAATGATTTTACCAGGGATTCTGCTGTTGCCTATCACCAGTCGCCGGTAAAATCGCCTTGTGGGTATGGGGCTTAACTCGTACATGCATTTTCGTGTAATTCATACAACGCATGATACACATTCTTGTGTAATTCCTGTAATTCGTGATCATGCATTAGCATTTGACTTTGACAATAATTTCTCGTAACATCTACTTGGCTTTACCCTTTATAATTAGGTTGCACAAACTCTTGCCAAGATATTGAATTGATTACTTTAATTCATCACACTAGATAAATTGCCATCCGGCCATTACTAAAACTGTACCTATGCGTTTAATTGTGCAATATAAGAATAATATTGTTGAGTGTATATAATGCCGACCACACCAACTCTCCTTTCGGATTCCTGGATCTTCCATTGTCGAACGTCTACTGCAGCTTCAGTAATAAGTTAAGTAACAACTAGCCCTCTGTCGTTGGACATGCGACCCATGTTACGTGTGTGTTTCCGAACGGCCCCGGGGACAGGGGGCGCACAGGGTACCTGAGGGCGCCGTGCATGCTCCCGGAAGCAAGGGCGGGTTGGTTCTTATTTGTGGGGGGTGCCGGGCCGTGGGATGACCATTCGGCAATTCTCCCTACCACGGATAGCTGATTTTCAGTATTTTAAGCACCTGCAGGTTAATTTGGACTGATTTTGTCGACAAAAACACAGGGAAATCTATAGAAAATATACCAATTTTTATATAATTTTTTCAAACAAACTTAAAAAATAACAGATATGTATGGATTCAAAATGAAAAAATAGTTTATATAGTTTATATCAATCTGTATAATCTGTAAACCACAAACAGAGCCAAGATCATTAAAAATTCCTATAGTTAAGCCTAGTGATTTGTCGACATATTACCCATGATGCACCTTGCTCTAGGCTAGCCTGCAGGTAAATCACAGTAAATATGCTATCCGTGGTAGGGAGAATTAAATTAGATAAACATCGACTAAAGAATCATATTAATTGATTTCAATGCGATCGGTCACATTTATTCCATCATACCGTGTGAAGATTTCCCCTTGACGTTTGGATTTCATATAGCTTCGTGGATTAGAAGCATACGCTGCACAAACCACCTTGGCAACAGGATATTATAGATATCCTTTTTAAGCGGAGGAAAGTAAAATGCAAGGGCGGATCCAGGATTTTAATCACTTTTTGGCTGAATATTTCATGATAAAAATCTTAATTTGGCAAAAAAAAGGTGGGGTTCCCGTGGCCCCCCTCTAAATGCCCACACTGTGTGTGATGTGAACACCCCCAGCGCCACGTGGGGAGGGGCAGAATGAACCGCTCCTGTGTCGTGCTCTGCCCAAGTGTACACTCTGACGTCGTCACATTTTGTGGAAAGAGGTCGCTGCTGTATTTATTGAGGGACATGGCGCCAGCCATACCACGAGGAGAGGGGCAGTGGTCGAAGAAGGCGATACAGTAGTTCCTTCCAGTAGGTTTTAATGCCTTCTATAAGGAGGGTCTCACACTTAGCCAGGTGTGATGAATGTCCATTCATCAGTGTCAGGTATTGAGAATAATGGAATGCTATAAATCAAAGTTTATTTTGTGAGCGCCCGAAAGCCCGAAAACCCGAAAGCTAAAAACATTGTAAACCAGATGTGACGTCAGTATGATCACGTGACCTCAGATGGCCAATCAGAGCCGAGTATTAGGGTATAAAAAGGGGTGGTGAGGCCCGGAATAAACAGTTCCTTCTTGGTACTCCTTGTGTTCACATGTGTCTTCTTCCACTAGAATAGCCCTCGAAGGGGTTAAAGACAACAAGAAGATTGAGTAGCATTATAGTTCCCTAAACGAATCGAAGTAATTAAGGTAAAGTTCATAGATAATTAGAAGAAAAAGGAAACTGGGGAATGAGAACCTGAAGGTCCGAGACATGGTACGACGGCCCGAAACGGCCCGAGATGCGACCCGGAATAGGAAGACCGGACAAGTACGGAAGCCTGAAATAGTCAGCGGCCATCCCATGACCGTCGGTTCAAAGGCGTGACCGGCTCGGCCCCATGCTTCCACCCATTAGGTGAGCATCAGCCTGACACCCCACGGAAGAGTATACCTCCATCCTTCGGACAAGCGAAGAGCCTATCCAGTCCTCACAGGCCCATCCCCACCATTTTCCATTATCCTCTGTATAGTAGCTGGAACCCCCCGGTCCACTGTGACTGATGTCCGGAACACCTCAGGCCAGACAGACCGGCACACATCCTCCCCCTCGACGAATACCGATTTCCCGATCAACCCGCTCATTCCCCCTCGTGCGCGAGGCACGGCTCTTGATCTTACGTCCCTCTGCCTTAGAAATAGGAAACCCCGAACTACCGAGGAACGTCACACCAGGAAATGAAAACTTTAAGAATTTTAATTGTGTTTGAACTACTCTCTGCATTGTATTAGATTGGATTTTTCTTCATAGATTCCTTCATAGTGGCTCTTGAACAAGTTTAAACATTCTGAAATACAGACCCTACTTGTAGTAGGCTTTGCAGAACCTACTTGTAGTGGGGTCTTATTTTACCAACGACCCTTCTGCATAACGGGAAGAATGAGAACTTTTTTTTTTTTTTTTTAGCCTTTGAATAACATTTTTTTAAGGTTATTTCTTTTTATTGGAATCAGTTTATACAAAGCTCAAGCTATGAATGTATAGCCATAAATAGTTGATTTGATGATTCCCTTAAAAGAAAAGCACATCGAAAATTTCATCCCCTCAGCTTTTTGCACCCGATCCAACCCTGACTGCACTGTATACAACTGTATACAAGATGTCCTGTGTCCACAGCACGGCGAGGGTGCGCACTGCTCTGTTGTATACAGTGCAGTCAGGGTTGGATCGGGTGCACCTTGGGTGAAAATCAGAATGGAGAGAACGATCTCGAAAATTAACTTCATAATGAAAGATATTTTTGTGAACAAAACATTTTTTCCGGAAAAATAAATTCCATCAATTACCGGAGCCATTGCTTCTATATTAATACTGGGATAACGTACGCCTTGTTGCAATTTCATATATTCCCTACTTTTACATGGCATTAAGCCGCATGTAGGCAATACACTTTTTATATCGCCGAAACAGATGTCAGATATGGTCACTGCTTCTGACTGTATCGTAGTCTATGTGGGAAATGGGGAACCAAGAGCTGCCCAGATACGTTTATATTTTTTTAGGATGACAACAAACAAGTCGAACAACAAGTTGAGATTGCAAAAAGTTTTGTTGAGTTAATTCTAGCAGAGATGAGCACAGTTATTCGGTCAAGAATAATGTAATTGTTCTTTACATAAAAAAGGTGCTGTGGTGGTAACCTAGTACACAAAGATTCAGGTGGAGATGGTCTATGAGATATTCCAGTGGCGGTTGCCATGGCACTGCATGTAGGAAGTAGAGTTAAACACAGGGTTGTGTGTACGTTAACACGTTTCTACAACTAGTAGGCTGTCCCCAAGGCAGTACAGCGGCCGGTGACCGCCTATATCTCTATTTACAGGCCAACTCCCTCTACACCAGGAGTCTGTATCTATTGCTTCTCAGTGACCCTTGGTATTATAAGACCTAAAACAAATAGCTGTACAAGCTGTACACGCTGGCACGAATCCATGTACGGGTATTATGATTGATAACCTTTCATCCTGCATTATCAACATTTACTGTAACTTAATTAAGTCTATTTAAGTTTTTCCATTTTTTTAAGTTTTCTGATTTTGAACGCTCTGATCATCAAATAGACTATAATGACTGGGGTATACTGGCGCGGGTATTGGTATACATTAGGTATAAACATAGGTTGGCAGTAATGACATGGACTAAGACATTTACAAGTATGACTTATGGTTGACGGAGAGAACTGACACCAGTCTCTGCTGAGGGTCAACCCATAACGTTTTGTAAATGTATCATTCCCACCGTTAGAAACATACTTGAAATGTCATAACGTTTATCATTCAATACCATCAACATCAAAAAGGTTCCTGAAAAGCCACAAAACAGACAACAAAGGTATGGGCTGCTAACATAAGTTGATTGGTCAGTTGATAGTCTACTTATAGGAAGCCTGCATCTCTAGCATTAGGTTTTAGGTGCTACTCAGACTGAATTAAATCTCATCGAGAGCTGTTTCGATTTGACCATAATGTGTATGTCTTATACACTAAATCTCATTTGTGTAGGTTCAGATTGAAAGCATCGATTTATTACAGCAAATTTTAATCACAACATAACGAAACTTCTACACGATTGTGTGTAGCTTGACGATTAAAAAGTAAAGATTGCTGATTTCACATTAAATTTGACCAAAAGACCAGTCCACCTTTGAAGGTTGTTCCACAGACAACATGTAAACATGGGTAGAGATATCAAATAACCAAAACTCTATACACTGATTTGATGGGAAAAATAAATAATTTGAAATCGCTGCTAAAGAAAATGTCAAGTAAATAGTATCATCAATAACAGCTTTTAAATTTGTTGACTTGTAGAAATCTAAACATCCTGTTATAATCATATTCTTCTATATCAGACATAATAGGAAGGAAAGACTCCATATACAAACCTATACTTTCCTGATCTTAATTACCTGTTAGTGTACATAAATATCGACATGGAAGTGAAAGTTGAAGTACATGTAATGTATGTATATATTCATATGTAGACATTATGTACAGAGGTGTATGGAGAGTAGAATAGTCTACATAGATATATTGACAGATGGGCAGTTTCTGCTCCCTACTTGCTTCTAATAAATCGGAGTATTCCTTCTGGGGTTCTTCTGAATTCGCCTAATCACCGTTTGCATAAAATTACTCAATGGTTTATTTACAAAACCATAAAACCAGATTGAGACAGATTGTAGCAGCCAGGGAGAAGGGGTGTGGCAGCAGGCGGCCTGGCCGACAGGGAGAGGGATCACAGGGGGGAGGGGGCGGGCAGGGGCTCCGTATAGGCACTGCTGACGAGGGAACACGCAATCCTTACTTGAACTACACCTCAGCCAAATGTCAAGACCTCAACAGAGGAGTCGTAGAACCAGTTTGGGTTTACTGAAGATATTACCACACCTGTCTTACTTCTCAGTCAGCACCACCAGCCTGCATCCCACATGGGGACTGCCCCAGGCGTAGAACGGGGGTCTGTAACGAGCCTCGGCTGAAGGCATTCAATGGTCTGAAAGTGCTTAGTAATAACTGAGAGACATAGGCTCCTCCTCATCTTGGTCACCTTTGTTGAGTCGAGAGAACTGGCTTTTGGTGAGCATTGGGTTGCATTAACTACATCGACAGAAGTGTTTGTGCTTATTATGTAACATCAATAAAATCTAAGAGCAATACAATGAGGATTTCCATAATCATGGCCCGCATCATTAATTTGTACATGATAAGACTTCAATGAACGATATAAATAGTCTGTTTGTAATAACTCGGGTTGTGTTGCGTGCAGTTAGGAGAACCATGACCATTCAATGGGCTCAATCACTAACTTTTGCACTCAGGGAAAGGATTGTCCTGATTCCTTGTGAAATTTTGTCACTGTAAGATTCCATGTCTTTGGGGCAGGAAATCAAATACGTTTAAAACAAACTTCTCTTTTTTTTCTCTTAGACAAATAGCTATTTGCTCTTGGCTTTAGCGCAGAAAAATAAATAAATAAACCTTGGTGCTTTTGAGATGAATGGAGTCTCAAAAAGACTGATTTGGATCAAAGGATGATCTGCTAGACAACTCACTGGGACTACTTAGTAGTTTAAATCACGATAATTGGGATTAAGTACAAAACAGCATAAAGTGTGTGCAATATGTGTTCTGAAAGACCTTAGACCTGTGCATTATGTTTGACATAATACTTTCTTTGAGATTCATACCTCTCACTTTTTTCTTCTTAATTTCCAAGTACCCAGTAATACAATCAACATGAGACATTCAAACATATCAGTAATCTCTGCCAAAGTAACTTAAGGTCTGAATCAAGCGGGTGAAAACATATCAACGGCATGGAAGTCTCTAGAATCCCACAGCTCCGCAATCACACGTAAGCTGAGATAGAACACAACTAGGTGAGGAAAAAAGTGAAAGCATTTACAAATGAGACTAGAAATGGTTCTACGAATTCTGCAAAGACAACATAAGACAAATCCCCACAATCCAAGGAGATATAGAAAACAGAGGAACAACACTGAAGAAACAAGTTTGGTCGGAAAGAATCTAGGTTGAGTACCAATTTATGCTTGAATCTTTCGCCACTTGTGTACACTATTTTCCTCTTCCTCTGGCAGTGGGTGATGGATTGTGAAGATATGTGGAGAATGTTGAGATCTAACCCGGTATTCACAAGATCTACACACACATGCACATACTCTCCTGCCTTGGCGATTTAGTTGCTCACGCACCCATTCTACACAAAGTAAGCACACTCTGCTCCTACCTAGGACCTACAGATCACCGCATGAACCGTTACACATTGGTCACTTTTGATTAACAACTCGTTAGAATAGCTGAAGAAAGCTAAAGAGACACTTAGTCCGAATGATTGCCAAACGGCAATGGTTACTCTGTCATCGACGATATCAGCATTAGGACCTCTCTCACACAGGTGGCCTTCTCAGGCTGCTTCAGGTCCATGTACTCCGGAACAACAGCAGTAGTAGGCGGCATGCCGACAGCAGGCACGTCTTCACGTCTGGGGACTCGTCTGGTCACTGTGGTACCTTCCTACAGTGACCGCTGACCTCCGCTGCTGCCGACGTGAATGTCTCTTGTCCATGTCTCGTCACCGTATTTTGGCCATGGTTGGGATGAAATTGCGCATGATGAAACCAGCACGACTTGATGGTAAGATGAACTCCTTGTAGTTTGAACACATCCTGTACAAGCACCCAGTGTGCCAGCCTTGCCCAGCAGTAGGTAGGAGTGTCTGCCGACCACGGGGGTCCTAGGCCTGCCATCAGTGGTCGTAGAGGTGGGACGAGGCGGGCACTGACGTGCTGTACATTGTGTTATAGTGATCTCTGGAATAGTCTGCCGAGGCCTGCAGGGGCTCGTCCCGGCCCAGCTGCGGGGAGGTGTCGTAGGGCGAGTCGCCGTACCCCCGGGTGGAGGCCCGCGAGATGGAGCTGGCCCGGGACGACGGCTCGCCGTCCTTCCGCTTCTTCTTGAAGATGCGGCGGAGAGAGTTACTGAAGGAGTGGGACCGCGACTTGCGCAGGGTGCCCTCGGGCAGCTCGGCCGTGTCCAGGTCGTCTGTAACAGGGAGTTAGAGAAGGTTAGACAGAGGCAGGAACAACATGGGTCACAAGGACAAAACAAGGACAGTATCTTCATATAAGAATAAACCAGTAATTTAGAGTAGTTTGTTATCAAGTGATGCTCGCTGTAGAGCAAATAGGTCTAGTTTTCGGTGTGTGATACTGAGCTATTTCAACAGGGCGAAGGACTTTTGTCTGATTATATCATCACAGTAAATTTACGTTGTCCTCCTTTGCTAGAGAACACAAGTGGTAATTTCCGTTGTCTAGGTTCTGATGGATCAGATTGTACTTAATCAAACACGACACCATGGAAACACACCACCAGTAGCAGCGTTACTGACCATGCTGCTGCAATAACTGACAACAGCCCAACTCCAAGGAGCCCTGCTCCTTGGCCAGGCCCACTCTCAGTACCATTACACCCTTGTTAGGCCAAACTGTGTACTATTAGGGTTGATAGTGAGGAAATAAGCGGTAAGAGTATTGTTGCTAATAATAAACCAAACACAAGTGAAATATTATTTTACTTTGAATCCCACCACCTTTTTCGGGAATATCACTTCATAAGACTAACTGTGCACCACATATTAGATAAAGTTAACAGGAAATGTTATCGCAGAATTGAATTATTGGTCAGGCAACCTTTATGTGACTGTACAAATGGCTATAGGATGCTTTTACACGAAGATGCAATATTCAATAACCTAAGACACCAAATCATTCTACTATTTATACGATAAGTTTCACCTACAAAACAACTCCTTGCTCTTTAGTCCTAATCTCCTTGACCTTTCAGGCTGTCTTACCTTAGCCATAATAGTCTTGGTAATATATTGGATGGATGGGCCTGTCCATAACTGTTACAGTAAACATTATTGTTTTACTTTCCATCCATTAAACATTTAAAGAATATGTACAATTTTAAAGCCGCGATCTCGCCCGTAAGATGGTGATAATTTGACACATTTTGTTGTTGGCTAACGCCGGCGGACGTAAGGCTAGCAACAGGAGGACGAGACTACGGCTTTAAGAACATATACGATTTGATATATGCTTTATATCAGCAGAGCATCTGTGATCAATTAGTCTTTGCTGTTACAACATACTTGTATTACTTTGCATTAATAGGTGAGAATAATGACTTTTAAAACCATAAGGCAGAGGCATTAGTACATTGTTAGACATAAAAGTAAAACTGCAACTTAAACCTGAGGCAACGGGCCTTGAGGCAAGTGCTGGCCATTTATAGTGTTTCTTCCCAGAGCCATTCAAGCAGTTAGGACCAATCAAACAGTACTCTCAATGAAAGCCTTGTTATGCCGGGTGCAAATGAAAATAAAAGGGTTAGGTCCTTTCTCGGGCAGAAGCCTTGCTCTCTTTTTGCACGTGCTGATGCTACATTAAATACCATTTTCCAATTTGACCATGAACTCTAACATCTGTCTACATAACTAAATAGTAATTCAAAATGTCACATCAGTACTAGAAGACAAAGTGTAAGCTAATTTCAGGAGCGATAATTATGCTTTTCCAGCCATACAAGTAAGATGCTGAGCTGGGGGCAGTATACAAAGGTTTGTGACTTATGAGAACAGAGCTAGCCAGTAACATCTGTCCACCAAACATGCTTGTAAAATTGTTTTCCAACATAGGTTCTGTAAATTCTTTGATGACCAACCTAGTCGTGCAATACAATTTTATCATGTGATACATATAAAACTTATAATGGACTCATAGATTTAGATTACGAAATTCCAAATTCGAGTGGAGATTTGAGAAGAGATCCATAAAAGGTTCAAGCTTAACCATTAGTGACATCTTAAGGATAGGTCATTGAAAAAAGACGTGTGTTCTAAATCCTTCATAAAATTGATGCAGAAGAAAGGAGTTATGATATCTTCAAGCATCAGTTACCAGTTACCAAGTTCAGTATGATAGTGAGAAAGAAAATACCTATGCCAACCAGCTGACAGAGATAACCAATAGACCACTAATACACACTCAGAACACACTGGGACACATCTTGATATTGTCGTAGCAGTTGTGTGATTAGCTCCAGTACACTTTAGAACTGTCTGACGTCTGAGTTCTGGGTAATGCATAGTTCAGATCTGGCCTCAATAAGATAGCTGTCATGACCAGTTAGCTACCATAGAGAAGGGCTAAACGATCTCAGTGTGCTCTCATATGCGTACCGTGGTCCTATTGGTTGGAGCTGAAATATGGCGATGCACCTTAGCACCCTCCTATCCACCTAACAGCCAACTCTTTTTGTATGAAGTACATTTGTTTCGAAATGTATTTTTTTTTGGTTAACATTAGTCATTTTTTTTCCAAGTATGTCTTGTTTCATTATGCATTTGAATAGATGGTGCTGATCCCAATCAACTAAATTTGTCATACCGAAACTATATATTCCAATCAGGACTGGCCACATAAAGCAACAACCGTGCAAAACAAATGTGAAATATCGGATTCAATTTCATTCAACATTACAGTTTTCTTTAAGAGGTCTTAAGAACCTAATATTACTAAGTGTATTCATGAGTTAAAAGGGTTGGCTGCCAAGTGTCAGGCTGTCTCTTAGAACTTAGCGCGCAAAATATGAGTTTCCGCTAAACTGTCTCACCTCTTGCTTGACTTGTACCTATAATATTGTGAACAAACAACACCAGACTAAGTTCTAGGCACAGCTCCTACAGTCATGCACTTTGTATTGATACTGTAGGTTGATGAGACACAAAAGAAATATAAATTTCCAAATGAAAGGCAATATTTTTGTATGTTTTATAAAGAAAAGAATACCATTGATGATTGGCATATGAATAATCGATTTATAAAACAGATACATTCTTTCTCTCAACCTCAAAATCAAAGAACAACTAGTGGATATCAGTTTCTTCGGTCAAAGAGTTCAAATATGAGTGGGAAAAAACAAAATTAGACTGACAGGGTCAGAAGGGCAAAGGTAGGGGTCAAAACCTTCTCATGCTGCATGTTCGTATAATTTCTTATTTTTGTTTGCCATCCCACAGATTATGGGAAAATGGGAAAAACTGACCCTACACAAAAGGGTTATGTATACATCTATCATCCTCTATGCATCTAACAATTTATTGTTGCATGCTCAATCCTTAAGAGGTCTAGTCATTAACGTTCCAAATTACTTTATTTTTTTCAGCAATGAAGAATTTGCTTATTTGAAACAACAGCGTGCTTACCAATTAAGAATTGTTTATCTCAAATCTTTCAAAGCAAAAATAAGGTCTTTTCCAGGTCGTCAGACGAATACCTACCTAAAGCCCCATACCCACTAGGCGATTTTACCGGCGACTGGCGATGGGCAACAGCTGAATCACTGGCCATATCATTACCAATTCAGATCAAATGTTAGTATGTAACATTTCAATGTTAGATACGAACATGTTATCTGAATTGGTGACGATCTTACCAGTGATTCAGCTGTTGCCCGTCGCCAGTAAAATCGCCTAGTGGGTATGGGGCTTAAGTTAACTTCTCAAGGCCTTAATTTGGAAAAACTTTTTTTCGGACCTTGGTAATCACCTAAGCCTAATCACCTAAGCCAAAACACAGGTTTTCTAGTCATGACTGTTTTGTGTGTGATGAAGATCACAAAACCTATCACAAATGAGTCTCAAATAGTATAAAACAGTTGAGACAAAGAAGGCCTTGTTGCGGTCGTACCTGTGGTCTTGGTGGTGTTCTCGGGGGGTTTCAGTAGGTTGGCGTCCCGCAGTGACCCGGCCCGGTCGGCGCTGTGGGACCGCGGCTTCTTGGGCCGGCTGAACCGCTTACGGAGCGCACTGGCGAAGGACTTGGACTTCTTCATGTCTGGGAACGAACGAAAGGACAGCTGAGTGTCTCAGAACTTAAACGGCAAGTATCACGGTTTACATCTGAGATAGTGAGGATCATTTTAGACGTGAGAGATACTTCAGGACAGAATAGCTGTTTGACCAGATTTGGCTCACTCTAAGATAATGTTTAGATAATATGAATATTTAATGAGATTTAATAAAAACAACTGATGAGATTTTGGAGTCAATTTCAAAACTAATTTTGAAGAAGGAAACACATTTTTGGTATCTGAAATCCAACACTATGGCTATTTTACCTTTGTAATAACTCAAGCATGATTATTCCGTTAGAAACAATGCGTAAAATGGGATATTACCAAGAAATACTAGAAAAGGATCTTTCTGTGGCTTTAGAGGAAGAATATATATTAAGAAAAACTATGCTTTTATCTGGTGCTCAAACATGCAGATATTTGAGAAAGAAAACTAGGAGAATTTGTGAAAAGGAGCGTAAGTAAAAAAAACTTGAATTGAAAAGAGCGACCCGCTTGAGTAAACCGTTAATTGGTTCTATATATTATGGCCTTAAATAATGTGCAGTAGAAGTTATTTGTATGTTTAAAATGGTGTGTCGTGCCAAAAAGAATACATGGACTTCCATGTAGTGACTAACTGTGTAGACTATTTATTAATAAAAATAAATATAAGTATTCCAAATTACTTAACTGTGCATCTACAAGTCCTTTATAAATGTATCACTTGAGATACAAATACAGCCCACATAATCGTGACTTTCTATGTATTCTTATTTCATTTCCTTTTATAAAAGATAAATATGTAAATAGTAGTCGAGCAATGTCCGTTGAATCTTTTTAGAGGTAAATATATATAATTATGTGTATATATACAGCCCACGTTAAGATTTTTGAATAAAAAAAACATATGCCATTGGCACCAATTTAGCAGGTGCTGCATGACCAGCATCGTCCTATAACAATGACACAAGCACGTATAACCTTATTGCATCAAGGGCACGATTTACTATTTGGTCTATAAGAGTGAGAATGAAATAGGTACTATAGATAGAGAGTCAGTATGTAAATAACATCTATCTGGTACATCAAAAGACAGGTAATAACAATGTGTCTCTACAAGAAAATGAGAAGAAAAACTCGCTTCAAAAAGGCTTGTTTTTTTTGCGAAGTGGTCCATGTTTTTTTATTCTTTTAAAATCAATTTATTTAATATTCTGACTTGGTATACTTTAAAGAGAAATGCTTAAAGTAAAGTAGCTGACTATAATTCTGATTTGTTATTGAAATATTCGGAATCAGGTATTTATGATGCATCTCAGCATAATTTCTCCTCTCTGTCTAGAGAATTCTGAAGATTGGCCGATAATAAACATTAACTGTTAAATACTGTTATTAATGTAGTTCTTCACTCTCATACTCTCAGAGACAAAGGCCTTGTGTATCAGCATGAGAACATACCAGGCACAGACTTAGCTACAGTGATAACTGAAATACAATGTATAAGTAAGTCACTTCACGGTTGCCGTCAGAGGAGTAAGCATCATACGTATTCAACATGTATAAGTAAGACAGGTGTCCAGAGGAGGGAGCAGGACCTACCGTCGGCGTCATCGGAGGGGGCTTACGGTAACAAATAGTCAGACAAGGTCATACAAGGTCATGCAGCTGAGGCAATAGTCAAGGCAGCAGTCAACAGAAGATAACAACATATCTCAGTGTAATATTAGTATGTAGACTGAAATCAAATTCTGCAAGGAGTCTGAAGGTACTTAGTTACGCATAGAAAATCTTAGAAAATAAATATTTTGATCCTAGGAAAGGTATCTAATATGCTCCCTGTAATGATAGACTGATAGCAGGAATATACCAAAAAACATGCAAAGTAGTAACATGTAAAGGACAGAACACAGGTTGAGCATAGACTATGAGGGAGTTTCACAGTTTTGTCGTCCTATGTACGTTTCTCATGGACTCAAGAATTAGTAGATGTATTAAGTGAGGTGTAATGTGTGGAGGTTGTCCGTGGTGCGGAGTGGTCAGGAGAAACTACTTGGTGAACCCAAACCTTACCAGTGGCTACGGCTGCATGGGACCAAAACCAAGAACAGCCGTAAAGTATCGATTTGTAACGGAGTATCCACCCTTATAGCACTCCGCGAAACAGGGTCTGTTATCATAGGTAACCACCTCAATGGGTGGGGGGGAGGCTCCACATGCATGTTGCCCATTTCAGTCAAAATGTGTCAAGGCATGGTTGTTAAACTCTGTACATTTACGATACACCAGACACAAAGACCTTCTCTGATTTACAAAATATTGACGTGAATCGCAACATGATGGTGGCAACAGCCGTGTATACTGCATGGGGGTCTACTTTCGGGACACCTTTTGTACCAAACACAACTATTATAGATGTAGTTGGTTGGCCCACACCTTTACCCTGAACCAGCTGACACCTGATGGTGGAGAAAACCGTACCTCTTGTGTCCTGAGAGGCCTGAGACGTAGTCTCCATACTCCTGCTGTCGTCAATGGGCGAATGTTCAGACATCTGTAAAACAAAAATAAACAGGCCATCAAACAATAGGATATCTCAATAAAAGCAAAACCATACTTTAAGATAAAAATGATTAAGAAGTACTATCTACAACGAAATATATTTGGGTATCTGGATACGTTTATGTAAACATTTAAGTTAAAATTTATCTAAAATCATTTTTATAAACAATATGTTAGGACTTAATGATGGGAATTGAAGATGTAAATCATCACCAAGATGGAGATACGTTGAGCATAGTCTCCATTGATTGGTGACAGAGGCTTAATGAATACTGCATGGCAATAAACTATTTCATACATCCAAAGTCTTAGGATTGTGACATTCATGCACGATGTACTGCACTCTTATTGGGTGCACAATAGAACTGGAAATGAAACGACTTGTAACTTAAAGTGGCTTAGCACCGCTCATTGGGTGGTGAGTGGGGTCACAGCATGCAGGGTGGTGCGACAGTCAGAACATTACTGGGCTACATTTTGCTCAAATTTGTTTCTTTTCAGATGACAAGTCCGGATAACAAAGCGTTCACGAGCTTTACCAAGATTAGCTAAGACATGATGATTTAAAACGTTTATAATATGATTATAAAACATTTATGATAACATAATACATAGGGCACAAAGGCATTTTAAATCAATTTCGACGAGTGCTTATTTTCGTTCGGGCCCTTCAAGTTTGAGTTTGGGACAACAGGTCAATTAATGAAAAGCTTGACCAATCATGGCGATGGTCTAAAGGAGGAATACATGGATTTCAATCCTGTTTTCATTTTATGAAATAAGTAGTTTTTAAACTGTAACCGTATATTTTTTGTACATCATAACTGGAACGGGGAAAAACAATAAAAGGATCTTATGCTGATATCTGGGAACACGGTAGCTCAAGAGGATGAGATCTAAGCATATCAACATAGGAAAATAAAATGCCACTCACAAAATTCTAGTCAATTTTGCGGCAGTTAAATCTGGTCTGACAGAGGTATGGCAGTCGAGTATAAGCATAGAGTTACAGGACCCAAAATGACAACATGATGAATCAGCAGTTTGTCTCTAATTACACTTATTTCGATTTTGGGGCCCCGCAGGGAGTCGGCCGATTTGTGTCTCTTTCGGTGCTTGAGGCTGGAGGTGAACCTAAAGCAGGGGCTGGGCTGCGGGTGGACCGGGGTCACCGGCGCACTCGTGTCCTGCGGCCAAAGACAACCATCACGTCACACCTGGGGTCTACTCAGGCAGGTACTCATTAGCAATACAGTCTATTTCACTATCTCTTTTAGGAACTTCCACCAACCGACCAAGGGTCGTGTAATACCCTACCTCGTGTACACGACGTCGCGTGCAAAAGGTATAGGGTATTACACGATGTCACCTGAATAGGGTGAACTTTGTATGCGACAACAATTGAACCATCTATAAAATCCCATTTCCATATACTACTAACATGTCGCGTGTATTGCATTGCAATGTGTAGTGTATGCGAAAAGTTCCAAATGCAATTTCTTTACTACTCTCATCAACGCAAGTTGTCAGACATACACTCATGTCAATTTACACATAATCAAGTAAACAGTGGGGCCTATATAGGCGACAAGTTATAGGGGATCAAATTTTCTCATTTTCATGTACTACTGACGTCATTATAAGTTGTTGAGTATATATAGTTATGTCAATTCACTTGATGTTGTCGCATACACAGTGGAGCTTATTCAGGAGATGTTACGCATGTAGGTACTTCTCAGAGTTCCACGGGTGATCTATACTGGTAAATTATCACATCAACGGCAACCCTATTTCCTTTATTATATACCTCTATTGACGGGCCTTACATTAAACCTCCTGTAATTGATTTCAATTTACATTTTAAAAGTTCTAGTTAACCTCGTTAAACCAAAGTCTGAGGATGGTTATGACAGTGTTCTGTCCTCCAACTGACGAAGACAGGCTGACATAAACTTGTGACCCCTGACAGGGTCAGGTACAAACCTCACCATGAAGTAGACCATACAGAGGGCCCTAAGCTGTTCATTTAACCCACTCCATCGTACCAGAGAGAGTCAAGTTAAAACTTTACTCTCTCCGTATATGACCAGAAGAAGCTTAAGCTTAACATTACATGATATTGGCAAGCTACTTGCAGTTTTCAAACAATATTCAAACCAATAAGGACTGTGTAATGCATGACTGAGCATGTTATTCTATTGCTGACTATATGTAGTGTGAACTTCAGATTACAACCAACTACCCCTGGTGCTGTGTCAGTGTTCTCAGTCTACTCTAGGATGGGTGACATTTTGGTGTTTAATGACTAAAAGAGTGTGATGTCACCTTCAGGGAAAATGTTATTAAAATATGTTATTGTTTACTGTGACAGAGTTGGAAGGCATCTAGGTGTAGGTTCTAAAAGTGACTAGAGGGTTCTCAGGGAGTGGGTCCACCTATCTACCACTGGCAATACTCACACTGAAGAAATGAGACAAAACGGAAGAGCTGGATATTCCAAAAAGTAAGATAAAGTTCCAAGAAAAACAACACAAATGCAACAAAATAAGACCAATTAAAAATGATTAGCCAAAGAGTGGAAATAGCAACCAAAACCAATACTGAAACACTGTTTAGAATTTATGATTTATCTACAAAGCTACATCTTTAAAAAGGTGGGCATGGTACAGTTGTTTGGGTAATTATAGCCTGTTATTGTATTTGTTCATGATCTTTTTGCACGCCCACATTTCTGTCTGTCACTACCCCCTCCCCCAACCCACACACCCCACAGCAGACGGAGGGGGGAGGGGCAGTGTTCTAGGGAGAGTACCTCTGTCAACATAATGTAGATGTATTTGTAATCTCTTCTAAAAAGACTGGGAAATGAAACAATATTTATGTTTTTCTATACCTGCTACTTCCGATCTATAACACTATAAATAATCAGTTGTGTCTCTACAAAAAACATCTGTGATATCTAATACATAATTCGTGTTTCTTGTTTAGTATGTTCTAAATATAGGTTTGCGATCCATAGGTCTTTTCAAGTGAACATTTCACAGTAAACGTTGCATTCTAAGCACACACACTATTCTATTGGCCATCAATAATTCATGATACACCCCTTCCTTAAACCCCTTTCTCAAATTCTTCACACCAAGCCATATCCTTACTCAAACACTATTTATTGATATTTGTCTTACAAACTGGTATTCTAATGTACACTTTATAATTCATCGGTTGTTTGTCTAAGAAATTCCTTATGTTGTTCTTTTATTAAAATTGTCAGAACTTGATGTCTATTTTAAGGTATGGCCCAGTTCAGAATCTAAGTGCTTCAAAGGCCATATTTCAAGCAATAACCTGCGAACAATAACACTTATGCTTCATAAAAACACATGCTTCAGATGTATTCTTAATAAGACACAGAACATAAAACCTTAACAACTAAAACCACCTGGACATCAATGAAAATTAGACAAAACAAGTAAAGAATTTTCTTTTGAGACAGCTTTTCTTTTGCTCCTCTAGCAGCAAGGTCAGTTCGTCCTAAAACAACATCCTGTTAAGTTTTGCCATTAGGCCTCCTTACTCTTCCTTTCATGCAATATAATGCTTTTTGTAATTTCAGGTTTTTCATATTATCATATACTAAGAATGTATCTAGGACCTCTGGTTGCTGTAGGCGTGGAAACATTATGGAATGAAGTGTCTATGATTGCTTGGAACATGATGTTTAATGAAGAATAATGGAAACAGTAATTAGGTATTGCCCAATATGGCACTTTCCAGTCAGAGTACAGTGTGGTACATAGTGTGTCCACGCCTGCAGCAGGTGCTGCTGGTACGTCCAGATGGTTTGGTTTAGGGAGGCACACACCACCCAGCCTACGGGGTCAGGCCTAGCACACACAAAGGTTGTACCTTGATTTGAGGCACAGTCATTTGCTCCTGAGCACCGTCCAGGGAAGAACAAGGAGAGTAGAGTCAGACTGATGTAGAGAGGACACACAGACAGACACGGAGCACCGCCGTACACCTGACCTTCACTCACCTCTTCACCGGGGGGGGGGGGGGGGGTCTTTGTAAAAAGATCTTTATCTACAATAATACTTTGTGTGGTACAAATATATAATATACCATTATAGTTTAACCATCTTTTAGACAATTGGCCATGTATAAATATTTTGATTATAGTACCTATTTACGGGTCTGGCACAAAATAGAGATTATTTCGATATGTTTTCACATGAGTATGTCTGTGCAAACCAGTCAAATTGTGCCATACCGACCTCTGACATGCGACATAACGTAAAGGCCATGGATTCTCTTGGGTTCATGGCACATTTCTAACGCTTGAAGGTCAAATGTAAGGCGGTGTTAATTCATAAAACATCTACCGCTAAATGTTAAAATACACAATCATTAACGCTATCACGAAAAAACAAATACAGGCATTTCTTTGCCTTGTATTGCACGCAATAATATTATGATTTTAAAGAAACAGAACAATCTAATACATTTGATACCCGAGAAGTACATTCAAATGGTTATTTCCAATTGATGCTGATACCGATTGTTATGTTGTTAGGATTTAAAAGATTTCTCACATCATAATTTCCAACCCCTTTAAGATAATTTATGAGAGTGTTAGGATATCGTTTGTTCGAAAAGATTAAGGTTCTTAGGAAATTTTTTGCCAAAGTAAGATTAAAAATTAATCCCATTGACACGATATTGAGTAAAGGACACCCACAAATCAGATTTGTACTGGACATACAACACTGCTGACACACAAATAGAGTGGCTTGGCAACAAAATATGCTCAGAACCTTTACACATGAAATGCAGTAAAATAAGCAGTACAGGTCTTCAATCCTTCGATTGCCAAACCATTTACTGAGAACACAACATTGACATAAATATTAAGCCTGACGTCAGTATAGTACAGTGAAAATAAAGAAAGCTGAATAAAACATCCAAAATAGTCACCTTTGTTTAATCAATATGGAGAAAGCGCACATCAATGTTACGGAACATGTTTACATCAATTCACATAGGATAGAAAGATGCAGTTTATTCCTGCAACATCTTTTGAATAACTTTGATTCTTTTAACCTCAACATTCCACAAATCTTTTATGGAATAGCAATGGATACTTTATTCAGCTTCATATCATCATAAGTCTAAAATAAACAAAACCCCGAAAAACCCAGAAATAATTAGAAATAATGACTTTCAGTAATGGCATGTATGTGTGGCAGCACAGAGACAGGCGGTAAAGGCGGCCGGCTGTAGCAGGATGAGGAGGGGGGAGGGTTAGGGGGGTGGCAGGAGGAACCATAGAGCCACACAGACCAGTGGCACACGTTCTCAAACCTCTGCATCATATTTGATTGGTTATGTTGGTTTTTGTTACTTATATTGCAGTTTTTATGCTGTTATGGTACCATGCATGTATGTGGTTTGGATCAATATCATTGACGAAAATTAGTCAGCCTTTTAGTTGTTGTTGGCTACGATTTATGTATAAATGTCTTGGGCGTTGAACTACGTTTAGAAACTGATATGGTGACTTTTCCACGACGGTTTTTAGAATGTGTCAAGACAGATGTGAATTTTCATGGCAAAGTAAATCAATTAAAAAGTAAGAGGCCCTTTACCTGTTACTGTTATACTTTGATAATTGGCATATTCCCATAACTTGCCAAGGCTGATTTTAATTGTGGTTTTGCTGTTTGAACGCACATGAATTGAAATACCGAGATTAACTTAAATAAACCTTTATACATAGGGTTTACTTTTTAGATCAGTGGTTTTGATATTATAGCAAAATGTTCCGCTCATTACATTGGTAATATTCTGGGTTGTTTTGTCAACTCCACATCTATCATGCAATATCATATTATTTGATTTGTATTGCTGTTCCCACCGAATATTGAAGATGATGTCATGCAGAAAAATGTAAGCATGCAGGGTTAATCTACGATAGAGTAAAGAGAAAACGAAAACATCATGTGTAACATTCAACAATTTATTCAAAATGAGATTCTACAACTACAGAGCATGCGGATGACCAACACAAATGTAGATTAGATAACAATAATATAGGATTAGATAACACACACAAAAAGAAGTGAGGAATTAACAGAGGCTTCTATCAACCTGCATGTGAATGAGATGTTAGTTAAGGTGCAGTTAGATCGATACTCCTTATCTAAATGAACAGCTGGTAGTTGCTTCTCGAAAGACAGAAACGTCAAATATTCTACTTGTGAAAAAGGTTAAGTATCAAAAACAGGCTAACGTCTATTTAGAGAAAAAAAGTAGAACATAATGAATAACCCATATATTAATATTAACTGAAACAGGGCAATCCAACAGGTTAGCACTGTTGCCAGACATTCGTTTTATCATAATGTTGCCTCAGTTGTTTTCCAATCGTTCTACAGCTAAGTCTTTCCAAGCAAAACTGACTTAACTGGGTGTCAAAACTGACTTCTCGAATGACATCTCAAATGTTTTAAATCATGTAGAATAATTGTTTGCTTAATTTTAGGTTGGGACATGTACCCAACAATTGATATCAAATCTACAAGAAATCTAAGTTTTTAAGATGAAATATTTAAAACTTTGTTTTCGAACTAGCCAAAACAGATGAACAAATACCACATAACTTGGGTAGTTTTATAAAATAAATACATGGGGTTAGAGCACACATATATACACCATTTGGCACAGCCAATGTCCAATAATAAGATAGTTTCCTATAGCCAAAACAAAGACTCTATTCTATACATGAATATTTGTGTATGATATCAATTATAATAATGATAACATTAAATTATCCATTAGTTGTAAAACACTTTCCCCCCACTTAAATGTTGAGATAATTGTTAGTATTGTATGGGGGAAAAAGCGTTAAGCTTTATTATTTATTCCTCATAATATTTTGTTTTTGTAAGGCAATAGATAAGCAACAGGGTAGTGGTTGGAAGCATGAAGCAAGCATATCAGACTATGCTGTTTCTAAATCTAAAAGCACTAACACCCTTCTTCTAAGACTCGTACTTCATGTACACCATGTGTAATAGAACCACCTATGAGAACACTGTGTCCGTGACATTCAGTAGATATCAACTAGGTACACACTCGGAGGCACATTTGTCACTTAACTGCTATGTCCATATCGGAATAAAAGTGGGACTTAGGGGCCCTAGCACCGCTCATTTTCTGGTTAAAAACTGAGATATACTATCTTTGTAGGAATAGCAGCGTGGAATTCTTTAACAACAGTTTCATGGATGGCAAAGGTTACAATAATAATAATAGAAACCTTACACCCATGAACCAACAAGAAATTGCACTTGACCCATTTTCGATTCAACCTCACTAGTAAAACTTGTTTTACACCATTCTTCACTCTGGGACCATTATTGGCTGAAGTGTTGAGATATTTCGGACAAATATCACACCAATCCGCATTAGGACTGTATGAAGGTGCTTAAGGTAAGGTTTACACTTAAGGCTATCTGAACAAAACATTGTAGACTCATTGGGACCTTCGGAAAGGCTCCCCGAAACATGTCAAATGACGGAGGCACTTTTTCTTTTCATCTCAGAGAAAACCATAGTTTGATATACTCGTACAAAGTTAACATTACTTTATTTTATGAGATACCTTTAATGTATTAAACCCAAACATTGATTTCAAAAAGGAAATCTAATCTCTCAAAATTTCTACTGTGATTTTGCAGGGGGCAGTTAATCAACTCCGTCTAACTATTGACCAAGTGATATTCAAAATTGATAGAAAACAAGCCTAGCCTACACAACATGAATCAACTGAGTGGCCTGTACCCAAAGGGGACGCAGGCACTATGTGGAACACAAGCTTTGACCCTTATGGCTACCCAGTACCGACCTCATGGCCCTGGTCGTCTCTTACCCGCTGCACCCCGGTTATGACGAGGGTGCTGGTTTTGGTCGGGGTCCTTGGCCGCCTGCCGTGCGACTTGTCCTTCAGTTCGCGCAGCGCTGTGTCGGACACGCTTTCCGCACCATTTATCATAATAAGCTCTGAAACGAGTGAACGGAGAACGGACGGGAGGTGAAAAACAACACCATGCGGAGGGGGGAGTGACGAGGACGGGCTACTTACATGGCGGGGCAGCGTCTTGGCCTTGTCCAGGTGCGGCGACGGGCTCGTCACCATCAACTGAGGAGACCCCAAAGTCTGCCCATATCCACCGGCTGGAACAAACTGAACGTGGTCAGAAACCGTCCTGCACCGCCCGCCGCCGGGCGCCACTCACCGAGCACCCGGCCGACGGGGCTGACAGGGCGACAAGCGGCACCACAAGCACCCTGCTCTGACGGCCTGGGGGTCACTGCGAGCACTCTATGTGGGGGTTAATTTAGGCAAAGAACACGTCTGAAATCTGGGAAGCTTCAGCAGAAAAGTAAAGTCTATATGTAATGTCCTAGCCAGTTAAGTCTCAGATTTGTACAAAGATCCTTGAATAATTGTGTTGTCCAGTTTATAGCATGTCGAAGAAGTAAAATGAGATATAATAATTGTTGTATTTACAGAGTCTCAGTCATTAGAAAACCAGTCAAGGTGAAATATCCTAAATCAGAAAGTTGTAGTTGCCATGTGCACGTCAAATGTAATTGCTGACAGGTTTTTGGGAATCCACCAGTTGGTTCTTACGGATTTTAGTTGCAACCCTTCCTTTTACCCTACTTATCTAATTCAACCAGAAACTTTCTAAATAGAAAGGACACACTAATGTGTATTTTTCAGTAGGGGTTATTGACAATTGTCCAAGCTAAATCGTCGACGGATCAGCCTCAGTGGGTATGTGAGGTCAACCTTCACCAAGTCTGTATCTAACATCTGATCCTGACTGCGGCCAGAGCCTGCTGCATGGTACAATGTGTCTGCTCCTCATGTACAACGACTCTGCGCTCTTTAAGAAAAAAAGATACGTTGTCCCTATTTTAGAAAGCTTTGTACACGTTGTTGTGAGAACTGTCTACATTCTACTTGCATATAAATGCTTTTCCCCCTGTCAATGCTCCGAAATACTTTGGGTTCTGCATTATCTAAAGTTTAGAAGAATGACATGAACAATGAATATGAGGAATAACATAAGATGTATTTGAATAGCACTTTTTTGATTGGCCCTGGTCATACATTTTCTTACGCAGCAACAGCAACGTTGATCGTTTACACTGTTTTGGTTTACAAATAATGCCGTAGCATTCAATTCAGAAAATGTATCTTTGCAAAAAAACAACAACCCCAAAACCCCAAACATTTCAGATATTTGTGCTAAAGGCCCGGCAATCATTGTGGCAAGGATTGCACCAAGGTATACAGTCATAATAGTGATTGAAACAATTACCTAGACTGTCTTATAGATATTGTCCTGTCACAATTCGAGCACTAGGGGTAGACTCCCCTTTGTCAGCGTGTACAGTTCTTAAGATGGGCGCCCACTATGGCCTTCCGACCCCACCCAAACTCCTGTTTTCGTGCACTCTAAGGGCGATAGTTGGTGACTGTTGTGTGACTATCGGTCAGATAATACCGCCATCAGGGACGGGTCGGGGGGCACAGTGTGCCCAGCGTTAGGGCAGCTAACTAACAGTGCTAGCTTGAAGAGAAATCACAAGTCATCTAGGTACTTTCAGCAATATGTACAGGTTTGAATCAATGAACAATGACAAAGCTATTAATATATAGCACATTTAGGATAAAGCAGTTATATATCTCATATAGAAACGTTAGATTCATGCACACATATATACACGTCAAATATGTTAATTTGCTATCAAGCATGCTTGATATTTGATTATGTTGAGAATATTGAAGTATTTTTGTTTTGAATTCTGATAAATGTATCTCTATCATGAACGATTAACTTTTCCTTTTAGAATATACTCTACGAACAACGTATAGACTTACTGTGCTAAGTATTGAGGATTTGTATAGCTTTTCGTTGTGCTTTATAACGCTGGAACGCACTATATGACGAATTTTATTGCTCTAGGTGTTCAAACTCAATGTTAAGATTATAAAAAAAAATTGCATAATGTTTCAAAGTGCCCAAAAAGAGGATGGTGCGTATTGCATAGTGTGTCCCAGACGTGGTGCTGGGAGGAGTGGAAGCCCTACCTTGTGAGCTGGAGGCCGAGGGCTCTATGCCGCCATAGGCCGACGACCGACTGCTATAGGGGGACGTGTCCGGCCGGAAGTTGGACGTGGAATCGGTCTTCTGAATCTTGTTAGGGTTTTCTGTGGGAAAGACAAGAATGTCGGCCACACGGTGAGCATGTGGTGGGTGCTGCATGTGGCAGGGGGGCAACTGACTATGGGTATGTGGAAATAGTATGCTGTATTGGAAAGGAAATAAATGTAATGAAATTTGTCTTTTATGTTTATTCCTACTTGTAGTCATTGTCAAGGTTTGATATGAACATGTTTGTATATCACGTTGAATATGTAAGGTTTGATGTTACTTTAACATTGGCAAGCTCTTTAAGGCAAGTCTTGTACAACAAACACCGTATTTGAATTGGTTAGTGCCAAGCAGTGGGTTAGACTGAATGCAGTAGTATTGATGCAGTTATAAGTGGGTTAGTATTAGCATGGATCTGCCTTATTTTTAGATTTTTTTCTCTATTTGTGATAAAAGTACCAAAGTGGCAGGTTATAAGACATAGACCACGTGACCCGAGTCACCAAACGCCACCTGGTGAGAAGCTTGAGGTGTAACTTACTAGGGCTCCCTTCTGCATTCCTCACATACCCTCTATTATATTTGTATTTATCATAATGTTTCTTCATCCATACTTTTGCACATTAACACCTTTGTCCCCTCTGAAAATACTCCAAGCCGAACAGCTAAAGGCCTTGCCCATGTTATTTAAGTTAGAGGTGGAGACCCCTAACATCAAACGTCTTGGTCATGTAAATTTCTACTGTACAATGTTTATTAATGCTTATCTACAGTTATTTGCTGTGGTGAGCACCTGAAGAATATTTGTTGACTAATTGTTCTGAATAATTGCGGTATTTTTGTCTTTGGCAAGTGGATCTATGAAAAAGGTTTAGTTTATCTATGTATTTCTAGTGTTGTACCAGGGCAAAATTGCCAACGTGGAGTTTTTCTTTTGATAAACATATTCTCTCGGATATCCTTCTACTAAAGAACCCTGGAAGACAGGTTACCCCCCAATCTTTTAAAATTCACCTACATTGCTTCTTTTGTCAAAGTGGATTGACCACTTTGATTGTGAGTGTCATCAATGTATTACGTGTAAGAAACATATGAATGACAGCTGGAAGGTGTGAATCTGGAGACCAGAAGTTTACTCCAGGTCTGTGTACAGATATATCACATCTAATATGGATGCAAAGAAAAAAACTAATGAAAATAAAAACCTTAGGATCATTATTTACCTAATTAATGACATGGCAGGCATTACAAAGTGAATTTATTTGATATAAGACACTATGTGTTTTTCTAACACTATTAAGTGACCGAGGTAAATAATACGAAAATACTGGAACCAGAATCAGAAATATCAGTTGTCTAAATAAGATAATATCTGATAAAAAAACGGATATTCCTAAGCCAATGTTTAGTAGTACTGGGATCTAATCAATACAATACATAACAAATAATATTAAAAATATCTAAGGAAGTTTTATAAACAATCCAACTACCCGTGCCTTTCAGCTATGGGTTAAATGCCTGTTCTAACCATTGCAGACTAGGTGAAACTATTCAGAGATTGTACTACATGTGAAGGTCCCGCCTGCCCAACAAACCACACATATCTGACACACTCTACACACAGCTTCTCACATTCTTCACACACAGAGAAAGAGCAAAATCTGACTTTCTTGTCCACCCCCAACACACACAAAGAACGGCTTGCACACGGACAGGGGACACACAGGCACACGGAATGCAGACTATGCACACAGAAACACACCAACCAGACCAGACATTCTCCTCTAGGTATCTCACTGCTAATGTGTGCGAAGCTATATTGGTCTTTCAATTTCAGAGTCAAACGCCTTTGTCTTGAAATTGTCATGATGGGGACTTCTATCTCACTCCACTAAGTTGTCATGGTACTTCTAACTCTGTCGTCACGCTCACTTACATATGGCAGTAGGTAAGCCATATGAAGTATGACCTAACAGACACTGCTACTTAGAGTTCTACCTGTATGGGATATGACTCTAATATCCAACTTGTGTGCTCAGGGTGTTCTCTATGTACTGACACCCCTCAACAGGTTGACGCTCCATCCAGCCCGCCACCTGCCGGGTCTGGATGGTACTACTACAGTCAGGCCCATGCAAGGTCAAGTACAAGGTCAGGTACAAAGTCAAGGTCAGCCATCTCATCACCGGCTAGGTTGTAAGGCGGGTAGCCCGGAACAAGCAGTCAAACGGTGGGTCAGGGGTCAGGGGCTGACCGGTCTTACTTGAGAGCGCGCAGTAGTGGGCCTCTAGCTGCATCCCGGTCCCACCGGGCCGCACGATGTTGTAGGGCTCTTTAAACAAAGTAGACTCGTTAGTAAGGTCTGAGGAGCCCTCCTCGGAGGACGAGTGGCCCGAGCAGGAGGGGGACGACGAGGGGGACGACGACGACGACGTGCGGTAGGCGGGCGTGCTCTCACAGCGCTGGAGGAGGCCGCGCGACGACAGGTCCAGATCTGTACGGGAGGAGACGTCCTGTACCCGCCGGGGGGCACGGGGGGCTCTAAACAAGGGGGGGGGGGGGGCATGGCCGGTATCATGCTGGGAGAGAAGCAGTTACAACCTATCGTCTTTTCTGAGTATAGTGTCTCCGATCCTGCTGGTATCCTAAGGCTGTGTGCTCCATGCACTAATCATAGTCTACTCTTTTTCTTACGTTGCTGAATTTGTATTGTCTTTGCTCCTGTCCTAGTTCTACTGCATAATCTTCACTTCCTATAAAGTACTTTAATCTGTAAATATCAATGATAAAGTATGTTGTTGTATTTTGCTATCTACATGCAGTAGATTGACCTGATGTGTGAATCTCACTTTACTAACATGTTCATGGCATATCTACTTGTCTAAATCGTTTCTAGAATTTCTGGGAACTAAGTAGGGAGACTGACTACCCAGAGATAGTTGAAATGACCTAAAATACTTGCAGAGGGTTGTTTACTATATGCCTTTGTCTAAGAAATACCTGGCGCACTGACACGATGTGCTTTCTTGTCCTCTCGGTTTGTGTTTTCTGTAAGAAAACTAATTGTGAGTAGATGACTTCCCTCTTCAACTCTCCATTTTAACATAAAGATTACATGTACTTGTTCTACGTCATTGGTATTAGCTCCTTAAGGAAAAGTCACTGAATTGATTAACTAGGATGTGAGCTCTCTTTACTCTACTTAGAAACACAAGACTCTGTGTGCTAGAAATGCTCCATATTTAAACCACACAACCTGCTCTTTGACAGTGCAGTCATTGTGCCTACAGCAGTACCTCTCTTCCTGACGGGGGGCCCGGCGGCCGCCTTGAGGGACAGGTTGGACCTGGTCTTACGGATACAGCGCCGGCCGGTCTCCTCCCGGTCCAGGGAGGCCCGGCGCACGTCCGGCCGGGACTGGGACACTGAGGGTCGACTCCACACGTTAGAGCAGTCAGGGAAACACAGGGGTTTAACTATGGTCTTAATGGTCTTTTTTGGAAAGTTTAGCCTGCAATATCTCAACTATAACTAAACAATTATATAATTATGAATATACTCCACGCGTGGCTCTAAGAAAAAATACGTTTCTTACATATATACGTTTCTTTAGTGTTAAGCCTGTGGTATATATAACGATCCCAGATTATTTTCTTGTGACTTCTAGATCTAGCGACATGACATGAAGGAGAATTGTGAATTTGCAGTCTATCTAAAATGGTACAATGTGTGTTTACATTTACCACCTTCACCCTTAGGGCCCGGAGACCCATCGCCTGCATCGAAGCTCGGCTTCTTCAGAATCCCTTTGTACTTTTTACCAGCTGAATCTGTTGGGTAAACAAACTTACTGCCTTCTTTGCCTTATTAATTGGTATAAAAAATACAAATCAAAGGATACATATTAATTAGGCAACTGAATTAGAACTTTGTTCAATACTTATTTATTACAGGGACATTGAATTGCCTTGATGTTTCGTTGATATATTTACTCTTCTTACGAATAACAGAGTTTGGTTCTGAATTGGGAATACGTGCGACTTTAAAGTGATTTATTGAGCATAATATAATATAGTAATGAAAAATGATAGATAGTGGTTAAGGATGTATTTCAAATATAAATACAGTGCTTCAGTAGGTTGATTGGGACTGGAGACTTGAAGTGGGGATACCTCTCTAAACTACTGCCTTCTGGTACTTGAAGCTTAAAGGTAGAGTGCGAAAGCACTGCTAGGAAAATACCTGAAGGAGGATGGAGTCTTAAGGAGCTCTTTGATAATCTGTACACTAGCACTATGGGTTTCAGTATCTACTTTGTCTTCCACATCTGAGTACTGACAAGTTCTCCTAGAAGGCTACAGTGAAATGGGAATACATTATTTACATAGTGCATGAATTGATTTTAATCTGTGTCATATCCTCGAATATTTTTTCAAAAACTTGAATATTGGACATAACTAGCCTACAAAATCTACACTTTTAGGGACCCTGCATGATTTCTGCCTTTGTAATGGTATTTCTCAAAGCTTACATTTGGCTAATGCATATAATCTATGGCTGTCTAGTTCCCTCTGAACATGCGATACCTCTCTCCTTAGATGAACGGTCAAATGTTGGCGCTTTCTTGGAGGGTTCAGGATACATAATAACATCTAAAGAAAGTAACGTATTCATGAATTTTCTGTACATCCTAAGTTGTAGAGATCTTGATTCCGATACTTGGAGATGCTGTTTTTCATAACCATGATTTGCCAGTAGGATCTTTTCTAATGTAACAAGAGCCCCTCTAGAGCAGACATCTAACTGAATATTTACCTCATGGTAGGCCTATTTGAATCCTGGTTTTACAATATATAGAAGAAATAAAACTTGACAATTTGCATTTCCCTTTCCTAATAGTTCCTTCTTTTACAATGTTAAGAATTTGGTGTTCAGAATATGCGATTGGTATTTGACATATAACCCTCCCTCTCACCAAATAGCATGTATTTAAATCAAGTTCATCAGACAGAGTCAGTTTCACTTGTGTAGCGCACAGGGCAACTCGTATTCTATACAAACTTTGGGGATTTTTCTGTCAACGTTTGAGACTCAAGGGGACGAATTATTTGAGCTAAATCGTTTTCAAGCGATTTAGATATATGCAATATTGACTTGATAATGGAGAAACAATGAATGGGATACGTAACATAAACTCATATAAACATCATCTATCATCACCAGGGTACATTACTCTTTCAGGACATCACAATGTAAATACATAGATATCGTTGTACGTGTTATGTAAAGGAAATACCTGTACCTTTCAGAGCTTATTGTAATTATATGACAAACATAACTTTTACACAAATCCTCTGTTAGATATACAATACTCTGTGAATCTTTGCTCATGCTTATCCAGCAATTACTCTGGATCACTAACAGGAAATTGAACTAATATTTTTTTGAGTGATGCCAAAACTTCAGATATGGAACATTTATTGTGTAGAAGTAACAAGTCGGGTTGAATAATTAGGTATGATATTGGTAAGTTACGTGGAGTGGATGAAATGCTCTTACAGTATGTTAGTGACAAATGGTCAAAAGATGATAAGTTAATTTGAATATGGTTCATGATCATGTTTCTAACCTTTGAAGTTGTATACCAACTTGGGAACAGACTTAAAATACTACCATAACATGTGGCGGTAGGGGGTGGTAATAAACATGCATGGATATAGGCTCACTTCAGTTTTCTTTCGAGAGCAATCGCAAAATCATGATAAATATATTTGCAGGGAATATAAACTCTGTATCCAAAAGCAAAATATTTTCGTTGATATATATCTAAAAACTTTAAAATCGGTTTCCTTCTTTGTCAAGGTCACCTTCAAGTTAATAAAAGTAAGTTGCCAGGCTGGCCTCTCAATGCACAGTTCAAGCACAATCTATCCCCGAATGCGGAAGCGCAAGAAGATGAGTTATCAAAGTGACAAACAATATTAAAGCTTTTATGCCATGTGTTTAGGGTAAATTCCTTAAGCTCTGTCCTGGGACTGTTATTGTTCTTAAGCACAGACCCTTCAGTTGATCAAGAAAGTAAACCATAGGTCAAGGTCAGGTCATCAGGTCAAGGTCAAAGGAACAGGAACAGTAACAAACAAGGTCATATACCTGCCGTGGAGCTGGGAGATTCCGCTTCGGGCGAATTCTCGGGGGCTAATAAATATATATGAATGTGTTTTTTCAACAACCAGATTTTTTTGTCAGTTGTGTGTGTTTATGAATCAGTTAGTGACAAAATGTGTTCTTTAGAAATGCTTTTTACACATTTAATCTTTTTAGAAATTAATAGGTGAAACTCTCATAGTCTATATACATGAAAAGATATACACACAAAAACAAAACTAGGCAAAAGCTATCACAGCACGCAAAGATTAATACTCAATGTTCATTTTTCATGATGAATCTCAAATTGGCTGGTGAGCGTTGTGTGATTGAAACCCAAGAAGAACGACACACGTGGTAGAGGTGAGAGGAGACGGGAGGCGGTACTCACCGGTGAAGGACGCGTCGAGCCGGGAGTCTCGCGGTTTCTCGGTGGTCATGGTGGTGGTGGTGACCACCGTCCCCCCGGGCATCACGGTCCGCTGCGTCTCTATCCGTCTCCGCGGGGAGATCGTGTCGCTCACCGGGGAGGCGTTCAGGGCTGCCATCTGCTGGGCCTCTGCCGGCTCCATGAACAGGAACTGAAGGACGGAAACAAGCCGGGTTAACGTACTGCAGAGCAAGCCGGCTATATTAGTTATAGCTATATATATACGTTATATATAGTAGTTAGAGTGAGTACACGTTGTCCCCTACATAAGATGAAGTATATGCACAAGACAGGCATCAAATAACCATTTCTCTTTGTGACTTACTGTTATAAAAACCAAAAATTGTCCTGTATACAGAAGATCATATACATGCGACCATCTGCAAATTCCCATTTCCATATACTACTTATAGTAAAATAGTATGGGTGACATCGGACACACGGACCACCCAATACACCTACACTCTCCTTCTACAGGAAGCAGAGACAAAGGCGGTCTCTTCTCCTTGAAGGAGTCTAATTTCTTACCCCAACCTAACATGAGGCTCAATACTGAGACCTGCTTCTTCGTTGTGTGAGATCAGTTCACCAGTCTCTCCTTGAAGAAGCAGGTCTCAGTATTAGAACCTCATGTTAGGTTGGGGTAAGAAATTAGATACCTTTAAGAAGTAGAGACCTCCTTTGTCTCTACTTCCTATAGAAGGAGAGTGTAGGTGTATAGGGTGCACGGACATACAATGTACGCGATGTGCTTCAAATTCCCATTTTCGTATGCTACTTGGGTACTGTTGCATTTTCGTTTATACTGAAGCGACATTGTCATGTAAATAGTGGAGCTAATTAGACGACGTCGTAGTCTAGGTGGCGCCTATCAATGGGGCGTATATGGTACTGAGAGATGACGCCTCCATAAACCCCCACGCATTACTTGTATAAACAGTCCTACCAACGGGCAGCATTTTCCACTGATCACAGGGACGTGGGTCCTGCTAAGTGTCGGTCAGGCTAATACGTCCCTGGTATATAGGGCCTAAGTACCCTGGAATTGGCCAATTGTATTTCTGAATAATGTATTCATTCTGTCTGAGCATAACTAGAAGTTCACCATGCTAACATCTGTACCGCAACGAGCTGCTTTATATGAGTAACTCAGGTGAACTCTGGTTTAGTCTGTCTCCAGAAAGATTGTTAAATGAGGAAAATCACTGGCAATTAGCTCGTACTTCTGTCCAACCTAGTTTTGCAAAAAAGTCTTTTCAATTTACCTTCCTCAAAGTACACATCTGAAGTAAAAAGCATAATCAAAAGGTAATATCATGTTGTACTGGCATTGGTCAGTTGACTACTACTAGTCCAGGTGGCCCCGTCTGCCCCTGCTTTCCCCTGCCTCCCCCAGCCTCTCCCTGTCTCCCCCCGCCCCCCTGCCTCCCCCAGCCTCTCCCTGTCTCCCCCCGCCCCCCTGCCTCCCCCAGCCTCTCCCTGTCTCCCCCCGCCCCCCTGTCTCCCCCAGCCTCTCCCTGTTTCCCCCCGCCCCCCTGTCTCCCCCAGCCTCTCCCTGTTTCCCGCTGCCTCCCTGTCTCCCCCAGCCTCTCCCTGTTTCCCCCCGCCCCCCTGTCTCCCCCAGCCTCTCCCTGTTTCCCGCTGCCTCCCCCTGTCCCCCTGTCTCCCCCCGCCCCCCTGTCTCCCCCTGTGCCACTGACCTCTGTAGTCAGGGAGCCGGCCGCCCCCTCGCGCCCCCCGGGCCGACCCTGCAGGGGCAGGATCTGACGGCTACTGGGCGTCTTTCGCAGCTCAGCCATCGGCAGTGTGGCGTGTCCTAACTGGTCATCTGAAAAGCACAATAAACTGCGATGAAACAAAAAAAATCTCCATTATGGCTATCTTTCCTATTTTCCTAAGTTCAGATTTATGAGCAAAACATAATTAATTACAGCTGTGGAGTTTTTTATTTCACTTTTTTATTTTACACTTTTGTTTTTGAACCAATCCCTTTACTCACCTCCTGGAGGTTTCTCACGGTCGAAGAGGTCGAACCGGATTTGTCTCGTGTGGTCTTCTAGGTCACTACAAAGACAGAGAATGTATTAGAACAGAAATCATATTGGAATATATCCACCCTAGCAAAGGGGGCTTCAGTGTAATCTTAGCTTGTAATCATAAGACACTGAATAACCTAATCCAGTGTACACCTTTCCTTTTCTATCAAATCCAGATTGTACACATGACGTCGCCTCTATAAGGAAAACTGTTTCAGGAACAATGCAGCAGTATGTTTCAAATTCCCATTTCTATATACTACTTACACAACTATAGATTTTCTTTTATGCAATTGAGTAAATTCAAATACTATTGTTGCCTAACCAGCTGAGCCTATCGAAGCGACGTCGCGCTGGGTGCTAATGTAAGCATGAATTGTGTATACAGCGGATCATTTGAAAACGGCATGACCATCCATGGATTCCCATTTCCATATACTACTAACATGTTGAGTTGAGTATATAATAGAGTCAAACCACGCGACAGTCTCGCTTAGATTATGAGATTTGGCGGAGCCATGCGTATAGATAACGCCCTCTTTTATATGACAACCTTTAGGGTCATTACAAAGTGTGGGGCCCGCCAAGTGAATGTTAGTAAGCCAATAGGCGTGTCGTTATCAAAATGATTTTTGATACAATCCTATTGTAATGTTTGTTGTCACCTCATACTCACATTAGCATACTTATTATCATTTGTAATTTATGTTACTAAAACTACTGGAAGATCACATAACCACATGAAGCAGTACATTAAACATGTTTTTTTTAAAAAGGCAGGCCCTTTCTCGGTATTTTTTGGCCCTTCAATAAGATCATTACTATGGATCATCGCTGAATCCTAATATACAAATTGAAACACGTTTTCTGAAGGCCGTTGGTACTTACAACAAGAAGTGTTCGTCCCAGAAGGGGTTGACGGTGTTTTTGACGACGGCCGTGGTGTGTTTCTGGGGCGGGTCGTCCATCTGGACGATACAGTATGGGTCACAAGTACCTGTCAACGGCAAACAAAGCAGCACCATTAGTATTCACTTAGATCTAAGTGTGTAGTTATCGTGAGAACAACTTGCATTTGTATGACAATTATCTGCGTTCATTTTAAGAAATATTTTTGTCTTATTAAACACAAAATATCAAAATACAACTGATACAATTCTTTTCCTGGGGAAAATATCTCAATTTCTAAAATAAAGTGTCCTCTTGTGCTTACCGTACTGTTTGTCTCCCAGCCCTTTGTGCATCTCTATGTGCTTACCGTACTGTTTGTCTCCCAGCCCTCTACGCGTCTCTATGTGCTTACCGTACTGTTTGTCTCCCAGCCCTCTACGTGTCTCTATGTGCTTACCGTACTGTTTGTCTCCCAGCCCTCTACGCGTCTCTATGTGCTTACCGTACTGTTTGTCTCCCAGCCCTCTATGCGTCTCTATGTGCTTACCGTACTGTTTGTCTCCCAGCCCTCTATGCATCTCTATGTGCTTACCGTACTGTTTGTCTCCCAGCCCTCTACGTGTCTCTATGTGCTTACCGTACTGTTTGTCTCCCAGCCCTCTATGTGTCTCTATGTGCTTACCGTACTGTTTGTCTCCCAGCCCTCTATGTGTCTCTATGTGCTTACCGTACTGTTTGTCTCCCAGCCCGTTGGCCTTGATGACCTTGACCAGCAGGCGGCGGTCGCGGAGTGCAGTCGGACGGGGTGCCGATCCAACTGACAGCTGCAACAGAACCAACACCAGACTGTAGGAGCAATCATGTAGTTACTGCTCTCTGCAACTTGTTACTTAATGCCTTATCAATGTCCCATCAGTAGAAAACCATGGCATTTTCTTCTTAAGGTGAGATTTGGAAAATGCCATAATGGGCTTCATTAAGGACGAGTCAGTTCATTGTGAGCACCTACAATGGTTTAATATATACCTTAATTTGTTATATACATATATGCACACTGATTGTATTATGTCTAACATACCCACATGCTACAGCTTCATTAGTCAGTTATTCTTACTTTGAGTTACTCAGTTTAGTATCTTTATTCAATCAATAATATCATTTTTCACTCTGAATAGATGATATCTTAATATGAAGTTCGGAATTTGGTATGCAATTTTCAGTGGGGTGTTCCAAGATAGGGTTTTTTAGGATACGAAAATAACTTTGTTGCTTTGTAGAAATGGAAAATGAATATAGAGTCAAAAAAGGAAACGTTTGCAAACTGGCGCTATAAACTACACCCTCCAAAAATGGGGATGTAAACTACATGAACGAGAATAAAAAAGATAATAAGGGAAATTAACAATATATTCATACAATGAAATCAAGGACAACATGTGAAAGGGATGAGCTTAACTTGTGCCACCATTACTTGTAGAATTCAACTGTTTGGTGGTAGAAACAATGTAGTAAAGTGTGCGTAGAGTCCCTGTGATATCCTGACTCGTTGAGTATGTGTCTCTCCCCCTGATCTTGTCATTGTATTAGTGTTCAGGCCATGCTTAGTGCGCTGTTATGACCTGCGTCGTTTCTACTGTAGTTGACATATGTACACTATCGGAGGTCTTGGGGTCTCTATATTCAGGTACTGACATTGGGCTATCCTCAAGCTTCCTTTATCGTTGTATGCGTCCTGTAACGACCGTGTGTCATATTTACTACTTAGTTGTCTCAGAACCATGCAATGAATGTACATATTCTTTGCGAATATTGTCATCTGCAAATAATATGTATCACAAAAATATATTTGTCCTTCACAACCTGTCCACCACCTGCCACATGTGGCTTTTCACACTCATGTATATATTTTCACACCGGCTCCCTACAGCATGTAACTTTTCACACCTGTGAAGGCCCAGTGAGCTCCTGCTCCCTATATGACGTAACTGTCCACACCCGTGCAGGCCCAGTCCCTACTTTAGCCTGTCTGCCCGGCAGGGTACACCTCACACCTTACCTTGGACGTGTAAGACCTGGAGATGACAGGCTCCACGCCGCCACTAGACGTGTGTGGGATGATGTCACCAAACACGTCGCTGACCACGTCGCCATTGGTGGCCGGCCGGAGGTGGAGAGAGTGCGGCGGGGGTGGGGCGGAGAGGGCGGCGGTCCGCGGGGCCCCGGCCAGATCCCTGCCTGCAGCAGGCCTACCACGCAACACAGCCGACTAAAGCAGCAACGACACACGCCACAAGACGATAGTTAGTTCGGCGACATTCACTAAGGGGGCGCGCACCAGGGAGAGGGGCAGGAAAAAGCTTTGGACATAGCCAGTAGTTTGTTTATAAAATTACATTGATAAAGAAAAAAAAAAGTCCCGACAATTCTATTTTGTTTTTGAGTTCAATGTTTAGTTGGGTTTCAAAATATAAAATCCTACAATGTTTCACAGAGTTTTTATGAATCTCCCACAATAAAGTCTTTAGTAAAACGAATAAATGCTTAGGTCTCGTCTTGGAAAGTTAAAAAGAGTTTTAAATGTTCAAGCAGGTTACTGTTATTATTCTCTTCTTTGATGAGTTGTAAGAGCCAAATGAAAAACAACTCAGTCCATGATCATCAGTTTGATTGGGAGTTCAGTAGCCTTTATTACTTTGGAGAAAAGTATTTCAGTATGAGGACATGTGTTCTTCACATGCCTGTGTCCAAGGGTTGGTTCCTGGCCCCCACCGCATGGCCCCCCGACCCCTAAACGACACACACGCGACATCTTGCAATGCGAGGAAAGCTCACAAGCCAAAATAAAAATATATAGATTAAATGAAGTCGAATAAAACAGAGAAACTGTCATATTCTAGAATAACTTAAAATGTGGAGATACAGTGTAAGAATCTTAGGGATGCTTTTGAGTTATTTAGCTTTGCTTTTTAAAATGATTTTCAGATTGATAATGTACAGACAAATGACTATTTATCAATTTCTTGCAGGTCCTTATTGTAGATGAGTATATTTCCACTATTTTCATATTATTCCCAATTTACAATCTTGACTTTCTACAAACGTTTACCTATGATACCCATGACAAGGAAGGTGATTGGATGAATATAAACTACAGATACAACAATGGCAATCACTGTATACCATGGTTTGTATAAAGGTCACTAAGCTCTAGGTCTCTGAGTGGGGAGGGGGTCATTGGGTTCTCCTAGGTATAAGGGGCAATTTCCCATCCCTGATCTCAGAACAGAGTAATGGTAGACCCCCATAATGAGAAGATAAATCTCTGGGTATTGGGATAAAAGACACATCTAGGTGCAACAGTCACAACACCGACAACACACAACTGTGGGAGGGGCAAAGTGCAAAAGACGAAACGACAGCAAACGAAAGCAGGACTCGGGGTGGCACAGAGCGGGGTACGGGGACAGGACTAAGCGCAGAACTGTTTGGCTGCAGCCTGAAACTGGTGGGAGAGAAGGAAAAGGGTCATTCGTGTTAGATCATTGCAACTGTCAGTAGTAGCAAGTATTCATGGCCTGTAACACCATCTACCTAATGGTTAGTAGGGAACAGATCAATTAGACTGTTAAGAAACTTGATCAACGATGAACTTTCATTCAGTTAGTAACCTTCAACGCTCTTCTCTTGCAGATATACATTTCTCAGCTAATGGTCATTTTACTGATAATTCTTTATGACAAAACATTATGTATGATATGAATGTCCATAGGAAATATCAAATAAGTGTTACATATGTTCAATCACTCAAGTTGGAGGCAGAAAGTTAACAAATACAGATGAAACTCGTCCTTCATGCGTATATTTATGTTGGGTTAGCATAATTACCCATTATTTTCGTATAACTAAATCATGTACAAGAACTATTGGAGCAGTGAAATTTGTTGTGTAGCATTTACCTAGGTTGTGCACCTACTAGAAGCCTGAACTGGGCACCTCCAAAAATTAGAAATCTAAATTGTGCATGCGTTTTGGAAGAGGTCCATGTGATCATAATGTGCCAGTGGTAAACCCATAAATCCTTAACTGACATCAGGAAGAAAGTATCCAATTTAGAGGCCTAAATACTTGAGTGTACTTTAAAGACGTTTACTGCATACATCCAGAGTGATATAGCATATTATTCAATTGTTCTACTTTTTCCCGATGAACATATCTGCCCTTTTGCTTGTCTTGCTTAGGTATTCCATCATTAAACCTAATAGAATGGTTTGAGAAGTACCACTAATCACATACACATTGCCTAATGTAATTCAAGAAGAACAACTGAGGATGTGCACAGCCTCACTGTATGACCAGACTGCAGGGGGAGGGTGCAGGGTGCAGGAGCAGGCAGGGCACAACACACTGAGAGTAAGGCAGACAGGGGGGAGGGGATGAAACAGCCACAAGCCTAACTAAACACTGGGTCACAACAACAGCCTCTACAAATGCTTGTCACAGTGCAGTGGCCCTATGGAGGGGGGCACCAGCTTGTCACATTGATCTTACCAGGGGTGCAGACTCATAGAGGTGTGTAGAAGGTTCTTTGGTAACCCATTCAAGACTACATATTATATATATGCCATTCTATCAACCATAACACAACTAATGTAATGTTTAATTCATAACTGCTTCATCATATAAAATATGTACAATATCAGCTGTCTTTTGTAACAGCTATATATATATATATATATATATATATATATATATATATATATATACATATATTCTTCCTCTAATCTCCAGCTTGAGAAATCTGATATCCTTACAGGCCCTCTTCATCCCTTTCTTGTCTGGGAACCGTGGATACACTAAGGGTAGAGACATCTGGTGGTGCACAGGTGGAAGGAAACAGTGGTACACAGGTGTTCTATCAGGTAGCAGCACTGTAGAACCGTGGAGTAGTTAGTTAAACAGTAGGCCTACTCCTGCACGTGTTGGTGAGGATAGAGAAGCCCAGCTTCCTACAGGGTTAGGGGTAAGTGCACAGCAGGGACGGCAAGAATAGATGGACCACACAGAAAAGGAGTCTCACACTTGGTGTATACAACTTTCCTATGTCTATCACCTTTGCTTTCTTAAAGCCCTAGTCTCTTCCTTTTGATCATATTTCAGTGTTAGTCAACCTATAGAGTTATGCCATTGTTTGCAGAGAGTGCAGCTTTAAGATGTAATAACCAAGGCGGGTCACCTTATACAAATAGAGAAAGCAAAAACCAGACATAATTATAAGTGAGGCAACAGGGGCAGCTATGGTTAGACATGTGCTGTATGTACAACAGGTATGGTTAGATTTACTACTGTGCCACTGACTCGCGGTTATGTTGACAGAGACGGGTACAGTACTGGACTACTACAGAAACAGCCAGGATCACAATAGGGATGTCAACGAACTCCCCATACCAGAGATTTTGGAATCTAAATGAAATCTATTCTGAGCTGGTATTTTTACGGTTTTGATTTTCCACTTGTTCCCGCTACAGAAATGGCTGCTTAATCAAAGTAGAATTTAATGTTTGTAAAATAATGTGAAAATACAGTAAGAAAATCATAAAGTAGCCTACTTATCATTTTAAGGTAGGGTACACAAAAGCATCAAGTGAAAGGAAAATAATTGAAACTTAAATGAAATGATTCGGTACTACATGGACTAAGTTGGCCACTAGGGGTGAGGTGAGGGTTGTAGAATGAGGGCACTAGATAAGACTGCTGGTCTGGTCAGTGATACACTTACACAGAGACTGTGAGAAACCTACTGAAAGTACCCAAAGAAAACCAACATTCCTTCCAGTTACATTAATGTAGTCCTTCCCATCTTGTCTTCTATCAACTCAGGGTTCATTAATGTTTATGAAACACTACATTCAGATATACAACCTAAATTACAATTTTTCTTCCCCACTTTAAAGTAAACTGTGAAAAGAGTTTCACTCAGAATCATTTTACTCCTAAAACGAAACCTGACCTCCGGTTTTCAGGGGTAGGGGGAATCAGTAATGTTACAGGCTGCTCTAAGGGTGGCCTGGTTTGAGGGAGGAGCAGGTCTATAGTCAGTTCTACCCCCAGTACCCCGCCCTCTGAGGCCCCCAGGACAGGGTCAGTATAAGGAAGGAGTGTCAGTGGTCCCTGAGGTGGGTGTGTTAGGTGACCACTCACCGACTGGTGCGCCTCGAAGACCTCCTGGCGGGGCGGGGCGGCCCCCATCACCGGGTACCCGCCCTTGGGCGACACCTGCAGCCCCGTCACCGCGCTGCCGATCGCCTCCCGCACTATGGCCTCCAGCTTACGGGCGTCCAGCCCCTGAGACTGCAACAGGCGAGCACATCAGTTTATTATTTATAATGTACATGGAAAGTATTCATAACCATAAGATGGTGCCTTTACACTCACTGGTGGCGCTGGATTACATTATATGCCACTTGGCCATATTTACTTTAGCAGTCCAAAATGGTTAGAGCAAAAGGCTTCTAAGCAAAAGAAGGATACTTTTCTGTCATGGACCTACACATAAGTTTGTAGTTAATATAATTTTGATTATTGCAATTCTAATTCAAAAACGTTCAACTGGTAACTTACATCATAACAATGTCAATCTTCTAAAGAATGGAAAACACTTTTTGAAATGTTTGATTTACCTTATAAACCTGAATCATGATTAATTATTTGGGAAGTAAAGTAATGACATAAGCCAGAACTGCACAGCAATCCTTACAAGTTATGTTAATAAAGTATTGGCACTTCACTATTGCCCAGTGTGTTACTTCTGCCCTAGCGCACATCCAAACCTAGTCAATGTCACCCTCTAAAAGGTTTACTCAACTAACACACAGATTTAGTGTAACCAGAAACAAAACCACTCTGTCAGTGTCTAGACTAACCACTCAAAACTATTGTACTGCTTTCAATATTCGAGGTACAATATGAAAACGTATTTCTGATATAGATTTGGCAGACGTTGCGGACATTTGATTTTCCTCATAACGTGATTGTTTTTCATTTCTGTTGACCGAGTTATTTAAGACACATATAACCTTTTACTTTAGTATTATGATTAAGGAATGTCGATATTTCATTTGGGAGAGAGGGAGGAGATGGGGAAAAGAGAAAATCGACATAGAGATTTCAATGATAGAATCGGTTCCCTTTTTGATCCTGTAAACCTACAAACGGTAAAATATTACGACTTAATCACACAGTAAGTGCACACAGTGTGGAGGTGTTAGAGGCGAGTGGGGTAACAGGGGCAGCGGCCCCCTCAGTCTGTTAACACCTAGAGTGTACGCTCCTGTGAATATATCTTAACAGATATAATGATGTGTGTATTACCCGGGTGTTTTAGAGTACTAAACATACAGACAGAATACATAACATACATTGTACATGAAGCATGGAATTATCATCTCAGCCTATCTTTTCTTCTCATCTTTATGAACCATAAAAATGTGTGTAACATAAAGAGTTTTTTCTCAGGGTTGATTCTTTTTCTTTTAGCATTTTGATCACACCCCATGTTACGAAATCCACGTATCTCAAACAAACCAAGAAGGAACTCCCATCTTATAACCAGTACTCTATGCACAGATCCTGGTTTAGGTTTTCTTTGTCAACTTTTTGGTTTTCCTATCCCACTTCAAATACAGGTGGTTTGAAATGTCACCCAAACTGAATGGGATTGAAGATAAGTACGCCTTGGTTTGACTGTGACCACAGACATACATAACTGTATATATGTCTATGCTGTAACTTAAAGATGAGTATTGATGGTACTTTGAAACTGGTTTACTTTTCCTGTCGTTTTTAGATACACATAGCTCTCATAGAGAGAACGGTAAAATCTCACCTTGGTTTATTCACTTCATAAATTGTATATCAACTGCCAAAAGACAACGCAAAAAAACCCCCAAAACTATCCAAGTGTCAAAAAGAGGACACTTGTGTAACAGTAAAGAGGATCAGGTGTATAATAAATATGTTCACATTCAGTATAGCGCTAGGACGCCTACACATCATCCACTAATTGGATTTTAATTAGGTTTTACTTTTCCTTGCAGTGTTTTCCCATTTTCTTTTTCTAGACACAAATTATAATTTAGGTCTATTGTTAACAGACTGAGTTTGGTCCACCAAACAGCCGCATGTTAAGGTCACTTTGCAATGGTCGGGAAGTGCCGGAATTCGCTCGTCGGTATTTCTTTGTCATCTTCAATACCATCTAAATCATTTTCGTATATGATATATTTGAAGGATGAAAATACACAAATTTTGTATAACATTAGTACTGGGAAAGTTTTCTATGATCCAAAAGTCAACCATGTAAAGGTCACATTTAGGGAATTTCCGTGAAATAGCCGACTGATTCCGGCACCCCCCGGGCCCTCCGTCAGAGTGACGTCATGCAGGGCGCCCCCTAGTGACGTCACCTGGCCCCGCAGCTGGTTCCCGCGGTGTGCCCCGCCCGTCATCGGCGCCCAGAACCGGGAGGACTAGAAGAGACAGGGGGCGGTAGAGGAGGGTACAGGCGAAAGGACACCAGAGGGAGTAGAACAGGTAAGAATTGGTCTTTTTTTTTTTTTATCTATAAAGGGAGTCCTGGTCCATTAAAGAAAGACTTCAGGGTGACCACCCACATTTCTATTTTTCAATAATTTGTGTGTTCCCTAAGTTTTCCGTGACCTGTGGTACATTTTCCCTGTCGTTTCATAAATTCAATTTTGTTCAATCTGAAAATGTTTGAATGTTGATTTTTGCCGTTGAAAATGCTTTAACAAAAAGTCACATGTCTTACCCCTTTGGAATCATGAACTCAAGAAAGTGATGAGCAAATTCTCTTTTCCATGTGGTTTGGTCATATTTCTGTTTGTGTTTTCCCTGTCAGGGATTTAGATTTTGACATTTGCCTGTTTTCCCAGCTTTGCCTGTGGAGTGGTCACCCCGGATTTACTTCCTTTCCCAATGTCTAGTGCTTCCCCAAACGATACCTTACCTGGACGTGGGTTATCGAGAAGAATAATACACAAGTTACATAACCTCAAGGAGGGAGTGATCACTGTTATCTTTACTTAAATGTTACTACCAGTGTTTTGAACTCATCAAAGACATGACACCAGGGACCTTACAGATAGTTGGTAAGTCACCTTTCACACCTTTATATACGCTAAGCCTCACGGGACCAAGTCACCGGTAGAATGGGATCAGTGTGAGAAGTAGACCCCGAGACTAAAGGGATGAGCAGTAGACGGTGTCTGCGGCAGGCTGACACCTAATACTAACAGGATAACGGGCAACAGGAAACAGGATAGCGGGCAAATAGCTATAAGCGAATCTCTATGATACCTGACTGTACGGTACTTCCATTTCGGCGCTCATTAACGTATTATGTTATTCATTACATGAGTTTACATATGAGACATCTCGGTTTCTGCTTTGAAATAAACTTTGGTTTGATCGGACCCTACGACTGTATTGTTTTTGATGACCTCTTATCGATTTTATTAGCCCTGCCATCCATGACTGATCTGTTAGTACAACCTTGACCCTGTTTGAACCCCTTGACCCGGCCTTGACCTGTACCTGACCCTTCCCTGACCCTTTGACCCTTCCCTGACCTTTGACCCTGCCCCGACCTTCCGGTTGACCTTACCTCCAGGTTGCGTGACTTGACGGTCATCTTGACGTCTGGTTTGGAGGCGAACGAGGAGGTGACCTCGATCTGGTCGTTGACGTACTGCGAAAAGACCTTCAGCTGCAAGGCAAAGAGAACAGGGGTTGGTGGTCAGACAGCAGAGAGGAGGATGGTCAAGAGGGGTTTAATCTGCACAGTAGTGCAATGTAGTGGTTTTCATGAGAACCTGGGTTTGTCAAATATTGTCTAGCGACAAATTTCTTAACCCTTTCCACCCGCCGCCCCTAGCGGCAAACCCTCGAGCTGCGACGCCAATTAGTTATCGCAGTACCCGCTAGATGACGCCACCTGTTACAGCATTGCGCCGATCGGGAGCCGGTCGGCGAGTGAGGGAGGGGGATGTCCGCACGAATTTGCGTGATTTTTCGCAGAAATGAGCGATTTGCATAATTCTTTTTGTGATATGTAGCAAGGATATGAGTCAGGGATCACGGATATACCCTGTTTTTCAGGATACATGCGGTATTTTTCGCATTTCGAGCGGAAAACCATCTGCCAGTTTGGAAATTTGCGCCAGCCTCGCCGGGATGACGGGTGATCGGCGAACAAGGAATAGGCTACAAACTGTCACCATCCTGTGGAAAATATTGAATTTATCACCATATGGACATATCATTTTCACAATAGAGTTACTGTTCATTGTGCACATTGCGAAAATCCAGTGTAAATCAATGGATTTTGAGGTATAATAAGGTTTAATTTGGGCAATTTGGACATGATTCTGCCGTGTGACCCTCGGGCGCCGGGCACTTGAAATCTCCATGGTGCTCCCCGTTGCCATAGTTACAGCAAAAAAAAAATCTCAAGAAATTATGAAATTTTGATATTTTGCTTTATTGTGGAAAAATTCTGGGCTATTCTGGCTTTTTCTAACAATTTTAGAACAATTTTAAGTAAAATTTAGCCAAAATCGCCGTAAAGATGCTTGAAAGCATCGGGCGTGTTTTCAGCGGCGATGCTTGGGTGCATCCGGCGCGATTACGGCGGCGATGCATCAACGCATCCGGCGGGTGGAAAGGGTTAACTTTGTATGATGTAGGCTGTAATGTAATTAAGATGTAGGAAAACTACATCAATGGGTTAACGTTGTCCCTGTGTTCAGAAAGAAAGGGAACCTGCAGACATGAAGGTCTGCAGAGTGGGTAATCGTGTACTTGGCCAATACAAATTGGAAAGCCTTTTCAAATTATATGTATACAAAGGAATGGTATAGACTTATCACAATAATTATTCTGTAATATCCTATTTACCTTTGTATCAATTAATATTTACACCAACGTTAATTTACACCAACGCAAGTTCCTAGATGTCTGTACATTCAGAAAAAGGTACAAAATCAGAGGTGTCTGCTCCACGGACCAAACAAATCTTAATGTCTTTACGTAGCTGACACAAAATCTTACCATAATATCAGATTTTCTCTCAATGTCAAAATCTGGTTATACATTAAAATGTTATTGCCACATCATGTCTTTCACTAAAGTTACTCATCACTCGTGTATTGTGTTGCTTAAAGAAATGCTTTATTGTACACCTTGTTGTAATTGTTGTGTACAGAGTGTTACCCACCTCAAATTTCAGCTGCGTGAGTGCAAAGCAACATAAAAAAAGTGGTCATCATATTAGGAAAAAGTGCAGCGTGAGCAAGGGACATTGTGATAAACTACTTTTCCAGGTAAGATACTGAATCACAAGAAACTTAATCTGAAGTAATACATTACATTAAGTGAATCATGCATTGAAAGGTTTTGCATGCTGTAGTGTAATATTAAACCCGTGTGTCAAAAAGATTCGTTGGCCAGGATTACCAATCATAGTCCTTCTCAAAATTAAACAATTCGATATATTTCTTATGCTGCTTGGTTGTCTTACAAGATGATTAAATCATTGTATTCATAAGAACACTATTTAAATAACTTAAGTTATTTCATCATGTTTAAACATGAAGTAAAAGTATAACGTTATAATTAGTCACAATACAACGTAAATATCCTCATAAAAAGATTGAGGATTTACTCGTGCATGTGAAAAAATAGAAGTTGGAGAGGAAGATGTACTATATATAGTAAGTAGATATATAAGTATATAGTTTTATATAAAGTAGACGTACAAAAGGAGCGAGTATTTTTGTCATTGTGTGTGCACAATGGGAGACTTGAGAAAATCCAAGTAGGTGAAGTAACGTGGACAGAAGTGAGACAGAAACTGATGCCTTGACACAAAACGATGAGAAACAGCAGGTACGAAAATGAAAATACTCAAAAAAGGACAAGTACAGGAATGACGTCAGGATGCCAGGGCATTTGTGGGGCGTGCAGAAATGTACAACAATGTATATCACATATCTATACACTGAGGGAAATTAGTTGAGAATTCTATTATTTGGCATATTCTAATCTTACCTGCCCTTGCAGTTTGTTGATGGTGACGTCAGAGTTGGTGACTTTGACATTGGAGCCCGTGTCCTGCAGGGTAGACAGAAGGAGACTAAGGTCGGACAGCTCCACTCCCGCCAGTACGGTCTGAAATAACAAGAGGAATTACGGTAAGATATAAAGATGGGACAGCTCCACTCCCGCCAGTACGGTCTGAAAGAACAACAGGAATTACAGTAAGATGTAAAGATGGGACAGCTCCACTCCCGCCAGTACGGTCTGAAATAACAACAGGAATTACGGTAAGACATAAAGATGGCACAGTTCCACTCCCGCCAGTACGGTCTGAAATAACAACAGGAATTACGGTAAGATGTACAGTCTGAAATAGAAATAGAAAAACATACAAAGTTTTTACAGGACCACTCCAACCAGTGTAGTCAAACATAACAATAGGAATTACAGAAAGATGTCTACTAATTGGAAAACTGGAAAAAGAGTTATTTACGAGTTACACCATTTTAACCAGAACAACTGAAACATGTTCAAATTTGTTGAAAAAAGACAAAAAAACAACAACAAAAACCACCGCCGATTAATGTGATTAAGTCTGAATGTGATAAAGTGAATTACTAATCAAAGAAGTTGGTTCAATGTTAATCTACGAACAATGCTTAAACTTTATAATATAGATAAAGAAATATATAATATAGAGGTCTTTATTTGAGCGAAACGAAAATTCGAATTTTCGTTTATAAATCGTAGGGGGACTCCCCGGAAGAAGAGCCCCCAAACCCTTAAAAGGGTCACCATGCCTAAATAAAGTCATTTCTTATACCATACCAAAGTGGCATAGAAACAATTTTCGAAAACGTGAAATTTTAAGTTCATCATAATGTGTCTTCATGCAATAATGTTTTGTAGCGCTACTTGGTGGATACGTTGAGAACATATAGATTCATTTTTATTCCAATCTCATTTATCCATTAAATGTCAACCATCAACAGTCACTTTCCTTAAAATCAGAATTCAATTTATTCATTATCACGTTTTTCAATTCATATGTATTCATTGCTTATGTCAATACAGATTAGTAAAACTTCTTCCATCCATCATTTTCCGCAGGAAGTGATTAAGTGTACATGTATTACATGATGGTGACCTCGTTAAATTATAGTCTGGAGTAGCGCTGCCAGGAGCGACTTGATACAACTGACACTTATCATGATTAATTTGATAAGCTCATGAATGGCGGCGAATAGGTTAATATGTACAGGGATAAAAAGAAATAAGGGACCAGTCAGCTTAGCACCAACCTTGTTATATTCGGACACAATGGTTATCATGGTGGGAGAGTCAAGATTAGATATCATGTTGTTATGACATGAAACATGACAGGCATGCTCGACAAGGTCATGACAGTTTAAGTTATGAGACTTACGAGGGAAATTTTCTTGCTCATAATGTCAGATGACCAGATTATAGTGATCATATTGGCGACCATGTAAACCGTATAGAGAAATTGTTAATTGCGAGGTACAAAATAGAAGTATAGCAATAAAGCATTATGTTAATTAAATATAATGGAATAGTCAAAATGATAACCAATATGTCCATATGACGTAACAAGGAATATACACTTATTCCATGCTGCATTTGCACAACGTAGAATAAATTTCCTTCTTAACAATCTGGAGACTATGTATTCACTTGGCATTAAAATAATTTTGACTAAACAGTAGCTACAGGGAATACAACCCAGCTTAGTATTTTACGATTTTATACTTCACGTCATGGTAATGTACTAAAAACTCTTTTTTGACGAGCAACATGTCTTGTTATAGTGCCTACTATGGTGTTTTTTCCTCAGACATAATAATGTACAAATTAATCGACAGAGCGGTAACAGTGTGAAGTACTCACGAGAGTGTCGCGGGGGCCGACCTCGGTCTTGACGCGGGTGAATTTGGGCGGCAGGCTGCCCGGCTGGACGCGCTCAAACCGCACCTGCACATCGCCCTGAAACACGGGAGGAGGGGGGCGTGAGGAACACGGAATACCGGGAGTGGGGGCTTTGGTGCGAACAATTCATATGCCAAATCCATACATGATACAGTCCATTCAGAAGTTTGCAGAACGATGCCGCTTAACTAAGCCAAGGAAACATATATATTTACATATCTGTTTACATATAATATATATATGTAAAGCAATAAATTCTTCACATATCGACATTTGTAGTACATTGATTAGTAACCAGATTATGAGATAACAAAAGTGTTTTTTTTAACTTTTTTTTTTACGAATAAGATGTACTATGTTTAAAATACGTTCACACTGTATGGTGAGTAACGGGATCACCGTTGTTTTGATGAAACACAGGCATACACAGGTACTGTCCAATCACTTGGGGACTGATCTAGCTTCCTCCTTCTTTTATTCCCGAATATATGTTTCTATAACCCGTACTCTCGGTCAGACACTGCCATTTCAAAATGGGTGTGAAAAATCACACCAATGTAACAAAAAGGCCCTCCCTGACGTTGACCAGCCCTGGAGGAGCACGGACCACTGGGCCCCGTCAGTTGCCATGACGACGGACGGTTACCTTGGTAACGGACAACAGCTGTGGGCAACGGGCTGGGAACACCGGGCTGTGGTCAGGGGCTAAAACTAACTTTGGTACCATTTTTATCAATCTCAATAATATAATGCCTTTTATTAGAATCAGGTATATGTTATAAAACGCATATATACACGGGTGCGGTATTTCCAAAGAAGTGAGGGCGGGGGGTGGGGCGAAAAAAAAAGATGGGCTCAACTTGATTACGTATAACAGGAGCACTGCTGACGTTTCCTGCACAGAGCCTCCATGTTTATGTCGGGGTTCTCATTGGACAGGTTCAATGCATTATTGCTTATGGAGTCATTTAAAGAAGAAGAAAAAAAGGCATTTCTTTTAGAAACAAAATCTTGAAAATATATAACCAGATCAATAATTTACTATATGCATACCAGGTATTATTACAGACAGGTATATGGCTGGTTGAATATGGGGAATGACACCCATTGGATGTCAAGGCCATTCTTAAATGCCAATGAACTCAAATGACTTTAGTCTCCATGGTATCAGAACAGGGAGTCATGAGGGAAGTGTACCTGGTCTCAGGACGGCCGACTGTGGTTCACGTCTCTGAGGCTACACACGGGAACAAGCTCACTCTCACTCTCCACCACAGGTCGGAAAAGGCTCAGGGATACAGGCTGAGGTGAACATGTGCTGGGAGAGCAAAGTGAGCTCCCCCTACAAAGTTTACCTCCAAGCTGGCCATGTGTTGCCAGAAAACGAGTAGTCTTGTGCAGGACTTCTTCTATTCACACCTACATTCATAGTGCATATTACTAAAATAAGGAGCCACAAAAACTGGTTCATGGGACCAAATGACGATCGAAAGGTAATCCCATGGTAATTAAATGAAGTTTAATAACTTGTTTTTAAAGGTTTTCCTTAAAGTATAAGTTTTATTCACAACGATTACAAGAAAGAATATCAAGGAGCCACCGATAGGTGTGGCTGGTCTAAAAGTGGGAGTGGTCTGAAGTAGGCGGGGCTTGTCCCGTGTTAGGCCCCTCCCTGGGCGTGGCGGGGGGCGGGGCCTGGAGGCTGAGGCCACGCCCCCCGGGCTCCAGGTGTGGGGAGGTGCTCAGAGCTGCTCGGACCGTGGAGGGGTGAACAGCTCCTGCCGGGGATATACTCACACCCCTCTGAGCAGCCCAGGCCTTGGGTACAGTTGGTCTGAACTCTCCTTCCCCGGGTAGGTAGGCCTAGGCCTGGTCTGGGTCCAGCCCCCTCCCTTAGTTCGGATCGAGGCGGCCTAGGCTTCGTGGGCCTGGGCTTGAATGGTTGATTCTGCCTCACTGTTCTGCTACTTTTAAATTCTAGGGAATTTCTATTCAACTGTATAACGCTGATTGTATTGGATACATTGCTGCACCATTAGAACGCAATCTAGAGCCATTATATTTCAGCAATATCGATATTGATTGTGTTCTATTTGACTACGCCCTATGGTATGGGAAAAAGGGAGTTTATTTTCTCTTGAGGCACTGGGGAACTGTGTACGACTGACTGTCAGACCAGTACGGACCTGAGCCAGCCGCCTGCCTCCTGAGATACGGGTGGTATAATACTCTCTGCCCCCCCCCCCCCCCCGCCCGTACAGGGGAGTCGGTGAGTAGCGGAGGTGGCGAGTTGTTGCTCACTTCTGTGTAGCTCCGAGCTGCTCGTACCTCGGGCGGGGAATGTACACCTGGTACGGGGGTAGGGCCGGGTCACCCGGGGCCTGCAGGCCGCGGTCTGAGGAGATATACCGCTGGTATACGTCTCCTGAAGAGGTTATTTAAAGTTATCCTTCAAAGAATGTATGAAAATATAGGCCTACCCACAATTATCAATCATGCATTCCCTTAACCCACACTATGTGGTTGACAATATAGGGGCGCTATAATTGGACGAAATACGTTCTTATAATGCATAAAATGTGGAGGTCACTCCAATTTGAATTGGGCCTATATTTGACAATTAATAACAATTCATTCTAAGGTATCCACTTAGTTGTAGGTGGTCTCCAGAGCGTAAACTCCTAACTTCGGAGTTCTAGAGGCGGTTGCCAATTATCTCATTTCCAACCTGATAGTAGGACTGCACCTTCATTTTCTAGTCTTCTTTTTAGTCTCTGTGGACACTGCACCCTGAGTCTGAACCCTTCGCTCCCCTCTGCTGGTGACCGTGTGGTGCATTATTACTACTGAGTGCCCCCCGGGGGACGGGGGACGTCGGCTAAAAACACCTAAAGGTCACCGAGAGGCAAAAACAGACGGAGAAAAAAAGGAATCTGGGGTACAGGTAAACCAGCTGACGACATGTTATGTCGGGGAAAAATATATGCATAAATCTACCTCTTTGTACCTTAGTCATACATAAGCAACAAATAGCAGAAAAAAAACAAGCTAGGATGCAATAAACAAACCCAAGGAAACAATTCTGTTACTGTTCAAATTGATGTCAAACGTTAAGACGCGGTTAATACTTTGTGTACGTCTAAAGTACATGTAGTATTGTGGGGTGGTTGACATTCTGTCTGAGGTCAACACGGTATGTGTAGGTAGTTTTTCTCCCTGCGGTGGGAGGCTCGGCCCGCCTCTCCTGTTTACAGCGGGTAGACTGGGGCTGGGCCGGGGACGATGCAGGAAACGCAGTTATATATCCCCCTGGTGTATCATAACTATTTTTAACATGTCATAATCATCCAGTCTCAAATTTCTGTGCCAAGAAAATTTAGGAGGGCATACACCAACATCCTACACAGCAAACTTATTGCTAGGTAATACTTTGCAGTAACTACAGAAGAGAATATCTAGGTTAGATTTCTAAAATATAATTGCACAAAACCTTTATCTCCATCAAACGTTGATCCAAACCAATGAATTTCTCGGGATTCCCGCAGAAAGATTCTCCTACAGACTCGGCGGTGAGTACCTTGAAGGCCTGGTTCTCAGCATGTGCTCATCCCAACACCTGGTAAAACCATTGGTCGGCCGGGCACTAGTACTCAGAATGTGTAGCACGGGGAGTTCGCCCCTACAGGGTCAGCTGTTTGAGAACTGGGCTGAGAGCAGTACATAACCGGGCTGGGTCGTCCACTGAGAGCGGTACATAACCGGGCTGGGTCGTCCACTGAGAGCGGTACATAACTGGGCTGGGTCGTCCACTGAGAGCGGTACATAACTGGGCTGGGTCGTCCACTGAGAGCGGTACATGACCGGGCTGGGTCGTCCACTGAGAGCGGTACATGACCGGGCTGGGTCGTCCACTGAGAGCGGTACATAACTGGGCTGGGTCGTCCACTGAGAGCGGTACATAACTGGGCTGGGTCATCCACTGAGAGCGGTACATGACCGGGCTGGGTCATCCACTGAGAGCGGTACATAACTGGGCTTGTTCATCTACATAGAGCAGTACATAACCGTGCTTGGTCCTCCGCTGCATGGAGTGGTACATAACTGTGCTGAGCTGTCCACTAAGATTGATTCATAACTATCTGGGGTAAGTCGTGCACCTAGAACAGTACAATTGGGCTGGGTCGTCCACTGAGAGCAGAAATGGATTGAATCATACACATTGGGCAGTACAGAACTGGGCGAGTTGTCCACAGCAAGAATATATCATAAGACAGATAACATGTTTTGCCTCTATCTAGGCGGCTAGATCTCATGATATACCTGCCCGACTTCAGGTTCCACCTACCTCGGACAGGTCGGTAAAGGTACTGGATATGGTAGGAAACGACATCAATAATAAACATGTAATAGAAGCACAGCACGCTTTAAGTGGTATGGTTCCCTTATCAAAGTGGGGCGAAGTAGTAAAGTGGTGTTACAAGTTGTAAGTGTACCAGGCCCTGGTCCAGGAGGTGACTATGGTGGTCAGTGACCCGGACAACCACTGCTGGCCCCTCACACCCCCACAGCCCCTGCCAGCTCCCGCAGGGGGGCGTTATGAGCAACTTATGTCTGTATACTGACCCCTACGGACCCCTTCTCTAGCACTGGCCACATGGGGCGGAGCATGGAGTTACCTTTTACAGTGTATGAGAGAGGCTAGCTCGTCCCTCAACAGGACTAATGTCAAGGTATTTGGGACATACAAATAGAATGCTTCGGAATGCGTTTAGGTTTGAATACTATGGCGGAATATTGTAAACTTCCGATCAAATGGAATCTTGAATCTCATGAATAGGTCTTGGTATTCATAACACAATAACATTATGTGTACAACTGTTTATTTCCGGGTATCTACTTTTCCCATGACAAACAACACGTCTAACCCCAACACCAGAATACCTATTTGCCTCCCCCCTTCACTGTGAGACTCAAGGCAGCTCCTGATGGAAACATAGTTCCGTGAAGAATGCCCCGCCCTCACCCCTCCCCTGTACACTCTATTCTACCCCACCAGAGCCTGTTGCCATGGCCACACCAGTTAAGACACTTCCTGTCGTTTCCATGGAAACCAGATATGGCGGCGGCGGTGTGCGTGTACCTAGCACTATAGAGGGGGAGGGACGATGTTTGCTAAAAGGCTTTATTGGCAAAACTCGTTTTTCTTGTCATGTTTTCGGTGGTTAGGTGACGGTTGGAGATAGGAGGCATCTCACGCTAAAGTCTGCCCTGTTCAATGTTTCTGCATTCAATATCCATGAAATGTGGAACTACCATAATGCCCAGGCCACATGGATCATAGCAGGTCCCTCTAAAGTAACCACAACCCCCACGTGGTTTTTGACATTCCTTAGCTGCCCTGGCACATAGCTACGCACGCACCCGACTAAACACGCTCGTCAAAACACCGGTAGTATCAGAGGCCTGCCACCGGGAGAAAAAGGATTCCACTCTCTTCAACGTCAAGGTACCTTATGTACAAAACAACTTGAAAGTCGTTGGTGATGAAATGATCGAGTTTGGGGGTTTGACATGGACCACTAGAAGGGGGGGGGGCTGCTACAGAGGGGACGTGGGCCTGTCAGCTGGGACTGGTACAACTGGCCCCTGCCCTCTCTCCTGTCCCTGACATGGACCACTGGGAGGGGGCCTGCTAAAGCGGGGACGTGGGCCTGTCAGCTGGGACTGGTACAACTGGCCCCTGCCCTCTCTCCTGTCCCTGGACCACTAGGAGGGGGCCTGCTACAGCGGGGACGTGGGCCTGTCAGCTGGGACTGGTACAACTGGCCCCTGCCCTCTCCCCTGTCCCTGACATGGACCACTGGGAGGGGGCCTGCTAAAGCGGGGACGTGGGCCTGTCAGCTGGGACTGGTACAACTGGCCCCTGCCCTCTCCCCTGTCCCTGGACCACTGGGAGGGGGCCTGCTACAGCGGGGACGTGGGCCCGTCAGCTGGGACTGGTACAACTGGCCCCTGCCCTCTCCCCTGTCCCTGACGTGGACCACTGGGAGGGGGCCTGCTAAAGCGGGGACGTGGGCCCGTCAGCTGGGACTGGTACAACTGGCCCCTGCCCTCTCTCCTGACCCAGACATGGACCACTGGGAGGGGGCCTGCTAAAGCGGGGACGTGGGCCTGTCAGCTGGGACTGGTACAACTGGCCCCTGCCCTCTCTCCTGTCCCTGACATGGACCACTGGGAGGGGGCCTGCTAAAGCGGGGACGTGGGCCTGTCAGCTGGGACTGGTACAACTGGCCCCTGCCCTCTCTCCTGTCCCTGACATGGACCACTGGGAGGGGGCCTGCTAAAGCGGGGACGTGGGCCTGTCAGCTGGGACTGGTACAACTGGCCCCTGCCCTCTCTCCTGTCCCTGACATGGACCACTGGGAGGGGGCCTGCTAAAGCGGGGACGTGGGCCTGTCAGCTGGGACTGGTACAACTGGCCCCTGCCCTCTCTCCTGTCCCTGACATGGACCACTGGGAGGGGGCCTGCTAAAGCGGGGACGTGGGCCTGTCAGCTGGGACTGGTACAACTGGCCCCTGCCCTCTCTCCTGTCCCTGACATGGACCACTGGGAGGGGGCCTGCTAAAGCGGGGACGTGGGCCTGTCAGCTGGGACTGGTACAACTGGCCCCTGCCCTCTCTCCTGTCCCTGACATGGACCACTGGGAGGGGGCCTGCTAAAGCGGGGACGTGGGCCTGTCAGCTGGGACTGGTACAACTGGCCCCTGCCCTCTCTCCTGTCCCTGACATGGACCACTGGGAGGGGGCCTGCTAAAGCGGGGACGTGGGCCTGTCAGCTGGGACTGGTACAACTGGCCCCTGCCCTCTCCCCTGTCCCTGGACCACTGGGAGGGGGCCTGCTACAGCGAGGACGTGGGCCCGTCAGTTGGGACTGGTACAACTGGCCCCTGCCCTCTCTCCTGTCCCTGACATGGACCACTGGGAGGGGGCCTGCTACAGCAGGGACATGGGCCCGTCAGCTGGGACTGGTACAACTGGCCCCTGCCCTCTCTCCTGTCCCTGGACCACTGGGAGGGGGCCTGCTACAGTGGCGACATGGGCCTGTCAGCTGGGACTGGTACAACTGGCCCCTGCCCTCTCCCCTGTCCCTGGACCACTGGGAGGGGGCCTGCTACAGTGGCGACATGGGCCTGTCAGCTGGGACTGGTACAATTAGCCCCTGCCCTCTCCCCTGTCCCTGGACCACTGGGAGGGGGGCCTGCTACAGTAGGGATGTGGGCCCATAAGCTGGAACTAGTACAACTGGCCCCTGCCCTCTCCCCTGTCCCTGACATGGACCACTGGGAGGGGGGCCTGCTACAGTAGGGACGTGGGCCCGTAAGCTGGGACTAGTAAAACTGGCCCCTGCCCTCTCCCCTGTCCCTGGACCACTGGGAGGGGCCTGCTACAGCGGGGACGTGGGCCTGTCAGCTGGGACTGGTACAACTGGCCCCTGCCCTCTCCCCTGTCTCTGACATGGACCACTGGGAGGGGGCCTGCTACAGCGGGGACGTGGGCCTGTCAGCTGGGACTGGTACAACTGGCCCCTGCCCTCTCCCCTGTCCCTGGACCACTAGGAGGGGGCCTGCTACAGCGGGGACGTGGGCCCGTCAGCTGGGACTGGTCCAACTGGCCCCTGCCCTCTCCCCTGTCTCTGACATGGACCACTGGGAGGGGGCCTGCTACAGCGGGGACGTGGGCCTGTCAGCTGGGACTGGTACAACTGGCCCCTGCCCTCTCCCCTGTCCCTGGACCACTCGGAGGGGGCCTGCTACAGCGGGGACGTGGGCCCGTCAGCTGGGACTGGTCCAACTGGCCCCTGCCCTCTCCCCTGTCCCTGGACCACTAGGAGGGGGCCTGCTACAGCGGGGACGTGGGCCCGTCAGCTGGGACTGGTCCAACTGGCCCCTGCCCTCTCCCCTGTCTCTGACATGGACCACTGGGAGGGGGCCTGCTACAGCGGGGACGTGGGCCTGTCAGCTGGGACTGGTACAACCAGCCCCTGCCCTCTCCCTACTCATGTCCCGACGCGGGTCACTTGGAGGAGCCCTGCTTCTCACTGCCTTTTACAAACACTGCTTTTAGAGTGACAAAAAAGATGGTTTGAACTTAATGGTGGAGATCAAATGTTCCCAGAGTAAGCGTCCTTCAGGTAAGCCCATCCAAAGTCTCGGCCTGAGGCTGTTGACAACTGCCGCTTTTTCCCTCTTCAAAGCTCTGAGAACCTTTCCAAAGAGATCTCACTCTGAATGTTGTAAACACGTTTATAGACCATGATTGAAAAAACTAAAGTCCTTTTCATAGAATACCCTTCCTAATGTCTCTCCATTAGTAAAATTGAAATTGTACGAAAAGCTTTTAAAACCTCATATTACCCTCGATTTAAATAAGAATATACTCGACAGCTACAAGAGAGGGAAAACGTCGGGGTTGATTATTCTGACAATGTATCCGAAACAAAGGTAAATATGTCTTGTCAGTTAGGGAGACCATGATGATACCACAAGTGGCTTGCCATGTAGACTGTTTGCTGGTTCGGTCTGCTGTGGAACTATTAAGGACATCTCATCTATACTACAACATTGAAGGTGGCATTGATTTATCTTGGCTCTCTCTTGTAATTTAAAATTGATTTTCCAGTATGTTATAGATCAGGGCCCATGCTATCCAGAACAACCTACCTCTCTGGAAATGATAACAGAAACAAGGAGACAGAATCTATTTCTTAAGCATTGAGCCTATGGACAGGAAGTCCTGATTTATGAAGGTGTCTCATGAGATAATTTGCCACATGACGCCAACCGACAAACGCTCTATACAGGTCCAGGCATTACCTGTCAGCTGGAATTACGCTGGTCTCCATCCTGTATCTGACAGTTTATTAATTATTACGTATTGTGGACATCACCATGACGGTTACGACCATTGAATGAATAGTGATTATGGTCGTTGGAGCACACACACCTGATTGGCCGGGATTTGATGGAAATTCTCTAACCTAAATGAAAAGATGCACCTTTTGCATCGCATGTCCCAATTGTGGCAGAGATGTTATAAAACCAAATAACTTTAATAAGATCTCATATCTTAACAGTTTCTATAACATAGTACATGACAATTAATACTTGAAGAAGAAAGTATGCTCTGACTCAGACTGCATTGTTCTATCAAACAGACTTTAAAGTCTATACCACGTCTTTTGACTCCTACAGTCCGCTTTAAGGAGTCCCATTCTCTCACGGCCACTTACACAGCGACTCATATCCGAGACAGCAGTACATGAACGTCTGCCGCATGCATATAATGGTCTTGGCGGAGTGGACTGGAAACAATGTTTCAGGCAGTGGTGGAATGCTTTTTAGGAAATCAAATGGTTAGAGCCATAGACCATGGATTTCATGAAGAATTTATCACAGTCATTGGAAACAGTGTTTAAACCGGAATCGCTAGGCTTAATGGAAAGATCGCTGCCTCAAGTAAATCAAATTAAAATCTTTGAGGTGAGACTTCTTGGGGAGACATTGAACCCTCCGAGACCAGGAACGCTCTAACCGTCGGGCCACCCTGGGTCTGGGGAGGGTCGGTCTGAAATTGCCAACTTAACGGTGGGGCCTTTGACATTTCCGCAGGTTTGAGAAGGGAATGAGGTCTTCACAGGAGGACTGCCCCCACTACTGCTCACAAAACAGGGAACGTGGCCAACTCGGTAGGCCTTCAACCTACATACCCAGAATCTATTGTTACTTTTTAACAACAGTCCATTATGATTAGTATTTTAAAAACTCATTAAATGGGAAACAATTTTCACTTGATACAAATGAATAAAGTAATTTGGTCTAGTGCTTAATTTAGTCGACAATTGATACCTTTTAAAAATTTCTAACCATACATTCTTCTGTTTTCCTAATTTATTTTCGTTCTGATATTGGCCTCGCCAAAATTGAATCTTGGTCTCATACAACTCTGTGGAGGTGGTCTTTCCTGTGTATATAAAGATCCCCCTTGCCTGAGGGTGTTAGTGTCCGCACCGTGCGGTGTGTATTGTGTTAGTACGTCACGGCTCCCACACGGTAACCCGACTCCCGACAAGTGGACACAGACCCCCGACAATACCTGTCCAAGCGGGGACAGGGGTCAGGGCACTATACCCCGCTATATCATAAGGCACTGTGCCCCGCTAAATCATAAGGCACTATACCCCGCTATATCATAAGGCACTGTGCCCCGCTAAATCATAAGGCACTGTGCCCCGCTATATCATAAGGCACTATACCCCGCTATATCATTAGGCACTGTGCCCCGCTAAATCATAAGGCACTGTGCCCCGCTATATCATAAGGCACTATACCCCGCTATATCATAAGGCACTGTACCCTGCTATATCATTAGGCACTGTGCCCCGCTATATCATAAGGCACTGTACCCTGCTATATCATTAGGCACTGTGCCCCGCTATATCATAAGGCACTGTACCCTGCTATATCATTAGGCACTGTGCCCCGCTATATCATAAGGCACTGTACCCTGCTATATCATAAGGCACTGTGGCCTGCTATATCATAAGGCACTGTGCCCCGCTATATCATAAGGCACTGTACCCTGCTATATTATAAGGCACTGTGCCCCGCTATATCATAAGGCACTGTACCCCACTATATCATAAGGCAGTGTACCCTGCTATACTGCATTCGGGAGACGCCATGTTGACCAAGGGGATAACCTGATTGGATGAAAATTCGCGCTTGTCCACCCACAGGATGCGGCGCCAAAGGTGAACGCATGCGCGGACCTCGACTCCCGAATGCAGTATATCATAAGGCAATGTACCCTGCTATATCATAAGGCATTGTACCCCACTATATCATAAGGCATTGTACCCCGCTATATCATAAAGCATTGTACCCCACTATGTCATAAGGCACTCTATCCCACTATATCATAAGGCATTGTACCCCATTATATCATTAGGCACGGTACCCAGCTATATCATAAGGCCCTGTACCCCACTATATCATAAGGCATTGTACCCCACTATCTCATGAGGCACTGTATGCTGCTATATCATAAGGCACTATATACCGCTATATCACAAGGCACTCTACCCCTATATACCACAAGGCACTCTACCTTGATATATCATAAGGCACTTTATCCCTCTATATGACAAGGCATATTGGGACCATTGACACTTCACACACAGACCCTGACAATACCTGACCCAGTGGTCCAAGGGTTACGGTACTTTACACAGCCATGGCATAAGGCATTGCATCCTGCCGTTTCATAAGGCACACAAGGAACATAGGAGACTTGACATAATCGTCTGTGGAACCCAGACTCTGATACCCGTTCGTGGGTCATGAGGAGAGGTGGGGGGAATCATACAGCTTGGAGAGTGTGCACAATACACGTTTAATTAATCATAGGTGATACCGGAGAACTTCAGGCGCAGGAGGGATCAATAAAGATCAGGAATCTGATGCAAACAGTAAGGAACCACAGCAGCGTGTTGTGCCGACTTCTGCCCGGAGGTGTGGCCGACCCAGGAGGAGTTGGTCGTCATGGTAACGGCCAGGTGTGGAGCTGGTTACCGGCCTATACTCCCCCACCTGACCTACAAAGGGAGCAGGTCGGAGCAGCTCGCCGGGTCCCGCCGGGGGCGGGGGGGGGGGCTTTACTGGTAACAAACTCTGTCTATATATCGAAGTCAAAACCTAGAGAAACTCAGGGGAAAGCTTTTCAGAATATTTAAGCTTATGGGGGAGGGTACGGTAATTCACGCAGTTCAATAAACAAAAAAGAATTGTAGGAATATTACATTTTTACTAACGTTTTCCCCCTTCCATACAAGTAAAAACTAACGGCTGTAGGTTTGTTGTGGTGTTGTGGAGAAGGTAACTCACCAAAACACACACGCCCCTCTCCACAAACACCCGAAAAAAGACTGGTCCTACTTTCTAGGTCAAAATCCGGATCCGCCTACTGTGCTATGTATCTGTTGGTCTGTAATTGGTGTGGGATCGGTCGGGATAATAACAGCCTGCTGGGCCGAATAACAGGCGGCAATACGTAAGGGGCCTGATACGTCTTGCGATATATAAAATAACATTTTAGTATCATTGAACACTACATAATATAATATAAGCTTATATGTTATCCTGGGCGACATTAATCAGTGGCGGATATGGGGGGAGGGAAGGCAAACAGGGCGGTTGCCCCCCCCCCCCCCCCGCTAGACCGAGTGGAATTCTTTTCAAATAATGTACGCTTGTTGATTCGTACAAATAGGACATTGTTCATTCTCACATTTTTTATGGGGGGGGGGGGGGGTGTTTGGCCTGACCCCCCCCCCAGATGACTGACTCTGGATCCGCCCCTGATAGGTATAATAACGCAGGCAGACCCATTATATTATCCATATCCCCCATGCTTAACGTTTTATATTCAAAGAAACATTGTTGACCCTATGGCATACAATATCGGAGCATCCGGCTTAGACTGACACTATGTCAGTAACGTTATGCCGAGTAGAGCGGCCGACACGTACCATGTGCACAGTGGGTGAAGTCAGTGATCAGGATATTGATCACTGTGTACTGTAACTCATGTCTAGGGACTTTTTTAAGTCTTGTTATCCGCCGGCACACATTTACATTGCTTTGAGTTGTTACCGATGGTCTCCCGTACGGTAAGGTGCCGGGAGGGGCAGGGTGTGTGTGAGGTGAGGTGAGGCACTCAGAGGGAGGTATGTCAGGTAGTCAGGTAGTCAGGTAGTCAGGTAGTCAGGTGAGGGCGTAGTGCTCCAGATACAGGCCCACCCTGAAGGGTGACCCCAACACCTGGAGGAGGAGTTGACTTGACTATGTGAGTTGTGGATCCCGGCCTGCCTGGGGCACACCGGGGGCCTACCTGGGGTCTACCTGGGGCCTACCTGGAGCCTGCCTGGGGCCTACCTGAGGTCTACCTCGGGCCCACCTGGGACCCACTTGGGGCCTACCTGGGGCTCACCTGGGGGCCACCTGGGGGCCCACCCAGGGCCCACCTGAGGCCTACCTGGGCCCTACCTTGGACCCATCTGGGGCCTACCTGGGGTCCACCTGAGGCCTACCTGGGTCCTACCTGGGGTCCACCTGGGGCCTACCTGGGTCCTACCTGGGGTCCACCTGGGGCCTACCTGGGTCCTACCTGGGGTCCACCTGGGGCCTACCTGGGTCCTACCTGGGGTCCACCTGGGGCCTACCTGGGTCCTACCTGGGGTCCACCTGGGGCCTACCTGGGTCCTACCTGGGTCCTACCTGAGGTCTACCTGGGGCTCACCTAGGGCCTACCTGGGACCATCTGGGGTCTACCTGGGGCCCACCTGGGGCCTACCTGAGGCCTACCTGGGGCTATAACTGTAAGCCTACAGGCCTGTAGTCGGCTGGTAAACAACCCCTGGGACGTGACTCACCCACACACCACGTCAGGGGAGGAAGGCAACTACATAACCACGGCTTTTTGTAGCATTCTTCAGGAAAGTCTATGCTGATGTATGTATGGCCCTGCATTCATACATACTGGGGTGCAGGAATTAAGTCGGATACATTTTGATGCAGGCTGGCCCCAACGATTCTTGTTTGTCAACGCTTATACACCAAAACGGCCTTCTGTCTAGATTCATAATGTAAAGGAACATAATCAATATTGATAACCTGACAACCCTTTTAGAGTTCTTAACCCGATCGCTGGGTAGACACCAACTCTCTGTTCCGTCGTAAATCAGTCGATAAATGGTCGTTCTCAGTCCCCTGATATTCCTCTATCGAATCACGTTATTTGAATGTAAATGATAATACGAAGAAGCGAGGCCACATTGTAACTCACGTGGATTATCATTTGTACCGATACCTGTCTCCAGTCGGCTGCACACGCCCAGCAAAATATTTATTCAGACCAAACATGGCCTCATAGAAAAACACTATTGGATAGTCTTAAGGAGAGTCGATTTGAAGTGGCCACATACCGGAGGGTCGGGAAGGTTTACCTAGTCAGTCGGCCACTTTCCCCGTGTTTTATTACTCATATTTAAAGCCACTTAAGTACATGACCAGAAAACGGGGTCCTTGGGAGACTCCTGTGTGTGTTTTATGTGCCCTGTTTTACCGTGTACGGGTAAATTCAGGTAGCTGAAGGCTGCTCCGGATGTGTCAGCCATACACTACTGACTTCAGACTGCTTTTCATCATGAAAACAGGAAACATCCTTGTGAAAATGTCCTCTATGAAAACATAATACGGCTTCTAGTAATGTGGGAACATTTCAATTCTCTGGAAATCAAGGTTTCCACAAAACAGACATGCAAAAACATGGAAAACAACTAATTTCCTTTGTCATTTGCAATTGCTCTCAGAATGACAGTCCAAACCCCAATCCCCAACGACCTATTAAAGAAAACGATTGTTTAATTGTTAATTGTAGATTTTAATGAGTTGTAACAAAAGACATGTTCTTTTTTCTGTAATTGAATTACTTGTAATTCAGTCAAAAAGTCCTTTGACTTTTGAAGCTTAATTTCATCATTCAAGGTGAAATGGAAGCTAAAGAGCAGATCTAAAAATAATATCCTACTTAAAAGAACTTGAATTTCTTTCCATTTTCGAAGTTCGAATTGTGTTCTTGAGAATAAACATCTTGTGCCCCACATATTGAGGAGATCCATTTAGAATGGTGTGTCGGCCTCTAGCCTCTCACCACTGTAAACATATCATATCACGTTGATTCAGGTATCACTGCCCTTCATCTGACTATGCCTAGCCATCTGCCTGATTACCTTCACTCGCTCACCTTAGGGTCCGACCGTCCACTCTTCGACTCTAGGCCATATAAATGGTAGCTTTCTTTACTTACACAAACAGCAAAAGTAATCTGTTTCAGTGGTACTCTTTTAACATGTTCAAGTTTTGGGCTGGAATTATTCTCTCCCATAATAAATAATATCTGCAGGTTGCATGCCGCCCATCGGACGCAGTGCTAACTCCCCTTAGAAGTAACTCACATTGTGTAAGCCCTACAGTGGGCGTGCACAGGGTTGTGTGAGAAAAGGCCTGTCTGCTGTGAGCCCCTGTGAGTCGGGCCTACAGAGAGCTGGCCCCCTGCCCACACCCAACCCTAATTACCTGCACAGCCTGTCGGCTTACCTCCAGCGGGTCTCCCCTGATGGGCATCTGCCAGGGGTAGACCACACAGCCCAACGTCACGGTGGTATAAACTACATGGTGTCTAACAGGCCGATAAGAACAATAGAATATTAGATATATTCATTGTTTCCTATAATATATGTAATATAATCTGCAGATAATACAAGTTTTTGTCTGACGTTATGATATATGCACATGACACAATGTTTGGCCAATCCTTGATTCAGAATCTTCTCTGCACATATTTCTAATATGAATTGTAAACAAATGTACACGTCCCAAAACTGTATGTGACCCGAAGGAGACTTCTAATTAGTGAAAGAAGAATGTTGCTTTCATTGATCGTTTTATGAATACATCAGCAACTCGAAACACCAGGCAAACTGAAACCATTATCCTTCAATATGATGAAGATGGCAATATGAATGCATTACGCACAGATTTGAATCCATCTGGATCCTCTGATGTATCGCGACCAGCAATGTCAAAGTACATGGCACCGACATGGTACCTTATCAGTTAGTACACTCCCCTACTGTGACCAATGTCCCCACCACGTCTCCCACCCTGACCACAGCAGCTGGGCAGGGGACCCGGGGCAGGGGACCAGCCCCGGCCACTGGTCAATGGGATGGTGTTAAGGGCCATACCCACCAAGTGCCTTCAGCAGCGACGGGCAACTGGGAGAATTGCCATCGTCATCGCCGGGCGACTGTAATATTAGGGGCCTTCCATATAGTACGTATGCAGCAAGGGGGGTGGGGGTGGGGGTCTGAGATTTTTGAAAATTTGCGTACGTTCCTGTACAATTCCCATGCGTACTGTAGGCCAAGGGGGGTGGGGGGGTCTAGAATTTTGGAAAATCTGCGTACGTACTAAATGGAAGGCCCCTTAGGCAAGTTTGATATTTTACCAGCGATTTGACCAGCAATTTGACCGGTGATCCCGTTGCCCGTTGCCCAGAAAGCACACCATACTCACAGGTAGTCACCCAGCAATCAACTGATAACCTAGTCGCTCAACGACGCTAACACCAATTCTCCAAGTCGCCCATCGCTAGTAAAATCGCCAAGTCAGTGGGTATGACCCTTTGAGGCAGCCCTCAAACCAGGCAGCCCCTGTTTCCCTTCTCTGATATCCATCTCTCTCATTTAGGGAAATAACTATGGGGAATATATGGGGAATATCACAACGTGCAAGTATGCTCACCGGGAAACAGTAAAAATGAGACAGTCTCCCTAGGAATCAGTGTAGATCTGTTTCTAGTCTCGGAGGGAACCACCAGATTCTCTACAAGCTACAAGAGGCCAAAGATGGATACGGGCAGTGTAGACAGATTGGGGCCAGAGTGTGTCAGGGGCCGCATCCCTCACGGCTGGGTCTGAGTCAGGTCTACTACAGTCTGCCCGACACACCCTGCCGATAGCAACCTCTCCCTGGACACCCTCTGGACTAGAGGTCATTATAACATTATGTTTATATATAATGTCATTGTGTATTATGGATTTAACTGTCTGTTTACAGGGAACGCAATGAAAAAATACTTTTAAAAAAGGTATTGTGTTGTTCACGAAATCTTCATCATATTCAAATTCTCTGTCAATTGAGGAATGAAAAGACTAAAGTATTAACAGTAGCGAGAGCCTACATAGATTTAGTTTTATTTCTTAAATGTTAAACCCTCCTTCAGATATAATTTAATTCAGAACTAAACCTTCTGCTTCCATGCCATTTCACTAAAATACAGATTACATGTCTAGGTTAGAGTTTTAGTATTATCAAAATAGTGCAATGTACTGATAATACAAATTCTACAAAGCCTTCTTGTTTATGGAGTGAGGCAGTCCCCCTCCAATCTCTACTTGAAGATGTCCAATTCCAAAAGACCACACTTCATCTACAGCCATACTGTCTGCGGACACTGTGTCATATCTCTGGCGGATCAGACTCATTGCCATGCGGGCCTGGTTTAATCAGTCTGGGCAAGGACCATTCACTCAGTCACCTCACAGCCAGACCTGCCCACCACCTACTGCCAGACGCCCCAGGGTGTCACTGACAGGGCCAGTTCACACAGAGCGATGGACACTGTGACAGTTTGTAGACTAGGCTGTCACTGACAGGGCCGGTTCACACAGAGCGATGGACACTGTGACAGTTTGTAGACTAGGCTGTCACTGAGAGGGCCAGTTCACACAGAGCGATGGACACTGTGACAGTTTGTAGACTAGGTTGTCACTGAGAGGGCCAGTTCACACAGAGCGATGGACACTGTGACAGTTTGTAGACTAGGCTGTCACTGAGAGGGCTGGGTCACACATATTGAGGGACACTGTGACAGTTTGTAGACTAGGTTGTCACTGAGAGGGCCAGTTCACACAGAGCGATGGACACTGTGACAGTTTGTAGACTAGGCTGTCACTGAGAGGGCTGGGTCACACATATTGAGGGACACTGTGACAGTTTGTAGACTAGGTTGTCACTGAGAGGGCCAGTTCACACAGAGCGATGGACACTGTGACAGTTTGTAGACTAGGCTGTCACTGACAGGGCTGGGTCACACATATTGAGGGACACTGTGACAATTTGTAGACTAGGCTGTCACTGAGAGGGCACATGGAGTAAAGGGCATTATGACAGTTTGTAGACTAGGCTGTCACTGAGAGGGCTGGGTCACACATATTGAGGGACACTGTGACAGTCTGTAGACTAGGCTGTCACTGAGAAGGCACATAGAGTAAAGGGCATTATGACAGTTTGTAGACAAGGCTGTCACTGAGAGGGCCAGTTCACACAGAGCGATGGACATTCTTACAGGTTGTAGACTAGGATGTAGCTGAGAACGCACAAAGAGTAAAGGACATTATGACAGTTTGTAGACTAGGGAATCACTGAGAGGGCCAGTTTACACAGAGTGAGGGATGCTGTGACACTTTGTAGACTAAGGCATCTCTATTCCAGTCTACCTATAATTCATTTCTCTGTTATTCACAATTTACGACAGTGCATTTTGGTGGCACTGAAGCTTCGCCCTGTGTGACTGTGTCGTAAGTGCAAATAGACTAAGGGCGGCAATGGCGGAGTAAACAGTCATCCATGGAGTGGGCTCCACATCGTTTCTAGTTACCTGAATGATATACCTGTTGGATAACCTCCAAAACAAGTCATAATGCACGGGAATATCTACTGCTTCACTAGGACTGTACCAAATACTTATGGGAAGTGTGGTTCCTGTGATCTATGACTGGATTTACTGACGAAAACACCCCATGCCTACCGCTGTGGTCACGGCCGTCACGGTCAGTTAAGCAAGGTTGGTAGAAACAACAACAGAACTGCGCCATAGCTGCCGCTCCCGTCCGTGTTTTGGGCCACTGCTGGGTCAATTTGGGGAGGCAGTTTTCTGCTAGAAACCACGTTCCTGGTGCCCACCAACCACAAAACTTCAAATCTGGCATTCCATTCATGTTGTGTACCACTACAAGCTGACGGCCATCGGCTTGACCCTACCACCTGACCCTATCATTTTCCATTCAGCTGAGTACCAGTAGTCAACAACAACACGGTGGCTCAGAGGGTCCTATTGTGGTATAGTGAATCTAATGATCCTATATGTTCGTCACTGTGAACTCTCCCTCTAATGAAGAGGGGTTGTATATGATACTGCTGGCCGGACCTGGATTACGTTATGGTTTACCTGGATTACGTTATGGCTCAGAGCGTCCTATTATGGCATAGTGAATCTAATGATCCTATCTGTTCGTCACTGTGAACCTTCCCTCTAATGAAGAGGGGTTGCATATGATACTGCTGGTCGTACCTGGATTACGTTATGGCTTACCTGGATTACGCTATGGTTTATACGCAATCTGCATGAACAATCTGGGCATCGTAAGTTCACATCTCTGCTGGTTAATTGGGAATCTTCAACTGATTTCCGTACCCATAAACCAGGACCAATGCGTACTGCGAGCCGTGGAGGCCGTCAAGGTCAAGTGACCTCCACTAGAAACAACAACAACAAGAGAAAGCGCACTAAAGCCACCTCGCCACCGGAAGGTAAGCAACGAGACCACTCCTTCAGTAGAGACTCTAACCAAGTCTCTCCAGACCTAAAAAAGGTCAAAAGTTGTTCATTTACATCAAGTGACGATGAGCCTTTACAACCAAGCCTGATAGTTGAAACTGACGACATGCATTTAAATGATGATTTCCCACCACTTAGTGGTGAATCTGTGATGAGTCCTCCCGTTGACATTGGCAAATCTCTAAAAACATTACTTGCATCAGTAGATCACCTAAATCAAAACGTTGCAACAAAATCAGACCTTGACCAACTTAGAGCCAGTGTCCTTTCCCAGGACACTAAAATCGACAATCTCACAGCTGCAAATACCAGCTTAGGTAGTCGTATTGACGGACTTGCAAATAAGACAACTGTACTAAAAGACCGGTTAGAGGCTGATATTAATGATTTAAAAATCAAGTATCAAAACCAATCCATCGAGGTATCAAACCTACGTCAAATGATCACAGACTCTCAGCATCCAACTAAAAGTATGTCATATGCAAGTGCTGCTGCTAAGGTCCAGGACCTAGGTGCATCTGATAGGTTTATTTCTCCCTCTCGCCTTAATGTGATAATAGAGGGCCTCGAAGAGACCCAAGATGAGAACATCTATGATAAAGTTATTGAACTCGCTAAGGCCATTCATGTCCCTCTTGAAATTAGAGATTTCTCAGTGATCAATAGAATCAAACGAAGAAACCCAATACCAAACCGCCCCAATCCCACGAAGGTATGTTTTATCAATATACCAGCACGGGACGCCTTTATGCGGGCAAAATCACAACTAACCAAAACTGCTGCCCTCCAAGGGATTTGGATTAATCCAGATGAACCAACAGAAATCAGGAGGGCAAAGGGCAAACTACGACAAATCGTCTCCTTTGCCAAAAAACAAGGGGCACAAGCATCAATGAACCATGACGGGGCAACAATTGACGGCACTCATTACAGCCTCTACCAGATTGACAATATTCCCCCAAACCTTAAACCACCAAACGCCCTCCTACTTCCCCGTCACCCAAGTCTCTCAAACCTGGCACCCACCCAAACCAACCCGAACCTGACCAGAAACCCAGACCCAATGACCACCAATAAGACCATGCATATGCCTACCCCCAAGGTCTTGAAATCTCCCCCTCCAAATAGTGACCAGAATCAGATGACTACTTCACCATTGATGGCAGCATCAAACCACCTTGCCCTCCCACCCCCTCTTCAACCTCGCACCATCCCTGGCAATATAGCACACACAATTGATCCCCGTGACCCTGTAGTTCCACCAACTCCCAATCCCCAGTCATCTAGGTCCTACTTGACCCAACCCCCGATTCTGAATGCTGCTCCTTTGTTTGCAAGCTCAAACACTGCTGATGACAACTATCGTGCCTTTCTCACCTCACAGGTCCCCCCTCCCCTACTGCCTTCGGATGGTAGGAGTATCCGGCCCCTGACTGGTAAAATACGAGAGGTAGAAGCTGGTATTCTTTTTTCCGGTCATACTGCATTCATGAGTAACCACTCAAACTGCCGTTTTGTGTATAAAGGTCAGCAGTACTCCTCCACAGAACAAGGTATACAGCATATAAAGGCCTTGTGTTGCGGGAGACCGGACATTGCCGAGCGAGTACTCCTGGAAACAAACACTCTCACTATTATGCACCTTGGTGACCAGGTCCGCATAACAGCAGAGTGGATCAACATCAGAAGGCCTGAAGTAGCGGGTCTCAATGAGGCCAAATATGAGCAGAATCCCCACCTGAAAAAGATGCTCCTTGAAACATACCCAAAACGTCTCATCGAAGCTTCCTCAAATTCTTATTGGGGAGGTGGCCTCAAGTTCGACTCGCCAGGTTATGATCTCAATGACTTCCATGGATGTAACACGATGGGTGACATCCTGGTTGGCTATCGTGATCGTATAATTGCGCACCTACAGCAGTCTCCATCGTCTTGAGCGCATCAGGGTCGTGGTTTGTATACCCACTTGAAACTTACTGATACCGTTATACTATTGCTGTTGGCTTTGCCTCTGACATAAAATGGCCAATCTTATTGTTGTTACTGACTCAAGAGGTAAAGAACTTTGGAAGACTCTGCCGGATAAAATAAGACTGGATACTACAGTAAATGTTTACTCTAGTGCAACCCTTGAAACAGCTACAAACAAAATTACACAAGTGCTACGGTATAGCCAGCCAGAGGCACTATATATGATGTGTGGTATTTGTGATTGTACTCTTCTGGATCGAGATAGCTGGACTGTTTCACTTCAGAGGCAAAGTGTCGCCAGTCTCTGTGAATATGTCTGTAATGAATTCGACCTCTGCAAAACTGAGATTCGGAGAGTTGCACCTGCGACTAGGGTAATACTGTGTCCGCTATATGGACTTGACATGGCGGTCTACAATAGAGCGCTAGGTACTCATGGTGATCAATCAACACTGGATTTGGCAATCACTGACATCAATAAATATGTCAATGCCTGCAACATTCGACATGGGGTTTTGACCCCTTGGGTCTCAAATATAATTCACCGTTACAGAAAGCAGACTAAAACATATGACTCTCTGTATCATCGTCTTAACGATGGGTGCCACCCAACCCCCGCCACTCAGCAGCACATTGGGTCAATTCTTGGTAATTGCATGATCAAAAACCGTCAAGCTGGCTATGTAATCATATAGTGTTTTTTTTTTTTTTTTTTTTTTTTTTTTTTTTTTTTTGTTTGTTTGTTTGTTTTTGTTGTTGTTTTTTTTTTTTTTTTGTTGTTGTTGTTTTTTTTTTTTTTTTTTTTTTTTTTTTTTTTTTTTCCTGATAACCCAATAGACCAAGTACTGAACTCAGGAAAACTCTGTTGGTGTTTCAATATTCTTGTGTATTATTGAAGTTGCTTAATGGTAGGCCAAATATACAAATATGTTGTTATCATTTCTGAATAACCCTCAGTATAACAACTCAACATATCAGGAATTGAGCCTATTTAAGTACTGTTGTCATGTCATTAATACTTTGTTTGCATAATGCTGATAATTGATAAGTGCTATTGTGTGATTTTGTCTGGTACTGTTTCTTGATATCCCATAGGGCAAACCAACAGATCAAGTACTGATCTCGGGAAAACTCGGCTGATTTGTCAATATTGTTGCATGCTAATAACAATGTTCTGAGTTAACTTGAAGTATATGAACATGTCTGGTACTGTTTCTTGATAGCTCATTGTGTCACAATCTAACTGATGTAGTATTGTACTCTGGAAATCTCAGCTAATGTGTCAATGTTTTGTGCATTATTAATGTTTTTTTTTTTTTTTTTTTTTTTTTTTTTTTTCCCCTTCTTTTGTGTGTGTGTGTGTTGTCGTTTAATATTTTTTCTGAAATGTGCAAAATGGTTAGTTAAGATATATGAATATGTTTGATACTGTTTCTTGATTACTCTTAGTGTAAAAAACCAACAGTGTAAGTACTGACCTCGGGAAAACTTTGTTGATTTATCAATTATGTTGTGTGTTAATAAGAATGTTACAATTGAATAATGAATGATAGCTAATGTGTTAATTGGCATAGTACTGAATTTGGAAAAGCCAACTTTGTGGTGATAAACCTATTTCCAGTAGGAGCCCACCTAAAACCTAAAATCTTTACTGTTCGCTTAAAACTATAAGCTGTACTAGGTTGAACTAATTCTCAATTTTTTCAACTTCATCTCAGTCCTACTTGACGTACGATCTGAGAGTTCCCATTATGTATATATCATCCCAATCATCATCTCCATATTATAAACTTTGTCGTTTATTTGCACTAATCTGCTTTGTCTGTTTCCATTGGTTTACAATATATAAGGGAATCCATCTAACCAGCCATCTTGATATTATTATTGAACACAACCATGGATAATCACGATGTTGAATCGCTGGGTAAAATAAAAGGTCTTAAGATCTTACATACTAATTGTCGGAGTTTATATCCGAAATTGAATGAAATTTCTGTTCTCTCAAATCATGTTAACATCCTTGCCCTTACTGAAACATGGTTAGATCATAGATACCCAAATACCATTCTAGGTCTTCCTAATAAAACTTTATATAGGCTGGATAGGGAATCGGGTTCGTCAGATGGCAGTGTGAAATCTAAGGGTGGAGGTGTAGCCTTCTACATTGATGATATCTTGGCCCCTTATATTAAAGTTATAAAGGAAAGTAGTTTAGTAACAAATGATTTTGAGGTTCTTACCCTGTTCATGTGCAAACCTGGTCTGCGCCACATGGCTTTCATTGTGGTTTACAGACCTCCAAATGGAGATGTCCAACCTTGTCTGGACTATCTAAGTAGTGTACTTGATAGCTCTGAAATTACCAATTCTGAAAAGTGGATCCTAGGAGACCTGAATGTGAATTTACGAAGGAGGAATCATCCAAGTTCTAAATCAGTTCATAATTTTTGCAGAATAAACCAAATCAAGCAACTTATCTCAGATATAACTCGTTTTTCTGAACATGGTGGCAGCTGTGTTGACCACATCTATACCAATTGTCCTGTTGTTGCAGCTACAGGTGTTCTTGATGACATTATCAGCGACCATAGTCCTATTTTTGCTGTTCGTAAGAAACCTAGGACAGACAAGAACTATATCAAAAGTGTTGGTAGATCCTATCGTAATTACAGCAGCGTAGATCTTGAAAAATATCTTGAAAGTATAGACTGGTCACAATATGACACTTCTTTGAGTGTGGAGGAAATGTGGAAATTTGTTGAGTCTCACATTAATACCTATCTTGATATGGTTTGCCCACTGAAAACTATTACTGTTCGTGATAATAAACCAGCTTGGTTAACTGACGATATACTCAAAATTATCCAAGACAGGAATCATTACTCTCGTCTGTTTAGGAAATATAAGAGGGAGGCAGATCTGCATATCTTGAGATTTCTAAGAAATAGAGTGAACCAAGCTATTATTCTGAGTAAGCGGGATTATGTTGCACGTGAGCTAAATAAACATAAAAGCAATCCGAAGAAGTTTTGGCGCACACTAAATAGTTTGACCGAACCGAATTCAAGAAAATCATCATTGTTTGTAAATCTCATTGATGATGCTACTGGAGTACAAATTGCTCCCTGTGACTCTGCAGATTACGCCAATTCCTTCTTCACAGAGATTGGTAGAAAACTGTCCGTCAATAATATAACAAACATTGATGATCTGCTACCACAATGCAATGATACTGATGGTGGTTATTTTGTTCCTATCACTGATGCTCATGTACATAAGCTTGTAAATAGACTTGACACCTCTAAATCATCTGGAATTAAGGATATTTCATCACGGGTCTTAAGAGATGCACTAGCTTGTACTATACCCAAAATGACTAAATTGTTTAATAAGTCAATGTCGGATGGAATACTCCCCTCATCTTGGAAACGAGCTGAGGTTATTCTTATACCAAAATCAGGTAATCTTACAAAAGTTTCCAATTGGCGTCCGATTTCCTTAATGAGTATTCCCTCAAAAATGATGGAAAAATTAATGCATGAACGATTATTCAATCTCTGTTCAGACTTGAATGTATTGAGTAAAAGACAATATGGCTTTGTTCCCAATATGTCTACCTCTGATGCAATCTTTGACTTTGTGAATAATTTATATGAATCTACAGATAACAAGTACTATACTGGTGTTATCTATCTTGATGTTATGAAAGCGTTTGACTGTGTTAATCACTATCGCCTGTTATGTAAATTGGAATCCCTGCCAATTGCTAGACATATTCGTAAATGGTTTCGTAACTATTTGAACGATAGACACCAGTACACTACCTTCAACAACTATCGTTCAGACAGTTCTTGCATTTATACTGGAGTCCCCCAGGGATCTGTACTGGGGCCTCTCCTTTTCATACTATACATAAATGATCTCGAGGTGAATGATCCTAATGTCAAAATCCAGCTTTATGCAGACGATGCTATCATGTACACATCCTCCTCTGATATCAATGCCATTCGAGCTTCCCTGCAATCGGCCATGAACCACTTCCACGAATGGAGTGAAATTAATAGGCTAAGTCTAAATGTTTCTAAATCTAAGGTTTGCATTTATGGAAGTCCGAATATGTTAAAGAAAATAATGCCAATTGGAATTACTGCTGGAGGTGAGCTCCTTGAGCATTGTGAGCACTATAAATATTTGGGAGTCTGTATTGATAATAGGTTAAGTTTCGAAAAACACCTCTTGGACATGCAGCGTATTCTATCTCTAAAAGGGCACATTCTTAATAAGATCAAAAGCTATATATCAGTTGATATACGCTTGCGTTTCTACAAACAAGCAGTTCTTCCCTGTATTGAATTCTGTAACTTTCTTCTTGAATGTGGTCCTACTGGCATGGTTGATACTCTACAGAAAATTCAGAATAGTATTCTTCGAAAATGTCAGAATATTCGTCTGGCAACTGCAATCCATAATGATGAGCTTCATGCTCTATGTAATGTTGACTATTTGACAAAACGTGGTGAAATTATGCTCCTCCAGTTGATATATAAACGTAGTAAATTACAGGATCTAGTGATATCCAACCAGGTACATAACACCAGACAAGCAAATAAAATAGTTTTCCCTCAAAAGACCCCTCTTACGGAAACCTATAAGCGATCACCCTATTGGCGTGGAGTTACACTGTGGGCACAGCTCCCGGAGCACATCCAGAAATCTGACAATGTTACTACATTTAAAGTTTTACTACGTAATCGCTATTCCATAGTTAAGAAAAGCCTTCTCGAAAAGAGGCCGGAGAACTAGGTCATCCGAGTACTGAACTCGGGAAAAGATGACATATTGACGTTGTGACATTTGTACATGTATTGCTATTTAATTAACAATTATTAGAATTATATATTTTTGTATAATGTACCTACTTGGAAGATCACATTGATGTGAAAGTGGTTTAAGAAATAAAAAAAAAAAAAAAAAAAAAAATAGGGTTGTATAGTTGAAGATTACCTCTCTGCCTGCAGGGCGCCTTATTCCCATTAATCTCTGGGGACTTCTACTATTACTCATTCTGTCTGCTGCTACTGAAATCCTGTCAGAATCTGTCTGAGTATCTTTTTTTAGAATTCCCAAGCGCTACTTCAATATAAACCTATGTATTAGGACTTGTCAGGAGAGGTGATTGATGAACCTTAGTAGAATAGAGAATCAATAAAGAAATCTATTCCAATGCCATCACTAAGGCAGAAGAGCACCCTCTGGGGTTTTTCATGTCTCATCCCTTCAACACTTCATCTGTAGACACCTCATATGGCTAGTATTCCATTATCAGGATCTACACACCCGATTCTAGAGTGTCTGGTACAGCAGACTGTTTGTGCAGTAAGTATATTGGATTCATCAAACATGGACATCATTTGTGTGGTAAATGGTAGTTGTAAAATTGTCAATTTCAATAATTATGTATATGATACTTTATAAATGTGAATAGCCTCCTCACACTATCCTACCGGACATATATCACTACAGTGATTAGCCTCCAGTGCCTTTTAATGAAGGCACTAAGCCAAGGGCAGCTATACCTGAAAGGCCCACAGTACATCCCACCTGTTAGATACTACAGCCGATTAGTGTTGTAACACTTACTGCTATGAATGATTAAGAGACGGGTTGCCACACACAAGTGTACTCCTCCCTTAATGACTGGCCTACTGAGCACTAATTGCTCCACCATAGAGCTGCTCCCCACCACAGGCTGATGACCCTGCGGGGGGCCGCTCACAGTGGGCTCGGGTGGAGAAAGCAGCCTCCCACACTGAGTAGGCTGACATATCTGCTGGTCACCATGGCAACGTCTACCTGGGGGAATCACCAGCACAGGTCGCTGCAGGAGACACTGTCCTAAGGAGACTGTGGGAGGGGACTGTGAGGGAGAGTGGAGGGACTGTGGGGGAGAGTGGGATGGGAGGACTGTTGGTTTGTGTATGGAGGCTGTAGTAATTGAGACATCCCCAAACAGAACAGTAGCTTCAACTTACAAAGTTTGGCATTGATATCAGGTTAAAGCTGAGGTATGCCATCCATTCACAATATAATATTAGAACCATATACACATGTATGTATGTGTGTGTCTGTGTGTGTCTACTGTGTATATCTTAGATTAGAAGTGTATCCTCCTGAGGGGGCTGCATTAAAGGGATGATTCCACAAGGTTTGCCTTCCCACGTTAAACAATGTGCTATAACACAAGATTGTTTTAAAGCAACACTTCAAATAGCATTAGCTAGTATATTTACAATCCCAGTACCATTGAGCACACTGAAACTGTCCATTACCATAGATGACTATGGTCTTTGGTGCAGTCCAAGGGCAGTAGAAGCCCTCCCCTAAACCCCACCTACAGTATGTGGAGGTATACCTCACCTGTTAAACCACCTGGTGCCCGGCCCACCTGAGGGGTGGGGTGGGGGGCAGGTGTAATTACACAAACACTATCACTAACCTAATGGCCACATGAAAGATCCTGATAATTTATTAAGGATGGCTGTCACATTTAACATATTGAAAAATAAATATGTCCCATATACTGGAGGTATAGTGAGAGGAGGGGGATTTTCCATGGCATATGTACAAGGCTTAAGTATTTGAATATTAGAGAAGCAAATCTTTTGTTAAAATGTAGACAATTGGTGTATAGTTTAAGCAGACTAATAGCAATTACGTTAGAAATCCTGGACAGGTGCGCACTTGGAACCGATTGGCAGGTTGCATACTACTCTCGTTTTGACACATTGAATGAGTAGTTGCAATCATTATATCACTTGGTGTGTACAGCCTTCAGGTAATCCCCTTATGCCTATCGCCTATCACACACATCAGAAACAAACTGTCATATTCTGTAATTACTCCAGCTGGCGGGGACACCTATGTGTCTGATTACGCCGGGTGACGCGGGGGGGGGGGGGGGGCTGGAGGTGTCGGGCGTTAGGTGGGTCAGACCCTGGAGGACGGGGGGGGGGGTGTGGGGTGGGACCTAACAGCTGGGTCCATACATGTAGTCAGGTGCTGAGGGGCAGGGCATGTACTCCAGGGTTTATCATCAATACGGAGGTGTACCAACAAAACGTTATACATGTCTGAGGTGAAGGGTGTGCCCTGAGCCCACGACCAATTCACGCACTATAGCACTGGTGGGAATATTAATCAGACTAATAGCATTTATATATGGGAATCAACAGGTGCGCGGTCAGGAAATATATGCACCTGGTAGGTGCACAAAATAGATTTTCTATTTCGGAATTGATATTGCAATCCGTGTTGCCTAAACTACCGTAGAGTGCATCAGTTTATGACAATATGGCAATTAGTATTTTTTTAAAATTGTCAACAATTGTATGGAAAGTTATCACTCCATATACATCTATTAGACCTTTTAAACAAACCCTTTTCTGTTTGGTCAGGGCTAAAATCAATGTCCAAACTAATCACAATAAAACACCTCTTCTATTGAATATATCCAAAAGAAAACTTGCTCTCAAAGAATCAACAAAAATCCGCATTGGCCTTGCATTACTGGAGCTAATTTTTGGCAAGTGGTTGTGGCAACCTCAGCCCGTTTAGGTCCGCCGATACCAACCATACTGTTACCGGGTGGGACAGCCCCACGCCAAGGGTCGATGATAATGGTCGGGGACTGTGCGAACACGGGATTGGACAATCAATAGCACTGACTGAGCATACATAGCCCCGTCAACCATGGCGGCGCCTCAGTGACAGTCTATTGACATGCGGGGTACCTCGTGTGGTGAGGTGACGACAATAGGCCACCCCGCGTACTGAGGGGGGAGGGTTTGTTCTGTATACTGATTTCTGTACTCTCTGGGTGCGGCTGCTTACGGATACTGAACAAGGGCCAGCCGCACCTTACCAAATGCACTCCGCATCTTTCATATTTCCATATTAGTTATGTTAGGAATTACTTATTCAACTACATGTACCTACTAATAGTTCAGATCTACCTGTTTGGTTTTTGGTTAAATGTGACATAGCTTTTTTTTTTTTTTTTTTTTAGCTTGAATCTCACCCTGTCTAGTCATATAGTTGGACCTGGGGCCCGGGACCTGGGGACAGTTTGATTAACCCTGCACCTGGCAATATGGTCGGCGGTACGTGGACACCATCTGCCTTACACTGTTCAGTCCTGTTCACGATCCACAACCACAGTGAGTCACTCAACCTGTAGTTCACCGACGGGAACAACCTAGACCAAAAGAACGGCATGCAAATGTCCCTTTACAGACCATGTCAGAAGGGCCCTATAATATCAGTCAGAAGTGTCACACATCATCAGGTTTATGGAGGTTCGGATAGTTGTGAGAAGGAATAGCTCTTACACCAAACGACTGTACAGTCGTGACTAGCTGGTAAATTGTCGCCGAGGAAATGGCCAAAGTGGTTTGGACAATCCTCCTGTACAAACCACTCATTACCCACCTAATGGCTCAAGGATAGCCCCTTATACATGATCTAACAGTCTGGGTACAGGTATACTTAGTTACACCGATAGGAGTATTTTATTGGTCTGACATCCTTCCCTCTCTTACCCTGCACATTACCAGTTACGTTTTACCCAGCCCCTTATTACAGACTTTGAGGTACAGGTGAGAGCGTCCCACCGACCTAATGACCTGCTCCACCTGGTTATAGTGGGACACATCCTAATACCATCTGGATCTCATCTTCATGCTTACCAACGATAACATAAGAAACTTTCTGTTGATTCAGAACTTCTGAAAAATTGATTTCACCAATTCGCCAAGAAAACCTTAAAAACCTCCTCCTTGTGTAAACCGTGCTCCAGGCGGGGGGCGATCGATACGGCACGTCTACGGGGGATGGGTGGGGGGAGGGGCGGTCTGGGGAGGGGGGAGGTAGTAGTAGGAGGTGACTGGCAGCCCGGAGGCCGTGGGAGAGTCGGTCTACACCAGCCAGGGTCAGCTTTAAAGTGGTCAAGGCTTAGGGAAAGTAGCCTCCAGGGGCAGGGATTACTGACAGGAGGGGCTCAGAGAGGCTGGGGCAGGGCTAAAAGGCAGGTTCTTTACCTCTAGGTCGTCAGCAGCATGGTTCCCCATCTACAAATGGGTCTACTAGAGCTGGCCCCTGCGCCACGTCTTTACCATCTGTGAAGGGGCGCCATGATAGCATTACGGCTACTGCTGTCTGAGATTATATTTAGCGAAACTAAACTGAGATATCTATAATTTTTCAATTAAATTTGCTTAACCTTCCCAAGAGGCCTAAAGAGCATGTGTAAATCTAACTGCATTCCGCCTATATATATATATATATATATATATATATATATATATATATATATATATATATATATATATGATATACGTGAAAGAGAAAGAGCCAGGAGGACTAATTCAATCCTCCGTTACCTGCCGTAACAGATAATGGTGACCCAGGGGCGGGGATGGTGGGAGGTAATTGGGCTAAGCTGGTAAGGGTTCTAGGCAGCAGGGGAGAGGGGGATGAGGTGGTCTAGTTAGACATGTAACGACAAATAACCGGCCGATGAGGCCAAGTGGTGTGTGTGTGTGGGGGGGGGGGGGGGTGAAGGACGTGTGGGGTAAAGGAGAAATAACTCTATCCTAACAGGCACAAGGGTAAATACATGTATATGTAGACATAGATCTACGGTATGTATACAGGCACAGTAGACAATGATCTGGGTGGGATTAAATACCAATTAGTTCTTCCTTATTGCTGACATTCTTTTTAAAATAAACTTAGACGTAGATATATGTTAAAAACTCTTTCCACTTTTAATGTCTCATAATAACCCCTGAAACATGGTTTTTGTGATAAGATTTACTTTACACATTTTGTCTATAACAAATCAACCCCTGATAACAGGACAATGGACAGAGGTAGGAGGTAAGAGATGAGAAAAAAGGAGGATGAGTCAAGGGCAGACAGTGAGGCAGGGGTAGAGATAAGGGCGGAGGGCAGGGTAAGGACAGGGGTTATTTATCACCATGGGCGGTAGGCATACATCATATCACATACAAACACCAACAGCTGTATATATAGGCAGCGGTAAGATCGAGTGTACAGGAGGAACAACCGCATGGCAGTATAGGGCAGGAACATCCCGATAGTAGTATACAGCAGGGACAGTCCTACAATAGTATACAGCAGAGAGCCACATGGCAGTATATACAGTATAGACAGCCACACAGCAGTATACAGCAGATAGCCACATGGCAGTATACAGCAGACAGCCACACAGCAGTATACAGCAGATAGCCACATGGCAGTATACAGCAGACACAGCCACACAGCAGTATACAGCAGATAGCCACATGGCAGTATACAGCAGATAGCCACATGGCAGTATACAGCAGACACAGCCACACAGCAGTATACAGCAGATAGCCACATGGCAGTATACAGCAGATAGCCACACAGCAGTATACAGCAGATGGCCACACGGCAGTATACAGCAGATAGCCACACAGCAGTATACAGCAGATAGCCACATGGCAGTATACAGCAGACACAGCCACACAGCAGTATACAGCAGATGGCCACACGGCAGTATACAGCAGAGAGCCACACAGCAGTATACAGCAGATGGCCACACGGCAGTATACAGCAGACAGCCACACAGCAGTATACAGCAGATAGCCACATGGCAGTATACAGCAGACACAGCCACACAGCAGTATACAGCAAATGGCCACATGGCAGTATACAGCAGAGAGCCACACAGCAGTATACAGCAGATGGCCACACGGCAGTATACAGCAGGAACTGCCACATAGCAGTATACAGCAGATGGCCACATGGCAGTATACAGCAGATAGCCACATGGCAGTATACAGCATAGACAGCCACACAGCAGTATACAGCAGATAGCCACATGGCAGTATAGAGCAGACAGCCACACAGCAGTATACAGCAGATGGCCACAGAGCAGTATACAGCAGACACAGCCACACAGCAGTATACAGCAGATGGCCACACGGCAGTATACAGGAGTGACAGCCACACAGCAGTATACAGCAGATGGCCACACGGCAGTATACAGCAGACACAGCCATAGAGCAGTATACAGCAGATGGCCACACGGCAGTATACAGCAGAGAGCCACACAGCAGTATATAGCAGATGGCCACACGGCAGTATACAGCAGGAACTGCCACACAGCAGTATACAGCAGATGGCCACATGGCAGTATACAGCAGATAGCCACATGGCAGTATACAGCATAGACAGCCACACAGCAGTATACAGCAGATAGCCACATGGCAGTATAGAGCAGATAGCCACATGGCAGTATACAGCATAGACAGCCACACAGCAGTATACAGCAGATGGCCACAGAGCAGTATACAGCAGACAGCCACACGGCAGTATACAGCAGACAGGCACACAGCAGTATACAGCAGATGGCCACATGGCAGTATACAGCAGACACAGCCGCACAGCAGTATACAGCAGACACAGCCACACAGCAGTATACAGCAGATGGCCACATGGCAGTATACAGCAGACAGGCACACAGCAGTATACAGCAGATGGCCACATGGCAGTATACAGCAGACACAGCCACACAGCAGTATACAGCAGATGGCCACAGAGCAGTATACAGCAGACACAACCACACAGCAGTATACAGCAGATAGCCACACGGCAGTATACAGCAGACAGGCACACAGCAGTATACAGCAGATAGCCACATGGCAGTATACAGCAGATGGCCACATGGCAGTATACAGCAGACACAGCCACACAGCAGTATAAAGCAGATGGCCACACGGCAGTATACAGCAGACAGGCACACAGCAGTATACAGCAGATGGCCACATGGCAGTATACAGCAGGAACTGCCACACAGCAGTATACAGCAGATGGCCACATGGCAGTATACAGCATAGACAGCCACACAGCAGTATACAGCAGATAGCCACATGGCAGTATACAGCAGACAGCCACACAGCAGTATACAGCAGATGGCCACATGGCAGTATACAGCAGACAGGCACACATCAGTATACAGCAGATAGTCACATGGCAGTATACAGCAGGAACTGCCACACAGCAGTATACAGCAGATAGCCACATGGCAGTATACAGCAGACACAGCCACACAGCAGTATACAGCAAATGGCCACACGGCAGTATACAGCATAGACAGCCACACAGCAGTATACAGCAGGGGCAGCCATTGGGCCAGTGGTGACATCTCTAGCTGGAAGTGCCACAGGCCATTGTGCAGCAACTCTGACTGCAGTAAACGGAGAGAGTTCACCCCGCAGGAGTAGTCACAGTAGTGCACAGCTGGCATACAGAGCAGATGGGGATAATATAAGTGACAACCCCTGTTTGGTTGGAAAATGCACTCCATATTAAAGGCACCAATGGCCAAGACATTCTAAATGCCCATGGAATCTGACAGATTCATTACAGAAAGGTGGGCCAAGACTCATTATTGAGATTACATCTTCTATATCTATGCTACGATGTTATGCAGTGTATCAACAACAAAACATCAGTTTCAATAAGTGACCTGGTGTGACCTATTCCTTCTATATCAGCACAGATGCAGAACCTTGACAGTGCTGTGAATGGGATGCTCCTGGCCTACAGTACCACATGACCGATTGGCCTGCTGCCACCCACGCGCAGATACAGCAGCTCCCGATGCAGCGCCAGCACTGCCCACAAACTGAGCTTACGCTTTGTGTAACATGCTCATACTTTTCTCAGGCAGGTCTGATGCTGCATCTCAGAATTCCATTGTCAGTGACTCACAGTCCTGCTGAATATGTGCAGGGTTGAATTAGTTATAGCTAGTTTTCTATCATGCAGGTATAACAGCTCTAGACCTCAGCAGCAGTGCAGATCTACTTAGGATTGGATTGTTATTCACTACATGATGTTACTAACTATGAGAAAAATCTAAAATCTCATGCTGTAAAGGGGGTAGAAATCAGCTGACATGTAAGATATGCCTGGGGTTAGGTCTGTGACAGTGGCTGGCCACCTCCAGGGTCCAGACCTGAATCTCACACCTTGTGATCAGCAATTTAATGCTTAAATGACTAAAATGAATCAATTCACTGCTATTGTTGGTTGGTTATTGGTTGATTTACATCCTAATCAATGGGCAGGGTCATATCAAGGGCAATGCCTATTTGTAGCAGTGGGACCCAATGCCCTCTTAAGAGTGCTGCCTCACTGAGATATCATGTCACAGGCCCACATGATATCCCAGTCACATTATACTGACACTAGGCCAACCAGTTCTGTTTCATGGTTTTTACTTAATACTGAGTGCCAGGCAAGCAGCAAAGCCAACCGTTTGACTGGGCCAGGGTTTCAACCATACGACCTCCCATACTCGAAGTGGGCACCCTACCAACTGAGCTACTGAGTCTGGTCATTGCTATATTTATAATGTAAGTGAAGTTGGTGTGGCAATGTTAGGTTCTGGAAGAGAGAGAAGCAGACCTGTTAGGAATGGATGGCAGTTACTGACTCAGGCTTACTGACACAACTACAAAAAGGTACATGAATCTGCATTCAAACAAACACAATTCGTCACTGTCTGATAATAATCGCTGGGTCCACAGTTATCCCGCATAATTTTATATGCTATAGTTGAAAATGATATATTTCACAATTCTAAAAGCATATCATAACAGTGGAATATCAAGAGTGCAAAGCTGGATACATACTGTGATCAGCAAGTCTGCATATGAAACATGATTAATAACATTTGTAATAATTTGAGAAATTGCAACTCAGTAACTTAAACTATTTTGATGAATATTTTATACATATTTTGAGAGCTCTGTGCTTATTGGCAATGCCTTGATTTCAATTGTAATATCAGCTTTAATATCCGTCAGATATGATCAGGGCTGAGTCATATGATAATTATTATATAGCTGAGACAGCTTAGATGTATCCCTGGCACTGTCGATAATAGACCCCCACAGGTTGACTCGGCAGTAGTACCCGGGCTTTCCGTTGACACCTGGCGCCTGTCGCTAACCGTGTTAACATGAGACCAATCAGTGGCCGAGGCCCGCCCCACGTGCCACCTCCCCCTGCCGGGGCCTGGTCTCACCACCCCCGGGCATCAGTAACACAGGCAGTAACAAGGTGCGCCCAGGGCCCTCAGCAGACACCTCAGGGGGGCCGAGACAGGTCATTTCCTCCTGGTGACTCGGTTAGCACCTCCCCAGGTGCGGGTAGGGCCACAACAGGTGAGGTCTGCCTACTGATGAGGGGGCAGGGCACCTGGCCGGTCTGAGGACTACCACGGCTAGTGATAGGGTGCACACCGGTAACTCTCATTTACTGCTATCTGCAGAGGCAATGATAACTAACAGTCTGTCACCTTCAGATGTCAAAGACTTGTCCCTAAGCTAGCTATTTAGAGGTTGTCGTTGTCTAGTATAACATGTATTACAGGTGTTTCTAAAATGTACGACATCCTTGCAATACCTTGTGGGCAATAAAGCAAATGTTCATTTAATCATTTGAGCATCACCAGCTTATTAGATGGTTGATGTTCTGGTTTAGAAAACAAATAAAAAAAAGGCCAAGCATCGTTTCATCTGACATGTTGTGGTCAACCCATCGACACGTAGATCTAATCAGAGAGTACGGCTCAGTACACCCAGCACCCAGCCCAGCCCTGTCAGCCTACAGAGGGACACTTGCCCACCACAGACAGCCGACAGAGGCCTTTTGGCTTCAGTCAAACAGGCAGTGTGACCCCTGCAGGTCCCCTCCTCCTGTTGGCTGGGCTCCCGCTCAGGGGAGGGGGATTACTTCCTCTTTTCATTGAGGTTGTTACTCAAGCCCCATACCCACCAGGGCGATTTGGACCTCGCCGATCGTGATTTCACTGATCATCCTTGAGTATGTATTATTGAAATATACATGCTTGATCTGAATTGCTGCAAAATTCACTAATCAATAATATGATAGTTACCCCTAGAGGGTACTGAGGCTTTCCCTCAAGATTTCTCGGCGACACACCATATCTGAAGCTACAGTTATGAACGTAATGATTAGATTCATCGGTCTGATATTTTGGCAATTGTCATTTCATACAATTTGAATATGATTTGAATATGACTTATTCAAAAAGATCTGACCGACGAACTCCTGTCTTTTAGTAAAGCATATTCTTGACCAAAATCTCCAAATGGCCATAGAGTCAATCGTCCCCCATTCCCGAGCTGTGTCGACGTGTCCCACCACTCTCCCAGTCCCAGTCCCAGTGGGCCCCCTCCCCCTCCCCCGTGTCCCTGTCTGCCCGGGATGCTGCTCTCTCTGCTGGTTGCCGGCAGGAGCGAGTGGCGAGTGAGCAGCACTAGATTAGCCTGCTGGATCCCAGCGTACCTGGCCCTTCGCTGGGGGCTGGGTGTTAGGAACATTCTCAGTAATCTAAAGGAATTATAAAAGTCCCATCAAAACATCACCTTTCCTTCCAGAGATCAATTTGAGACAATAAAAGAAAGTGTATGCTTACAGTACCCCACACAGGGAGTGCCCACTGTACGCTACACACCTATCACTGTCTGTGTACACTGCACACAGTGAGTGCCCACTGTACGCTACACACCTATCACTGTCTGTGTACACTGCACACAGGGAGTGCCCACTGTACGCTACACACCTATCACTGTCTGTGTACACTGCACACAGTGAGTGCCCGCTGTACGCTACACACCTATCACTGTCTGTGTACACTGCACACAGTGAGTGCCCGCTGTACGCTACACACCTATCACTGTCTGTGTACACTGCACACAGTGAGTGCCCGCTGTACGCTACACACCTATCACTGTCTGTGTACACTGCACACAGGGAGTGCCCACTGTACGCTACACACCTATCACTGTCTGTGTACACTGCACACAGTGAGCACCCACTGTACGCTACACACCTATCACTGTCTGTGTACACTGCACACAGTGAGTGCCCACTGTACGCTACACACCTATCACTGTCTGTGTACACTGCACACAGTGAGCACCCACTGTATGCTACACACCTATCACTGTCTGTGTACACTGCACACAGTGAGTGCCCGCTGTACGCCACACACCTATCACTGTCTGTGTACACTGCACACAGTCAGTGCCCGCTGTACGCCACACACCTATCACTGTCTGTGTACACCCCACACAGTCAGTGCCCGCTGTACGCTACATACCTATCACTGTCTGTGTACACTGTACACAGTGAGTGCCCACTGTACGCCACACACCCAGGGATAGACCTTAACTTTTTTTTGCACTAGCCCACCGGGCTAGCTGTTTAGGATTTGCACTAGCCCGTCTGAGTTTGCACTAGTACCCCCTGAAAGAGAGGAAATTCTGCTAAATTGATAAAATGTTTAATGGAATAGATTGAAGACAATGCACATGCATGATTAAATATAAAAGTTGTATTTTTGTAAGAATGTTTCAGGAATATTTAGACATAATTTTCTACCCGTTGCATAATGTCTCCTATTTAAATAATGATTTTAGAGAGATATAACATACAAGCCCGTTTATAAGGTATATTTCATAAACAAAATTAGGGTATTATCTTCTTTTTTTTCAAAAACGTGGGTGCACCTTATAATGATTTTCTTTTCTTTTTATTTCTGAAAAACAGTGTGGTATAATCTTTTAGTTTTTTCAATGCCACCTACCTCTCCCCCATAGCCCCCCACACAACAGGAGGCCCTCCTGTAGGGCTTATGGGGGGGGGGTGGTCCATGTCGCGTGTCGAAATTAAAAAAACGGCCCCTTCGCCTGTCATTATAATTCAGTTTAGACCCATGTCACATGTTGAGAAATAATCATGTCGCATGTCACTATCTTTTTAAAGCTTCTGTCACATGTCAAATTTAAGAAAAGGGCCATGCCATTTGTCACAAAGTTGCCATGTCGCATGTCGAATTTTATAAACGGCCATGTCGCCATATCGAAGAAATATTGCCCTGTCGATTTTGAGGGTGTAGACCCATCCTATAGGCAACCCTGGGGACCCCACCCCCCCCACCCCCACCCCCCGACGGGACCAATGGACAGGAACCTACACACGGTCGGGAGTTGTGGTTCAAAGGTGGTGAGCGTTTTCAAAAGTGGTGAGCGTTTTCAAAGGTGGTGAGCGTTTTTAAAAGTGGTAAGGGCCTGGTCTGTCCACTCCATGCCTAAAAGATATGCATCACTGTGCTTAAAACGTGGAGAAAGGGTATAAATTTATAAAATGCACATATCCGTGTTTCTGCAAAAGTGTTACCTTTAGTGTTAGGGTATGATGGTGTTTAAATGTATAAGAAAAAAGGGTTATAGGCGGGTGGGAAATTTTAAAACGTCCATCTAGTAGTAATGAGAGGTAGTCCAGTGGTGGGAGTTTGCATGTATGAATGTCAATGGTTGGTCAATTTTGGTCAGGTGACCAGTGGCCAATAGGATAGTCTGTTGTCTAGAACTCATGGAATGAATGTCACGCCATTAGGCAAGAGACCAATGCTTGGTCAATTAAATATCTTACTATCTATACACCTACCATATTGTTTAATGCAGGGACATGTTACCCTGGGGTTGTGGTGGTGGTAGGGGCCGTGGGGTGACGGGGGTGGGGGTGGAGGGAGAATTTCCACTAGCCTGTCGGGCTAGCCCTTCATGGAATGCACTAGCCCGACTGGAATTGCACTAGTGTCGGTACTACCGGGCTAGTGCTAAGATCGACCACTGCACACCTATCACTGGCTGTGTACACTGCACACAGTGAGTGCCCACTGTACGCTACACACCTATCACTGCCTGTGTACACTGCACACAGTGAGTGCCCACTGTACGCTACACACCTATCACTGTCTGTGTACACTGTACACAGTGAGTGCCCACTGTACGCTACACACCTATCACTGTCTGTGTACACTGCACACAGTGAGCACCCACTGTACGCTACACACCTATCACTGTCTGTGTACACTGCACACAGTGAGTGCCCGCTGTACGCCACACACCTATCACTGTCTGTGTACACTGCACACAGTGAGTGCCCGCTGTACGCCACACACCTATCACTGTCTGTGTACACCCCACACAGTCAGTGCCCGCTGTACGCTACATACCTATCACTGTCTGTGTACACTGCACACAGTGAGTGCCCACTGTACGCCACACACCTATCACTGGCTGTGCACACTGCACACAGTGAGTGCCCAGTGTATGCTACACACTTATCACTGTCTGTGTACACTGTACACAGTGAGTGCCCACTGTACGCTACACACCTATCACTGTCTGTGTACACTGTACACAGTGAGTGCCCACTGTACGCTACACACCTATCACTGTCTGTGTACACTGTACACAGTGAGTGCCCACTGTACGCTACACACCTATCACTGTCTGTGTACACTGCACACAGTGAGTGCCCACTGTACGCTACACACCTATCACTGTCTGCGTACACTGCACACAGTGAGTGCCTGCTGTACGCTACACACCTATCACTGTCTGTGTACACTGCACACAGTGTGTGCCTGCTGTACGCTACACACCTCTCACTGTCTGCGTACACTGCACACAGGGAGTGCCCACTGTACGCTACACACCTATCACTGTCTGTGTACACTGCACACAGTGAGTGCCTGCTGTACATTACACACCTATCACTGTCTGTGTACACTCCATTGAGTGAGCCAGCCCACTCATATATTACAAACCTTAAAACGGACTTACTATACCCCTCTATATTATATTAAACCGACTCGTGGTGATGGTATACTTATTGATCGCATATTCCAGTCCAATATTTTGTACACAACTTCCATTTGGATCGATTAACAAGCATTTAATGTCATTACTGGGAAGTTAAAAACAATAGACTATTCGTGCACAGTATCTATGCAGGTCTTGACAAACCAGATGCCCAACAACAAATGACAAATGTACATAAATCTGGATGAAGAATTCCGATAGAAGGTGGCATAATAAGATCAGCCAAAATAAGATAATTCAAAATGAGCTCATGAACTCCCAGGCTCTAGTCTTAGTCATAAAAATATGACACACTATGTCCCATTCTACATTGTGATGTCGTGGCACTGTTCTGTTAACCCTCACTTCTGATGTTGAATCGTGTGTACAATGGAGTCAGACAATTTGATTGAAAAATTATTCAGACCCCCGTGAGCTGCGTGTGGGCTGCGACTCCCTAGAATGAAGCAGTGGCGGTGGGGCGGGGAGGTTTAACAGAGGGCCGGGGGAGTGGTGCGGGTTTTAGCGGCGGTGATTTATGTCGTGTTGAGAAGGTGTGGGCGCCGCCTGTATTAATCAGAGCGGACTGAGCTGACAATAAGTGACTGGATTAGGCCGTGTGTGCAGGGTCGGGAGGGCCCTCCACACCCCAGTCTGAGGTAGGACTGTTAACGGCCTGCTCCCTGCAGCACTGAGACTATGCCCCATCAGGAGAGGTTTTAAGAATGGACCAAAATGCTGATTTGTGACCTTCAATGTTATCTGTATATTCTAAGGCCTATCTTATAAGCAGCGTCTGAAAAGTGTTCAATAATGAGGATACACCCTGCCGTGACCCTGCACCATGTGTGCACAATTCTAGAAGAACTGATGTCTACACGCCTTTTATACATAAGGCTGTTAATAACGCTCTTGAGTATCAGCAATTAGTGAGAAGATTAATCACACAATCTGTTTCAAAGTCCTTTTCTATTATTTCTTACTATTTCTCCAGTCTAAATTGTTAGCTGGTTCCCGCATTACAACCCCCACACTGCCTGTTTGCTAGCCCACCCTGTCGGCGACCAGCGTAAGGCGGTGGGCCTCCGGGCTGTGCTGAAATGGCTGGACCCTCCAGGGGCTGGTCTGGAGGAGAAACCCGAGCTGCGGACCGGGGTGTTGGTCTAACGCACCCCGCGAGCCGACACACCTTGGCACGTTTTAATGGCATCCTGTCCTGTCTTCTTTTTTCCTGCACCCATAAGTTATGCAGTATTGAAGAATGTTGCAAACACAATGCATGAATTACAGTCAATGTGAAATAGTTTCTGAGCATAATCTATGTAATTAATCCTAAAGTTGAAACTATAGTCAGTTCATTATATAAAGAACAAAAGGTCTTGCAACAATAACAGAAATATATCAAAACCTGATCTGAAAGTGTATTATAAATAAAAATAAATAAATCAAAACATTAGACAGAGTTGTCCTCCAGAGCATACTGTCAATACCTATTCTCATCTGGCCTGGACCTGCACCGCGTCAACCCTCTAATTCACTAATTCTTTAAAGCAAATTAACACTGAAGGCCAGTACAAACCTTTTAAGACGTGTACCTCTTTTTACCACTCTACTCCTGAAGAGATCTAACCACCCTGCCTGACTAAATCAATATACAGGTAGCACCCGTTACGGCGCACCCCTAGACCCCCCTCACAGAGGAATCCCTCTCATCTAACCAACAACAAACCCCTCACTGCCTGCCCAAACCCTACAACCCAGGACTGAGGTACTGTGTGACTCTCAGTGTAGAACACCCTTAATAATACCAACATAACATTACATCTATCTTCTGATTAACTGAGTGCTGGCAGACTGCAGTGTATGGCCCCAGACTTGAGGCCCTGCCCTGACTGTCCCTTCTAATGGTATTACCAGTCTCCAGATAGACTCCTATACCAGACTGGATCATATCTTATTATAATCTAGTCAATTAAGGTAATGGAGATCCCTAATAAATCTAACTGTTCCGGCTGCCCCGTGTACCATGTACGTGTGACAGATGACCCCTGTGTACTAAACAAGCCGACCGCCTTTTTAATATTACATGGCCCCTGTGTCGGGTGGGGGGGGGGGGGGGAGGGGGGAGGGGGGAGGGGGGGAGGGGGGATGAGTAGTAGGTTATGAACCCTCTCAGGGATCACCATACATGCAAAGGTGCAATCAGCTGGTTAGATTGGTGAGTGCCTCAATTGATATCGTACCTGTGATCTACAGTGTGAATAAGGCTGGCCCTTTATCGATTGTTTCAGGTTATGACCACAGGGAATACCAGCGCACGGCATGTATGAAAGGAATGCCAAAATAATTGTCTTGCAAAAAGTTCCCACTGTTTCATTTGCACTCTGATTTACTTTGAGCTAATTCAAACGTCAAATACAACAAAGTGTAGTGTACTGTAGATCCACCAGTTGCCCCTCGTGCATTCATTTCTTGTAATATTTATAAATATGAACTCATGAAGTATCAAGAATGGTATTATTTGCCTCGGCGAGGAGTGTACAGAAGCTACAGTGGCCGTCACACAACTGGAGCATATATATTGTTAACCTACTGCTTTCATAACTTTTTATAACGTTTTTCTTTTTTGAAACATTTTTATTTATCCTGGGGTGAGTTGGATTTCTCCAGTCTTCCCTCACCTCCAGCCTACGTCACAACGACGGTGCCTTTGTGGCCTGACTTTGTGTTACCTCGCCCGGTAAACCTCACAGGGTGTGCCGTGGCCTCAGACCGCTGTAAACATGTCAGGGGCCGGTGTTCACCCGAAGCTGCATGACAGGTCGCCGTTAGAGGTCGGCCCGGACACGGGGGAGACCAATGATTGAAACCAATGAAAAGAGCAAAGGTATGCCCATTAACTTAACGCCCACAATGAGATATTTTTCATGATAATCTAAACTATTTAGAAACAAAATAAACATTATAGGCCTATTAAAAAATCATTTACATCTTTTTTGAATGTATCATAGGTAACGTGGCAATATTATCGGTCAAATAGTCCACTCATCTAATATTTCGAATGGTATATGTTCGATATATTCCATCATATCAATCATAATAATCTGGATCATAATCATCTATGGGTGCATGTATTAGATAAGCAATAGACACACCCCTAGTTCAAGCAAATGAAATCATAATGATTGTTTACCATAGAGAATGTTATCCCACGTTTGTGTCAATGTGTCCTTCCCCTATTTGACGTGGGTAATACGTACCAGTACAGCCTGGTAAGGCCAGTAACCGGTGACCGTGAGCAATGCAGACCTAAATGAGCTGAGATGACACGCCCTTAACTTTGAATACTCCAGCAACTGAAGTTATCCCATAGTTACTTCTATATCAAGTTAAGTAACACATAATCAACGTAGAAAGTAACTGCATGATCCATTTCAGGGCACAACAGACAACCTCCTATGTGACAGTAAATGATAAAAAAGGAAAAGGATTTCCATCTTAATCCTAACCACCACAGGAGATGGTGGGGCTGCAATGTCAAGTTCAGACTGCGGCGGTCATTATTTCAGGGCCTAAAACAATAAAGCCGGGACCAGGCGGTAAATCCAGGATCAGGGGGTGTGGTGGGTGGGGGCGGGGGGGCTGACCCCACGACGCGGGGGGTCTGCGGGGGAGGGGGGGGGGTAGACGTGAGTAAGGACTTTATTATTTGTGGGGGTCAGGTACACTTTGCATGCAATCTCATTGGTTCCATTAACATGGACATAGACTATGGTCCCGGACTCACAGAGCAGTCCAGCCTGAGCCCAGTCAATGTGTGAGGTAACCCCGGTAACCAGCGCCATATAACAGGTGGTGTTGTGTTACAGATGGCGAGTTATGGCCTTTTAATACCTTTGGTGAATCATATAAATGTATATATGCACGTGGTGTTAGCACTGGAATAATACCAGGACGGTTTCTGCACAACACACCCACGGATACCGCCACTGACATCCGGTATCCATATGCAAATTACTCGTGTAGAGTGATCTTAAAACAAGAAAATAACATCAGCCACGCACAACTGCACAGAACATCATCGGCACTGATTGTCCATATTTATATGACACGAGGCTCCATGCCTAGTACAGTGTACAGTCCCTTTGATCTGTTTTTATAGCCTCGCGTGTTTACGTCTACCAATTTAAGTTTTTCTAAGGTGTGCCAGTGCTTTTTAGGTATAATGACATTCTTAGGAAGGTAGACTGTGTAATTACTAGTTAAAACATTAACGAAACAAAACGTGTTTTGTTTACTATGAGTAGGGGTTCTGCATCAACACAGGACACGCCTGCTATACTTGAGCACGGCGCCTCGCTCCTTTTTGTATGAGGACACGTCGGTATACTCTTTTAGCGGTAAACCGTAAACACATCAATATCCAACATCAAACAATCGTCTTCTGTTTCAAAATGAGCAGCTTTTTAAGAATTTTCAAAAAGTGCTTATCTTCACGCGATTACATGTTCTTCCAGGTGTTAAATGTATTGAATTGTGCTTTCAAAATTCTGTACTGGGAACTTAAATATTGTGAAATTGCCTCAGATTGATGGAGAGCCAAATTGTCCCATTGCTGTTACACGCATGTCGATTATAATATAACTTTTATGTCTTCCTGAACTTTCTGTAACTGCAGCGTTTTATTAGCAAATTATGTCGACAAAAGCATGCATGGGGAAATCAAGAGGAAGTATACACTTGAAAATATCCAATGAAAAGATAGTCCGACCCCCGGGTCAATCCAAATAAAAAACAAAAGGTATAGAATAGAATTAATAACCCACGCTCCTTTATATTGTATAAAACTAAATGCAAATGCAACAATACTAGAATGCTGTATATAATTATGTTGAATAATATTGTTAACACACTACCCATGATATACGAGTCACTTTGATTTAGTCTGCAGGTACAACAATATAAAAGGAAACAGCAGATAAACGCCTGGGACAATGACAACTAGACCAATGGTCCAGTGGCAGTGACCACCCACGTCGTCAACAGTCAGACCCCCCCCCCCCCCTCCCCGTCCTCCCCCACCACTTTGCCGTGGTCAGCAGTTTGTGGTCTCCTCCCGGCCCGTGCTGGAGGAGGCCGGCCTCTGTCACTGGGCGTCCTCCAGGTGAGCTTTGTTCTCCCCGTGTTGTGTGATACCGGAGACCGGCTGGACCAGGCGGCTGGACCGGGCGGCGGGCAGAGCGGGGGGAAGCCAATTCTAATGGTGGGACCAGACGGAAAAACTGCTTCAATTAGGGCTTTTACAGCCAGGTACAGTTCTTCATACGCTGATGTCAGCATTTTACTGCGATGGCACGGTTAAACGTTTGCTGATACTGACATGAGCACGCTTTTAAGGTGGTTCTCGAATGGTACACTGCGTTTAATTCAATCGCCGGATCCAATATTCGCCCGGTGCATTGACCATGCTCAGTCAATAGGATCATGATTATATAGTTCTACATACAGTCCATGAAGACCTCTCAGCAATGTGGGAGACTTACCCTAACCAACTTCCCTGGTACCTGAGGCTCTCACCTGCCCCCCCCCCCCCCCCCCACACCTTACCGCTCAGCCCGTAACCGTCCCAGGCACACCTACAATTGCTGAGTAGTTCCCGCCTCTCTAAGCACCGCTTCAGGCCCCACACCCTGTACAATACCCCTGACTTGGGCCCGGTATGCGGGCCTGTGGGGGGAGAGTGTGAGCTGCTCACAGACCTATATATAGCCCTGCCCCCTGGCGGCCGGCCCGGCGTGACTCGCGTGTTTCCCTCACCTCCTCACACTCACCTCCTTACCTCTGTTTGCCTCCAACCTTCACCGCCCCACCCCAGTGTTCACACTTACAAACTCGAGTAAGCGACCACGACTTTCCCAGGGCTTCATTTGTCTGAGGTTCAATTGTAAGACCGTTCGTAATTCTAAGGACCATGAGCGATGTCAGGAAAACATGGAGACTTAGATATATGGCAGAAATATTGGGGTAACCTGGTCAATAACTTTGATGGGAGTTAACAGTGAGGTGTTCCAATTCATTTTCTTGAGTAAAAATGTTCATACTTCTTAAGCATGTAAGTTAAAGATGTGCCCTAGTTTTCAGGATAGGCTGAAGCAAGAGCCCAGCTTAATTTCAAAGCCTACCATGGGGTCTCTTCACAATTACTTTTGATTTCTATGCAGTTTCTGGTTATTATTAATTATTTCTTTTTATTTAGTTTTTCTTTTTGGGGGGGAAATATTAGGAAATATAGGGCAAACTAAAAGATACAGGAAATATATTGGAATATAGGGCCGGTGGCAAGCTTGCCTTTCCCACCTCATTGCTTAGTATGTTAAGAGTTGCCTGTGCTTCTGTCGGTAGAATAGAAGGAACCTAGTCAGGGTCATCTTAATTTTACGGTTACATGAGTAATGAAGATGTGGGTGAGGTAGCTAAGGATCGGATAAGCCACGGTCCGGCAGTGGATCTAACTAGCCTGGCCCTGCCCAGTCTACCCAGAGAGAGTAAAGTTTTTAATTTCCTCCCTCTGGTCTAGACCAGGACACAGTACATAGTTCTCCCATTTACGGGGAAACTGTAACAGAAATTATGCCTACTATAGCCCCCTAGAACTATATAGTGGTTGTGAGTATGCTGTAGTCCATGGATGTGGAGTTCGTGGTTGATACGTGCGGTGGGACGTGATAAGACCGGGTCGGTGACTAAGTAGTGGTTACCTAGAGACCTCTAAGTAGGGGGGGGGGGTCCCTGTAGGCCGTTATTTCCACCTACACTGCTCCCCACACCGCCTCGTGCTGGGCTGTAGGGGACCGAGACGTCGCTGTACCACAGTCTGCTGACTAAATCACATGTTACCATGGCAACATAATGATACGGTTTAAAGCTGGCCTTAAACTATAACTATAAAAATCCTATTTCACCTTGTATTCTACTGCATGAATTACTTCGTGAAATCAATTTCCCTTGAGGCTGCTCCAAAAACATAATTTATTAAGTCAAACTGTTGTATCATATCTTATTTCAATTTCCTGAACATTGTAAATGCACGTAATCAATGTATACTGTTTTTCTTCTTGCGTGTTTCACTGAAATGTCATTATTATTTCTACATCTTACTGGAAAAATACATCTATATATTAAAGTGAGTAATACACAAAGAGTAATAAAACAATGTGCACAATATTCCTTTTCAATCTGTTATCGCCAAAGACAATATTTACCAACTGGTGAAGGGGGACTATCGGTAAGGGTGCAGTACTGAGGCACTCCGTCCTGTGCTGAGACTATATCGTAGCTGTTTACACACTGTGGGTGAAGCACTTGTTTCTATGGCAACATAATAAAAATATGTTTAAACACTTGCTTCATAATCTAACTATAAACTGAACTATAAACTATATCATACTGAAATTTAAACTAATCTACTTGTGCCGGTTCCCAATATTTAAATATGATTGTTTTGCTATACATTTATCCTATTTGCATGATTGACACTGAAAGTCATAAAAAAGACGTAAACAGCATTTCTGTTTTTCTAGCACGCATCTAAACAACGTGGCCAATATCACTAGCCCATCTGCTGGCACCTAAACAGAACATTTACCACCCATTCGGTCGAGTCACATAGCTGTATTTATTAGTGTTAATATAATCACCGTCACGTAATGATTGACTATCCTGCATATTATCGATCGTTGGGTGGCCATTACCTTCCGTATACGACAACCTGCAGTCAACATAATACACGTAGTAGAATGAAATGATATATGCTTTATCCTATAAAATATTAACGGTTGTCATTATAACTGGCTCCGGGCTACACGGTATTCAGTAGGTGTATAGTTGGTGATACGGGGAGGAGGCCGGGAGAGGTGTGTGGGTGTGAGGCCTGTTCTCTCCCCCCCCCCCCCCCCCCCCCACAGCCCTGTGTGTGCATGCAGCAGGCCGACAGGTAGGACAGTCATAGGATACGACTCATACCAGGGGAGGCAGTGTGGTACTTAACTGTTAACATACTGATGTCTGATCCCCAGTCCCTATGGAAACACATGTACAGAGACAGCTTTGTAATCAACATATGGAAACTTCGAATTCTGTAACATTTTATGTTGTTAAAGCAGTGTATACTAGAATGACATTGGATAATCATCTTACACAATTCATTAGAAAAGGTGTACAGTTTTATGGGGGAATGTTAATTGTTTGATATTGTGTTGCATTCTTCCGTCTCCGGATCAACACAATTGCCCAGTGTGTCTTCACACGATGACAATAGGCCGAGGTACAATGTACTTTTCCTGCATGGGACACGCCATTAAACGAATCCAGTTAACCTCTGTAGAAGGACTGACCCTGAATTGTGGTGAAAGACAGAAATATGAAGGAGAATTTAACTGGGGCGTGTAGAAATAATAGCTCTCCATGGGGGGTTGTTATCTGTGGCAGAGAAACTGACTTCCTAATTAAGGTGACGAGCTCCCTCTGAACCAGGCCTCCAATTATTATAACTCAACGACAATTTCTCCAATTATTGACTAACAGCCAAGAATAAGACCCCATTGTCTAACGTTTTGAGTGAAGGTTCTGATGGCTGCCTGCCATATATGTAAGTGTAAATATACAAAATTAATATATACATACATATACATATATGTGTACATATATATCTGATGGGCGATGATGCCTAATCATAGTGCATATAATATGATATCCCTCGGTTTTATGACAAAAACATATTACGTCAACATAATTATAGAGCTGGAGAAAGAGGAGAAAGAGGGGGTTAGCAATCTGTGCTCCACCCCTCAGCAAACTGCCCAACCTCCTCAGCTAAACACAGAAAGCTAGTATCGGCCCGGGGTCGGCTTCACACGTGACCCAACAAGTGGCCGACTCCCAGCTTATCACGATTGGCACCAGCGAAAAGAGGCTAGCACCGAGCAGGACCTGCCAGCCACCAGCTGCAAATCGTTGGAACTGGTTCCCGGTCCAAAACACACCCAACAGTGCTCAGAGTGTTGGGTAGTGTGTGGGTGGGGACGTGCCGGAAACCAGCAACACGTCTGACAAAATGTCGTCTGCTGTGTTTGCTCATATCTTAGTTTCTGTTTGTAATCATTCTTTGTGTGTTCTTCTTACTGGTCTCTGTTTTGTTTTTGTTGTTGCAAGCAGTCCCAATGTGAGACCTGAATACTGGTAGATATAGCCGAAGAAAGGAGGCCTTGTCGGCATAGAAACAACCCTGGTAATAGGTCTACCAGGGCCTGTATGTATTATCGTTACTGTCACACACTACATATTCAGCATGATGTTTTTGTCTCTAATGGAAGAACCAGGTCTTTATTCCAATGATTGTAATGTAAATCATAATAACTATAACTATTTGCACGTAATATCCATGGTAGAGTCTCGTTCTGAGACACGTAGCAGGTCACTATAAGTAAATATAACAAAGACGTGTATCTCGATGAGCATGTGTGTATCCAGGGGCACACCATCATATCCCCCACATTTTAAAAGCTAGCATCCTTCCTAGACGCCCTCCCTGAAGTTGTAATCCATGTCTTTGAACATGGGTGTTTACTAAGTTGTTTCATAGTCTGAGGTTTATATCAAGTGCTACACCTCTCTCTTCCCTCCTGTCGCCCCCACCCACCCTCTAACCCCTGCTGGAGACAGTTCCCCCTTTTGTCACCCCCTCCCCCGATCCCCATGCCCCTCACGGCGCCGCCCCAGTAAACGACATTACCTCCTCCAGGGGCAGACTTTGTTAGATTCATTAAGGGTTTTTCTCGCCGTCTACGAGCGGTACGTGCCCGGCGGGACTTAATCTGGGCACGTCACTCACAATTACTTCTGTCATTTCTCTCAGCTACATCTAATATTACACTCGGATTATAAGCCTAAAGGATACCAGACTACGAGGGTCTAACTTTAGATCTAGAAACTTGGGTATTTCTCATATATGGCATATTTTCTGATTCCTCTCTTGCTCGCTCAGGATCATGTGGTTATCGCGATTACCAATAGTAATTGGTGACATGACAAGTTCTGCACAAGGTCTCATATATGAGCGAGACTTAAATATTGGTAGGTCGGAATGTCTGTATGAAGTAAGATAAAGCTCAGGTATTGACCCACATAACAGAAAAACTACATTTGCCACACCTGCTATTGTCAATTGGGAGCATACCGGTGAAAAACAGAGAACCGCATATGGTATACATAGATTTTCCTATAGTATTGTATGTAGCTCATACTAGTTAAATGTCGATGACGTCGAGGCAAGAGCGTTGATTCCCTCCAGTACTTCACCCCTGAGACTGAGAGGGCTCGGTCCGACGCAGTAGCAGTGCAGGAGTTGGCCAAGGGCCGGGAGGCTGGTACTCCAGGTGGGGTGTGGGGGGAGGGGGGGGGGGGGGGGTAAACACACCTACACACCCACACACGGGGGAGAAACCCGGAGGGGTGGGGCTGGAGGGGGGTACTATGCATGGTATGAAATTTTAAAACCATGAACATAGCAGAGGTATCTGGGAAAGAGCATGATTGCACAATGGAAGAATGCATACATGGGTAATCTTTCATCTCTGTAATAACTCGGGTGAAACCAAAGGGAAGGTATAGCGATTACTACAGAACACAATGTACTTACTCTCATCTATCAAATCGAAAGTTATTCGGTACAATTTCCATAAATTATGTCCCATGGGACCGGCACAATAATACATTGGCTCTTTGGAAATTGCTTACAATTATCATTAAGAGGGATGTTGTTCTCGGAAGTAACCCCTCCCTTAACTACCTCCCCCCCGCACGGTCATGTATTTGTACAACATTCCTAATTACAACGAGTAAGGATGACTAACTTAAATGTTTGATTAGTATTTTTCATTTAGACATGGTAGCGGAGGTATTTTATCTGTACTCTAACCGACTCTCCCAGGATTCAGAAGGCTGTCTGCCATGCAGACTAATCTGAACAAGGCAGATATCATGCCTCTACCTCTACCAGGAGCATACTGATTCAAATGGATGTTTTAGTCAAGAAAATGGGAGGTTCCTTTCAACACCCACGATGAATATGATAACGGCAAAAATACAGACCGAAAACCAACTACACGTAACAATAAACAATGCAGGATGTGTGTATATTTCTTCAATATTAAGCATATATCGTTCATGTCGAGGGACAGGTTTGGTATATGAATTATAATGAAGATATATAGATGTGGATACTGTCAATTGATCCTCGTAAACATTCAAAGATAATGAAATTCATTATGTGCAAACACCATTTGTAACATATACCTGTGGGTGTGGCATATTGTCAGACCTGAGCCGTCAGGTAAAAGGAAAAATCCCAGTAGACAGACTAAGTAATTGTGGGGGTCATTGACTAGAACTTCACGCCATAATAAGGGACTGTCACATACTAAAATGAAGTAGAATTTCATAAATACTTTCTATTACATGTACCTTGCTATCGCCGATCGGTCTACACCCCAGCCTCCCATAAGGCAGCCAACATGATAAGCCCCTATAATACACGCATTCCTTTGCATCGTTGTCTTCTTTTCAGTCATTGTTTTTTGTTTACATATTTGCATCAGGGCATTAAGTCATAATCGTCCATTATTTAAGATACATTCGCTCCGTGCCCGTCACCTATCCCCGTCCGGTCGGGTGGGCGTGGCAGGTTTGTTGACAGTAGGTGACAGCCGGTCGGCCGGGGACGGCAACCCGGGGTCGGGCAATGTCAGACAAAAACCTTTATCAAAAAGGCAAGAATCTACTTACGGTTTGTTTGCGGGCGGCTTCGTTGAGAGCCTTCAGCCAGGACTCGACGACCTCGGGCGTGTTGTCGTAGTGCAGGTAGAGCCAGGAGATGGTGGAGTTGATCCACTGGCACGTCTCGCTGCCGTCTCCGGCCGTCAGCCCGGCCGGCCCCCCGGCGCCCGTCCCCTCCTGGCCCGGGCCCACCCCCCTCAGCCGCGGCCGCCCGAAAAACCTCAGGTAGAGGTTGATGCAGCCGACGACCAAGAACGCGGCGAGCAGCCAGCCCAGGAACAGCATGTCTAACACATCCACCCGCCTCCACGAGAACTGGTCGTACCACTCCAGGAACTTCTCATAGCGCTCCGCCATATTTGAGCATGTCTCGCCCAGCCTATACCAGATGAGGCGGGCCGTGATGTCCGCCATCTTGGCCCAATCAGCGGCCTTCCCGTCCCAAAATAGCGCGCGGCGTCCGGTCGTGGCCCGGCCCCCTCCTACCACATATGTCGGGCTCGGCTCGCCTGCTGTCAGTCAGCGCCCGGCAGACAGGCCCCTGCTGGCCCCGTGACCCTCCTCCTGTGTACCCCCGACTTGGCTCCTCCCGCCCGTCCTCCAGCGTCTTCCCCGGGTTTGTTTTTAAGGTCAAGGTCGCTGACCTCGTTCTTGGTGATGACGTCACGTCACGTGGTCGGTGGAATTCCCCTGCCTCCCAGGCTCTCCAAGCAGATTCAATCTGGGTTTATTGCTTCACAATGCAATATACAAAAGCGTTTTCACTTTTCATTGTAATGCATAATTATTTGACATATTTCAATTTCTTTTTGATTCTCACTAGCATTTTACCATTGCTGTTATCAGGCACCAACTGATTTAAAGATTATAGGTTTTGATGCTAAGGATCTGCTGTGAGACTGTAAGCTTACATTCCTAGAAGTGGATTCCTGGCAGTTTTCCCGCCACAGCATGCATATGACAGCACTCAATAGACTCATTAACTACTAGTTATTTCTGCATGGTCGACAAAAATAGAATTGTCATGTTAAATAGAAATCGGCCTATATCAAATTAGATGCACATTATGTAATACATAACCACGCGATTATGGTATTCCATATGTTATTCACTATTCAGGCGTTTCGATTGCTTTAAATCATGTCCAGATGATTACGGGGTAGGCCTAATAATCATATGGGAAATAATTGTAAAATTGGGATAATTTTGCTTAAAATTGCTTCAATTACAATAATAATATTTCAAAAAAAACCTACCGGCTTGATTTCTAGAAACCGTCATATACAAAGTAAAGTGCATTTCACGTTATTCCCCCTTTTGATTCTTAATGTCTTTGTAAGAACAGGCAATGATCACGTTTTGGTGATCACCATGTAATATGGTGTAACCGAGGATCAATCCATTATGTTTAGACCCTGAGGTGATCACCATGTAATCCCCATAATTACATGGTGAGTCAAAACATTATAAACACACACATTCTAGTTGATAACGATGGCCATAATGACTTTATAAGACTTTCTCCTATGAAATTGGCAAAAACATATCCCAGTGCTTTAAAAAACTTATAATGATGGTGGTAAATACCCTAAATAATTTGGGGGTAGTGTGACATAAACTTCACAACGATTTACAACTATCAAATGCATATTTCCAAGTGACGTCTTGATTTACATGTTATACTATATATAGGCTATGTTAAAGGCATACGCTTACACCATCTAATGTAGAGCTGTGTATGTGTGGCACTTCTCTTTCTGATAGTCTCTTTGACAATAAGATGATGTAATTGTTGCGAAGGGTCTGAAAGCTGTTTTAGTGGAGCAGACTGAATGGGTTATACATAATAAATTCTTTTTAGAATGACTTGTATTACAATTGTAAAACATTTCTTGAAGGTACTAGGTTCTGAACAGGAATGTGGTCAAAACATAATCATATCATTTCCTTCCCTCAAACCTATCGGCATGTCAACCGTGTGTTCAGATATGAAACAATCCTGTTAGATTTATGGGTGTATATAAGGTCGGCAGAGTGACGTGGTATTTTCACATATACTTTCCGATATTCACCTGTAAAGCGAACAGCACTGGCATCGCACAGTGTCAGCATCTGACGAACAACAGGGGAACTAAAACAGAGTACCGTCTACCTGACACCTGCACCCACTTGCAGAGAGAATTTAGGATAATTATTTTTCATGCCGATAATTATTTTCCCGTCAGAGAGAAATTCCGGATAATTATGATCCATCCACAGAATATTTCACGATAATTCAAAAATAATTATCGGCATCGAAAAAGTTATCCGCAGAAGTATCTGCTGCCGTTAGCAAAAGTTGCTAACCGCACCATAATAATTATCCGTAAATGATAAAAGTTATCCGCATATAATTGTTTGTGTTGTTTTACTTCTTATATGATTCACTTTTTACGTTAACTTTGGGCGCCATTTTCAAAAGTAACTACTCACTGAGCAGTGTGAGCACCTCGTCAAGGTCAGTTTACTTACCATACAATAATATATTTACTTTAGTGTATAGAAATTAGTTGAAATTTATTAATAAAGGTGTTGTGAGCATGTACATATTTATTATCTATCAGTCTAACCAGTCTAACCATCAAATATTTATTTTTTTCTCCCTTCAGAATGGCTCCTTCGAAAAGGCAGGCGGAAGCTGCCAGATGTGAGAAGCTCTCAACATGGTTACTGCCATCTGTTCTATTGAACAAACCCAGCCGCATAAGATACACTGGTCCAGGGAAGAAAATTTGCAAGTCAACCCGCATCTACAAACAGCGAATCGATCCTAGAATTGAGTATCCACGCATTAGAGACTTCCAGGAAAGGTATAGACTGCCCCCCGACATGGTAGAACACCTAGCAAAGGAATTTGCAGAAAGTCCCTTCTGCACAACAAAGAACGTTAGATTGAATCAAGAAAATGTGGGTAAGGGGCGACCCATTCCTATCTTCAATAAGGTAAGTTTCACATGTGACTTCATAAGTACTATATAATTAAGTACAGAAAAAGACTAAATGTACATTCCTTTACTGAATTAAACTGATGCATATATATTTCTTAATATTAAACTTTTATTAACTTTTATTACTACAAAAAAGATACAAAAAAAACAAAAATCTTGAGTCTATGTACATTTTCTATTGTATTTAAATCTGCATTCTATTTACAGGTATGCTATGCTCTGCGCTTCTTGGCCTCAGGGGCATCATACACGGTGATTAGGGACACACAAGGAGGGTGCAGCGAGTCCTCCATCTCACGGGCTGTCAATGCCTTCGTTATGTTCCTCGTCTGGAAATCGCGCACAGGCGTTATCAGATTCCCATCCGTGAGTTTTTTTTTTATTATTTTATTATTCTTTCGTTTTTTTTTGTTTTTTTTATGTATTTTAAGAAAGAACACTTAGAAAGAACCAACTTAGTAATAGTACATAAAACTAAAAATCTCAATTGTTAAAAAAGAAGAAGAATAATTATTTCCCGATAAAAAAAAGTTAATATCTATACATTTGTTCTAAGATATGCTTCCTTTCCTTTGGAACAGCGTTACGAGCTGCACGAGCATGCCATACGTTTCAGTAGGAGGTTCAATATGGACCAATGCATCGGATGTCTGGATGGGACATATGTGCCTATTAAACGGCCGGTCACCAATGAAGTCTCATACGTGAACCGACATGGGTATCATTCCCTCAACTGTCTGGTTGGTTCATTTTCTTTTCAATATTATCCCCGATATTGCCCTTTTGAAATAAATAACTTGGGTATCATTCCCTCAACTGTCTGGTTGGTTCATTTTCTTTTCAATATTATCCCCGATATTGCCCTTTTGAAATAAATAATAATATACATTTATATATATGTAAATATAATGAGATTGTCTATAAAAGAACTCACACTCTTTCTAGTTAGCTCTAATTGAATTCTTCAGTAATAGTTATGATGCCCCTTCTTCAGGTCGTTACTGACAGCGAGGAGCGATTCACTTTTGTTGAAACGTCAGTGTCCGGTGCAAACCATGATATGCATGTATTAGAGACCAGTGATCTAGGGCCAAAGATACTGGGGACAGATCGTCTGGAAGACTACTTCCTTCTTGGTGACAGTGGGTATGTAATAAACGTGCTATGTCTTATGTATAAATTTTTTAAAAATTATTTAAGAAATTGTAATTTGCTTTTCATTTCTCCTGTATATAAGTGTTGACTTCATTTTTCATTCTATTATTCAACAATACTTTTCATGTTTGAATTATCTTCACATTTTAGGATAATTTTAATTATCGTCTGTGATTATCTTTTTCAGCTACGGCCTTTGCCCCCAGATAATGACACCGTTCAGGTACAAGGACTTGGACAGTATGCCCGAACATGATAAGAAATATCAAAAGGCCCATGTACACGCAAGGAACTCTGTAGAGAGGGCCATTGGCCAGTTGAAAATGAGATGGCGGTAAGTTGGAAGGATATAATTCTTTATAACCTTGTCCTAGAAAATATGTGTATTTCTTATTTAGTTAGACAGATAATACATACTTGTTTAATCTATCTTGAATTTTGATACTAACATGTTCATTTTGAAAATTGCTATCTATCGCATATTCCCTCATATAATCTTTCTGGGTTAATTGGTACTGAATATTTATAATTCTATTATTTTTTTTCAGTTGCCTCTCAAAGAACGCAGTGGGTGTACTTGACCTGGACCCGCTACATGCATCGTGGGTTGTAGAGGCATGCTGCGCATTGCACAATTTGTGCATTGCTTGGGGAGTGAGAGAGATGCAGCCAGGACAAAACAAAGATCCTGATATGGAGGAAGAGATTCAACAAGAGGCAAGGCGCCGTATATTCAGATCTGTACGACAGGCAGCCCGTCTACCAGCAACAAACCCTACAACTGCCCCTGTTAGGGAGAGGACCAAGAGCCAACTGTACCGTGCAGGATTTGTGAAACGAGCAAAATATATCTTCCATAATTATGGTGGGCCACGCCCAAATGTTCGTGACCGTCGTAACCGTCGCGCACGTAACCGATAGATTCACCATATCTTACGAGTTTGTCTGTGGAGGTAGAACCTAGACATGTTATATATGCATGTACCATATCTAACAGAAGTCTATCGAAGTATATTGGTACTTATACCTATGAGCAGTCATCTTCAAATTGTTAATTACTGTTCACTAGCGTTTACATTTTTACATATTTAGTTGAGTAAGGAGTAATCATAAATTAACTTGAAAGGCTATGAAATTTGTAATTCTCTAATCGTGTAATACTCAAAAAGTTATCCGGATAAAATTGTTTGCGTCATCAAAAAGTTAATTCTCTAATCATATTAGAAAAACGATTACAAATCAACTAGCAACTTGCTAAAAAAAATTACAAATCAACTTGCTACAATGTGTATGTTTATATTACAAATGAACTCTCTCAATATTCAATAAATTTCGGTATCACTAGTTCATTACTTGTACTCTTTACTTCTTAGTTCTATATTAACTTTCCCGATAATTCTGTATACATTAGGGCTTACTGTGCTTCGTTAGAATTATATGAACAGAACAGCAAAGTAAACTTGAAATTTTTATTAACTAGATAAAACCATACTTTCTATTTGGAACAAAACCTCGTACTACATGAATCTGCATGTGTTTTTTTGCAACTCTAGGAAGTACCTGACTGAAGCAGTAGCTTCTTAACGGTTTTACATTTCAATAGATGTTTATTCATAATGTAGTATATTTCTTTTGCGGAAATCTACATCCGAGTAATGGTCTTTTTTTAATAGCTAACTGCAAAAAACTTCAAAATATCTAACTTCTAAAATCTTTAACCATTAAAGTAACATTACAACAAACATTTATGAACTCGACAAGTATGTCAATATCTTAAAATCCCACAATATCTAACATCACACGTTTCCCGTATACATGGAATACAGTCCACCATGCATACTACTTTTCCTCGAAGTCTCCATGTATTATCAGACTTCTATATTTCAATCCCGATATCTAAATGCGAATTATCCGCAGTAGGACACATCACACTTGACATGTATACAATGTACGAAAACATGTTAAAAGCATGCTAAAAACACTCTTCCTGAAAAAGTATCGATTCGTACATCCACCTACACACCATAATTCAAGGGTACTGTCTTAATCTACCACAAAGGTAGAAATAGAACTTAGATTAAATATAACACATGTATTTCTGTTTAAGTACTCTCTTCAAACTAAATAAAAGCAATGTCTTGAATGTGAGTATTTCTCACTTAACTGTAGCTTTCATACGTTTCACATGATTATAAAAAGAGTACTTTACTCTTGTCAAAGTTAGTTAAAGTTGGAGCAGAAATTCTTTTGTCAGACCTCTAGGACAATAATTTCCGGGATTTCTTCTTCGTCCTTGTAGACCGTCTAGAGGAGGCTGCACTAGCCACGCTCCCATCACTGTCCGTTTCACCCGATGCTACCAGTTTTGTCGGAGGCTCGTAGAAGGTTACCGATGTACTACCAAGTTTAGCACTGCTTCCACTTGAAGATTTAGCTGTTGGACTCTGTGAGGTTGAGATACCTGCTGATGCATGTTGAGTAGAAGTTGGAATATCAGGCCATGGCAAACCCTCAGTGTTTTCAGTTTCTCCTTCATTGCTTTTATTGACACGGGCAGTTTGACGTTCCACCCTCTTCTCTGCGACTGCTTCTTTCAAAGCATCAGTGAAAGCTTTGTTGATGATTGCTGCTTGATCCATCACCACCTCCTCACCACTATAGTGGATCTGTGCCCCTTGAATTAAAGCTTGTTCTACCTCTTCCATGTTCATGTTTTCGGAACGCGGCAATGTACCTGTAGGCTCTGTTTTTTCTGAAGGTTGTTCACTTCCATGTACAGTCAGTACTTGTTTCTCAATGTTCTGCTCTTCATTTTCCTGTACCGGCTCCCTGCCATCCTCCACACTCTGTGAGGTTGGTACAATTAATATATGGTCACTGTGAGGGGTACGTGTATCTGTGAGCCGGTTCTGATTGTTATCATCTTGTGTACGAGCCTGCACTGACTGGTTCTCACTCTCGGGAGCGTGTGTATCGGTTTCCATGGTGTCTTGGTGGTGTGTTTCATCAGTTTCCATTTCTTGTTCTCCTGTATCGGCATGTATCTGGTCTGGATTATTGGTGGGTATAACGACGGTCCCTATGTGTTGTAATTCACCTTCATCGGTGTCACTTTTGAAGGTTGGGGATACAACTCCTCTGCTGCTGGCAATAGCGGTAAGAAGATCCTTTATTTCCACCAAGAGTGGCATCTTCTTGCGTATAGACTCCACCGCATTGTTGAGCCCAGCAACATCACCTCCCAACAAAGACATTCGGTTTTTCAGTTTTTTCATGTCAAGCTTTACGGTTCGGACATCTGCTTCCACTTCTTGAAGGTCATTTTTTATCAGACCCACGTCAGACTTCACACAATTCATGTCTGAGCACGAGGATGCTGCATCTACTTTTACATCTTGCACGTCCGATGATATCACCCCCATCTGTCCTTTTATAACATGTGAGTCCCCCTTAAGGGAATCAGTACTCTCACGTACACTTTGAATGTGCTTTCTGTTAGTTTTGACGTCTTGTTTCATACACATGACCGCGGAATGAACATTGTCATAATCACCTTTCAGTCCCCAGAACTGTTGCACAAGGTTCTTCACTTCTCCAGATATAGTGGCGGTCTCTGTATTCAGTGCATCTAAAGTTTTTGTGTCTGCCCTGACTCTTTTCAGGTCGTCTAACACAATGCTTATTCCGTCCTCCAAGGTGCCCTTGAATTCTTTCGCACACACTGTGCCTATAATGTTGGGATCTTTGCCAGTTTTTGTAGAAGTACTTGTGGGTTGGTAACCCTTATTTGGTTTCTCAGTGTGTGTGTCGGACTTCTCTGTTAAATCTATAGTGTCTGACTCTGTGTTCTCCTTTTTGATGTTGGTACCATTTTTCTTAGGACCCACTTTCTTCACATTCATGCGGTAGTCTGTTTTCACATCGTCGGCTGGTAGCTCTTTCAGTGGTGTACTTGAAGTCATACCATCTCCTCCAAGATCTGGAACATCAGGGAGTTCCTGCTCCTCCTCCGGCTCCTCGTCAGCTTCTGAGGAATATATGTATAAACCGATAGTTGAAGATAATTTGTAGAATATGTATAAAGTACTTTTGTAGTATAGTAGGATAAGTATTTGGAATACGGTTATCTTGGTATTGTTATTTGCAATATTTTACTCTACCATAAATTATTATTATCTCAGAAAATATTGTCTGAAAGAGAAGTTATAGTTTATTTCTGTATCTGGGTGCAATAATTTTTTCTTCACATTTCTGTAACCTATTTAGTAAAATATCTACACATAATAAATATGTCAAATCATTACCTACCTTCATCTTGGTTGTAATCTAGTTGTCGTTTCGGAGAGAAGACCTCGGACAATGTGGCTGTCATGGATCCGGATTTAGAATCGTTACCCCGTATTCTAGAACTCGAACGTGAGCCCTTTGAAGGTGGGGTGGGGCTTGCGGGCGATGCCTCTTCCTTGGCTTTGATACGTGGGGACCGTCTCTTTTCTCCAGTCGTTTGTGCATCACCTTCTAATGTGAACAACATTGTCTTAAAATATATTCGTCTGTATATATCAAGATAACAAAAAAATGATAGAACTTATCTGCACTTAGTAATACTATTCTTGTGACCCCGGTAGGTATTCAAAATTATTTTTTATTCAAGATATGTACAGTATATTTGTTCATCAGAAAAACATGACAAGTTAAGTGGTAATAGAGTTACAATGATTTTGTTTTTTATTTTTGGAAATTAGTAATTTCGTTTCAAAATGAATCCCTACCTATAACTATTGGACAAGATGCGTCACCTTTTCTTGCTTTGGTTTTTCTTGATCGTGTTGAGAGTTTGCTGCTTTTCTTTTTCTCAGGCTTATATTCCTCGTCGTCGTCGTCCTCTTCCTCAAAGGTCTCCTTCTCACTTTCTTCTTTCTTAACTGGTGGTCCCTTCTTTTTAGTTTTCACGTCCATACCTTCAATAATATGTAAGTTCAAATACTATACAATACGATGAAATATGTTGGGAGGTAGGGGTGGGAATCATAGCCGGATACTTGTATTGTCTGTGTTGATTACTACCGATAATTATTGAGTTTTCATTCTATATTCAACAATACTTTTCATGTTTGAAATATCTGCACAAACAAAATAATTTGGGGTTTCATTCATTCATTTCACAACACAAACGTAGGTGGGGGCCTAAGGTCAAGTCATTCTGTGCATAGGCGCAAGCCGGGGACAGCCGGTTATGTATTTCGACAGCGCTTACGTCCACCTAAGACTGATCGAACTATACAAAGAGAGGTGCAAGCCGGGGACAGCCGGTTACGTATTTCGACAGCGCTTACGTCCACCCCAGACTGATCGAACTCTACAAAGAGAGGCGCAAGCCGGGAACAGCCGGTTACGTATTTCGACAGCGCTTACGTCCAGGCCTATAAATATTTTCCTGATATCGAACTCTACAAAGAGAGGCGCAAGCCGGGGACAGCCGGTTACGTATTTCGACAGCGCTTACGTCCAGATCGAACTCTACAAAGAGAGGAGCAAGCCGGGCACAAGCTTCAGCGAGCGATCGGCGAGCGAACGTTCGCTCAATATTCGCTGAAATTACCACTTACAGAGCTTTCACATTACAAAAATAACTTATTTATATTATATTGATCCTAGAAATGCTATTTTTTCATGCGAAAACTGAGTTTGGTGCTGCAGTAGTGGTTAACTGCTTACATGTGAGGTTTAGACACCTTTCCTGTTGGGTGAAAGAGAGGCACTGGTATATATACTCAGAGATGGGAATGTACTTTCGGGTAGCTGGGTAGTGCATCCAATCAATTCATTACCTTGATTTGTACAGAGCACTCAATCAATTGGCCTTAGGCCCCCAGCTACCTGGGTGCTGTGAGATGAATGTTAGAAACCCCACTCATCTCATGGCACTCTAAATTTTTTTATTTTTTTTGGACACTTTCACTTGTGGGGCCTAGCCTGTTTGGCATAGGGCTAGCGTGGGGCCTAGCTTTCGGTTTCAAATTTCAGTGAATTGTCGGCAGGCATTCGGGTATCCCCGGCTTTCGCCTCTCTTTGTGTAGTTCGATCGGTTTGGTATTATTTGGTTGGGGGGTGGGGGGGTGTCCCGATCTGTTGTAGAGTTCGAAATTATTATGCCAATATAAGGTAAACTGTGCAATCGTGTATAAGATTGTTTAGGCGCAGATGGCGGGCCAGGCCTATAAATATTTTCCGGATAAAAACAGAATTGTCCGCGGGGATTACTTTTTTTTTTAGCCTGTTAGGCCTAGCGCTTTTCGGATTGACTATATAATACATACCATACTCATCCTGCTGCTTTGTAACTTGTCGTTTGGTGTCATCCTTCGACGCATCTATTGACTGTTTTTGCTCTTCCTCCGCACGTTTCATACGCTTCAGGTAGTTTTTGGCAGACACACATGCCCGACGAGTTGGATCGGTGTCGAGTGGGCGCTTCCATGAACCAGGGATAACTGAATAGGAAGAACAAAATATATACTGTAATATTCTAAATTTGTTTTAACCACTTCATACTGAACAAGTTCACACTAGAGAAATTCACCGTCTAGAAAGTTAAAAAAGATTAATAATTATAAAGGATGTCAAAATTAAAAGCCCGCCTTAAAAATTATTGTATAATGATGTACATTCCTTCAAGAAGTAATCTAAATATAAAAGTTTACATACCTCCACAACACTCCGGTCCATAGAATTGGAGAACCATGACCTCCAAAGATGTCAGTTTGTCCTTCTCCGCAATTGCCGGGCCTCCAGACTGTTTTTGTAGCAGCTGTAGGTTCTTCGCCTGAATATAGGAAATAATAGGATTAATAAATGGGTGGGGAATTGAAGGAAGTGTCAATTATTTTGTCAAATATATTTAAGTGTACGTATAAAATTATCTTAATAATTATCTGTTATAATTATCTTGTAACTAATTAGTTTGCAGTTTATAAATATCTAAATCTCTAAATAGCTGGACACTACTAATAATAATGTTACTCTATTGTAATCTATTTTTCTAAGGAAAAGTGTGTAAATAAATCATATTAAAAGTAACTTACCTTAGACCGACAGTCGGATTTGTATGTGATCATCTTGTAATATATATCCTTCTTACGTCTCTTTTTGCCCCCTGCCGAATTTACCCGCTCCTTTATGACTTGGAAGGCCGTATTTTTCATTTTGTTCCTCTGTTGTGCGGTGGTGTTTGCTTTATCGAAGTTCCCCATAACTATGTCCCTGGATTAAAAAAAAAAGACACAAAAAACATGTCAATGAAGAAAGAAAGATGTATTTTTAATTATACGAAAATTATATGAGGAGAGAGTTATAGATTGCCAACAAATAAATTCCTTGACTCTTTATCATTATTGTTTTTACTTGCCTGCCTCCCACTATTTTATTTTCTTGAGAAATTCTTTGTTTAGGGAAAAATTCTAAAAAAGTTAATGATAATTATTTTTTTGCTCAAAACTTTACATGTATGTAATAGAGTTCTTATGATTAGCAGTTAAAATTATAACTTACTTGAAATCTTCAGCTGTAGTGTATATGGCTGCAAGTTCAGTGTCTGTCCACCACGTGTGGGATGTTGCGTCTTCATCCTCACTGCAGGAGGAACACCAACATAAGTCTTTCCTCTTACCAGCTGTTTGTTTTTTTCTTTTAGTAGAAGTCTTTTTCTTGATTTTTGAGGCAGGTGTATCGATAGTAGATTGGGACGCATGGGATGTATGGGAGGCCTCTGAAGTTTCATCCCCATCATTGTCTTCGTCATCTTCTTCGGATTGTTCTGGTTCTTCTTGCTGTACTTCTCTGACTATAGTTTCACCTCTACGACCGATTTTTCGTCTTTTGCTCGGAGTTTTAAAGGGGGATTCGGTAGTGAAATCATCGTCAGAATTACGTTCAGGAACAATACTGCCTGGTACTACTGTTCTTCTAGAGTACAAGGATTCTGCTGCAGCAGCCTTGGCTATCCTCCGTATAGATTGATCGAAGGACGGTAGGGGAGAATCGTTGTCAACCTGCACGTAACTGTCATCTTTTGATGGTGTTGTAGTGTCTTCAGTTGGAGCAGTCTCAATAGAAGTGGAAGTGGTGGGTTTGTTTTTTAATAATTTTTTTTGGAGTTCCTCTATCTGTTTTTTTCGGTCCACTGCCAAAGCAGCCTCCAACAGTTCTTCAAGTTGTGTTTTTTCTACATCAGACTTTGTTTTCGCCAGTAAGACACGTATAGAACGTACGTCTGTACTCTCCTTGCTTCCATTTCCATTGCTCGCCATCTGAATTATAAAAAAAGGAAGAAATAGAATAAATGCATAACGGAATATGACAGGAATCGAGATATTTGGAAGTTGCATTAAAAATTCCTTTTTTGCTACATGTACTTTGGAATGTTTTTATGTAAAGATTAGAGGATTAAGAAGGGATGGAACCGGGGGGGGGGGGGGGGTCTGGGGGAGTTGGCCAATGCTCCACAGTTAAATAATGTTTGTATTGCACCCCCTTCCCACCCCCACTAGAAATTTGCGGATCACATGGGTGGGTGGGGGGGGGGGATGGTAATTATACCCTAACAATATAAGATGGCTTACTTTCATTTTCAGTATACATTTGTAGTGTGAATGAGTTAATGTGTGCTTATAATGTCACCAGAAAGCTTAAAGATTTACGGACAGCGTGTTATTTTTTTGTAACCATCAGGAGATGAAACTACTTGCTTTTCAGGGAAAAAGACATGTGTCGAAAAGAAATAGCTTAGTACCACGAGTACCACAAAGTAACACAAGTTTATAATAAGTCAAATAATATATATTTACCGTTTGGAAATGAGGATGTACTGCGAAGTGTAGGCCTAGAACGAGAAGCGTGACAACAACGATACACGACATATGGCGGAGACGAAGAAGATGACGTAGTACCGGCAGATAACTATAAAACAGCGACGGGATATCGGGAACAAGCGAATTTAGGATGGTACCCGGCGGTTATATTTGTTTAAAGGGAGAGTCACTGAGAACCAGCCGATTTGACCTCTACCGGATGTGACGTAAGAACCAATTTGGCGCGAAGTTATAGTGACCTTGACAAATTCTGCCGATAATTATTTTGCCGATAACTTTTTACGGATAATTATTTCAAAGTGCGGATACTGACCAAGATACGACACAAACCACTTTACGATAACTTCTCTGGAAGGACTAAACAAGAATTATCGTAAATTGGCCACTAAATAATTGTCGGATTATGGTATATCTTTATTTCTCTCTGCAAGACGCTGCTGGAGCGCCAACCAGAAAACATCCACGATACATAAGAACTTATCGTGGTGGCTTTTTCAAGGCCCACAATACAAAAATCCCATCCAGAAAAAAATCCACGATACATTTTGTACATGAAAGTTATGTGATAAATCTTAATAAAATCATTCACAATGTATGTATATTCATGTATAAGATGTTCTAATGCATGTTTGAAGGATGTGGCATGAGAAAAAATTGTAAACAATCAAAAGAAAAATCCATGAAATATCATGGGCCACTAAAATCCCACGATAACAATTTTCGTGATCGTGGCTATTTTAATGTATTGTGGGGGTGAATTATAGTAGATTTTTTTTGGTTGGCACCCCTGTTCTAGATTTCTCTCTACAAAATTAAAAGGATCACTTTCAGCTTGATACCAATAACTGTATGAATGATATTTCGCTATTTGTCTTTGGTATTCTCTTGGCCAAGTCAAAAAAGGAGGCGCGGGGTGGGGATGGAGGTGTCGGGACCAATGGGATACCTCACTGGGATCTGACCCTGTCACACCTCTAAAGTTTACAATACCATTATCTATCTAAGAGGATAGAAAAGGCGGGGGATCCAGGTTATAAGTATCTGGATTGTACACGCAATGCTAAGAAATAAAATGAATGTTTAGCTAGATCTGCCAATAAACAGTCTAGCTAAACAATTTCATAACAGATGAACATTTACAAATGGCTTTATTATTGCATTGGAAACATGTTTAAACGACTTGGTGTAATTGTTGCCATGTAATCTGTACATGTATTGTCTTTTCCTCTATAATCATGTCTCATGAATTAATATGCAACGTTCTATGTAAGCTTTTATATACCATCACAACATTACCACATATTAGGAAAAGACATAGACAGTATATAATTGTACATTGCTGTTATAATCTTGGTGACCATACCAAAAAGTGATTAAGTTATCGCGTATGTATTATCAGATTGTAGTTAGACAAGGGGCACATCTGGAACATTTCCTAGAAACATCATCATTTTACCAAAAGCTTCATGTTTTATAATAGTGGTTTCCGCATTTTATGCTGCTGGGAGAAAAACAACGTTTACTTATTCTAAAAAAAACCCAACCAAACAACAACAAAAAAGCACAAAAAAGCACAAAAACAACACATGTACCTTGTAACATAACTAAGTGCAGTCCGTATTGTGTGGTGGTAGGTATCTCACTGCAGGTGCCAGTCAGGTAGAGTAGGTAGCAGGTGGCAGCACCTAGCAGCACCCAGCAATCTCTTACTCCACCTTATGACAAGCAGCGTTGCTAGAGTGTCAGTCTGTCTTTATAATCAAATAACTCGATTCTCTTATTGTGCCCACAAAAACCTCTCCCATGGGCATGCATCCAAGAAACAATTATTTTACCAAAAGCTTCAGATTTTATAAAAGTGGTTCCCGCATTTTATACTGCTGGGACAGAACCAACGCTCACTTTTTCTCTATATGTGGGATTATAACTGATGGTTAATATACATGTATATCTATTTATATTAGCAGTCTTGTACTCACCCAGGGCAGTGTGCCACATCTTCACATCCTTTAATATCTATCTAATACTGAGATAAGAAAATTAAAAGTTTCCATTTCTAGTTTAAAATTACAGCTGGATTAATGACTTCTATATATATATTGTCGGAGAATACCCTCTGGCTCTTAAGTGATTCTAATAGTATCCCGTCAACGGTTCTACACTTGTGAAAGGAAACATAATGCAGAGCAATTTTGCCTTATTTTAAATTCTTGACTGTCTTTATGTAACATTAACTTCAGTCCAAGTGCAACTGAATCTAACTACATTTTTTTCTTATAGTTCATGCTGATATTCTTTTCTTATGTAATTGATCTATTCTTGGTTTAATTGCTGAGTCTATAATCTTGAGATCATTTCAACAAAGTCCTTTCTATTAGTATGCCCCACATGTCCCCCGCTGCAGTAGGCCATGAGCCGTGTGAGGCCCGTCGTCAGGGGGGACTCGGGGTACAGGACCTGGAGCAGGGCCCTAAGGGCGTGGCGGTCAGACGGCAGGCCGAGGGCAGTCCTCACCAGGAGGAGGCAGTCCAGGACGGCCTGCACTGTGGACGTCCCCTCCACGGTCAAGTCCGCCTCCAGAGGGCTCAGGCCCTGGGACCCGACCAGAGGGCCGGGGCCCTGGGACCCGACCAGAGGGCCGGGGCCCTGGGACCCGACCAGAGGGCCGGGGCCCTGGGACCCGACCAGAGGGCCGGGGCCCTGGGACCCGACCAGAGGGCTGAAGCCCTGGGACCCGACCAGAGGGCTGGGGCCCTGGGGCCCGACCAGAGGGCTGAAGCCCTGGGACCCCCTCATCACCGCGACATGACCAAAGGCCTTCACAGCCGCAGGGCGGTTACCACACAGGTTGTGTGCATTTCCTAAGAGGGTGAAGCCATTGGCATAGACCTGCCACTGATACTCGCACGTGTTTCCACCCGTCAAGGCAGGCTGCAGTGCCTGCTCCAGCTGGTGAACTCTCTCCTGGGCCATGTGAGACTGGTCTAGTTCGGCGTGACACCTGGTGAGCAGGTACAGGGCGTAGTGACTCATGCAGAAGTCAAAGTGGTCCAGTCTCTGCACGTCCCTCCCGGCCAGCACCCTGTCGGCCAGCACCAGCCGCCCCTGGAGGGGGAACAGGCGGTACAGGTCATCTGAGGTCTGCGTGTCTGTGACAACCTTCTCCAAGATACGGATTGCCTTCTCAGTCTCCCCGCTAATGAAGAGGATCTTGGCGACAGAGAGGTTACAGCTGGGGTGAGCGTGCACCTGTCCAGCCCCGACGGTATCGCCCATGGTCAGTAGCTGCTCCGTCATGCACGTGAGCCCAGCGTGGAGGAAGTTAGACTTTGGGAGCAGCAGGTTCTGTGCTACATCCCTCTCCCACCTCATGATGCACACATCCTTGAAGGTTCTGTCCCGAGGATGGGTGTGGTCCTGGAGCAGCATCCCAACAGGAATGTCGGAATGGCAGTTCTCTGTCTGATTGGTTAGTTGGTTTTCAATCCATGTACTTATGAACGTGACCTCTTCATATGGTTGTTTATCAATGTTTTGCACTGATACAACTACTCTGGACCACAGGGTACTTTCATTTCTTAGAAGGGTGTGGGAGGTCCCTTCTGCACACATCTTCTTTAAGAGAGTGACAGCTCTACTCTTCAGTGTGTACTTTTGTAGAATCGCTTCGACTTCATCATAGCGATTTAACATCAGCAGGGAAAAGGCCTCGAGTTGCTGACTACAGTAGTGCAAATCTTGTAGACCTTCAGCCTGCCCCAGTTTACTCTGTAGAATCTGAATCCTTTTCAGGTACTTCCCTTTGCTACTTTCATCCCTGCTGTTAAGGATGATAAAACTGTAGGCCACAAGGTGTGTCAGGATTTCCCAGGCCGTTTTCAGTTTTGCCGTATCATGCTCGGTGGATCCAATGACTGTTATCTCCCCCGCCTCATCCAGAATGTCTTCTAACTTCCGTGCAGTGTCTTGCAATACAGGAAGCTTGTGGTCGACAAGGAGCTTTTCGACCAGGTTCACGTGTTCCTTGTCATCCATTGACAGGTGTGCTGTACCTCTACGACCATCAATCTGTGTTAAGCAGGAGAAGATGTCCGACGCCACGCCCACACCCGTCAGCTCCTCCAGGGTCCCGGCCTCTGGCCAGGCCTCCTGCAGCGTGAACAGGGCCGACTGTAGAGGGATCATGTGGTTCTGGAGGTAGTCCTGGATCAGACATCGCACCAAGACCTCCTCCGTTGGCAGCATGAAGTACTGTGTCGAATCGCAGGCCAGTTTCTCCAGGACGTAGAAGTCTGCAACGCTCCATGAGGCGCACTTGATTGCTGCCTCAACATTCGTGTCCTTCATGGTTTGCTCATTGAGCAACAGCTCTACCAAAGCTCTGTACTCCTCAGCACCCACAGAAACCGGACAACCTATGATTCTCTGTTCTTTCAGAAAGTGAATAAGGTGTGTGCAGATATCCTCTTTGAGTCGTGCTACTCTCTCCTGCAGTATGTTGATGGTGTCCTTTGGGATGTGGTCAATCAGGTTGTTGTCAGGTATGAAGAAGCTTGGCAGGTTGTGTTCCTGCAGGCAGGTGTGGAACCAGCCCAGCATGGACTGGAGGCGGGCGGCCAGCTTGTCATGGGACCAGTCTGCAGCAGGCACCCTCTCACACTCCCAGAAGAGCGTCATCTTCAAATGGTAAGAGTTAATTTCTCCTGTTGTCTGGGAATAATTACGAAGGAGCAGTTTGAGGATGATGAAGGCTAGGCGCTGGGTCTTCGTCAGAGAAGCCGCCAATCGTTTTTCAGCGAGTGAGAAGGAGAATCGCCATTCGTCCTGGACTTCCCCATCTGTGAACGGGTGTGGCTTCCACACCATGTGGCAGTCGCCCTCCACAATGTCCCTGATCAGGTCTGGAGATGGCCAGTTTGAGGGGCGTGCCCGCGTGCCGAACTCGTCAGCCGCCTCGGGCCAGCCGTAGAAATTGAAGGCCACTACATGATCCACGGCCTTCAGGGGCGAGTTGGTCTGAAGGGCCGGTCCATGAATATGCCCAATAACCACCCTTGTTCCAGCGATTGCCTGAGCCACCTCTTTGGCGAACACGGTTTCAATGCCCGAGTACCTGAAGTAACCTGGGTGCACCCCGTCAGTCTGAATGGTGTTGCGGTGGATCTCAAACCGGTCCAGGGGGACGACCACCAGCAGGTCCAGGTCAGCCTTACTGATATGCTTCATCTCAAGTTCCTCATTAAATGTGAATGTGAGTGGGACACTCAGATTTTCTCCCGTGCTCCCTGTGACAAAGGTGTGAAGGTTCATATCAGATATTTGGTCTTCATTTAAGAGAGGAAGAAAGGTAAACATTTCTTGTCCTATATCCCCAATGTTGAGATAAAGTAGTTCAGTCTGGGCAGAGGAGAACACTGGGTATGGGAGCAGGAGGTTCAGCGCGTACGACATTTGGTGGGAGAGGGCAGTCTCAGGAGGCGTTGTACCCGTAGAAGCTTCGTCCCAACTGGAGACCTGAAAGGAACATTGTATAAATTATACATTTATATATATGATTTAAAACTTTTGATTTTCCTTAGTTTAGGAGTTAAGATCAGACATGGAGGATTACTGTCCTGAGCCAAAAAATGTAATTTTTAATATGACAACCCAAGTTCTACACAGAAGCACTGAGGTCATATACTATTCTATAGGACATATCAAGTTATTATTGATCCACTTTATAGTTGAATAACAGGCAGTATTTTGGAAATTTAAATCTATTAATAATGAGAAGGTTCCAACCTCCCGTTATTGAAAGTAGGCTATGTGGCTCAGGTAGCTAGATAAGTGTCCAGATCCATGCCTGCACGGGTATACATATGAAGAGCAGGACCTAAGACTTTTATTTTAATGGTCTTATGAATGTTTAAATTACGTCCTTCATTGGAATTCATCTAACGAGGCCATACTATCCCATAACAGAAAAGCTTATTATAAATCTGTCCTGTGGGTACTATGAATAGATGTCCCATACGGGTTTGTAAGTATAAATTAGTCCTTTGAAAGAGACATGCATATGGGACCATGGAACAATATTACCCATCGATGCACTCTGATGCTAATAATTATACAGAGTAACCCAACGCTTTGTATGATCTATCCCTTTTTGGCAACTTGAAATATTTCTCATTTAACGAATTATGTGTGGAACTATTAGAGGCATATGCCAACATAATTATTATATGATATCATTAAATAATTATGTTGGCATAATACATTTTAACAAACATCGATAATGGTACCTAGAGTCCATAATTCCGATCACTAATAAAATGGAGGAGGCACCTGTCGACATATTTCCCAAAATGCACATTGAAGGATACAAGGAACGCGTGTAAAGGTATTCTCACCTGTGGTGTACTTCCCTCGCTCACCATCACCTGGTGCATGTCAATTGAAAGGTGGGCATCCTGAAACCGGAGGGTGAGGGGCACCGGGGTTAGAGCTGACAGGTGAGAGGTACCGTCCTCTGTGACTGGGGTCAGGGCTGACAGGTGAGAGGTACCGTCCTCTGTGACTGGGGTCAGGGCTGACAGGTGAGAGATGCCGTCCTCTGTCACTGGGGTCAGGGCTGACAGGTGAGAGGTACCGTCCTCTGTCACTGGGGTCAGGGCTGACAGGATGCCTCCCTCTGTAACTGGGGTCAGGGCCGACAGGTGAGAGATGCCATCCTCTGTCACTTGGATCAGGGCAGACAGGTGAGAGATGCCATCCTCTGTCACTGGGGTCAGGGCTGACAGGTGAGAGATGCCGTCCTCTGTCACTGGGGTCAGGGCTGACAGGTGAGAGACGCCGTCCTCTGTCACTGGGGTCAGGGCTGACAGGTGAGAGACGCCGTCCTCTGTCACTGGGGTCAGGGCTGACAGGTGAGAGATGCCATCCTCTGTCACTGGGGTCAGGGCTGACAGGTGAGAGATGCCATCCTCTGTCACTGGGGTCAGGGCTGACAGGTGAGAGATGCCGTCCTCTGTCACTGGGGTCAGGGCTGACTGGTGAGAGATGCTGTCCTCTGTCACTGGGGTCAGGGTTGACAGGTGACAGATGCCATCCTCTGTCACTGGGGTCAAGGCAGACAGGTGAGAGATGCCGTCCTCTGTCACTGGGGTCAGGGTTGACAGGATGCCATCCTCTGTCACTGGGGTCAGGGCTGACTGGTGAGAGATGCCATCCTCTGTCACTGGGGTCAGGGCTGACAGGTGAGAGGTACCGTCCTCTGTCACTGGGGTCAGGGCTGACTGGTGAGAGATGCCGTCCTCTGTCACTGGGGTCAGGGCTGATAGGTGAGAGGTACCGTCCTCTGTCACTGGGGTCAGGGCTGACTGGTGAGAGATGCCATCCTCTGTCACTTGGATCAGGGCAGACAGGTGAGAGGTACCGTCCTCTGTCACTGGGGTCAGGGCTGACTGGTGAGAGATGCCGTCCTCTGTCACTGGGGTCAGGGCTGACTGGTGAGAGATGCTGTCCTCTGTCACTGGGGTCAGGGCTGACAGGTGAGAGGTACCGTCCTCTGTCACTGGGGTCAGGGCTGACTGGTGAGAGATGCTGTCCTCTGTCACTGGGGTCAGGGCTGACAGGTGAGAGGTACCATCCTCTGTCACTGGGGTCAGGGCTGACTGGTGAGAGATGCTGTCCTCTGTCACTGGGTTCAGGGCTGACAGGTGAGAGATGCCGTCCTCTGTCACTGGGGTCAGGGCTGACTGGTGAGAGACGCCGTCCTCTGTCACTGAGGTCAGGGCTGACTGGTGAGAGATGCTGTCCTCTGTCAGTGGGGTCAGGGGTGACAGGTAAGAGATGCTGTCCTCTGTCACTGGGGTCAGGGCTGACTGGTGGGAGATGCTGTCCTCTGTCACTCGGGTCATGGTTGACAGGTGAGAGATGCCATCCTCTGTCACTGGGGTCAGGGCTGACAGGTGAGAGACGCCGTCCTCTGTCACTGGGGTCAGGGCTGACAGGTGAGAGATGCCATCCTCTGTCACTGGGGTCAGGGCTGACAGGTGAGAGATGCCGTCCTCTGTCACTGGGGTCAGGGCTGACAGGTGAGAGACGCCGTTCTCTGTCACTGGGGTCAGGGTTGACAGGACGCCATCCTCTGTCACTGGGGTCAGGGTTGACAGGACGCCATCCTCTGTCACTTGGATCAGGGCTGACAGGTGAGAGATGCCGACCTGTGTCACTTGGGTCAGGGCTGACAGGTGAGAGATGTCATCCTCTGTCACTGGGGTCAGGGCTGACAGGTGAGAGACGCCGTCCTCTGTCACTGGGGTCAAGGCAGACAGGTGACAGATGCTGTCCTCTGTCACTGGGGTCAAGCCTGACAGGTGAGAGACGTCATCGTCTGTCACTGGGGTCAGGGTTGACAGGACGCCATCCTCTGTCACTGGGGTCAGGGCTGACAGGTGAGAGACGCCGTCCTCTGTCACTGGGGTCAGGGCTGACAGGTGAGAGATGCCGTTCTCTGTCACTGGGGTCAGGGCTGACAGGTGAGAGACGTCGTCCTCTGTCACTGGGGTCAGGGCTGACAGGTGAGAGACACCGTCCTCTGTCGCTGGGGCTGACAGGTGAGAGACGGCGTCCTCTGTCACTGGGGTCAGGGCTGACAGGTGAGAGATGCCATCCTCTGTCACTGGGGTCAGGGTTGACAGGTGAGAGACGGCGTCCTCTGTCACTGGGGTCAGGGCTGACAGGTGAGAGATGCCATCCTCTGTCACTGGGGTCAGGGCTGACAGGTGAGAGACGGCGTCCTCTGTCACTGGGGTCAGGGCTGACAGGTGAGAGATGCCATCCTCTGTCACTGGGGTCAGTGCAGACAGGTGAGAGATGCCATCCTCTGTCACTGGGGTCAGGGCTGACAGGTGAGAGACGGCGTCCTCTGTCACTGGGGTCAGGGCTGACAGGTGAGAGACGCTGTCCTCTGTCACTGGGGTCAGGGCTGACAGGTGAGAGACGTCGTCCTCTGTCCCTTGGATCAGGGTTGACACAGGTCCCATATCTGAAAGCAAATTTGATACCACAATCATTAGTGTTGTTGGTAAGAATGTGGTTTGGTTTCACCCAACCCAAAGTATGCTACAAATCTAAGAGAGAAGGTACGTATTTCTGGGGGATGTAAAACATGTTTTCTAAACATGTATCTAACGTGAAAAATGGCATGAAATTCTTGCTTTTTACGTTTTCACAATCGAAATTGATAGGCACAGTCAATAACTTGATAAGGCACTCTCCAGATAATAATCAAGGTATACTGAATACACCAGACTTAAATTAAGAGAATTTCCAAATTTCTTTTATAAGCTATCCCTACACATGTTTGTATCCATCATATATATACATCTAGACCCTTATAGTAATCGGTGAACAGAGTAGCCAACTTCATGGTTGGCTGATGCCGGTGTCGGGGACCTGCCCTTTTTAGAATTCTTTATTTTCCAATAACTGTAGGAAATGTGTACGTATGCATGTTGTCTATATGTGAATCTCACACACCAGCACACTCTGGTGGTCAATAAGGTAAGTCAACAACAAACAGACTTGGTGCTGACCACTGGCCACTGGGTGGCAGCACCCCACCTAAACCAACAAGTTGATATGACACATGAAGAAACCTCAATATTCACACACACACACACATACGCACACACATACGCACACACACACGCACACACACACACACACACACACACACACACACACACACACACACACACACACACACAAATATTGTTGGTTTGGATAGGCAATGTAATAGGTGAGACCCCGAGATGACACACATAAATTGGACAATGTAATTCAAATACAATAATTGAGAGGTCGTTCCCATGGAAAGCCCGGCGTGGAATAGCTTATACAAATACAATGTATATTTCAAATCAAAAGGATTAAGAATTATAGAACTATAAAAGATAATGTGTAATGCTACGGAGGTTTGGTAGTCGTTTGATTAAGATAGCGTGAAGGGGGAAGATATAATATGGTAAAATAGTTCTGGTCATAAGACTATGGGACGTAGGATTCTCGGTCATAGGGCCATGTATTAGGTCGCATTATATTACACTCACGAGACCTTCAATGGATACACGTACATTAAGGATGACACGGAGAGAGTTTCAGAAACCACAACCCATCCAGATACGTTAACGTATCTCAAATGTCTCGAGTCATAATTCAGACTACGAATGCAAAATGTATGACAATATATGAAACAGTAGTAACATTAATAATGTAACCGGACAGATAAGAGAAACGTTAGCAAAATGTTTTGGCATTTCTGCAACTCCCCAATGCTAGGTTATATAATTATGTAATTTAATAAGTAAACGACTTATAGATATTTGCGTACATGTCTAGCAGATGTAAAACTTGTCACAGTCTTTTTATGATCACCAGGGATTTTCCTTTACATAGAGCTACTAGTACCCGTTACTAGTAAAAGTCTTTCCAGGCTAGTGCAATTTATTACTAACTAGCCCGATGGATCAATCAAATCTAAGAAATTGTAGATAAAATCTCTATATTATGGGCCAGTGGAACTTCAATGTAGGCTATAGTCCGGTGGACTAGTTAAAGAATAGTTAAGGAAAACAACTGATTACAGTGGAGCACCTGTCCAGAATAAAAGGGACTTACCGAACTGAAATGATAACTGGTTTGGCAGGCCCCTATGTAGGCGTTGATAGTGATGTGACGGGTCCCACTACAAAGTGCTCCACTCAGTCATACAGGCCGGAGCCTTGGGGATGGCCGCTTCAACAGCCTCATCTCCTCTGCTCATTAGAGCTGTTTAAACCTTTATATACCAGCACAGATGACATAGATGGTGCCCTCCCCCTCCCCCGTGATGTAGCTCACCGATGACCAGTCTGAAAGTCAGCTTTTTTCCCCAAACTGTAGACGTTGTGACGACGGCACCCCCGCAGATGGTCATGAGTTGGTGTCAAATAACATGGGGACCCCCATGCTACAGCCAGTCATCTACTTCCCCAATCTCACACCGCCGTAGAGAATCAAAGCAGTTCTTATCATAATCATTATTATAATTGTAATAACAGCTTCTTCTGAGTGTGTTAATAAAAGCGCCGCAAAATATATGAGGTTCTTAGTTCTACGTCTTTCAGTTCGTGTTTCAGTCTTGTTGCCAAGTGGTGATTATTATATTATATTCGGGTTTCCCTCCTGTTGCCAAGTGGTGATCATTAGATTCTGAAACTGGCCACAGGTGTTTTACCCAACAGTCTAAACCTATACAGAAATTCGTATTAACCAAGCAAACAAAATCACGTGCAGGAAACGTCCCAAGCCATCATCTATTTTAGGTGAAACGTGTAAGAGACTTCTGTGCTGCTCGTGATTTTGTTGACACAAGTCCGTCCAGGATTCGAACCCACAACACAGGTGTTTGGAGAGGGGTCAAATTGTTAACCCTTACACTATGAAGCCACATAGAGGATGAGAGGGGAACTAAAACTAATAATGGTGTCATGGCCTAATTTGCTGGTTCCAACAGGTCTTTTGAAAAGCTAGGAAAAAATAATATAATCTATCATACAATCAAATTCATTACATGTATATTACAATTAAATTATACCGTTTAATACTGAGTTTAGAACGTTCAGAGTTACCAGTCAGACTAACCCAGTTCAATTCAGGAAAAAACTATGGACGACAGGTATAAAATAAATCATTTACAGTAGATTATGTACATCTAAAACTTGTCTCATACTGAGGTGCTTTTCTCATATAATACAATGAGCTTTAGACAACATCAGAATCACATGTGAATAACATGTGTCAAAACTAGTGTAATTCAATGCTTGGTACAGGGATTGTCACTACATGAGGATGTAACTAGAATGACCCTAAACATGTAAACTCATCAATAAAGACAAGATGAGGTAAAATCAATCTATGAAAACTCACGAATAAATCAACTAAAATACATAAATCACTAAGAGATTACCACAACACTAGTTTTACATAGATCTGGCACCAGTCAAACTGGTGAATTCAGTAATACACTAAGAACCGAGACCGCCGCCTTTTAAAACTAAAGTGATGCTTTTAATCACATCATAAATCAAACATCTTCATTTACAATAATCATAATCCGCTTCTCAATTCTAATCCCTACATATAATTTCGTGTGGATAATATGACACGACTACATTCCCAGCTTATCCCACTTCATCGGGCCAGCATGCGATGAACATGTCTAGAATAACATAATCCGGTTTTCCAGTCTCCTTTTAAGTCGATGTCCTGTTCAGGACCGACCACCAATGTAACCAAAGAAGGGCAGAGCACTGTAGGTTGTGGGCATCTTAGCTAGACAAAACCACAGAGGTAATCAGGAAGGGAGTGATGGTCGTCTTACTGCGGGGTTATCTCTGACTGCGGGGTTACCTCGACAGTCTTTCCGCCCCTCACCTGTTCATGATGTGGGTAGTGGAAGTTGGAGGTCACCCCACCCTCCCCCAACCCCCAGCACCCCCAGCACCCCCAGCACCCACTCAGCACCCCCAACACCATCCCCCACGCACTATTCACGCCATCATATCTCACATATCATGGGATGTGCCGGGAAAACCTGCCCACATATTATCGGAATCTCCTCATGTGTATAGATACAATATTATGCCACTCGTGGACAAATCTGTAATTATTACATGTGAGGTAAAAGCTACATATGTTTACTCTAAGTAAGTCGGTTGAGTTCTAAAATTCCCTATCAACTGTAATTAAACTTTCAGATGTACCTTCACCAATGTCGACCCCTTCAGATAAGCATGGGGCCTTATCACTCCTCCATTGGAGTACACTTCACGAAGTGTCATCTTCTAGTCATCTTAAACTGATAAACACCGCCACCTTGTCAAAGCGAGCCTATGGGGGATCCTGTTATCAACATCAGTCATGGTCAGGGGATAAAATGCGTGTGTGTTATGTGTGCGGGTGTATGTGGGTGTGTGCCAAGCATTGAGGCTCCATTTATGGAGGCAAACTGTGGGCAGACACCTCTTGTATATATCATGCTGCAAATAAGGGGGACATACTAATGAAAACTATTAAACTTTTCCAACGCTAATCATTGTGGCAATGAAAAAGTGACCGGAAGGAAATTGCCAAGCACTGAGACTCCATTTATCGAGGCAGATTTGTATTTTGATAAAATTGTGGGCAGACCTCTCTTGTATATTCATGCTGCAATATAGGCTACTCATCATGGTGGAGCATTAAACCAGTGTTTTCATGGCCTATTGGCTAGAGTGCTTGCAAGTCGTGCGATAGGTCCCGGGTTCTATCCCCGGACCGGCCAGCAACAGCTAGAGCTAAAAATAGAGTCAAAATTAATACAAAGGTGTGCCCGTGTCTGGAGGAGGCCATTATGTTTCTTTTTTAAACAAATGTTTTAAATACTAAAAAGGATGATCACAATCATGTCTTTGCAATAAGTTTTCAAAGTCAAATAATGAGATAAAAATGGTTTTGTACTTTTTTGAAGTTACCTTCTACTTTGACCATTCATAGGACTGAGTCGGGCTTGAACAGCCAACCTTCTGATTTGAAAGCCAACATCTTAGCCCTTAGGCCACTGGTTACAACTGAGAGGCTCTTGTATAACTAAGGTGGTGATGTCACAGGGGAATTTGAAGGAAATATCAATGCACATCACACAAAAAAATTGCAAAACTATTGGAACCATAGCTTTAAACCTGAGCATCATTGGTCATTGCCTGTTATTACCAATAGGCCTGTGTGCATATTGCCCTATGTAATTGGTAATGAGAAGTCCATCCATAAAGTCCTCTCTAAATAAGGGCATGTGGTATGTTGGTACCCTGGGTGGGCTTTCATTTTATTTCAATAAGAATGGCAACTCCCATTTATTGAATGTGAATATCTTGAGAATATGACAGGCAATTGGTTTTCATTATTTGTCTCCCAGAGACCATCCCTAAGGTGGACATACTAATAAAAACTATTTTCCGATGCTTATCCTTGTGGCAATGAGAGAGTGACCGGATGGAAATTGCCATGCATTGATGCTCCATTTATTTAGGCAAATTGTGGGCAGTCACCTCTTGTAAAACTATTTTCCGATGCTTATCACTGTGGCAATGAGAAAGTGACCCAATGGAAATTGCCAAGCATTGAAGCTCCATTTATTTAGGCAAATTGTGGGCAGTCACCTCTGTTATATTCATGCTGCAAATAAGGGGGGCATACTAATGAAAACTATTTAATTTTTCCGATGCTGATCATTGTGGCAAGGAGAAAGTGACTGGATGGAAACTGCCAAGCATTGGGGCTCCATTTATGGAGGCAAACTGTGGGCAGACGCCTCTTGTATATATCATGCTGCAAATAAGGGGGACATACTAATGAAAACTATTAAACTTTTCCAACGCTAATCATTGTGGCAAGGAGAAAGTGACCGGATGGAAATTGCCAAGCATTGAGGCTCCATTTATGGAGGCAAATTGCGGGCAGACGCCTCTTGTATATTCATGCTGCAAATAAGGGGGACATACTAATGAAAACTATTCAATTTTTCCAATGCTGAACATTGTGGCAATGAAAAAGTGACCGGAAGGAAATTGCCAAGCACTGAGACTCCATTTATCGAGGCAGATTTGTATTTTGATAAAATTGTGGGCAGACCTCTCTTGTATATTCATGCTGCAATATAGGCTACTCATCATGGTGGAGCATTAAACCAGTGTTTTCATGGCCTATTGGCTAGAGTGCTGGCAAGTCGTGCGAGAGGTCCCGGGTTCTATCCCCGGACCGGCCAGCAACAGCTAGAGCTAAAAATAGAGTCAAAATTAATACAAAGGTGTGCCCGTGTCTGGAGGAGGCCATTATGTTTCTTTTTTAAACAAATGTTTTAAATACTAAAAAGGATGATCACAATAATGTCTTTGCAATAAGTTTTCAAAGTCAAATAATGAGATAAAAATGGTTTTGTACCTTTTTGAAGTTACCTTCTACCTTGACCATTCATAGGACTGAGTCGGGCTTGAACCGCCAACCTTCAGATTTGAAAGCCAACATCTTAGCCCTTAGGCCACTGGTTACAACTGAGAGGCTCTTGTATAACTAAGGTGGTGATGTCACAGGGGAATTTGAAGGAAATATCAATGCACATCACACAAAAATTGCAAAACTATTGGAACCATAGCTTTAAACCTGAGCATCATTGGTCATTGCCTGTTATTACCAATAGGCCTGTGTGCATATTGCCCTATGTAATTGGTAATGAGAAGTCCATCCATAAAGTCCTCTCTAAATAAGGGCATGTGGTATGTTGGTACGCTGGGTGGGCTTTCATTTTATTTCAATAAGAATGGCAACTCCCATTTATTGAATGTGAATATCTTGAGAATACGACAGGCAATTGGTTTTCATTATTTGTCTCCCAGAGACCATCCCTAAGGTGGACATACTAATAAAAACTATTTTCCGATGCTTATCCTTGTGGCAATGAGAGAGTGACCGGAGGGAAATTGCCATGCATTGATGCTCCATTTATGTAGGCAAATTGTGGGCAGTCACCTCTTGTAAAACTATTTTCCGATGCTTATCACTGTGGCAATGAGAAAGTGACCCAATGGAAATTGCCAAGCATTGAAGCTCCATTTATTTAGGCAAATTGTGGGCAGTCACCTCTGTTATATTCATGCTGCAAATAAGGGGGGCATACTAATGAAAACTATTTAATTTTTCCGATGCTGATCATTGTGGCAAGGAGAAAGTGACTGGATGGAAACTGCCAAGCATTGAGGCTCCATTTATGGAGGCAAACTGTGGGCAGACGCCTCTTGTATATATCATGCTGCAAATAAGGGGGACATACTGATGAAAACTATTAAACTTTTCCAACGCTAATCATTGTGGCAAGGAGAAAGTGACCGGATGGAAATTGCCAAGCATTGAGGCTCCATTTATGGAGGCAAATTGCGGGCAGACGCCTCTTGTATATTCATGCTGCAAATAAGGGGGACATACTAATGAAAACTTTTCAATTTTTCCAATGCTGAACATTGTGGCAATGAAAAAGTGACCGGAAGGAAATTGCCAAGCACTGAGACTCCATTTATCGAGGCAGATTTGTATTTTGATAAAATTGTGGGCAGACCTCTCTTGTATATTCATGCTGCAATATAGGCTACTCATCATGGTGGAGCATTAAACCAGTGTTTTCATGGCCTATTGGCTAGAGTGCTGGCAAGTCGTGCGAGAGGTCCCGGGTTCTATCCCCGGACCGGCCAGCAACAGCTAGAGCTAAAAATAGAGTCAAAATTAATACAAAGGTGTGCCCGTGTCTGGAGGAGGCCATTGTGTTTCTTTTTTAAACAAATGTTTTAAATACTAAAAAGGATGATCACAATAATGTCTTTGCAATAAGTTTTCAAAGTCAAATAATGAGATAAAAATGGTTTTGTACTTTTTTGAAGTTACATTCTACTTTGACCATTCATAGGACTGAGTCGGGCTTGAACCGCCAACCTTCAGATTTGAAAGCCAACATCTTAGCCCTTAGGCCACTGGTTACAACTGAGAGGCTCTTGTATAACTAAGGTGGTGATGTCACAGGGGAATTTGAAGGAAATATCAATGCACATCACACAAAAATTGCAAAACTATTGGAACCATAGCTTTAAACCTGAGCATCATTGGTCATTGCCTGTTATTACCAATAGGCCTGTGTGCATATTGCCCTATGTAATTGGTAATGAGAAGTCCATCCATAAAGTCCTCTCTAAATAAGGGCATGTGGTATGTTGGTACGCTGGGTGGGCTTTCATTTTATTTCAATAAGAATGGCAACTCCCATTTATTGAATGTGAATATCTTGAGAATACGACAGGCAATTGGTTTTCATTATTTGTCTCCCAGAGACCATCCCTAAGGTGGACATACTAATAAAAACTATTTTCCGATGCTTATCCTTGTGGCAATGAGAGAGTGACCGGAGGGAAATTGCCATGCATTGATGCTCCATTTATGTAGGCAAATTGTGGGCAGTCACCTCTTGTAAAACTATTTTCCGATGCTTATCACTGTGGCAATGAGAAAGTGACCCAATGGAAATTGCCAAGCATTGAAGCTCCATTTATTTAGGCAAATTGTGGGCAGTCACCTCTGTTATATTCATGCTGCAAATAAGGGGGGCATACTAATGAAAACTATTTAATTTTTCCGATGCTGATCATTGTGGCAAGGAGAAAGTGACTGGATGGAAACTGCCAAGCATTGAGGCTCCATTTATGGAGGCAAACTGTGGGCAGACGCCTCTTGTATATATCATGCTGCAAATAAGGGGGACATACTGATGAAAACTATTAAACTTTTCCAATGCTAATCATTGTGGCAAGGAGAAAGTGACCGGATGGAAATTGCCAAGCATTGAGGCTCCATTTATGGAGGCAAATTGCGGGCAGACGCCTCTTGTATATTCATGCTGCAAATAAGGGGGACATACTAATGAAAACTTTTCAATTTTTCCAATGCTGAACATTGTGGCAATGAAAAAGTGACCGGAAGGAAATTGCCAAGCACTGAGACTCCATTTATCGAGGCAGATTTGTATTTTGATAAAATTGTGGGCAGACCTCTCTTGTATATTCATGCTGCAATATAGGCTACTCATCATGGTGGAGCATTAAACCAGTGTTTTCATGGCCTATTGGCTAGAGGGCTGGCAAGTCGTGCGAGAGGTCCCGGGTTCTATCCCCGGACCGGGCAGCAACAGCTAGAGCTAAAAATAGAGTCAAAATTAATACAAAGGTGTGCCCGTGTCTGGAGGAGGCCATTATGTTTCTTTTTTAACAAATGTTTTAAATACTAAAAAGGATGATCACAATAATGTCTTTGCAATAAGTTTTCAAAGTCAAATAATGAGATAAAAATGGTTTTGTACCTTTTTGAAGTTACCTTCTACTTTGACCATTCATAGGACTGAGTCGGGCTTGAACCGCCAACCTTCAGATTTGAAAGCCAACATCTTAGCCCTTAGGCCACTGGTTACAACTGAGAGGCTCTTGTATAACTAAGGTGGTGATGTCACAGGGGAATTTGAAGGAAATATCAATGCACATCACACAAAAATTGCAAAACTATTGGAACCATAGCTTTAAACCTGAGCATCATTGGTCATTGCCTGTTATTACCAATAGGCCTGTGTGCATATTGCCCTATGTAATTGGTAATGAGAAGTCCATCCATAAAGTCCTCTCTAAATAAGGGCATGTGGTATGTTGGTACGCTGGGTGGGCTTTCATTTTATTTCAATAAGAATGGCAACTCCCATTTATTGAATGTGAATATCTTGAGAATACGACAGGCAATTGGTTTTCATTATTTGTCTCCCAGAGACCATCCCTAAGGTGGACATACTAATAAAAACTATTTTCCGATGCTCATCCTTGTGGCAATGAGAGAGTGACCGGAGGGAAATTGCCATGCATTGATGCTCCATTTATGTATGCAAATTGTGGGCAGTCACCTCTTGTAAAACTATTTTCCGATGCTTATCACTGTGGCAATGAGAAAGTGACCCAATGGAAATTGCCAAGCATTGAAGCTCAATTTATTTAGGCAAATTGTGGGCAGTCACCTCTGTTATATTCATGCTGCAAATAAGGGGGGCATACTAATGAAAACTATTTAATTTTTCCGATGCTGATCATTGTGGCAAGGAGAAAGTGACTGGATGGAAACTGCCAAGCATTGAGGCTCCATTTATGGAGGCAAACTGTGGGCAGACGCCTCTTGTATATATCATGCTGCAAATAAGGGGGACATACTGATGAAAACTATTAAACTTTTCCAACGCTAATCATTGTGGCAAGGAGAAAGTGACCGGATGGAAATTGCCAAGCATTGAGGCTCCATTTATGGAGGCAAATTGCGGGCAGACGCCTCTTGTATATTCATGCTGCAAATAAGGGGGACATACTAATGAAAACTTTTCAATTTTTCCAATGCTGAACATTGTGGCAATGAAAAAGTGACCGGAAGGAAATTGCCAAGCACTGAGACTCCATTTATCGAGGCAGATTTGTATTTTGATAAAATTGTGGGCAGACCTCTCTTGTATATTCATGCTGCAATATAGGCTACTCATCATGGTGGAGCATTAAACCAGTGTTTTCATGGCCTATTGGCTAGAGTGCTGGCAAGTCGTGCGAGAGGTCCCGGGTTCTATCCCCGGACCGGCCAGCAACAGCTAGAGCTAAAAATAGAGTCAAAATTAATACAAAGGTGTGCCCGTGTCTGGAGGAGGCCATTATGTTTCTTTTTTAAACAAATGTTTTAAATACTAAAAAGGATGATCACAATAATGTCTTTGCAATAAGTTTTCAAAGTCAAATAATGAGATAAAAATGGTTTTGTACTTTTTTGAAGTTACCTTCTACTTTGACCATTCATAGGACTGAGTCGGGCTTGAACCGCCAACCATAGCTTTAAACCTGAGCATCATTGGTCATTGCCTGTTATTACCATAGGCCTGTGTGCATATTGCCCTATGTAATTGGTAATGAGAAGTCCATCCATAAAATCCTCTCTAAATAAGGGCATGTGGTATGTTGGTACGCTGGGTGGGCTTTCATTTTATTTCAATAAGAATGGCAACTCCCATTTATTGAATGTGAATATCTTGAGAATATGACAGGCAATTGGTTTTCATTATTTGTCTCCCAGAGACCATCCCTAAGGTGGACATACTAATAAAAACTATTTTCCGATGCTTATCCTTGTGGCAATGAGAGAGTGACCGGAGGGAAATTGCCATGCATTGATGCTCCATTTATGTAGGCAAATTGTGGGCAGTCACCTCTTGTAAAACTATTTTCCGATGCTTATCACTGTGGCAATGAGAAAGTGACCCAATGGAAATTGCCAAGCATTGAAGCTCCATTTATTTAGGCAAATTGTGGGCAGTCACCTCTGTTATATTCATGCTGCAAATAAGGGGGGCATACTAATGAAAACTATTTAATTTTTCCGATGCTGATCATTGTGGCAAGGAGAAAGTGACTGGATGGAAACTGCCAAGCATTGAGGCTCCATTTATGAAGGCAAACTGTGGGCAGACGCCTCTTGTATATATCATGCTGCAAATAAGGGGGACATACTGATGAAAACTATTAAACTTTTCCAACGCTAATCATTGTGGCAAGGAGAAAGTGACCGGATGGAAATTGCCAAGCATTGAGGCTCCATTTATGGAGGCAAATTGCGGGCAGACGCCTCTTGTATATTCATGCTGCAAATAAGGGGGACATACTAATGAAAACTTTTCAATTTTTCCAATGCTGAACATTGTGGCAATGAAAAAGTGACCGGAAGGAAATTGCCAAGCACTGAGACTCCATTTATCGAGGCAGATTTGTATTTTGATAAAATTGTGGGCAGACCTCTCTTGTATATTCATGCTGCAATATAGGCTACTCATCATGGTGGAGCATTAAACCAGTGTTTTCATGGCCTATTGGCTAGAGTGCTGGCAAGTCGTGCGAGAGGTCCCGGGTTCTATCCCCGGACCGGCCAGCAACAGCTAGAGCTAAAAATAGAGTCAAAATTAATACAAAGGTGTGCCCGTGTCTGGAGGAGGCCATTACGTTTCTTTTTTAAACAAATGTTTTAAATACTAAAAAGGATGATCACAATAATGTCTTTGCAATAAGTTTTCAAAGTCAAATAATGAGATAAAAATGGTTTTGTACTTTTTTGAAGTTACCTTCTACTTTGACCATTCATAGGACTGAGTCGGGCTTGAACCGCCAACCTTCAGATTTGAAAGCCAACATCTTAGCCCTTAGGCCACTGGTTACAACTGAGAGGCTCTTGTATAACTAAGGTGGTGATGTCACAGGGGAATTTGAAGGAAATATCAATGCACATCACACAAAAATTGCAAAACTATTGGAACCATAGCTTTAAACCTGAGCATCATTGGTCATTGCCTGTTATTACCAATAGGCCTGTGTGCATATTGCCCTATGTAATTGGTAATGAGAAGTCCATCCATAAAGTCCTCTCTAAATAAGGGCATGTGGTATGTTGGTACGCTGGGTGGGCTTTCATTTTATTTCAATAAGAATGGCAACTCCCATTTATTGAATGTGAATATCTTGAGAATACGACAGGCAATTGGTTTTCATTATTTGTCTCCCAGAGACCATCCCTAAGGTGGACATACTAATAAAAACTATTTTCCGATGCTTATCCTTGTGGCAATGAGAGAGTGACCGGAGGGAAATTGCCATGCATTGATGCTCCATTTATGTAGGCAAATTGTGGGCAGTCACCTCTTGTAAAACTATTTTCCGATGCTTATCACTGTGGCAATGAGAAAGTGACCCAATGGAAATTGCCAAGCATTGAAGCTCCATTTATTTAGGCAAATTGTGGGCAGTCACCTCTGTTATATTCATGCTGCAAATAAGGGGGGCATACTAATGAAAACTATTTAATTTTTCCGATGCTGATCATTGTGGCAAGGAGAAAGTGACTGGATGGAAACTGCCAAGCATTGAGGCTCCATTTATGGAGGCAAACTGTGGGCAGACGCCTCTTGTATATATCATGCTGCAAATAAGGGGGACATACTGATGAAAACTATTAAACTTTTCCAACGCTAATCATTGTGGCAAGGAGAAAGTGACCGGATGGAAATTGCCAAGCATTGAGGCTCCATTTATGGAGGCAAATTGCGGGCAGACGCCTCTTGTATATTCATGCTGCAAATAAGGGGGACATACTAATGAAAACTTTTCAATTTTTCCAATGCTGAACATTGTGGCAATGAAAAAGTGACCGGAAGGAAATTGCCAAGCACTGAGACTCCATTTATCGAGGCAGATTTGTATTTTGATAAAATTGTGGGCAGACCTCTCTTGTATATTCATGCTGCAATATAGGCTACTCATCATGGTAGTAGTATAATGGAGTCGCTGGCGCGCATAGTCAATGCTACTAATTAGGTCACTAGGTCAGTACGAGTGAGCATCGGGCATAAATAGGTTCATAGACTAATAGAGACTTTGAATAATTAGGTCATTACGACCTACTTTCGTGACCTACTTTTAAAAATACATTTAAGGAACGTATGTGTTATTTTTGCATTTTTTTTATATATACTTTCTACGTATATTTTACCGGATAATTTTACCGGATGTTCTATTATTTTCGTTATTTTTACATTTTTTTTGTATATAGTTTGTATACGCTTATGTCATTTATTATTCATTACATATAATAAATAAAACAAAACAACATTTTTTTTAGTTATTTTTTATTAAAAATTGTAAAAAGTGGATTCTAATTCATATATACATTGCGTTTCTTTTAGATTCTTAAAAAAATTGTTCAATATTTTATGTTTTTTCATATATTTTATACCTTTTTTGGTTTTTCATACATTTCCTATATAGTGAAAATGTTTCAGTTTTTTTAGCTATAGTTCATTGTCCTTGGGCAGTCATTTTTCAGCTTTTTATCTATAATTCATTGTCCTTGGTCAGTTATTTTCTTAAAGGGCGAAGGAATTGTTTGAGCATGAGAAACCACAGCCTCTAGATTGCGCTGAACGTTCTGTGAGTTCTTCCAGCTTACTTTGCAAGTTGGTAACGGCGAAGAGCAGTCGGTCGACATTAGCCGACAGGGCCTCCACACAGTCAATGGTGTTCTCCAGATCACGTTGCATGCGACCTAGTGATATGGGACGTCTCTTAGGCATGTCCAGTATTACATCTTCTTCTTCTGATGACTCTCCTTTTTCCTCTGTATCTGTAGATAACCACATTTCTAGCGTTTCAACATCTGGTGTTTCCGTTTTCTCCATTTCCACCGGTTTAAGTTCATGTAAGAAAGAACTGTCTTGTCCGTTAGGTTTGTCATGGCTGGGGTACCTAGCGCTGACAGTGCGACGTAGGGGTTGAGAGTGCGACATGTTTCTATGAGAAAACGAACACAGTGCGCTCCGCAGGTGGTGCTTGTGAGTGCTTGTAGTTGTTGTCGGTTATACTCCCAGATACCGTATGACGAACGTTGGCAGAACGAGATATGCTTTATAGCTATTGGTGGTAACCCGAATGAGTCAAAATAGAAAGTTTTCCCTTGTGGTGATACCCAAAATGCTACCCAATGTTCCCCTGGTTTATTGTGAGGATCTGTGTTGCTAATGAAACAAGTGAAGGGTTGTGTTTTTTTTGGTATTCTATCAGAGGGAAAAGTTCCAAGGAAATATCTATTTGTGTGGGGATGGTTACGTAGAATTTTGTTCAATTCTGAGGTTTTGAGAACCATCTTCAGTTCTACACCATGGCGTAGTCAGTGACCGGCAATCGGTCGGCTGTGAGCTGGATCAAGCTGTCATAAGTGCTCAGCATAATTACTGAAACCGCATGACCCAGCGCTTCAGCAAACTTCAGGGACACCGACAGCTTTCCCTGTCGCAGCAGGTTGATGCGGGCGTCCTCCGGAGTTCGGTCGGGGGTCAGGTTGAAAGCAAACAACGTGTACCCGTTCTTAAAATGATGTAACTGAATACCGCAGTCGTGACCCGAAGCTAATAGTCCAGTCTCCTTGAAGAGTTGACTGTAGGCTCTGCTAACGTTTCCGTTGACAAAGTCTGTCTTCACGTGGAACTTCTGATCGTCGAACTGCAAGGCTACTTCTGTTACGTCGTAGTGCTTGAAGTTGAACGGATTCTCCGTCTTGCTCCCTGAGCTGGCCGACTGTTTGACGAAGCCAATAATCACCCCCGTGGGGATCTGCGTTGTGTCGGGGACGGTCCACGTGTACTCCGATGAACCTAGCGTGAGGGTGTGCTTTGTGACCTTGCTCCTGGTGATCGGGTAGTTGAATGGTCCCATCTTGGGGTCGCGTAAACTTTTATTGTGTACCTCCACCACCTCGTCCCTGACGTGAACTTGGCGCATGGTCATTTCGGCCTTCTTGATGACGACTTTGTAACTCTCGTTAGCGGCCATCTGCATGTAGAAGCTGGCGGGCTGACGTTCGAAGACGAGTTTGATCTCGCAGTGAGAGGGTAGGAGTTTACACTGAGTAAACAAATCGAGGTGTGGTCTTGCTACCATAGACTTAACGCCTCCGACATGGACTGTTCGTCGTGAGTTCCAACCTGCGTTGGCTGCACCTCTGGTGTCCATTTTTTCCGGGGTGTCCATGAACCAGTTCTGGCAACCTTGGAGGCGACACTTTCTGGCCCCCTCCTCCGTCGTCAGGAGGTCGATGAGATAGGACTTGTAGGAGTACTCTTCATTGTTCGAAGTTACCTTCTCCCCGTTGATGAGAAGCTGCACGCTGCTGAAAAGTGAATGAATTAAGTTGTTGACTGGAGCTGCATCGTGTGCCACGGTTAAGGCAGCTTCGTCGTTTGCTTGAACTACATACTCTAGGTAGAGTTCAGCTTCGCTGAGGTCTGTGTAAAGATTGCTCGGTTCGAAGGTGAAGTCAAAACAAGTTGTGGTGTCAGTGAGAGCGTTGTTTGTTGTTTTCTTGACGAATTGACTTCGGAGAATATCTTTCTGTGATATAGGTAGTGCGTGTAAATCCAATTCACCTACGGCACATGTTGCCGCACAGGGGTGAATGAGACTCATGATGAACCCTTTAGAAAAGGGTAGACTTACGTCTACCTACACTCTTCTTCTTCCCGTTACCACGTCTTGCACCTTGCGTTGCTCGGCGTCGTTTGGCTGGAGGGCCATCGTCGTCAGTGTTTAAGTACCTTCTGGCTGCACTGAAGGCTGTGTCCATTAAGGAACTTCCTGCACTCTTTGACCTTTTTACGAGGCTCTTCTTAAAGTTTTTTCCAGCCACGACATCGTCAAAAACACCTTTTCCTGTTTTGACGATGGTGGGGACGGCTGCTTTAAATGCTGACGCACCGAGCTTCTTTATCATCGGAAGAGCAGATCTCATTATACTTCCGAATATTCCGTGGCCACGTTGTCTTTTAGCTCCACCGAAAGCAGGTAATTGTCCACTTCCAAATTGTGAACGCTTATAATATTGGCCATATTCACCTCTTGGTGATGAATACAAGGGTGGCACGTTCATATAGTAACTCACCATTTTCCAATGTCTTCCTTCTTATACTAATGTACTATAGGGATGAGAGAGAGCTCTAAAGGTCAGTACTACCGACACTTCCCCGTGCTCAAATGGTATAGGTTCGCCTGCACTGTCTCTTAAGTACACTCCGATCTCTTTGAAATGTGTTATTCGTAGAGGATGGAAAATCAAATTGGGAAAGTTTATTGTGTCCATTGTTTTTTGAGAGTAGTTGTTTACAGCCATACATCGAAGAAGTGGCGCTTCAGTATCTCCTACTACCCCGTTGTGAATAATGTCAGAGTAGACATAGACTGTATGGTTTCTGTAGTTGACATCTGTTATTTGTTTTGCTCGTGTGCGCCTACCCATGTATATTTTTCCTTCGAAACCAAGTTGATAAGAAAGGTTTTCTGGTATGACGAGCATTGTGTTGGAAGGCAGTGCAATAAGTGTTTTCATTGTGAATTCGTTATAAGAGAAAATTTCATCTGGACCATTTCCTTTATTTTTTCGCTTTTCTTCTTTCATTTTCTTGATGACTTTTGGTATATTTTTCTTCATTATTTTATTCAGGAGTTTGATCAGATCTTTGTTGGTTTCCACTCGCCCGCTTTCCATTGAGAAACAAGCGTAAGACCGTTTTCCTGGAAAGTGCTTCCTTGCTAATGAATCGATGTAACTCAATGTGGGAGGCAGCTTTTTTGGTTCATCAGCATCAGCTTCTTCGAATACTTCTGCGGGCTCTGGTTGATCGTCATCGTCATCGTTCTCTTCTTTTTCAATTCCCTCCATTTCAACTTCTAGTTTTCTTTTCGGGGGTGTTTCATGCATGTGTGTTACCAAATCAGTATCAAACATGTCTGTTAGGAACGGTTCTCTGTCACGTTTTTTCCTACTGCTCTCTATTTCACGCTTTAGTCGAGTGATAGCTTCAACGGACCTTGTCGGAGGTGTTTGTAATGGAGTAACTCCTTCTCTAGGTTTTTTAGGAGGTGTAGGTCCGTCGGAAGTGTGAGAACTTGGTGTCGGAGGAGCTATACTCTCACTAACTGTTCTTACAGCTGACACTGCATCTGAAATAAACTCTCCAGAAGACTCTTCATGATCAGGGTCTGGTACTGTCGGTGTTTCAATTGAACCAGCTGCAGTTCCAGGTGTAGTTGTGGAAGTAGCAGGAGATTCAGAAGAAGGCTGTTCATCAGAACCGCGGGAAGTTCTTGCCCTAGTTGGTGCGGTGTTATGTTTCTTCTTTTCTGAAGGTGCTTCTGCGCTGAGAAGGTAGAAAGTTGATTTTCGCACATTGTACCATTTTACTGGAAGCGTTATTTCAGATAACGCACAGTCTGTGTCAGCTGGTAGTACCATATACTTTTGTAAAAGAACTCTGTAAGTGCTCAGAGTGTTGTCTGGAAAGGTCTTAGTAGATGAGTTACTGGGTAGGGTGCAGGTTACATCCATTTTTGTATGTTCTTGACTGGTTCCCAACTGTTGAATTTGTCTCCGTATCCTTTCCACTTAATGAGTGCTTCTCTTTTAGCACCTTTTCCTCTATATTTAAGGATGCTCTCGACAGTGTACTGCTTCCTCGGAGTAACTTTTACCTTCTGAACCTCTTGAGGATAAAACCACCCCTTTATTCTTTCTTGAAGGGTATCTTCGATTTCATACCCCTTAATATAGTCTGGGTTCTTTACAGTGAATATTTCTTCACTCCAATTTGGTTCATATCCACGATTAAAGGTTTTCTTTTTTCTTAGAATTCGTGCTCTATCACCACTTTTCATTAAAGGTTTTCTTTTCGTCTTTAAATCTTTAGCTCTCACTCTTTCATACAAATGATAGAACAATCGATCGGCGTTATCTTTATTAACGTCTACCGGTCGACCTCCTATGGTAGAATGAAAGGTGTGGTTGTAAGAATGCACTAGATCTTGAAGTACATCTATGTATGTGTAGGTTTTCATGTGAGTGAAGTATCGCCACATTTTCTGTTGTAAGGTCCCGTTGAACCTTTCTGCTATAGAACATTTTATGTCATCATTTTCTCCAGTGAAAAAAGATACACCTGTCTCTTTCAAGTAATCCTGAAAAGTTTTGTTCAGGAACTCTTTACCTTAATCTGTTTGAAGGTATTTAGGACATCTTTTAACTGTCATAACTTTGAAAGCTTCCGTAACATCTGTGGCTTTTTTACTTTTTATAGCTTGTGCAAATCCAAATCTGGAGAAGACATCTATGGCAACCATTATATATGAATAGCCTTTGTTATACTTTTTGAACTGTTGCATATCTATCAAGTCCATTTGCCATTGTTTATCTATTCCAAAAGTCTGTGTTTTACGTCTAGGAAACCGCCTCTTGAATGGTTTATGTTTAGTATAAGCATCAACAGATTCAAGTGCATCTTCAATATGCTTTATGTCAGTGTTTTTGAAATAGTGTTTCTTTATTTTGGATGCACTTGTGAAGCTTGCTGGCTGTTTAGGATCAGTGAAGTGCTTAACCACATCTTTCTTCAGAGCCTTGTAGACCATTTTACAAATGGTGTTACTGTAAAGTGTCGATGTCTCTTACTTCGGCCGTGACCTTCTTGTTGAGGAGACTTCTCTTTCCGCCTAGGTGTTTCCACCTCTTCATGTTCCTCTTCACTGTCGGAACCCTTCATGTTGTAGTTCCTTATATATTTCATTTTCGGATTTAACTTCTTAACAATCTGGACGAATTGTTTCTGCCCCGGTAAGCTGGCTCGCTTCTTAGTAGTCGGTCGCACTGCACTCGAAAGAAGATTCATCAAATGTGTGTCAAAGGTGTGTCTCCTAGAATGAGCCGACCGTCCTTTGTGAACTGTTTTCGTGATTTGGCCAAGGTCTTGTAGAGATTACGCACAGAGTTATGGTAAGAACCCGGAACTTTTTCTAGTGCTTTTTCCATCTTATGTGGTAGTACCTTCGGCATAAGTAGTCCTCTCGGTTTTGTAGAAACTCTTTTAGGTTTCATGATAGTCGGAGAAGGTGGTGGAGATGGTGAAGGAGAACGTGAAAGGTGCGATGTTGAAAACAACATACTTTTAGCTTTAGAGGAAAGGATGGAGGACCTGTTCATGAGATCATTGTATGTGGCTAGTTTCTCTTCTCTGCTCATCGTTGGATCGTTCAATACACGACTCATTTCTTTTTGTAAACGAGCTAACACCTCCACGGTAGGCGCTGTAGGTTCAAGTTTTTCTTTTACCATTGACCTTTCGAAAAAGGAATCCCTGTCACTTTCTTTGGCAGGAGGTGGAGAATCAACTTTGCCAGAAACAGTTGAACTCTCCATTTCCACTTTGTTAGAACTTTGCAACACATCTGGATGAACGAGCAGCATTCGTTTATAGCTTGTCATTTTCTCCTAATGATGTCTTGTAAGGCCTCCGATAATACTGGATATGAGTGGAACAGCTAATCCCAATAGAGTACCAATAAAACCACCTTCTTGTTCAAGAATCTTACGTTTGTGTCCTACTGTAGTTGAAGGCTTGGTAAGACCCTTGAGTTGTGTCTTGTACCTCGATAGACGACCGACTGCTTGTTTATTGGAGATAATATTCACACCTATTTGTGCTATCAACCTTATCACCTCATTAGACATTCCCATCATTATATGTTTACACTCCTTACCAGTGCATTTAGACAGATGTCTCAATAGAGGAAGATGTTTCTTTATGAGAGCGAGTTGTTTAGCCTTCATTGTTTCCGTGTAGTAGGAATGAATACAGTTGTCTTGAGAGGTGTAGTCACGCTGTTACGCACCCTTAGTGTATTGGGTGTAGTCTGCTTGAAGTCCAGCACTAGATATGAGTGTCTCGCCGATGTTTCTTCGTTATATACGTTGGTAAGAAAACGTGGATGAGTTGGAAACACTTGACGTGATAAAGCGTGAATTTGACTCATATCTCTTGGATTTTTGAAAATTATCATGTAATGAGAATTCAAACTAAGTGTTCTGAAATCCTTATTAGGCAGAAATAAATTTTGAGTTATGAATATAACACTCATATTTCTATGTTGAGAACCTTTTATGAATAGATCTCTTATAAGAGGTGCATCTTCTTTATCTAACAGATCATCTATTATAAGTAGAGAATGTTGAGATAAATCCTTTTTCTTATGTAAAAGTTCTTCTCTTGAAAGTAGACCTTCGTTGAATTTCACTTTTCCCTGATACTTCTTGAAAACGTCTTGCCATTGTCCATAGCAATATATAATCTCATCGACTGGTGGGTTTATTACAGTTTTCGCCTTTTCTATAATTTCAAACACTAATTGTGTTTTACCACATCCTGAAGGTCCAGTGATAAGACATGTGAAAGGTCCTTGTAGTCTTGGGTCAAATGCGATTTCCTTTACACTTTCCATTTTTTTTCTATTTAAGTTATAACACGTCTTACCCGGTCGAAGGTTAATGTACTGAATGACACTTTAATGAAAAAACAATCCTTTTTGTTTGGTTTCTATAACATAAGGGTGTTTTTCCTGTAACGAAATAAAATAATGACAAATGAAAAGATATGTGGTCATAACAACATTTTATGAGGATCGAAATAAAATAACGTCAAATTAAAAGAGATGGCATCATAACAATCTTTTATGCGGAACGAAACAAAAGAATACCAAATTAAAAGTGTAAACTGTGATAACATGGGTTTTTCTCTTTCACAAAACAAAAGAATAACAAATTAATGAAACCGAACCATAAACGCTCTCCATACGTTTTGTTTTTTATTTGATCAGTCTTTGTTATGGGACAGCCCCTGGATGTCGGGTGCAAAACGCACCCTCCCACCCAAAATGCACCGCCCGCCGAACCGCGCCCGCCACGCGGATCACCTGCGAGCGGAGCGGCGCGCATTTTGTTTTCTTGAAAAGAGAAAAGGGGTGAGCTTCATGCACCCCCTTTTCTCTTTTCAAGAAAAGCGTTGAACGCCGTTTGAGGCGTTTGTGTTTTCATTTTGATTAAGTGGTTATAACCGTTAACGTGTGGTTAGAGTTACAAGCTTGATAGTATCAACTTTATTATCAGCTCGTATGTCGCAGGAGATAAACCTAAACAGCGTCTAATTTATCACTACATAAACGTTTTGTTTCAATGGCAACATAAATAATGGCATGATTTATAGATCTGTATAGTAAATAAACGGACGTCTTTACGTTATAAGTGTGAAAATAAAAGAGATTGGTTGAAGGGTGGTTTTCTACCTTTTGGTAGAAAACCAAATAGTCTGGAGGAGCATAAGAGGATCTTTATTTTCTTTTTAATATTCGATAGTAGGAGTAGGAGTAAATCTAGGAATAGAATAAGCCGTCACGAGACTTGATTCTTTACAATTCCTTCCGACAACCCTGACAATATGGTCACAACCCTCCTGACCATGTCCGATTTCTGTATCGAACTCTTTTTCATAGAAGAATTTGTTGTTGTCAAGGGTGTTCACTATTTTGTCAGGATATCGGATGGTTGCGTTGATAAGGGGAATAACAATATCAGCGTGCAGAAATATAGAGGGTTTTCCATCAGGATCTGCTTCTGATTTACGCCAAAAACGTCTCTGCACTGTTTCCTTGACAGAGTGTCGCGCAAAAATGTGGCTCAAGATACCTTGTGTTGTCGGTAAACCGACAACACAAGGTTTCTTGGTTATCATATCTTTGAGCGTTAGATGTGATTGTTGGGTTAGCCGAATGTTTTTCAGAAGTTTGCAATTTTGAAATAAAATGTTTGGATGAATTTCACCCTCAATTTGATACATTCCGTCTCACGGACAGATGTATTTCACCCAATGATGCTCTCCACAAATACCTGATGCTCGCGCAAAAGGCACGTTGACCAGCGCATTTCGAAAATGAGATGGTCTTCCAATGAGCGGTGCCAGCGGTACACGGTGCTGAACCGAGGGTTGTGCGTTCATGTACATGATGAGACTGGTGCGATTGGTGACAAGTCTAGAAATGAATCTCAGAGGGTCTCTGAGAGCGTATATTATCATTTTTGTTAACGACCACAATACGTATCTCCAATGAAACCGATACATGTAAATTTTGAATATTTTGTTATGGAGTGCACGTGTCAGACTCTCGCGTCGCGTCACTAATGGAACCATGTACTCAGTGATATCTGCTTATCGGTAACAAAACAAAATACGAATAAAATAACGGACGACGCTCATGAAAAACTTTGTGAAAATGGAAAAACGTCCTACGTTTAATCGACGTTGATAGTAAACTTTTGTATAAAAGACTCATGGGCTGGAATCTTCTCAACACTCTCATGATGGGACGTAGAAGTTTGACTGCTCGTGGAAAGACCTCAACATCTTCCTCCGCTCAGGAGGGACTTCCGAAGCAGCCCCCTCCTGGAAATTCGGTCATTGATGAATACTTTGATCAATACCGAGTGTTTCCATCGAGAGAAGATGCCGGTTACGTTCCTGTTGCAGTTGGGGGTTATGCGACAGATTCGTCCATGGACACTCAATCTGGCTATATTACAGATGTAGGCGAAGGTACGTCCATCACCGTCAACGCTGTTGATGCCAGTCTATACAACGATATTTCTGATCTGTGGAATCCCGAGCCACCTGCACCTTTGACTGACGCTGTCACTGCCACAATCGCCACCACCGCCGCCGCTGCCGCCGCCGCCGCTACCCTCCAAGACGACTCCAACAAAGAAAACGTGCCACCACCGAAAGACGGCGAAGCTCTTTCGGTACCGATCACCATCGAAGAAGAGTCGGAGGGAGAACCAACAGACAAGAAAAAGGCATCGCCGAGAAAACGGAAGCCTGCTGGTGAACGGAAACCTCGTGCAAAGAAAGGTAAACCAGTGGCAGTGGACGTTGAACTAGCGAAGCAGTATGCTGATGCGGTCTTGAAGGAGCTACAGGCACAGCAGAGTAAAGCCACCCCTCTCTCGCCTGTATTAGACCTGACCGGATTGTTCTGGCCACTGGAATTTGACATCGACTACAAGGACGGTTACGTCACGCAAGCTAAGAAGGTGTATTTCCTCAACAGTGACGCCTTCAAGAACACCTGCATCCACGTGTATGGACCACCTGATCCTGTAGGGGTAAGTATGATTTTAAATTATAGAATCATTATTTTTATTTCAGGTAACATGTACTTCGTTTATAGTTAACTTTCATTGTAATTATTTAATGTGAATAAAAGTAAAGAATACATAATAGTTTAAATAGAAATAGAATGAGAGAGATATATAGAGAGAGAGAGCCCCAAATTTATACATATAACTCAAAACAAAATTATGCTTATATTTTTCAGGTCGCCATAATTCAGTACCCTCAGCGAGCCTACGAACGCCGGATCAACTTGAGCAAGACAGGTTTCCAGAACCTTCTCGACGCCGCAAGAACGATCATCCAGCAGTACAAACGGGCCTCAGGTGAAGCAGAACAGGGCATCCCGACTATTAAGCCTTACGTCCAGGAGGTCAACAAGACGCACAACATCTGGGTCATCGTGACCACCTACTAGGGGAAGGCCAAGATCCATATCGGGTCCCGCTACTACGTGGAGCAGCTGGAGAAACGGGTCAACTCGGGCGGGGTGCACGACGCACCTCCGAAAGACCAGGGGCACACCGTGCCATCCGCACTGTTCTTCGACTTGGTCAGCACGCTCGGACCAAAGATCCTGAATGACTTAAAGCAGTCCGAATAGATCACAGAAACATGATGTAATCACCAAGGGCAGGTAGGTGTGGTCTTAAAACATATCAGTAACTATACATGGTGTGGTGTGGTTGCCTATATACTTATATACACAGAAAACATTTAATCATGCTGTAGATATCATATTAGCTAGCTTCAAAGAAAGTATTTAGTCAGCTTTATATATTCACCTAGCGCATAGTTAGTGTAGCACATAGTTAGCTTCAAACCAAAATATTTAGTCAGCTTTTTAAATAACTAGCTAGAACATAAGTGTATATTTATATAGTTATTAAGTCGAAAAATAAGAAAATGAATCAGAATATAAATTGTCCGATGTGTAACGTGCCACGTCGTCCTCGCAATTTTTCTTTACATTCTGGAAAGGTGATCTGTTCTTCACCTACATGCGTAAGAGAACAGTATGATATAGAAACAACAGTAATGCCATCAACTATAGGTAGTTATTGGTGGTATCACGACACTTATGTTAAAAACTTTAAGTCAATAGCAAACGGTTTAGTTCTCCTAGCTAGGAAGTGTTCAATCAATTTTCAATGTCAGACTCTCAACTCTGAACATGAAAGAAGCAGTTGAAGAGATAATAGAGGCTATTAACAAAATACATCAGAACCAAGTTTTCGAATATAGACTAGCTATATCTTTAGGTGCATTACTTGAAAGACTTAATGGAGGAACAACAGAAACTGCTGAAGAAAAGATTTATACAGAAGATCGAGAAGTTATGTATTACCATCCTTCAGTGAATAACTCCTCTTTATTTTGGTTAGAGCACGAACAGCAAAGCAATTACAGACATATTAAAAATGATTCTGACTTGCAAGATGTAATAAGTTTTTTAAGCGATAAGGAATGGAGTGTCAATAGAGCTGACACAAGTTGGAGACTAGTGGGTAATGTAAACGCAAACATTTACATAGTAAGGGTTCAAGGTAGAGAGGATGGTCTAATAGGAAGATTGGATACAATTCCGAATTTCCTACGTAGACGGGGTTTACAACATTTTCATCGTAATCCAAAGAGCAAACGGGTGTACAAAGACTGCCTGTGTTTTTTTAGGTGTCTGTCATATTTTCTTTTCAAAAACACATCCCACTGTGAAAGACTACTTCAAGAATGTTTTCCTGATGAAACTAAAGTATCATTCAGAGGCATTTCAATTAAGGCATTGACCCAGATAGAAGCCAAATACAACATTATGATAAGAGTCTTTTCACTCATTCCTAAGAAGAGTACTACTTCCAAGAAAAAGAAAGTTAAAAGGGGAACACCTTGTACATTAAAATGTATAAAGGGAAATTTAATGAGTGTTGAGGATGAGTCTAAAGTTATGACACTAAATCTATACGACCATCACTTCAGTCTAGTAAACGATCTAAATAAATATTCACAGTTCCACATGTGTCGTAAGTGTAGAAGACTCTTTGAAACAGAGTATAATCTTAAGCGACACACTAACATTAAAAGCGACTGTACGCAAGTTAAATTCATCTACAAAGGTGGTATTTACAAAAACAAACCATCTGTATTTGATAGACTGGAGGAGCTAGGTATAAAAGTACCATCTGAACTTCGAATATATCCATACAAAATTGTGTATGATTTCGAAAGTTATTTTTCTCACAAAACAAAAGGTGATGTTCAGACAACTAATACAGTAGTCGAATCACATCATGTACCGCTTTCATCTAGTGTAGCAAGTGACTTTCCAGAGTGGGAAAAACCAGTTTGTTTCATAAGAAAAAGTGATGGAGAAAATGATGAAATAGTTCACGACACTCTGGATTACATACAAAAGTTAGCTGAAAAAATAGGAGCTGTTGTAGAAACACGTTTCTCTGACATCATAAAAAAGCTTGAAAAGTATAAGAAAAACGAGATTGCCGAAGGAAAAAAAGTGCCTAAATCACTAATGAAGAGTATAGGAAAAAAGAGTAGCAATAAAACTTCGCACAGAATAGATAAAATCAAAATTCGTCTTATGAACTATATTTACAGAGTACCTGTCATAGGTTTCAATTCGGGTCGCTACGACTTAAATCTAATAAAGCGAGATTTCCATTCCTTCTATGCAAAGAAGCAAACAGCTGAGATGAAAACCATAAAAAGGAGTAACCAATACATAGCTGTCTACACAGAGAACTGTGTTTATTTAGACATGTTAAATTATCTAGCTCCCGGATACTCGTATGCTAGCTATTTAAAAGCTTTCCTACAAGATGAAAGTAAAGGGTTCTTTCCATATGAGTGGATGACATCAACTAGAAAACTAGGGAACTTAAAACTTCCACCTCGCTCAGCTTTCTATAGTTCACTTACGGGTACTTCTATATCAGCGGAAGACTATGCCAAGTGTAAGAAAGTGTGGAAAGATAATGGAATGACAACTTTCAGAGATTATCTAATATATTACAATAACAAAGATGTAGAACCTTTTGTCAAAGCTATAAACCAACACATGAAATTTTTCAGTGAAAGAGGAATAGATATGTTCAAAGATGGTCTGACTCTTCCAGGCCTTACACTAAAATTTCTATTTGATAACACATCATCAAACAGCCTTCCTTACATTATATTCTCAGAGGCAGACAAAGATGTACACAAATTAATTAGAAGCAATTTGGTAGGTGGTCCATCGATTATATTTCATAGACATCAAAAAGCAGGAGTGACACGAATACGGGGCAGATCATTCGGACCATTAAGTAAAGTGTGCCGTCATATCATAGGAGTAGATGCAAACAGTCTTTACCTTAAATGTATGGGTGAAGAACACTGTACGGGGTACTTTGTAGTCCGCAGAAGTAGTAACAATTACAAACCTGAACAATCTCAAAAAGTCAGTCGCGCTGCAACAGAATGGTTGCGGTTTCGAGAGATTACAGACAAAGTTAAAATACTACATGCTTATAACCATGGGGAAGTTAGTGTGGGTACAAAAAGAGTTCGAGTGGACGGCCTGGTTCCAGATACAAAAACCGTGTATCAATTTCATGGTTGCTACTGGCATGGGCACGCGTGTCACATGAATAAAAACACTCTCTCTACTGATAAAGGCCGTAAACTAATGTCAGAAAGATGTTGACAAACTCTTAAAACAACACTGTATCTAGAACTAATAGGTTATACTGTCATTGAGAAATACGAATGTGACTGGAACAAAGACAAGAATAACAACAACAGTGTTATAGCATGTAAATCACTGTGGAGCATACCGATTCCAAACACACACAATATCCTTTCTGAAATAGATATAATAAACGGTGTAAAAAATGGGACTATTTTTGGACTAGTATCGGTGGACATACACACACCTGAGCACCTTAAATTCAAATTTGAAGAAATGACACCCATTTTCAAAAATACAATGGTGTCAAGAGATGATGTAGGAGAACACATGAAACAACATCTATTAAAGAACGATAGAGTCAAAAGGCCACAACGTCAATTAATCGGAAGTTATTTTGCAAAAAATATTTTATTAGGTTCACCACTACTTAAATGGTATTTAGAAAAAGGCTTAATCGTAACAAAAGTTCACTTACTAGTTGAATACATACCACAGAAATCGTTTCTCTCATTTGTTGATCAAGTAACAGAGGCACGAAGAAAGGGAGACAAAAACCCTGACTGTAAAATTCTCTCTGACCTCTACAAACTCCTAGGAAACAGTTCATATGGAAAAACGATTTGTAACAAACAAAACTTCACAAACACTCGATATATGACACCAGAAAAAGCCGCTAGAATAGCTCTTCACTGGACAGTACAAGATGTCCAAGACTTGTGTGAAGATACATGTGAAGTCTCATCACTCCCTACGTCAATAACATACGACCTTCCAGTTCAAATAGGTTTCATGGTATATCAATACGCAAAACTGAAAATGTTACAATTTTACTACGACTTCTTATCAAAGTACATCGAAGAATCTGACTTTGAACTCTGTGAAATGGATACAGATAGTCTGTATTTCGCCCTCAGCGCACAGACTTTAGATGAATTAATAATTCCAGAAAAAAGAGAAGCCTATTATAGAGAACGCCACTTATGGTTACCATCAGAATCTTGTGATAATGAACATCACAGGGAACAATATATAATAGCAAAAACAAATAATTTACCATGGTTTCCACAACCATGTTGTAAAGAAAGAGAAAAATATGATAAACGGACCCCAGGACTATTCAAAATTGAATGGGAAGGAGATGAAATGACTTCACTAAATTCAAAATGTTATATCGGTCATGGAAAAGAAAAGAAAACTAGCTGTAAAGGTGTCATACAGAAACAAAACATACTTGACATGGAATCTTTTAACACCGTACTCGAAACACAAATCACGATGGACGCCGTTAACACTGGTTTCAAAGTTGTAGATCATCATATAATAACATACAAACAGAAAAAGACAGGCTTAAGTTATCAATATATAAAAAGAAAAACTTGTGAAGACGGAGTGAGCACGATACCCTTAGATATCTAGGAATTCGGCAATCATGTTGTAAATATTCTTTAATTCTGAAAAAATAACAGACTTATAACTACAGAATATATCATTTATGAAGGAAATACTCCAACAAAAAAATATAAAAAATATAAAAAGAAAAAGAAAATTAAGCTTGTACATATCATTTATCAAAAGTTGAAATTAAAAAAAAAAATTAAAAAGTTGAAATTAAAAAAAAGAAATAATTGTTTAAAAAGAAAAAAAACTTTAAAATTATAATAAAAGTAAAAATAAATCATACAAAATCTCACATAGAGACAGAAAAAAATGCTTGAAATATAAATATTTGTCTAAGAAAATGAAAAAAAACTTTAAAAATTAGAAAAATATTTAAAAAAATAAAAAATTATACAATATCTCAGAGAAAACAAAAAAATGCATGGCTTTATGCATGGCTTTATCTAGGGTAGAACTCCCGGCAGCGAAAATCTCAGCGAATCACAGAGAAATTTAAGGTGTCTACCCACTACCAGTTATTTTCTTAGTACATACTAAATAGTAAATACTACAAAAATAACTGGCTACCCATATTTTATTCATCTAGTTGCTTAGTGTAGCCATAGTTTCCAGTATTATATTACAGCTTCAATATGAGCGACAGCAGCTATTCGGATTTTCTAATCGATTTGGCAAGCAATGATTCATCAACAAATGATAACGAGACCACACTTAGTTGGGGTCTCGATTTATCATTTCTCAATATTGCTGAGTCACGACCTGAATCTCCGGATAGTCCTCTCGACTCTAACTATCCATCAGCAGACATTAATTTTCAACTTATACCCAAAAATGATAAAGTGGCTGTACTTTGCGGATGTAGTGGATATTTCTTTTGGGAGATTATCCCCGCACAGTACAGCGATTTTTATCTGAAACCACACCATGTTAGTACTGTAGACCACACCACTGGTACGACGCGATCCTGTTCCACTTTTACAGAAGCTATGTGGGACGGGTATAGCTTTGCAACGAACCAGCTTATCAACGGCGATAACCACAAGGACTACTGTTTGGCGGTGTATCAACATCATCAAGACTCATGTTTCAGAGTCACTACCAGATACACCGTCAACAGTGTAAAGTCACTTATGGTTTTCATTGAGCAACATAAAGTGACAGCCGTTTCACAGGCCTTTTGTAAATGTCGAATCCGTGATTCCGATGTCACTTTTGTTGGTCCTTTGTTCTGTTTTACATGTATACAACTACACTGTGAACTGAAATCAATTTACATTCAGGCCATCGAAAATTTCTTTTCATACCAGGTGCAAATGAATCCTGTTTTCGGTCACAATGTGTTGGCGACTGAAGTAGACTGTAACTTTTTCAAAGCACAGTCTCTCTTTCACCATACCATTGCTAAATCTGTCAGAAATCCTCATCACACATATGTATACACTCACACATGGAACAAAGAGAAACTGAAACAGCCGAAGATAAGGACACTTGCCCGAAACTGTTCTCATTGTTTAATTTGTTTACTACCAGGCAACGGCAACACTGTTTTCTTATGCCAACAGTGTAAATGATTTGTATTATCTATATATTTTTACACTTTGTGAACAGTTTCAATGTAAATAAAAGATTACACTATGTATCTGTGACACTGTAAATATCTTTCTATAGGTTTCTAATGAATAAAACTTATAAAATGAATTTTATATGTTGTGTTGTCTATACGTATATTATTTAATGAATATGAACAGAAAAACTCTATATTCAGTTTTCTATACGAACACGAAACAAAGCGAATACATACACATAAAGTAGATATAATCGAATCTAATAGAAATATTATAAGTGATAAAATTGCAAAGGGGGCGGTGCGCGCAGCCCATGGGAGGCTGTTTTAGGAATGCGGTGGAGACCTCCGGCCGAGCCTCCGGTCTCCACCGCATTCCAAAAACGGCCCTCCCATGGGCTGCCCGCACCGCCCCCTTTGCAATTAAAATATTAGAACATCTGTAATATTTTATTCATAACCAGAATATAGGGTCCCTGAGAAAACATGTCAGGGGAGAGCGCGTTGAGGAACGACGTGCAAACCTCCGGCCTTACGGCCTCCGGTCTCCACGTCGTTCCACACGCTCTTCCCTGACATGTTTTCTCAGTGACCCTGTTTTCTAATATTTCTAACCTCTGACCTCTGACATAATTACAAAATAGATTTTAAAAGTAGGTCGTAATGACCTAATTATTCAAAGTCTCTATTAAGCTATGAACCTATTTTAGACCTAAACTCGGTCGTAGTGACCTACTGACCTACTTAGTAGCATTGACTATGCGCGCCAGCGACTCCATCATACTACTCATGGTGGAGCATTAAACCAGTGTTTTCATGGCCTATTGGCTAGAGTGCTGGCAAGTCGTGCGAGAGGTCCCGGGTTCTATCCCCGGACCGGCCAGCAACAGCTAGAGCTAAAAATAGAGTCAAAATTAATACAAAGGTGTGCCCGTGTCTGGAGGAGGCCATTATGTTTCTTTTTTAAACAAATGTTTTAAATACTAAAAAGGATGATCACAATAATGTCTTTGCAATAAGTTTTCAAAGTCAAATAATGAGATAAAAATGGTTTTGTACTTTTTTGAAGTTACCTTCTACTTTGACCATTCATAGGACTGAGTCGGGCTTGAACCGCCAACCTTCAGATTTGAAAGCCAACATCTTAGCCCTTAGGCCACTGGTTACAACTGAGAGGCTCTTGTATAACTAAGGTGGTGATGTCACAGGGGAATTTGAAGGAAATATCAATGCACATCACACAAAAATTGCAAAACTATTGGAACCATAGCTTTAAACCTGAGCATCATTGGTCATTGCCTGTTATTACCAATAGGCCTGTGTGCATATTGCCCTATGTAATTGGTGATGAGAAGTCCATCCATAAAGTCCTCTCTAAATAAGGGCATGTGGTATGTTGGTACGCTGGGTGGGCTTTCATTTTATTTCAATAAGAATGGCAACTCCCATTTATTGAATGTGAATATCTTGAGAATACGACAGGCAATTGGTTTTCATTATTTGTCTCCCAGAGACCATCCCTAAGGTGGACATACTAATAAAAACTATTTTCCGATGCTTATCCTTGTGGCAATGAGAGAGTGACCGGAGGGAAATTGCCATGCATTGATGCTCCATTTATGTAGGCAAATTGTGGGCAGTCACCTCTTGTAAAACTATTTTCCGATGCTTATCACTGTGGCAATGAGAAAGTGACCCAATGGAAATTGCCAAGCATTGAAGCTCCATTTATTTAGGCAAATTGTGGGCAGTCACCTCTGTTATATTCATGCTGCAAATAAGGGGGGCATACTAATGAAAACTATTTAATTTTTCCGATGCTGATCATTGTGGCAAGGTGAAAGTGACTGGATGGAAACTGCCAAGCATTGAGGCTCCATTTATGGAGGCAAACTGTGGGCAGACGCCTCTTGTATATATCATGCTGCAAATAAGGGGGACATACTGATGAAAACTATTAAACTTTTCCAACGCTAATCATTGTGGCAAGGAGAAAGTGACCGGATGGAAATTGCCAAGCATTGAGGCTCCATTTATGGAGGCAAATTGCGGGCAGACGCCTCTTGTATATTCATGCTGCAAATAAGGGGGACATACTAATGAAAACTTTTCAATTTTTCCAATGCTGAACATTGTGGCAATGAAAAAGTGACCGGAAGGAAATTGCCAAGCACTGAGACTCCATTTATCGAGGCAGATTTGTATTTTGATAAAATTGTGGGCAGACCTCTCTTGTATATTCATGCTGCAATATAGGCTACTCATCATGGTGGAGCATTAAACCAGTGTTTTCATGGCCTATTGGCTAGAGTGCTGGCAAGTCGTGCGAGAGGTCCCGGGTTCTATCCCCGGACCGGCCAGCAACAGCTAGAGCTAAAAATAGAGTCAAAATTAATACAAAGGTGTGCCCGTGTCTGGAGGAGGCCATTATGTTTCTTTTTTAAACAAATGTTTTAAATACTAAAAAGGATGATCACAATAATGTCTTTGCAATAAGTTTTCAAAGTCAAATAATGAGATAAAAATGGTTTTGTACTTTTTTGAAGTTACCTTCTACTTTGACCATTCATAGGACTGAGTCGGGCTTGAACCGCCAACCTTCAGATTTGAAAGCCAACATCTTAGCCCTTAGGCCACTGGTTACAACTGAGAGGCTCTTGTATAACTAAGGTGGTGATGTCACAGGGGAATTTGAAGGAAATATCAATGCACATCACACAAAAATTGCAAAACTATTGGAACCATAGCTTTAAACCTGAGCATCATTGGTCATTGCCTGTTATTACCAATAGGCCTGTGTGCATATTGCCCTATGTAATTGGTGATGAGAAGTCCATCCATAAAGTCCTCTCTAAATAAGGGCATGTGGTATGTTGGTACGCTGGGTGGGCTTTCATTTTATTTCAATAAGAATGGCAACTCCCATTTATTGAATGTGAATATCTTGAGAATACGACAGGCAATTGGTTTTCATTATTTGTCTCCCAGAGACCATCCCTAAGGTGGACATACTAATAAAAACTATTTTCCGATGCTTATCCTTGTGGCAATGAGAGAGTGACCGGAGGGAAATTGCCATGCATTGATGCTCCATTTATGTAGGCAAATTGTGGGCAGTCACCTCTTGTAAAACTATTTTCCGATGCTTATCACTGTGGCAATGAGAAAGTGACCCAATGGAAATTGCCAAGCATTGAAGCTCCATTTATTTAGGCAAATTGTGGGCAGTCACCTCTGTTATATTCATGCTGCAAATAAGGGGGGCATACTAATGAAAACTATTTAATTTTTCCGATGCTGATCATTGTGGCAAGGTGAAAGTGACTGGATGGAAACTGCCAAGCATTGAGGCTCCATTTATGGAGGCAAACTGTGGGCAGACGCCTCTTGTATATATCATGCTGCAAATAAGGGGGACATACTGATGAAAACTATTAAACTTTTCCAACGCTAATCATTGTGGCAAGGAGAAAGTGACCGGATGGAAATTGCCAAGCATTGAGGCTCCATTTATGGAGGCAAATTGCGGGCAGACGCCTCTTGTATATTCATGCTGCAAATAAGGGGGACATACTAATGAAAACTTTTCAATTTTTCCAATGCTGAACATTGTGGCAATGAAAAAGTGACCGGAAGGAAATTGCCAAGCACTGAGACTCCATTTATCGAGGCAGATTTGTATTTTGATAAAATTGTGGGCAGACCTCTCTTGTATATTCATGCTGCAATATAGGCTACTCATCATGGTGGAGCATTAAACCAGTGTTTTCATGGCCTATTGGCTAGAGTGCTGGCAAGTCGTGCGAGAGGTCCCGGGTTCTATCCCCGGACCGGCCAGCAACAGCTAGAGCTAAAAATAGAGTCAAAATTAATACAAAGGTGTGCCCGTGTCTGGAGGAGGCCATTATGTTTCTTTTTTAAACAAATGTTTTAAATACTAAAAAGGATGATCACAATAATGTCTTTGCAATAAGTTTTCAAAGTCAAATAATGAGATAAAAATGGTTTTGTACTTTTTTGAAGTTACCTTCTACTTTGACCATTCATAGGACTGAGTCGGGCTTGAACCGCCAACCTTCAGATTTGAAAGCCAACATCTTAGCCCTTAGGCCACTGGTTACAACTGAGAGGCTCTTGTATAACTAAGGTGGTGATGTCACAGGGGAATTTGAAGGAAATATCAATGCACATCACACAAAAATTGCAAAACTATTGGAACCATAGCTTTAAACCTGAGCATCATTGGTCATTGCCTGTTATTACCAATAGGCCTGTGTGCATATTGCCCTATGTAATTGGTGATGAGAAGTCCATCCATAAAGTCCTCTCTAAATAAGGGCATGTGGTATGTTGGTACGCTGGGTGGGCTTTCATTTTATTTCAATAAGAATGGCAACTCCCATTTATTGAATGTGAATATCTTGAGAATACGACAGGCAATTGGTTTTCATTATTTGTCTCCCAGAGACCATCCCTAAGGTGGACATACTAATAAAAACTATTTTCCGATGCTTATCCTTGTGGCAATGAGAGAGTGACCGGAGGGAAATTGCCATGCATTGATGCTCCATTTATGTAGGCAAATTGTGGGCAGTCACCTCTTGTAAAACTATTTTCCGATGCTTATCACTGTGGCAATGAGAAAGTGACCCAATGGAAATTGCCAAGCATTGAAGCTCCATTTATTTAGGCAAATTGTGGGCAGTCACCTCTGTTATATTCATGCTGCAAATAAGGGGGGCATACTAATGAAAACTATTTAATTTTTCCGATGCTGATCATTGTGGCAAGGTGAAAGTGACTGGATGGAAACTGCCAAGCATTGAGGCTCCATTTATGGAGGCAAACTGTGGGCAGACGCCTCTTGTATATATCATGCTGCAAATAAGGGGGACATACTGATGAAAACTATTAAACTTTTCCAACGCTAATCATTGTGGCAAGGAGAAAGTGACCGGATGGAAATTGCCAAGCATTGAGGCTCCATTTATGGAGGCAAATTGCGGGCAGACGCCTCTTGTATATTCATGCTGCAAATAAGGGGGACATACTAATGAAAACTTTTCAATTTTTCCAATGCTGAACATTGTGGCAATGAAAAAGTGACCGGAAGGAAATTGCCAAGCACTGAGACTCCATTTATCGAGGCAGATTTGTATTTTGATAAAATTGTGGGCAGACCTCTCTTGTATATTCATGCTGCAATATAGGCTACTCATCATGGTGGAGCATTAAACCAGTGTTTTCATGGCCTATTGGCTAGAGTGCTGGCAAGTCGTGCGAGAGGTCCCGGGTTCTATCCCCGGACCGGCCAGCAACAGCTAGAGCTAAAAATAGAGTCAAAATTAATACAAAGGTGTGCCCGTGTCTGGAGGAGGCCATTATGTTTCTTTTTTAAACAAATGTTTTAAATACTAAAAAGGATGATCACAATAATGTCTTTGCAATAAGTTTTCAAAGTCAAATAATGAGATAAAAATGGTTTTGTACTTTTTTGAAGTTACCTTCTACTTTGACCATTCATAGGACTGAGTCGGGCTTGAACCGCCAACCTTCAGATTTGAAAGCCAACATCTTAGCCCTTAGGCCACTGGTTACAACTGAGAGGCTCTTGTATAACTAAGGTGGTGATGTCACAGGGGAATTTGAAGGAAATATCAATGCACATCACACAAAAATTGCAAAACTATTGGAACCATAGCTTTAAACCTGAGCATCATTGGTCATTGCCTGTTATTACCAATAGGCCTGTGTGCATATTGCCCTATGTAATTGGTGATGAGAAGTCCATCCATAAAGTCCTCTCTAAATAAGGGCATGTGGTATGTTGGTACGCTGGGTGGGCTTTCATTTTATTTCAATAAGAATGGCAACTCCCATTTATTGAATGTGAATATCTTGAGAATACGACAGGCAATTGGTTTTCATTATTTGTCTCCCAGAGACCATCCCTAAGGTGGACATACTAATAAAAACTATTTTCCGATGCTTATCCTTGTGGCAATGAGAGAGTGACCGGAGGGAAATTGCCATGCATTGATGCTCCATTTATGTAGGCAAATTGTGGGCAGTCACCTCTTGTAAAACTATTTTCCGATGCTTATCACTGTGGCAATGAGAAAGTGACCCAATGGAAATTGCCAAGCATTGAAGCTCCATTTATTTAGGCAAATTGTGGGCAGTCACCTCTGTTATATTCATGCTGCAAATAAGGGGGGCATACTAATGAAAACTATTTAATTTTTCCGATGCTGATCATTGTGGCAAGGTGAAAGTGACTGGATGGAAACTGCCAAGCATTGAGGCTCCATTTATGGAGGCAAACTGTGGGCAGACGCCTCTTGTATATATCATGCTGCAAATAAGGGGGACATACTGATGAAAACTATTAAACTTTTCCAACGCTAATCATTGTGGCAAGGAGAAAGTGACCGGATGGAAATTGCCAAGCATTGAGGCTCCATTTATGGAGGCAAATTGCGGGCAGACGCCTCTTGTATATTCATGCTGCAAATAAGGGGGACATACTAATGAAAACTTTTCAATTTTTCCAATGCTGAACATTGTGGCAATGAAAAAGTGACCGGAAGGAAATTGCCAAGCACTGAGACTCCATTTATCGAGGCAGATTTGTATTTTGATAAAATTGTGGGCAGACCTCTCTTGTATATTCATGCTGCAATATAGGCTACTCATCATGGTGGAGCATTAAACCAGTGTTTTCATGGCCTATTGGCTAGAGTGCTGGCAAGTCGTGCGAGAGGTCCCGGGTTCTATCCCCGGACCGGCCAGCAACAGCTAGAGCTAAAAATAGAGTCAAAATTAATACAAAGGTGTGCCCGTGTCTGGAGGAGGCCATTATGTTTCTTTTTTAAACAAATGTTTTAAATACTAAAAAGGATGATCACAATAATGTCTTTGCAATAAGTTTTCAAAGTCAAATAATGAGATAAAAATGGTTTTGTACTTTTTTGAAGTTACCTTCTACTTTGACCATTCATAGGACTGAGTCGGGCTTGAACCGCCAACCTTCAGATTTGAAAGCCAACATCTTAGCCCTTAGGCCACTGGTTACAACTGAGAGGCTCTTGTATAACTAAGGTGGTGATGTCACAGGGGAATTTGAAGGAAATATCAATGCACATCACACAAAAATTGCAAAACTATTGGAACCATAGCTTTAAACCTGAGCATCATTGGTCATTGCCTGTTATTACCAATAGGCCTGTGTGCATATTGCCCTATGTAATTGGTGATGAGAAGTCCATCCATAAAGTCCTCTCTAAATAAGGGCATGTGGTATGTTGGTACGCTGGGTGGGCTTTCATTTTATTTCAATAAGAATGGCAACTCCCATTTATTGAATGTGAATATCTTGAGAATACGACAGGCAATTGGTTTTCATTATTTGTCTCCCAGAGACCATCCCTAAGGTGGACATACTAATAAAAACTATTTTCCGATGCTTATCCTTGTGGCAATGAGAGAGTGACCGGAGGGAAATTGCCATGCATTGATGCTCCATTTATGTAGGCAAATTGTGGGCAGTCACCTCTTGTAAAACTATTTTCCGATGCTTATCACTGTGGCAATGAGAAAGTGACCCAATGGAAATTGCCAAGCATTGAAGCTCCATTTATTTAGGCAAATTGTGGGCAGTCACCTCTGTTATATTCATGCTGCAAATAAGGGGGGCATACTAATGAAAACTATTTAATTTTTCCGATGCTGATCATTGTGGCAAGGTGAAAGTGACTGGATGGAAACTGCCAAGCATTGAGGCTCCATTTATGGAGGCAAACTGTGGGCAGACGCCTCTTGTATATATCATGCTGCAAATAAGGGGGACATACTGATGAAAACTATTAAACTTTTCCAACGCTAATCATTGTGGCAAGGAGAAAGTGACCGGATGGAAATTGCCAAGCATTGAGGCTCCATTTATGGAGGCAAATTGCGGGCAGACGCCTCTTGTATATTCATGCTGCAAATAAGGGGGACATACTAATGAAAACTTTTCAATTTTTCCAATGCTGAACATTGTGGCAATGAAAAAGTGACCGGAAGGAAATTGCCAAGCACTGAGACTCTATTTATCGAGGCAGATTTGTATTTTGATAAAATTGTGGGCAGACCTCTCTTGTATATTCATGCTGCAATATAGGCTACTCATCATGGTGGAGCATTAAACCAGTGTTTTCATGGCCTATTGGCTAGAGTGCTGGCAAGTCGTGCGAGAGGTCCCGGGTTCTATCCCCGGACCGGCCAGCAACAGCTAGAGCTAAAAATAGAGTCAAAATTAATACAAAGGTGTGCCCGTGTCTGGAGGAGGCCATTATGTTTCTTTTTTAAACAAATGTTTTAAATACTAAAAAGGATGATCACAATAATGTCTTTGCAATAAGTTTTCAAAGTCAAATAATGAGATAAAAATGGTTTTGTACTTTTTTGAAGTTACCTTCTACTTTGACCATTCATAGGACTGAGTCGGGCTTGAACCGCCAACCTTCAGATTTGAAAGCCAACATCTTAGCCCTTAGGCCACTGGTTACAACTGAGAGGCTCTTGTATAACTAAGGTGGTGATGTCACAGGGGAATTTGAAGGAAATATCAATGCACATCACACAAAAATTGCAAAACTATTGGAACCATAGCTTTAAACCTGAGCATCATTGGTCATTGCCTGTTATTACCAATAGGCCTGTGTGCATATTGCCCTATGTAATTGGTGGTGAGAAGTCCATCCATAAAGTCCTCTCTAAATAAGGGCATGTGGTATGTTGGTACGCTGGGTGGGCTTTCATTTTATTTCAATAAGAATGGCAACTCCCATTTATTGAATGTGAATATCTTGAGAATACGACAGGCAATTGGTTTTCATTATTTGTCTCCCAGAGACCATCCCTAAGGTGGACATACTAATAAAAACTATTTTCCGATGCTTATCCTTGTGGCAATGAGAGAGTGACCGGAGGGAAATTGCCATGCATTGATGCTCCATTTATGTAGGCAAATTGTGGGCAGTCACCTCTTGTAAAACTATTTTCCGATGCTTATCACTGTGGCAATGAGAAAGTGACCCAATGGAAATTGCCAAGCATTGAAGCTCCATTTATTTAGGCAAATTGTGGGCAGTCACCTCTGTTATATTCATGCTGCAAATAAGGGGGGCATACTAATGAAAACTATTTAATTTTTCCGATGCTGATCATTGTGGCAAGGTGAAAGTGACTGGATGGAAACTGCCAAGCATTGAGGCTCCATTTATGGAGGCAAACTGTGGGCAGACGCCTCTTGTATATATCATGCTGCAAATAAGGGGGACATACTGATGAAAACTATTAAACTTTTCCAACGCTAATCATTGTGGCAAGGAGAAAGTGACCGGATGGAAATTGCCAAGCATTGAGGCTCCATTTATGGAGGCAAATTGCGGGCAGACGCCTCTTGTATATTCATGCTGCAAATAAGGGGGACATACTAATGAAAACTTTTCAATTTTTCCAATGCTGAACATTGTGGCAATGAAAAAGTGACCGGAAGGAAATTGCCAAGCACTGAGACTCCATTTATCGAGGCAGATTTGTATTTTGATAAAATTGTGGGCAGACCTCTCTTGTATATTCATGCTGCAATATAGGCTACTCATCATGGTGGAGCATTAAACCAGTGTTTTCATGGCCTATTGGCTAGAGTGCTGGCAAGTCGTGCGAGAGGTCCCGGGTTCTATCCCCGGACCGGCCAGCAACAGCTAGAGCTAAAAATAGAGTCAAAATTAATACAAAGGTGTGCCCGTGTCTGGAGGAGGCCATTATGTTTCTTTTTTAAACAAATGTTTTAAATACTAAAAAGGATGATCACAATAATGTCTTTGCAATAAGTTTTCAAAGTCAAATAATGAGATAAAAATGGTTTTGTACTTTTTTGAAGTTACCTTCTACTTTGACCATTCATAGGACTGAGTCGGGCTTGAACCGCCAACCTTCAGATTTGAAAGCCAACATCTTAGCCCTTAGGCCACTGGTTACAACTGAGAGGCTCTTGTATAACTAAGGTGGTGATGTCACAGGGGAATTTGGAGGAAATATCAATGCACATCACACAAAAATTGCAAAACTATTGGAACCATAGCTTTAAACCTGAGCATCATTGGTCATTGCCTGTTATTACCAATAGGCCTGTGTGCATATTGCCCTATGTAATTGGTGATGAGAAGTCCATCCATAAAGTCCTCTCTAAATAAGGGCATGTGGTATGTTGGTACGCTGGGTGGGCTTTCATTTTATTTCAATAAGAATGGCAACTCCCATTTATTGAATGTGAATATCTTGAGAATACGACAGGCAATTGGTTTTCATTATTTGTCTCCCAGAGACCATCCCTAAGGTGGACATACTAATAAAAACTATTTTCCGATGCTTATCCTTGTGGCAATGAGAGAGTGACCGGAGGGAAATTGCCATGCATTGATGCTCCATTTATGTAGGCAAATTGTGGGCAGTCACCTCTTGTAAAACTATTTTCCGATGCTTATCACTGTGGCAATGAGAAAGTGACCCAATGGAAATTGCCAAGCATTGAAGCTCCATTTATTTAGGCAAATTGTGGGCAGTCACCTCTGTTATATTCATGCTGCAAATAAGGGGGGCATACTAATGAAAACTATTTAATTTTTCCGATGCTGATCATTGTGGCAAGGTGAAAGTGACTGGATGGAAACTGCCAAGCATTGAGGCTCCATTTATGGAGGCAAACTGTGGGCAGACGCCTCTTGTATATATCATGCTGCAAATAAGGGGGACATACTGATGAAAACTATTAAACTTTTCCAACGCTAATCATTGTGGCAAGGAGAAAGTGACCGGATGGAAATTGCCAAGCATTGAGGCTCCATTTATGGAGGCAAATTGCGGGCAGACGCCTCTTGTATATTCATGCTGCAAATAAGGGGGACATACTAGTGAAAACTTTTCAATTTTTCCAATGCTGAACATTGTGGCAATGAAAAAGTGACCGGAAGGAAATTGCCAAGCACTGAGACTCCATTTATCGAGGCAGATTTGTATTTTGATAAAATTGTGGGCAGACCTCTCTTGTATATTCATGCTGCAATATAGGCTACTCATCATGGTGGAGCATTAAACCAGTGTTTTCATGGCCTATTGGCTAGAGTGCTGGCAAGTCGTGCGAGAGGTCCCGGGTTCTATCCCCGGACCGGCCAGCAACAGCTAGAGCTAAAAATAGAGTCAAAATTAATACAAAGGTGTGCCCGTGTCTGGAGGAGGCCATTATGTTTCTTTTTTAAACAAATGTTTTAAATACTAAAAAGGATGATCACAATAATGTCTTTGCAATAAGTTTTCAAAGTCAAATAATGAGATAAAAATGGTTTTGTACTTTTTTGAAGTTACCTTCTACTTTGACCATTCATAGGACTGAGTCGGGCTTGAACCGCCAACCTTCAGATTTGAAAGCCAACATCTTAGCCCTTAGGCCACTGGTTACAACTGAGAGGCTCTTGTATAACTAAGGTGGTGATGTCACAGGGGAATTTGAAGGAAATATCAATGCACATCACACAAAAATTGCAAAACTATTGGAACCATAGCTTTAAACCTGAGCATCATTGGTCATTGCCTGTTATTACCAATAGGCCTGTGTGCATATTGCCCTATGTAATTGGTGATGAGAAGTCCATCCATAAAGTCCTCTCTAAATAAGGGCATGTGGTATGTTGGTACGCTGGGTGGGCTTTCATTTTATTTCAATAAGAATGGCAACTCCCATTTATTGAATGTGAATATCTTGAGAATACGACAGGCAATTGGTTTTCATTATTTGTCTCCCAGAGACCATCCCTAAGGTGGACATACTAATAAAAACTATTTTCCGATGCTTATCCTTGTGGCAATGAGAGAGTGACCGGAGGGAAATTGCCATGCATTGATGCTCCATTTATGTAGGCAAATTGTGGGCAGTCACCTCTTGTAAAACTATTTTCCGATGCTTATCACTGTGGCAATGAGAAAGTGACCCAATGGAAATTGCCAAGCATTGAAGCTCCATTTATTTAGGCAAATTGTGGGCAGTCACCTCTGTTATATTCATGCTGCAAATAAGGGGGGCATACTAATGAAAACTATTTAATTTTTCCGATGCTGATCATTGTGGCAAGGTGAAAGTGACTGGATGGAAACTGCCAAGCATTGAGGCTCCATTTATGGAGGCAAACTGTGGGCAGACGCCTCTTGTATATATCATGCTGCAAATAAGGGGGACATACTGATGAAAACTATTAAACTTTTCCAACGCTAATCATTGTGGCAAGGAGAAAGTGACCGGATGGAAATTGCCAAGCATTGAGGCTCCATTTATGGAGGCAAATTGCGGGCAGACGCCTCTTGTATATTCATGCTGCAAATAAGGGGGACATACTAATGAAAACTTTTCAATTTTTCCAATGCTGAACATTGTGGCAATGAAAAAGTGACCGGAAGGAAATTGCCAAGCACTGAGACTCCATTTATCGAGGCAGATTTGTATTTTGATAAAATTGTGGGCAGACCTCTCTTGTATATTCATGCTGCAATATAGGCTACTCATCATGGTGGAGCATTAAACCAGTGTTTTCATGGCCTATTGGCTAGAGTGCTGGCAAGTCGTGCGAGAGGTCCCGGGTTCTATCCCCGGACCGGCCAGCAACAGCTAGAGCTAAAAATAGAGTCAAAATTAATACAAAGGTGTGCCCGTGTCTGGAGGAGGCCATTATGTTTCTTTTTTAAACAAATGTTTTAAATACTAAAAAGGATGATCACAATAATGTCTTTGCAATAAGTTTTCAAAGTCAAATAATGAGATAAAAATGGTTTTGTACTTTTTTGAAGTTACCTTCTACTTTGACCATTCATAGGACTGAGTCGGGCTTGAACCGCCAACCTTCAGATTTGAAAGCCAACATCTTAGCCCTTAGGCCACTGGTTACAACTGAGAGGCTCTTGTATAACTAAGGTGGTGATGTCACAGGGGAATTTGAAGGAAATATCAATGCACATCACACAAAAATTGCAAAACTATTGGAACCATAGCTTTAAACCTGAGCATCATTGGTCATTGCCTGTTATTACCAATAGGCCTGTGTGCATATTGCCCTATGTAATTGGTGATGAGAAGTCCATCCATAAAGTCCTCTCTAAATAAGGGCATGTGGTATGTTGGTACGCTGGGTGGGCTTTCATTTTATTTCAATAAGAATGGCAACTCCCATTTATTGAATGTGAATATCTTGAGAATACGACAGGCAATTGGTTTTCATTATTTGTCTCCCAGAGACCATCCCTAAGGTGGACATACTAATAAAAACTATTTTCCGATGCTTATCCTTGTGGCAATGAGAGAGTGACCGGAGGGAAATTGCCATGCATTGATGCTCCATTTATGTAGGCAAATTGTGGGCAGTCACCTCTTGTAAAACTATTTTCCGATGCTTATCACTGTGGCAATGAGAAAGTGACCCAATGGAAATTGCCAAGCATTGAAGCTCCATTTATTTAGGCAAATTGTGGGCAGTCACCTCTGTTATATTCATGCTGCAAATAAGGGGGGCATACTAATGAAAACTATTTAATTTTTCCGATGCTGATCATTGTGGCAAGGTGAAAGTGACTGGATGGAAACTGCCAAGCATTGAGGCTCCATTTATGGAGGCAAACTGTGGGCAGACGCCTCTTGTATATATCATGCTGCAAATAAGGGGGACATACTGATGAAAACTATTAAACTTTTCCAACGCTAATCATTGTGGCAAGGAGAAAGTGACCGGATGGAAATTGCCAAGCATTGAGGCTCCATTTATGGAGGCAAATTGCGGGCAGACGCCTCTTGTATATTCATGCTGCAAATAAGGGGGACATACTAATGAAAACTTTTCAATTTTTCCAATGCTGAACATTGTGGCAATGAAAAAGTGACCGGAAGGAAATTGCCAAGCACTGAGACTCCATTTATCGAGGCAGATTTGTATTTTGATAAAATTGTGGGCAGACCTCTCTTGTATATTCATGCTGCAATATAGGCTACTCATCATGGTGGAGCATTAAACCAGTGTTTTCATGGCCTATTGGCTAGAGTGCTGGCAAGTCGTGCGAGAGGTCCCGGGTTCTATCCCCGGACCGGCCAGCAACAGCTAGAGCTAAAAATAGAGTCAAAATTAATACAAAGGTGTGCCCGTGTCTGGAGGAGGCCATTATGTTTCTTTTTTAAACAAATGTTTTAAATACTAAAAAGGATGATCACAATAATGTCTTTGCAATAAGTTTTCAAAGTCAAATAATGAGATAAAAATGGTTTTGTACTTTTTTGAAGTTACCTTCTACTTTGACCATTCATAGGACTGAGTCGGGCTTGAACCGCCAACCTTCAGATTTGAAAGCCAACATCTTAGCCCTTAGGCCACTGGTTACAACTGAGAGGCTCTTGTATAACTAAGGTGGTGATGTCACAGGGGAATTTGAAGGAAATATCAATGCACATCACACAAAAATTGCAAAACTATTGGAACCATAGCTTTAAACCTGAGCATCATTGGTCATTGCCTGTTATTACCAATAGGCCTGTGTGCATATTGCCCTATGTAATTGGTGATGAGAAGTCCATCCATAAAGTCCTCTCTAAATAAGGGCATGTGGTATGTTGGTACGCTGGGTGGGCTTTCATTTTATTTCAATAAGAATGGCAACTCCCATTTATTGAATGTGAATATCTTGAGAATACGACAGGCAATTGGTTTTCATTATTTGTCTCCCAGAGACCATCCCTAAGGTGGACATACTAATAAAAACTATTTTCCGATGCTTATCCTTGTGGCAATGAGAGAGTGACCGGAGGGAAATTGCCATGCATTGATGCTCCATTTATGTAGGCAAATTGTGGGCAGTCACCTCTTGTAAAACTATTTTCCGATGCTTATCACTGTGGCAATGAGAAAGTGACCCAATGGAAATTGCCAAGCATTGAAGCTCCATTTATTTAGGCAAATTGTGGGCAGTCACCTCTGTTATATTCATGCTGCAAATAAGGGGGGCATACTAATGAAAACTATTTAATTTTTCCGATGCTGATCATTGTGGCAAGGTGAAAGTGACTGGATGGAAACTGCCAAGCATTGAGGCTCCATTTATGGAGGCAAACTGTGGGCAGACGCCTCTTGTATATATCATGCTGCAAATAAGGGGGACATACTGATGAAAACTATTAAACTTTTCCAACGCTAATCATTGTGGCAAGGAGAAAGTGACCGGATGGAAATTGCCAAGCATTGAGGCTCCATTTATGGAGGCAAATTGCGGGCAGACGCCTCTTGTATATTCATGCTGCAAATAAGGGGGACATACTAATGAAAACTTTTCAATTTTTCCAATGCTGAACATTGTGGCAATGAAAAAGTGACCGGAAGGAAATTGCCAAGCACTGAGACTCCATTTATCGAGGCAGATTTGTATTTTGATAAAATTGTGGGCAGACCTCTCTTGTATATTCATGCTGCAATATAGGCTACTCATCATGGTGGAGCATTAAACCAGTGTTTTCATGGCCTATTGGCTAGAGTGCTGGCAAGTCGTGCGAGAGGTCCCGGGTTCTATCCCCGGACCGGCCAGCAACAGCTAGAGCTAAAAATAGAGTCAAAATTAATACAAAGGTGTGCCCGTGTCTGGAGGAGGCCATTATGTTTCTTTTTTAAACAAATGTTTTAAATACTAAAAAGGATGATCACAATAATGTCTTTGCAATAAGTTTTCAAAGTCAAATAATGAGATAAAAATGGTTTTGTACTTTTTTGAAGTTACCTTCTACTTTGACCATTCATAGGACTGAGTCGGGCTTGAACCGCCAACCTTCAGATTTGAAAGCCAACATCTTAGCCCTTAGGCCACTGGTTACAACTGAGAGGCTCTTGTATAACTAAGGTGGTGATGTCACAGGGGAATTTGAAGGAAATATCAATGCACATCACACAAAAATTGCAAAACTATTGGAACCATAGCTTTAAACCTGAGCATCATTGGTCATTGCCTGTTATTACCAATAGGCCTGTGTGCATATTGCCCTATGTAATTGGTGATGAGAAGTCCATCCATAAAGTCCTCTCTAAATAAGGGCATGTGGTATGTTGGTACGCTGGGTGGGCTTTCATTTTATTTCAATAAGAATGGCAACTCCCATTTATTGAATGTGAATATCTTGAGAATACGACAGGCAATTGGTTTTCATTATTTGTCTCCCAGAGACCATCCCTAAGGTGGACATACTAATAAAAACTATTTTCCGATGCTTATCCTTGTGGCAATGAGAGAGTGACCGGAGGGAAATTGCCATGCATTGATGCTCCATTTATGTAGGCAAATTGTGGGCAGTCACCTCTTGTAAAACTATTTTCCGATGCTTATCACTGTGGCAATGAGAAAGTGACCCAATGGAAATTGCCAAGCATTGAAGCTCCATTTATTTAGGCAAATTGTGGGCAGTCACCTCTGTTATATTCATGCTGCAAATAAGGGGGGCATACTAATGAAAACTATTTAATTTTTCCGATGCTGATCATTGTGGCAAGGTGAAAGTGACTGGATGGAAACTGCCAAGCATTGAGGCTCCATTTATGGAGGCAAACTGTGGGCAGACGCCTCTTGTATATATCATGCTGCAAATAAGGGGGACATACTGATGAAAACTATTAAACTTTTCCAACGCTAATCATTGTGGCAAGGAGAAAGTGACCGGATGGAAATTGCCAAGCATTGAGGCTCCATTTATGGAGGCAAATTGCGGGCAGACGCCTCTTGTATATTCATGCTGCAAATAAGGGGGACATACTAATGAAAACTTTTCAATTTTTCCAATGCTGAACATTGTGGCAATGAAAAAGTGACCGGAAGGAAATTGCCAAGCACTGAGACTCCATTTATCGAGGCAGATTTGTATTTTGATAAAATTGTGGGCAGACCTCTCTTGTATATTCATGCTGCAATATAGGCTACTCATCAAGGTGGAGCATTAAACCAGTGTTTTCATGGCCTATTGGCTAGAGTGCTGGCAAGTCGTGCGAGAGGTCCCGGGTTCTATCCCCGGACCGGCCAGCAACAGCTAGAGCTAAAAATAGAGTCAAAATTAATACAAAGGTGTGCCCGTGTCTGGAGGAGGCCATTATGTTTCTTTTTTAAACAAATGTTTTAAATACTAAAAAGGATGATCACAATAATGTCTTTGCAATAAGTTTTCAAAGTCAAATAATGAGATAAAAATGGTTTTGTACTTTTTTGAAGTTACCTTCTACTTTGACCATTCATAGGACTGAGTCGGGCTTGAACCGCCAACCTTCAGATTTGAAAGCCAACATCTTAGCCCTTAGGCCACTGGTTACAACTGAGAGGCTCTTGTATAACTAAGGTGGTGATGTCACAGGGGAATTTGAAGGAAATATCAATGCACATCACACAAAAATTGCAAAACTATTGGAACCATAGCTTTAAACCTGAGCATCATTGGTCATTGCCTGTTATTACCAATAGGCCTGTGTGCATATTGCCCTATGTAATTGGTGATGAGAAGTCCATCCATAAAGTCCTCTCTAAATAAGGGCATGTGGTATGTTGGTACGCTGGGTGGGCTTTCATTTTATTTCAATAAGAATGGCAACTCCCATTTATTGAATGTGAATATCTTGAGAATACGACAGGCAATTGGTTTTCATTATTTGTCTCCCAGAGACCATCCCTAAGGTGGACATACTAATAAAAACTATTTTCCGATGCTTATCCTTGTGGCAATGAGAGAGTGACCGGAGGGAAATTGCCATGCATTGATGCTCCATTTATGTAGGCAAATTGTGGGCAGTCACCTCTTGTAAAACTATTTTCCGATGCTTATCACTGTGGCAATGAGAAAGTGACCCAATGGAAATTGCCAAGCATTGAAGCTCCATTTATTTAGGCAAATTGTGGGCAGTCACCTCTGTTATATTCATGCTGCAAATAAGGGGGGCATACTAATGAAAACTATTTAATTTTTCCGATGCTGATCATTGTGGCAAGGTGAAAGTGACTGGATGGAAACTGCCAAGCATTGAGGCTCCATTTATGGAGGCAAACTGTGGGCAGACGCCTCTTGTATATATCATGCTGCAAATAAGGGGGACATACTGATGAAAACTATTAAACTTTTCCAACGCTAATCATTGTGGCAAGGAGAAAGTGACCGGATGGAAATTGCCAAGCATTGAGGCTCCATTTATGGAGGCAAATTGCGGGCAGACGCCTCTTGTATATTCATGCTGCAAATAAGGGGGACATACTAATGAAAACTTTTCAATTTTTCCAATGCTGAACATTGTGGCAATGAAAAAGTGACCGGAAGGAAATTGCCAAGCACTGAGACTCCATTTATCGAGGCAGATTTGTATTTTGATAAAATTGTGGGCAGACCTCTCTTGTATATTCATGCTGCAATATAGGCTACTCATCATGGTGGAGCATTAAACCAGTGTTTTCATGGCCTATTGGCTAGAGTGCTGGCAAGTCGTGCGAGAGGTCCCGGGTTCTATCCCCGGACCGGCCAGCAACAGCTAGAGCTAAAAATAGAGTCAAAATTAATACAAAGGTGTGCCCGTGTCTGGAGGAGGCCATTATGTTTCTTTTTTAAACAAATGTTTTAAATACTAAAAAGGATGATCACAATAATGTCTTTGCAATAAGTTTTCAAAGTCAAATAATGAGATAAAAATGGTTTTGTACTTTTTTGAAGTTACCTTCTACTTTGACCATTCATAGGACTGAGTCGGGCTTGAACCGCCAACCTTCAGATTTGAAAGCCAACATCTTAGCCCTTAGGCCACTGGTTACAACTGAGAGGCTCTTGTATAACTAAGGTGGTGATGTCACAGGGGAATTTGAAGGAAATATCAATGCACATCACACAAAAATTGCAAAACTATTGGAACCATAGCTTTAAACCTGAGCATCATTGGTCATTGCCTGTTATTACCAATAGGCCTGTGTGCATATTGCCCTATGTAATTGGTGATGAGAAGTCCATCCATAAAGTCCTCTCTAAATAAGGGCATGTGGTATGTTGGTACGCTGGGTGGGCTTTCATTTTATTTCAATAAGAATGGCAACTCCCATTTATTGAATGTGAATATCTTGAGAATACGACAGGCAATTGGTTTTCATTATTTGTCTCCCAGAGACCATCCCTAAGGTGGACATACTAATAAAAACTATTTTCCGATGCTTATCCTTGTGGCAATGAGAGAGTGACCGGAGGGAAATTGCCATGCATTGATGCTCCATTTATGTAGGCAAATTGTGGGCAGTCACCTCTTGTAAAACTATTTTCCGATGCTTATCACTGTGGCAATGAGAAAGTGACCCAATGGAAATTGCCAAGCATTGAAGCTCCATTTATTTAGGCAAATTGTGGGCAGTCACCTCTGTTATATTCATGCTGCAAATAAGGGGGGCATACTAATGAAAACTATTTAATTTTTCCGATGCTGATCATTGTGGCAAGGTGAAAGTGACTGGATGGAAACTGCCAAGCATTGAGGCTCCATTTATGGAGGCAAACTGTGGGCAGACGCCTCTTGTATATATCATGCTGCAAATAAGGGGGACATACTGATGAAAACTATTAAACTTTTCCAACGCTAATCATTGTGGCAAGGAGAAAGTGACCGGATGGAAATTGCCAAGCATTGAGGCTCCATTTATGGAGGCAAATTGCGGGCAGACGCCTCTTGTATATTCATGCTGCAAATAAGGGGGACATACTAATGAAAACTTTTCAATTTTTCCAATGCTGAACATTGTGGCAATGAAAAAGTGACCGGAAGGAAATTGCCAAGCACTGAGACTCCATTTATCGAGGCAGATTTGTATTTTGATAAAATTGTGGGCAGACCTCTCTTGTATATTCATGCTGCAATATAGGCTACTCATCATGGTGGAGCATTAAACCAGTGTTTTCATGGCCTATTGGCTAGAGTGCTGGCAAGTCGTGCGAGAGGTCCCGGGTTCTATCCCCGGACCGGCCAGCAACAGCTAGAGCTAAAAATAGAGTCAAAATTAATACAAAGGTGTGCCCGTGTCTGGAGGAGGCCATTATGTTTCTTTTTTAAACAAATGTTTTAAATACTAAAAAGGATGATCACAATAATGTCTTTGCAATAAGTTTTCAAAGTCAAATAATGAGATAAAAATGGTTTTGTACTTTTTTGAAGTTACCTTCTACTTTGACCATTCATAGGACTGAGTCGGGCTTGAACCGCCAACCTTCAGATTTGAAAGCCAACATCTTAGCCCTTAGGCCACTGGTTACAACTGAGAGGCTCTTGTATAACTAAGGTGGTGATGTCACAGGGGAATTTGAAGGAAATATCAATGCACATCACACAAAAATTGCAAAACTATTGGAACCATAGCTTTAAACCTGAGCATCATTGGTCATTGCCTGTTATTACCAATAGGCCTGTGTGCATATTGCCCTATGTAATTGGTGATGAGAAGTCCATCCATAAAGTCCTCTCTAAATAAGGGCATGTGGTATGTTGGTACGCTGGGTGGGCTTTCATTTTATTTCAATAAGAATGGCAACTCCCATTTATTGAATGTGAATATCTTGAGAATACGACAGGCAATTGGTTTTCATTATTTGTCTCCCAGAGACCATCCCTAAGGTGGACATACTAATAAAAACTATTTTCCGATGCTTATCCTTGTGGCAATGGGAGAGTGACCGGAGGGAAATTGCCATGCATTGATGCTCCATTTATGTAGGCAAATTGTGGGCAGTCACCTCTTGTAAAACTATTTTCCGATGCTTATCACTGTGGCAATGAGAAAGTGACCCAATGGAAATTGCCAAGCATTGAAGCTCCATTTATTTAGGCAAATTGTGGGCAGTCACCTCTGTTATATTCATGCTGCAAATAAGGGGGGCATACTAATGAAAACTATTTAATTTTTCCGATGCTGATCATTGTGGCAAGGTGAAAGTGACTGGATGGAAACTGCCAAGCATTGAGGCTCCATTTATGGAGGCAAACTGTGGGCAGACGCCTCTTGTATATATCATGCTGCAAATAAGGGGGACATACTGATGAAAACTATTAAACTTTTCCAACGCTAATCATTGTGGCAAGGAGAAAGTGACCGGATGGAAATTGCCAAGCATTGAGGCTCCATTTATGGAGGCAAATTGCGGGCAGACGCCTCTTGTATATTCATGCTGCAAATAAGGGGGACATACTAATGAAAACTTTTCAATTTTTCCAATGCTGAACATTGTGGCAATGAAAAAGTGACCGGAAGGAAATTGCCAAGCACTGAGACTCCATTTATCGAGGCAGATTTGTATTTTGATAAAATTGTGGGCAGACCTCTCTTGTATATTCATGCTGCAATATAGGCTACTCATCATGGTGGAGCATTAAACCAGTGTTTTCATGGCCTATTGGCTAGAGTGCTGGCAAGTCGTGCGAGAGGTCCCGGGTTCTATCCCCGGACCGGCCAGCAACAGCTAGAGCTAAAAATAGAGTCAAAATTAATACAAAGGTGTGCCCGTGTCTGGAGGAGGCCATTATGTTTCTTTTTTAAACAAATGTTTTAAATACTAAAAAGGATGATCACAATAATGTCTTTGCAATAAGTTTTCAAAGTCAAATAATGAGATAAAAATGGTTTTGTACTTTTTTGAAGTTACCTTCTACTTTGACCATTCATAGGACTGAGTCGGGCTTGAACCGCCAACCTTCAGATTTGAAAGCCAACATCTTAGCCCTTAGGCCACTGGTTACAACTGAGAGGCTCTTGTATAACTAAGGTGGTGATGTCACAGGGGAATTTGAAGGAAATATCAATGCACATCACACAAAAATTGCAAAACTATTGGAACCATAGCTTTAAACCTGAGCATCATTGGTCATTGCCTGTTATTACCAATAGGCCTGTGTGCATATTGCCCTATGTAATTGGTGATGAGAAGTCCATCCATAAAGTCCTCTCTAAATAAGGGCATGTGGTATGTTGGTACGCTGGGTGGGCTTTCATTTTATTTCAATAAGAATGGCAACTCCCATTTATTGAATGTGAATATCTTGAGAATACGACAGGCAATTGGTTTTCATTATTTGTCTCCCAGAGACCATCCCTAAGGTGGACATACTAATAAAAACTATTTTCCGATGCTTATCCTTGTGGCAATGAGAGAGTGACCGGAGGGAAATTGCCATGCATTGATGCTCCATTTATGTAGGCAAATTGTGGGCAGTCACCTCTTGTAAAACTATTTTCCGATGCTTATCACTGTGGCAATGAGAAAGTGACCCAATGGAAATTGCCAAGCATTGAAGCTCCATTTATTTAGGCAAATTGTGGGCAGTCACCTCTGTTATATTCATGCTGCAAATAAGGGGGGCATACTAATGAAAACTATTTAATTTTTCCGATGCTGATCATTGTGGCAAGGTGAAAGTGACTGGATGGAAACTGCCAAGCATTGAGGCTCCATTTATGGAGGCAAACTGTGGGCAGACGCCTCTTGTATATATCATGCTGCAAATAAGGGGGACATACTGATGAAAACTATTAAACTTTTCCAACGCTAATCATTGTGGCAAGGAGAAAGTGACCGGATGGAAATTGCCAAGCATTGAGGCTCCATTTATGGAGGCAAATTGCGGGCAGACGCCTCTTGTATATTCATGCTGCAAATAAGGGGGACATACTAATGAAAACTTTTCAATTTTTCCAATGCTGAACATTGTGGCAATGAAAAAGTGACCGGAAGGAAATTGCCAAGCACTGAGACTCCATTTATCGAGGCAGATTTGTATTTTGATAAAATTGTGGGCAGACCTCTCTTGTATATTCATGCTGCAATATAGGCTACTCATCATGGTGGAGCATTAAACCAGTGTTTTCATGGCCTATTGGCTAGAGTGCTGGCAAGTCGTGCGAGAGGTCCCGGGTTCTATCCCCGGACCGGCCAGCAACAGCTAGAGCTAAAAATAGAGTCAAAATTAATACAAAGGTGTGCCCGTGTCTGGAGGAGGCCATTATGTTTCTTTTTTAAACAAATGTTTTAAATACTAAAAAGGATGATCACAATAATGTCTTTGCAATAAGTTTTCAAAGTCAAATAATGAGATAAAAATGGTTTTGTACTTTTTTGAAGTTACCTTCTACTTTGACCATTCATAGGACTGAGTCGGGCTTGAACCGCCAACCTTCAGATTTGAAAGCCAACATCTGAGCCCTTAGGCCACTGGTTACAACTGAGAGGCTCTTGTATAACTAAGGTGGTGATGTCACAGGGGAATTTGAAGGAAATATCAATGCACATCACACAAAAATTGCAAAACTATTGGAACCATAGCTTTAAACCTGAGCATCATTGGTCATTGCCTGTTATTACCAATAGGCCTGTGTGCATATTGCCCTATGTAATTGGTGATGAGAAGTCCATCCATAAAGTCCTCTCTAAATAAGGGCATGTGGTATGTTGGTACGCTGGGTGGGCTTTCATTTTATTTCAATAAGAATGGCAACTCCCATTTATTGAATGTGAATATCTTGAGAATACGACAGGCAATTGGTTTTCATTATTTGTCTCCCAGAGACCATCCCTAAGGTGGACATACTAATAAAAACTATTTTCCGATGCTTATCCTTGTGGCAATGAGAGAGTGACCGGAGGGAAATTGCCATGCATTGATGCTCCATTTATGTAGGCAAATTGTGGGCAGTCACCTCTTGTAAAACTATTTTCCGATGCTTATCACTGTGGCAATGAGAAAGTGACCCAATGGAAATTGCCAAGCATTGAAGCTCCATTTATTTAGGCAAATTGTGGGCAGTCACCTCTGTTATATTCATGCTGCAAATAAGGGGGGCATACTAATGAAAACTATTTAATTTTTCCGATGCTGATCATTGTGGCAAGGTGAAAGTGACTGGATGGAAACTGCCAAGCATTGAGGCTCCATTTATGGAGGCAAACTGTGGGCAGACGCCTCTTGTATATATCATGCTGCAAATAAGGGGGACATACTGATGAAAACTATTAAACTTTTCCAACGCTAATCATTGTGACAAGGAGAAAGTGACCGGATGGAAATTGCCAAGCATTGAGGCTCCATTTATGGAGGCAAATTGCGGGCAGACGCCTCTTGTATATTCATGCTGCAAATAAGGGGGACATACTAATGAAAACTTTTCAATTTTTCCAATGCTGAACATTGTGGCAATGAAAAAGTGACCGGAAGGAAATTGCCAAGCACTGAGACTCCATTTATCGAGGCAGATTTGTATTTTGATAAAATTGTGGGCAGACCTCTCTTGTATATTCATGCTGCAATATAGGCTACTCATCAAGGTGGAGCATTAAACCAGTGTTTTCATGGCCTATTGGCTAGAGTGCTGGCAAGTCGTGCGAGAGGTCCCGGGTTCTATCCCCGGACCGGCCAGCAACAGCTAGAGCTAAAAATAGAGTCAAAATTAATACAAAGGTGTGCCCGTGTCTGGAGGAGGCCATTATGTTTCTTTTTTAAACAAATGTTTTAAATACTAAAAAGGATGATCACAATAATGTCTTTGCAATAAGTTTTCAAAGTCAAATAATGAGATAAAAATGGTTTTGTACTTTTTTGAAGTTACCTTCTACTTTGACCATTCATAGGACTGAGTCGGGCTTGAACCGCCAACCTTCAGATTTGAAAGCCAACATCTTAGCCCTTAGGCCACTGGTTACAACTGAGAGGCTCTTGTATAACTAAGGTGGTGATGTCACAGGGGAATTTGAAGGAAATATCAATGCACATCACACAAAAATTGCAAAACTATTGGAACCATAGCTTTAAACCTGAGCATCATTGGTCATTGCCTGTTATTACCAATAGGCCTGTGTGCATATTGCCCTATGTAATTGGTGATGAGAAGTCCATCCATAAAGTCCTCTCTAAATAAGGGCATGTGGTATGTTGGTACGCTGGGTGGGCTTTCATTTTATTTCAATAAGAATGGCAACTCCCATTTATTGAATGTGAATATCTTGAGAATACGACAGGCAATTGGTTTTCATTATTTGTCTCCCAGAGACCATCCCTAAGGTGGACATACTAATAAAAACTATTTTCCGATGCTTATCCTTGTGGCAATGAGAGAGTGACCGGAGGGAAATTGCCATGCATTGATGCTCCATTTATGTAGGCAAATTGTGGGCAGTCACCTCTTGTAAAACTATTTTCCGATGCTTATCACTGTGGCAATGAGAAAGTGACCCAATGGAAATTGCCAAGCATTGAAGCTCCATTTATTTAGGCAAATTGTGGGCAGTCACCTCTGTTATATTCATGCTGCAAATAAGGGGGGCATACTAATGAAAACTATTTAATTTTTCCAATGCTGATCATTGTGGCAAGGTGAAAGTGACTGGATGGAAACTGCCAAGCATTGAGGCTCCATTTATGGAGGCAAACTGTGGGCAGACGCCTCTTGTATATATCATGCTGCAAATAAGGGGGACATACTGATGAAAACTATTAAACTTTTCCAACGCTAATCATTGTGGCAAGGAGAAAGTGACCGGATGGAAATTGCCAAGCATTGAGGCTCCATTTATGGAGGCAAATTGCGGGCAGACGCCTCTTGTATATTCATGCTGCAAATAAGGGGGACATACTAATGAAAACTTTTCAATTTTTCCAATGCTGAACATTGTGGCAATGAAAAAGTGACCGGAAGGAAATTGCCAAGCACTGAGACTCCATTTATCGAGGCAGATTTGTATTTTGATAAAATTGTGGGCAGACCTCTCTTGTATATTCATGCTGCAATATAGGCTACTCATCATGGTGGAGCATTAAACCAGTGTTTTCATGGCCTATTGGCTAGAGTGCTGGCAAGTCGTGCGAGAGGTCCCGGGTTCTATCCCCGGACCGGCCAGCAACAGCTAGAGCTAAAAATAGAGTCAAAATTAATACAAAGGTGTGCCCGTGTCTGGAGGAGGCCATTATGTTTCTTTTTTAAACAAATGTTTTAAATACTAAAAAGGATGATCACAATAATGTCTTTGCAATAAGTTTTCAAAGTCAAATAATGAGATAAAAATGGTTTTGTACTTTTTTGAAGTTACCTTCTACTTTGACCATTCATAGGACTGAGTCGGGCTTGAACCGCCAACCTTCAGATTTGAAAGCCAACATCTTAGCCCTTAGGCCACTGGTTACAACTGAGAGGCTCTTGTATAACTAAGGTGGTGATGTCACAGGGGAATTTGAAGGAAATATCAATGCACATCACACAAAAATTGCAAAACTATTGGAACCATAGCTTTAAACCTGAGCATCATTGGTCATTGCCTGTTATTACCAATAGGCCTGTGTGCATATTGCCCTATGTAATTGGTGATGAGAAGTCCATCCATAAAGTCCTCTCTAAATAAGGGCATGTGGTATGTTGGTACGCTGGGTGGGCTTTCATTTTATTTCAATAAGAATGGCAACTCCCATTTATTGAATGTGAATATCTTGAGAATACGACAGGCAATTGGTTTTCATTATTTGTCTCCCAGAGACCATCCCTAAGGTGGACATACTAATAAAAACTATTTTCCGATGCTTATCCTTGTGGCAATGAGAGAGTGACCGGAGGGAAATTGCCATGCATTGATGCTCCATTTATGTAGGCAAATTGTGGGCAGTCACCTCTTGTAAAACTATTTTCCGATGCTTATCACTGTGGCAATGAGAAAGTGACCCAATGGAAATTGCCAAGCATTGAAGCTCCATTTATTTAGGCAAATTGTGGGCAGTCACCTCTGTTATATTCATGCTGCAAATAAGGGGGGCATACTAATGAAAACTATTTAATTTTTCCGATGCTGATCATTGTGGCAAGGTGAAAGTGACTGGATGGAAACTGCCAAGCATTGAGGCTCCATTTATGGAGGCAAACTGTGGGCAGACGCCTCTTGTATATATCATGCTGCAAATAAGGGGGACATACTGATGAAAACTATTAAACTTTTCCAACGCTAATCATTGTGGCAAGGAGAAAGTGACCGGATGGAAATTGCCAAGCATTGAGGCTCCATTTATGGAGGCAAATTGCGGGCAGACGCCTCTTGTATATTCATGCTGCAAATAAGGGGGACATACTAATGAAAACTTTTCAATTTTTCCAATGCTGAACATTGTGGCAATGAAAAAGTGACCGGAAGGAAATTGCCAAGCACTGAGACTCCATTTATCGAGGCAGATTTGTATTTTGATAAAATTGTGGGCAGACCTCTCTTGTATATTCATGCTGCAATATAGGCTACTCATCATGGTGGAGCATTAAACCAGTGTTTTCATGGCCTATTGGCTAGAGTGCTGGCAAGTCGTGCGAGAGGTCCCGGGTTCTATCCCCGGACCGGCCAGCAACAGCTAGAGCTAAAAATAGAGTCAAAATTAATACAAAGGTGTGCCCGTGTCTGGAGGAGGCCATTATGTTTCTTTTTTAAACAAATGTTTTAAATACTAAAAAGGATGATCACAATAATGTCTTTGCAATAAGTTTTCAAAGTCAAATAATGAGATAAAAATGGTTTTGTACTTTTTTGAAGTTACCTTCTACTTTGACCATTCATAGGACTGAGTCGGGCTTGAACCGCCAACCTTCAGATTTGAAAGCCAACATCTTAGCCCTTAGGCCACTGGTTACAACTGAGAGGCTCTTGTATAACTAAGGTGGTGATGTCACAGGGGAATTTGAAGGAAATATCAATGCACATCACACAAAAATTGCAAAACTATTGGAACCATAGCTTTAAACCTGAGCATCATTGGTCATTGCCTGTTATTACCAATAGGCCTGTGTGCATATTGCCCTATGTAATTGGTGATGAGAAGTCCATCCATAAAGTCCTCTCTAAATAAGGGCATGTGGTATGTTGGTACGCTGGGTGGGCTTTCATTTTATTTCAATAAGAATGGCAACTCCCATTTATTGAATGTGAATATCTTGAGAATACGACAGGCAATTGGTTTTCATTATTTGTCTCCCAGAGACCATCCCTAAGGTGGACATACTAATAAAAACTATTTTCCGATGCTTATCCTTGTGGCAATGAGAGAGTGACCGGAGGGAAATTGCCATGCATTGATGCTCCATTTATGTAGGCAAATTGTGGGCAGTCACCTCTTGTAAAACTATTTTCCGATGCTTATCACTGTGGCAATGAGAAAGTGACCCAATGGAAATTGCCAAGCATTGAAGCTCCATTTATTTAGGCAAATTGTGGGCAGTCACCTCTGTTATATTCATGCTGCAAATAAGGGGGGCATACTAATGAAAACTATTTAATTTTTCCGATGCTGATCATTGTGGCAAGGTGAAAGTGACTGGATGGAAACTGCCAAGCATTGAGGCTCCATTTATGGAGGCAAACTGTGGGCAGACGCCTCTTGTATATATCATGCTGCAAATAAGGGGGACATACTGATGAAAACTATTAAACTTTTCCAACGCTAATCATTGTGGCAAGGAGAAAGTGACCGGATGGAAATTGCCAAGCATTGAGGCTCCATTTATGGAGGCAAATTGCGGGCAGACGCCTCTTGTATATTCATGCTGCAAATAAGGGGGACATACTAATGAAAACTTTTCAATTTTTCCAATGCTGAACATTGTGGCAATGAAAAAGTGACCGGAAGGAAATTGCCAAGCACTGAGACTCCATTTATCGAGGCAGATTTGTATTTTGATAAAATTGTGGGCAGACCTCTCTTGTATATTCATGCTGCAATATAGGCTACTCATCATGGTGGAGCATTAAACCAGTGTTTTCATGGCCTATTGGCTAGAGTGCTGGCAAGTCGTGCGAGAGGTCCCGGGTTCTATCCCCGGACCGGCCAGCAACAGCTAGAGCTAAAAATAGAGTCAAAATTAATACAAAGGTGTGCCCGTGTCTGGAGGAGGCCATTATGTTTCTTTTTTAAACAAATGTTTTAAATACTAAAAAGGATGATCACAATAATGTCTTTGCAATAAGTTTTCAAAGTCAAATAATGAGATAAAAATGGTTTTGTACTTTTTTGAAGTTACCTTCTACTTTGACCATTCATAGGACTGAGTCGGGCTTGAACCGCCAACCTTCAGATTTGAAAGCCAACATCTTAGCCCTTAGGCCACTGGTTACAACTGAGAGGCTCTTGTATAACTAAGGTGGTGATGTCACAGGGGAATTTGAAGGAAATATCAATGCACATCACACAAAAATTGCAAAACTATTGGAACCATAGCTTTAAACCTGAGCATCATTGGTCATTGCCTGTTATTACCAATAGGCCTGTGTGCATATTGCCCTATGTAATTGGTGATGAGAAGTCCATCCATAAAGTCCTCTCTAAATAAGGGCATGTGGTATGTTGGTACGCTGGGTGGGCTTTCATTTTATTTCAATAAGAATGGCAACTCCCATTTATTGAATGTGAATATCTTGAGAATACGACAGGCAATTGGTTTTCATTATTTGTCTCCCAGAGACCATCCCTAAGGTGGACATACTAATAAAAACTATTTTCCGATGCTTATCCTTGTGGCAATGAGAGAGTGACCGGAGGGAAATTGCCATGCATTGATGCTCCATTTATGTAGGCAAATTGTGGGCAGTCACCTCTTGTAAAACTATTTTCCGATGCTTATCACTGTGGCAATGAGAAAGTGACCCAATGGAAATTGCCAAGCATTGAAGCTCCATTTATTTAGGCAAATTGTGGGCAGTCACCTCTGTTATATTCATGCTGCAAATAAGGGGGGCATACTAATGAAAACTATTTAATTTTTCCGATGCTGATCATTGTGGCAAGGTGAAAGTGACTGGATGGAAACTGCCAAGCATTGAGGCTCCATTTATGGAGGCAAACTGTGGGCAGACGCCTCTTGTATATATCATGCTGCAAATAAGGGGGACATACTGATGAAAACTATTAAACTTTTCCAACGCTAATCATTGTGGCAAGGAGAAAGTGACCGGATGGAAATTGCCAAGCATTGAGGCTCCATTTATGGAGGCAAATTGCGGGCAGACGCCTCTTGTATATTCATGCTGCAAATAAGGGGGACATACTAATGAAAACTTTTCAATTTTTCCAATGCTGAACATTGTGGCAATGAAAAAGTGACCGGAAGGAAATTGCCAAGCACTGAGACTCCATTTATCGAGGCAGATTTGTATTTTGATAAAATTGTGGGCAGACCTCTCTTGTATATTCATGCTGCAATATAGGCTACTCATCATGGTGGAGCATTAAACCAGTGTTTTCATGGCCTATTGGCTAGAGTGCTGGCAAGTCGTGCGAGAGGTCCCGGGTTCTATCCCCGGACCGGCCAGCAACAGCTAGAGCTAAAAATAGAGTCAAAATTAATACAAAGGTGTGCCCGTGTCTGGAGGAGGCCATTATGTTTCTTTTTTAAACAAATGTTTTAAATACTAAAAAGGATGATCACAATAATGTCTTTGCAATAAGTTTTCAAAGTCAAATAATGAGATAAAAATGGTTTTGTACTTTTTTGAAGTTACCTTCTACTTTGACCATTCATAGGACTGAGTCGGGCTTGAACCGCCAACCTTCAGATTTGAAAGCCAACATCTTAGCCCTTAGGCCACTGGTTACAACTGAGAGGCTCTTGTATAACTAAGGTGGTGATGTCACAGGGGAATTTGAAGGAAATATCAATGCACATCACACAAAAATTGCAAAACTATTGGAACCATAGCTTTAAACCTGAGCATCATTGGTCATTGCCTGTTATTACCAATAGGCCTGTGTGCATATTGCCCTATGTAATTGGTGATGAGAAGTCCATCCATAAAGTCCTCTCTAAATAAGGGCATGTGGTATGTTGGTACGCTGGGTGGGCTTTCATTTTATTTCAATAAGAATGGCAACTCCCATTTATTGAATGTGAATATCTTGAGAATACGACAGGCAATTGGTTTTCATTATTTGTCTCCCAGAGACCATCCCTAAGGTGGACATACTAATAAAAACTATTTTCCGATGCTTATCCTTGTGGCAATGGGAGAGTGACCGGAGGGAAATTGCCATGCATTGATGCTCCATTTATGTAGGCAAATTGTGGGCAGTCACCTCTTGTAAAACTATTTTCCGATGCTTATCACTGTGGCAATGAGAAAGTGACCCAATGGAAATTGCCAAGCATTGAAGCTCCATTTATTTAGGCAAATTGTGGGCAGTCACCTCTGTTATATTCATGCTGCAAATAAGGGGGGCATACTAATGAAAACTATTTAATTTTTCCGATGCTGATCATTGTGGCAAGGTGAAAGTGACTGGATGGAAACTGCCAAGCATTGAGGCTCCATTTATGGAGGCAAACTGTGGGCAGACGCCTCTTGTATATATCATGCTGCAAATAAGGGGGACATACTGATGAAAACTATTAAACTTTTCCAACGCTAATCATTGTGGCAAGGAGAAAGTGACCGGATGGAAATTGCCAAGCATTGAGGCTCCATTTATGGAGGCAAATTGCGGGCAGACGCCTCTTGTATATTCATGCTGCAAATAAGGGGGACATACTAATGAAAACTTTTCAATTTTTCCAATGCTGAACATTGTGGCAATGAAAAAGTGACCGGAAGGAAATTGCCAAGCACTGAGACTCCATTTATCGAGGCAGATTTGTATTTTGATAAAATTGTGGGCAGACCTCTCTTGTATATTCATGCTGCAATATAGGCTACTCATCATGGTGGAGCATTAAACCAGTGTTTTCATGGCCTATTGGCTAGAGTGCTGGCAAGTCGTGCGAGAGGTCCCGGGTTCTATCCCCGGACCGGCCAGCAACAGCTAGAGCTAAAAATAGAGTCAAAATTAATACAAAGGTGTGCCCGTGTCTGGAGGAGGCCATTATGTTTCTTTTTTAAACAAATGTTTTAAATACTAAAAAGGATGATCACAATAATGTCTTTGCAATAAGTTTTCAAAGTCAAATAATGAGATAAAAATGGTTTTGTACTTTTTTGAAGTTACCTTCTACTTTGACCATTCATAGGACTGAGTCGGGCTTGAACCGCCAACCTTCAGATTTGAAAGCCAACATCTTAGCCCTTAGGCCACTGGTTACAACTGAGAGGCTCTTGTATAACTAAGGTGGTGATGTCACAGGGGAATTTGAAGGAAATATCAATGCACATCACACAAAAATTGCAAAACTATTGGAACCATAGCTTTAAACCTGAGCATCATTGGTCATTGCCTGTTATTACCAATAGGCCTGTGTGCATATTGCCCTATGTAATTGGTGATGAGAAGTCCATCCATAAAGTCCTCTCTAAATAAGGGCATGTGGTATGTTGGTACGCTGGGTGGGCTTTCATTTTATTTCAATAAGAATGGCAACTCCCATTTATTGAATGTGAATATCTTGAGAATACGACAGGCAATTGGTTTTCATTATTTGTCTCCCAGAGACCATCCCTAAGGTGGACATACTAATAAAAACTATTTTCCGATGCTTATCCTTGTGGCAATGAGAGAGTGACCGGAGGGAAATTGCCATGCATTGATGCTCCATTTATGTAGGCAAATTGTGGGCAGTCACCTCTTGTAAAACTATTTTCCGATGCTTATCACTGTGGCAATGAGAAAGTGACCCAATGGAAATTGCCAAGCATTGAAGCTCCATTTATTTAGGCAAATTGTGGGCAGTCACCTCTGTTATATTCATGCTGCAAATAAGGGGGGCATACTAATGAAAACTATTTAATTTTTCCGATGCTGATCATTGTGGCAAGGTGAAAGTGACTGGATGGAAACTGCCAAGCATTGAGGCTCCATTTATGGAGGCAAACTGTGGGCAGACGCCTCTTGTATATATCATGCTGCAAATAAGGGGGACATACTGATGAAAACTATTAAACTTTTCCAACGCTAATCATTGTGGCAAGGAGAAAGTGACCGGATGGAAATTGCCAAGCATTGAGGCTCCATTTATGGAGGCAAATTGCGGGCAGACGCCTCTTGTATATTCATGCTGCAAATAAGGGGGACATACTAATGAAAACTTTTCAATTTTTCCAATGCTGAACATTGTGGCAATGAAAAAGTGACCGGAAGGAAATTGCCAAGCACTGAGACTCCATTTATCGAGGCAGATTTGTATTTTGATAAAATTGTGGGCAGACCTCTCTTGTATATTCATGCTGCAATATAGGCTACTCATCATGGTGGAGCATTAAACCAGTGTTTTCATGGCCTATTGGCTAGAGTGCTGGCAAGTCGTGCGAGAGGTCCCGGGTTCTATCCCCGGACCGGCCAGCAACAGCTAGAGCTAAAAATAGAGTCAAAATTAATACAAAGGTGTGCCCGTGTCTGGAGGAGGCCATTATGTTTCTTTTTTAAACAAATGTTTTAAATACTAAAAAGGATGATCACAATAATGTCTTTGCAATAAGTTTTCAAAGTCAAATAATGAGATAAAAATGGTTTTGTACTTTTTTGAAGTTACCTTCTACTTTGACCATTCATAGGACTGAGTCGGGCTTGAACCGCCAACCTTCAGATTTGAAAGCCAACATCTTAGCCCTTAGGCCACTGGTTACAACTGAGAGGCTCTTGTATAACTAAGGTGGTGATGTCACAGGGGAATTTGAAGGAAATATCAATGCACATCACACAAAAATTGCAAAACTATTGGAACCATAGCTTTAAACCTGAGCATCATTGGTCATTGCCTGTTATTACCAATAGGCCTGTGTGCATATTGCCCTATGTAATTGGTGATGAGAAGTCCATCCATAAAGTCCTCTCTAAATAAGGGCATGTGGTATGTTGGTACGCTGGGTGGGCTTTCATTTTATTTCAATAAGAATGGCAACTCCCATTTATTGAATGTGAATATCTTGAGAATACGACAGGCAATTGGTTTTCATTATTTGTCTCCCAGAGACCATCCCTAAGGTGGACATACTAATAAAAACTATTTTCCGATGCTTATCCTTGTGGCAATGAGAGAGTGACCGGAGGGAAATTGCCATGCATTGATGCTCCATTTATGTAGGCAAATTGTGGGCAGTCACCTCTTGTAAAACTATTTTCCGATGCTTATCACTGTGGCAATGAGAAAGTGACCCAATGGAAATTGCCAAGCATTGAAGCTCCATTTATTTAGGCAAATTGTGGGCAGTCACCTCTGTTATATTCATGCTGCAAATAAGGGGGGCATACTAATGAAAACTATTTAATTTTTCCGATGCTGATCATTGTGGCAAGGTGAAAGTGACTGGATGGAAACTGCCAAGCATTGAGGCTCCATTTATGGAGGCAAACTGTGGGCAGACGCCTCTTGTATATATCATGCTGCAAATAAGGGGGACATACTGATGAAAACTATTAAACTTTTCCAACGCTAATCATTGTGGCAAGGAGAAAGTGACCGGATGGAAATTGCCAAGCATTGAGGCTCCATTTATGGAGGCAAATTGCGGGCAGACGCCTCTTGTATATTCATGCTGCAAATAAGGGGGACATACTAATGAAAACTTTTCAATTTTTCCAATGCTGAACATTGTGGCAATGAAAAAGTGACCGGAAGGAAATTGCCAAGCACTGAGACTCCATTTATCGAGGCAGATTTGTATTTTGATAAAATTGTGGGCAGACCTCTCTTGTATATTCATGCTGCAATATAGGCTACTCATCATGGTGGAGCATTAAACCAGTGTTTTCATGGCCTATTGGCTAGAGTGCTGGCAAGTCGTGCGAGAGGTCCCGGGTTCTATCCCCGGACCGGCCAGCAACAGCTAGAGCTAAAAATAGAGTCAAAATTAATACAAAGGTGTGCCCGTGTCTGGAGGAGGCCATTATGTTTCTTTTTTAAACAAATGTTTTAAATACTAAAAAGGATGATCACAATAATGTCTTTGCAATAAGTTTTCAAAGTCAAATAATGAGATAAAAATGGTTTTGTACTTTTTTGAAGTTACCTTCTACTTTGACCATTCATAGGACTGAGTCGGGCTTGAACCGCCAACCTTCAGATTTGAAAGCCAACATCTTAGCCCTTAGGCCACTGGTTACAACTGAGAGGCTCTTGTATAACTAAGGTGGTGATGTCACAGGGGAATTTGAAGGAAATATCAATGCACATCACACAAAAATTGCAAAACTATTGGAACCATAGCTTTAAACCTGAGCATCATTGGTCATTGCCTGTTATTACCAATAGGCCTGTGTGCATATTGCCCTATGTAATTGGTGATGAGAAGTCCATCCATAAAGTCCTCTCTAAATAAGGGCATGTGGTATGTTGGTACGCTGGGTGGGCTTTCATTTTATTTCAATAAGAATGGCAACTCCCATTTATTGAATGTGAATATCTTGAGAATACGACAGGCAATTGGTTTTCATTATTTGTCTCCCAGAGACCATCCCTAAGGTGGACATACTAATAAAAACTATTTTCCGATGCTTATCCTTGTGGCAATGAGAGAGTGACCGGAGGGAAATTGCCATGCATTGATGCTCCATTTATGTAGGCAAATTGTGGGCAGTCACCTCTTGTAAAACTATTTTCCGATGCTTATCACTGTGGCAATGAGAAAGTGACCCAATGGAAATTGCCAAGCATTGAAGCTCCATTTATTTAGGCAAATTGTGGGCAGTCACCTCTGTTATATTCATGCTGCAAATAAGGGGGGCATACTAATGAAAACTATTTAATTTTTCCGATGCTGATCATTGTGGCAAGGTGAAAGTGACTGGATGGAAACTGCCAAGCATTGAGGCTCCATTTATGGAGGCAAACTGTGGGCAGACGCCTCTTGTATATATCATGCTGCAAATAAGGGGGACATACTGATGAAAACTATTAAACTTTTCCAACGCTAATCATTGTGGCAAGGAGAAAGTGACCGGATGGAAATTGCCAAGCATTGAGGCTCCATTTATGGAGGCAAATTGCGGGCAGACGCCTCTTGTATATTCATGCTGCAAATAAGGGGGACATACTAATGAAAACTTTTCAATTTTTCCAATGCTGAACATTGTGGCAATGAAAAAGTGACCGGAAGGAAATTGCCAAGCACTGAGACTCCATTTATCGAGGCAGATTTGTATTTTGATAAAATTGTGGGCAGACCTCTCTTGTATATTCATGCTGCAATATAGGCTACTCATCATGGTGGAGCATTAAACCAGTGTTTTCATGGCCTATTGGCTAGAGTGCTGGCAAGTCGTGCGAGAGGTCCCGGGTTCTATCCCCGGACCGGCCAGCAACAGCTAGAGCTAAAAATAGAGTCAAAATTAATACAAAGGTGTGCCCGTGTCTGGAGGAGGCCATTATGTTTCTTTTTTAAACAAATGTTTTAAATACTAAAAAGGATGATCACAATAATGTCTTTGCAATAAGTTTTCAAAGTCAAATAATGAGATAAAAATGGTTTTGTACTTTTTTGAAGTTACCTTCTACTTTGACCATTCATAGGACTGAGTCGGGCTTGAACCGCCAACCTTCAGATTTGAAAGCCAACATCTTAGCCCTTAGGCCACTGGTTACAACTGAGAGGCTCTTGTATAACTAAGGTGGTGATGTCACAGGGGAATTTGAAGGAAATATCAATGCACATCACACAAAAATTGCAAAACTATTGGAACCATAGCTTTAAACCTGAGCATCATTGGTCATTGCCTGTTATTACCAATAGGCCTGTGTGCATATTGCCCTATGTAATTGGTGATGAGAAGTCCATCCATAAAGTCCTCTCTAAATAAGGGCATGTGGTATGTTGGTACGCTGGGTGGGCTTTCATTTTATTTCAATAAGAATGGCAACTCCCATTTATTGAATGTGAATATCTTGAGAATACGACAGGCAATTGGTTTTCATTATTTGTCTCCCAGAGACCATCCCTAAGGTGGACATACTAATAAAAACTATTTTCCGATGCTTATCCTTGTGGCAATGAGAGAGTGACCGGAGGGAAATTGCCATGCATTGATGCTCCATTTATGTAGGCAAATTGTGGGCAGTCACCTCTTGTAAAACTATTTTCCGATGCTTATCACTGTGGCAATGAGAAAGTGACCCAATGGAAATTGCCAAGCATTGAAGCTCCATTTATTTAGGCAAATTGTGGGCAGTCACCTCTGTTATATTCATGCTGCAAATAAGGGGGGCATACTAATGAAAACTATTTAATTTTTCCGATGCTGATCATTGTGGCAAGGTGAAAGTGACTGGATGGAAACTGCCAAGCATTGAGGCTCCATTTATGGAGGCAAACTGTGGGCAGACGCCTCTTGTATATATCATGCTGCAAATAAGGGGGACATACTGATGAAAACTATTAAACTTTTCCAACGCTAATCATTGTGGCAAGGAGAAAGTGACCGGATGGAAATTGCCAAGCATTGAGGCTCCATTTATGGAGGCAAATTGCGGGCAGACGCCTCTTGTATATTCATGCTGCAAATAAGGGGGACATACTAATGAAAACTTTTCAATTTTTCCAATGCTGAACATTGTGGCAATGAAAAAGTGACCGGAAGGAAATTGCCAAGCACTGAGACTCCATTTATCGAGGCAGATTTGTATTTTGATAAAATTGTGGGCAGACCTCTCTTGTATATTCATGCTGCAATATAGGCTACTCATCATGGTGGAGCATTAAACCAGTGTTTTCATGGCCTATTGGCTAGAGTGCTGGCAAGTCGTGCGAGAGGTCCCGGGTTCTATCCCCGGACCGGCCAGCAACAGCTAGAGCTAAAAATAGAGTCAAAATTAATACAAAGGTGTGCCCGTGTCTGGAGGAGGCCATTATGTTTCTTTTTTAAACAAATGTTTTAAATACTAAAAAGGATGATCACAATAATGTCTTTGCAATAAGTTTTCAAAGTCAAATAATGAGATAAAAATGGTTTTGTACTTTTTTGAAGTTACCTTCTACTTTGACCATTCATAGGACTGAGTCGGGCTTGAACCGCCAACCTTCAGATTTGAAAGCCAACATCTTAGCCCTTAGGCCACTGGTTACAACTGAGAGGCTCTTGTATAACTAAGGTGGTGATGTCACAGGGGAATTTGAAGGAAATATCAATGCACATCACACAAAAATTGCAAAACTATTGGAACCATAGCTTTAAACCTGAGCATCATTGGTCATTGCCTGTTATTACCAATAGGCCTGTGTGCATATTGCCCTATGTAATTGGTGATGAGAAGTCCATCCATAAAGTCCTCTCTAAATAAGGGCATGTGGTATGTTGGTACGCTGGGTGGGCTTTCATTTTATTTCAATAAGAATGGCAACTCCCATTTATTGAATGTGAATATCTTGAGAATACGACAGGCAATTGGTTTTCATTATTTGTCTCCCAGAGACCATCCCTAAGGTGGACATACTAATAAAAACTATTTTCCGATGCTTATCCTTGTGGCAATGAGAGAGTGACCGGAGGGAAATTGCCATGCATTGATGCTCCATTTATGTAGGCAAATTGTGGGCAGTCACCTCTTGTAAAACTATTTTCCGATGCTTATCACTGTGGCAATGAGAAAGTGACCCAATGGAAATTGCCAAGCATTGAAGCTCCATTTATTTAGGCAAATTGTGGGCAGTCACCTCTGTTATATTCATGCTGCAAATAAGGGGGGCATACTAATGAAAACTATTTAATTTTTCCGATGCTGATCATTGTGGCAAGGTGAAAGTGACTGGATGGAAACTGCCAAGCATTGAGGCTCCATTTATGGAGGCAAACTGTGGGCAGACGCCTCTTGTATATATCATGCTGCAAATAAGGGGGACATACTGATGAAAACTATTAAACTTTTCCAACGCTAATCATTGTGGCAAGGAGAAAGTGACCGGATGGAAATTGCCAAGCATTGAGGCTCCATTTATGGAGGCAAATTGCGGGCAGACGCCTCTTGTATATTCATGCTGCAAATAAGGGGGACATACTAATGAAAACTTTTCAATTTTTCCAATGCTGAACATTGTGGCAATGAAAAAGTGACCGGAAGGAAATTGCCAAGCACTGAGACTCCATTTATCGAGGCAGATTTGTATTTTGATAAAATTGTGGGCAGACCTCTCTTGTATATTCATGCTGCAATATAGGCTACTCATCATGGTGGAGCATTAAACCAGTGTTTTCATGGCCTATTGGCTAGAGTGCTGGCAAGTCGTGCGAGAGGTCCCGGGTTCTATCCCCGGACCGGCCAGCAACAGCTAGAGCTAAAAATAGAGTCAAAATTAATACAAAGGTGTGCCCGTGTCTGGAGGAGGCCATTATGTTTCTTTTTTAAACAAATGTTTTAAATACTAAAAAGGATGATCACAATAATGTCTTTGCAATAAGTTTTCAAAGTCAAATAATGAGATAAAAATGGTTTTGTACTTTTTTGAAGTTACCTTCTACTTTGACCATTCATAGGACTGAGTCGGGCTTGAACCGCCAACCTTCAGATTTGAAAGCCAACATCTTAGCCCTTAGGCCACTGGTTACAACTGAGAGGCTCTTGTATAACTAAGGTGGTGATGTCACAGGGGAATTTGAAGGAAATATCAATGCACATCACACAAAAATTGCAAAACTATTGGAACCATAGCTTTAAACCTGAGCATCATTGGTCATTGCCTGTTATTACCAATAGGCCTGTGTGCATATTGCCCTATGTAATTGGTGATGAGAAGTCCATCCATAAAGTCCTCTCTAAATAAGGGCATGTGGTATGTTGGTACGCTGGGTGGGCTTTCATTTTATTTCAATAAGAATGGCAACTCCCATTTATTGAATGTGAATATCTTGAGAATACGACAGGCAATTGGTTTTCATTATTTGTCTCCCAGAGACCATCCCTAAGGTGGACATACTAATAAAAACTATTTTCCGATGCTTATCCTTGTGGCAATGAGAGAGTGACCGGAGGGAAATTGCCATGCATTGATGCTCCATTTATGTAGGCAAATTGTGGGCAGTCACCTCTTGTAAAACTATTTTCCGATGCTTATCACTGTGGCAATGAGAAAGTGACCCAATGGAAATTGCCAAGCATTGAAGCTCCATTTATTTAGGCAAATTGTGGGCAGTCACCTCTGTTATATTCATGCTGCAAATAAGGGGGGCATACTAATGAAAACTATTTAATTTTTCCGATGCTGATCATTGTGGCAAGGTGAAAGTGACTGGATGGAAACTGCCAAGCATTGAGGCTCCATTTATGGAGGCAAACTGTGGGCAGACGCCTCTTGTATATATCATGCTGCAAATAAGGGGGACATACTGATGAAAACTATTAAACTTTTCCAACGCTAATCATTGTGGCAAGGAGAAAGTGACCGGATGGAAATTGCCAAGCATTGAGGCTCCATTTATGGAGGCAAATTGCGGGCAGACGCCTCTTGTATATTCATGCTGCAAATAAGGGGGACATACTAATGAAAACTTTTCAATTTTTCCAATGCTGAACATTGTGGCAATGAAAAAGTGACCGGAAGGAAATTGCCAAGCACTGAGACTCCATTTATCGAGGCAGATTTGTATTTTGATAAAATTGTGGGCAGACCTCTCTTGTATATTCATGCTGCAATATAGGCTACTCATCATGGTGGAGCATTAAACCAGTGTTTTCATGGCCTATTGGCTAGAGTGCTGGCAAGTCGTGCGAGAGGTCCCGGGTTCTATCCCCGGACCGGCCAGCAACAGCTAGAGCTAAAAATAGAGTCAAAATTAATACAAAGGTGTGCCCGTGTCTGGAGGAGGCCATTATGTTTCTTTTTTAAACAAATGTTTTAAATACTAAAAAGGATGATCACAATAATGTCTTTGCAATAAGTTTTCAAAGTCAAATAATGAGATAAAAATGGTTTTGTACTTTTTTGAAGTTACCTTCTACTTTGACCATTCATAGGACTGAGTCGGGCTTGAACCGCCAACCTTCAGATTTGAAAGCCAACATCTTAGCCCTTAGGCCACTGGTTACAACTGAGAGGCTCTTGTATAACTAAGGTGGTGATGTCACAGGGGAATTTGAAGGAAATATCAATGCACATCACACAAAAATTGCAAAACTATTGGAACCATAGCTTTAAACCTGAGCATCATTGGTCATTGCCTGTTATTACCAATAGGCCTGTGTGCATATTGCCCTATGTAATTGGTGATGAGAAGTCCATCCATAAAGTCCTCTCTAAATAAGGGCATGTGGTATGTTGGTACGCTGGGTGGGCTTTCATTTTATTTCAATAAGAATGGCAACTCCCATTTATTGAATGTGAATATCTTGAGAATACGACAGGCAATTGGTTTTCATTATTTGTCTCCCAGAGACCATCCCTAAGGTGGACATACTAATAAAAACTATTTTCCGATGCTTATCCTTGTGGCAATGAGAGAGTGACCGGAGGGAAATTGCCATGCATTGATGCTCCATTTATGTAGGCAAATTGTGGGCAGTCACCTCTTGTAAAACTATTTTCCGATGCTTATCACTGTGGCAATGAGAAAGTGACCCAATGGAAATTGCCAAGCATTGAAGCTCCATTTATTTAGGCAAATTGTGGGCAGTCACCTCTGTTATATTCATGCTGCAAATAAGGGGGGCATACTAATGAAAACTATTTAATTTTTCCGATGCTGATCATTGTGGCAAGGTGAAAGTGACTGGATGGAAACTGCCAAGCATTGAGGCTCCATTTATGGAGGCAAACTGTGGGCAGACGCCTCTTGTATATATCATGCTGCAAATAAGGGGGACATACTGATGAAAACTATTAAACTTTTCCAACGCTAATCATTGTGGCAAGGAGAAAGTGACCGGATGGAAATTGCCAAGCATTGAGGCTCCATTTATGGAGGCAAATTGCGGGCAGACGCCTCTTGTATATTCATGCTGCAAATAAGGGGGACATACTAATGAAAACTTTTCAATTTTTCCAATGCTGAACATTGTGGCAATGAAAAAGTGACCGGAAGGAAATTGCCAAGCACTGAGACTCCATTTATCGAGGCAGATTTGTATTTTGATAAAATTGTGGGCAGACCTCTCTTGTATATTCATGCTGCAATATAGGCTACTCATCATGGTGGAGCATTAAACCAGTGTTTTCATGGCCTATTGGCTAGAGTGCTGGCAAGTCGTGCGAGAGGTCCCGGGTTCTATCCCCGGACCGGCCAGCAACAGCTAGAGCTAAAAATAGAGTCAAAATTAATACAAAGGTGTGCCCGTGTCTGGAGGAGGCCATTATGTTTCTTTTTTAAACAAATGTTTTAAATACTAAAAAGGATGATCACAATAATGTCTTTGCAATAAGTTTTCAAAGTCAAATAATGAGATAAAAATGGTTTTGTACTTTTTTGAAGTTACCTTCTACTTTGACCATTCATAGGACTGAGTCGGGCTTGAACCGCCAACCTTCAGATTTGAAAGCCAACATCTTAGCCCTTAGGCCACTGGTTACAACTGAGAGGCTCTTGTATAACTAAGGTGGTGATGTCACAGGGGAATTTGAAGGAAATATCAATGCACATCACACAAAAATTGCAAAACTATTGGAACCATAGCTTTAAACCTGAGCATCATTGGTCATTGCCTGTTATTACCAATAGGCCTGTGTGCATATTGCCCTATGTAATTGGTGATGAGAAGTCCATCCATAAAGTCCTCTCTAAATAAGGGCATGTGGTATGTTGGTACGCTGGGTGGGCTTTCATTTTATTTCAATAAGAATGGCAACTCCCATTTATTGAATGTGAATATCTTGAGAATACGACAGGCAATTGGTTTTCATTATTTGTCTCCCAGAGACCATCCCTAAGGTGGACATACTAATAAAAACTATTTTCCGATGCTTATCCTTGTGGCAATGAGAGAGTGACCGGAGGGAAATTGCCATGCATTGATGCTCCATTTATGTAGGCAAATTGTGGGCAGTCACCTCTTGTAAAACTATTTTCCGATGCTTATCACTGTGGCAATGAGAAAGTGACCCAATGGAAATTGCCAAGCATTGAAGCTCCATTTATTTAGGCAAATTGTGGGCAGTCACCTCTGTTATATTCATGCTGCAAATAAGGGGGGCATACTAATGAAAACTATTTAATTTTTCCGATGCTGATCATTGTGGCAAGGTGAAAGTGACTGGATGGAAACTGCCAAGCATTGAGGCTCCATTTATGGAGGCAAACTGTGGGCAGACGCCTCTTGTATATATCATGCTGCAAATAAGGGGGACATACTGATGAAAACTATTAAACTTTTCCAACGCTAATCATTGTGGCAAGGAGAAAGTGACCGGATGGAAATTGCCAAGCATTGAGGCTCCATTTATGGAGGCAAATTGCGGGCAGACGCCTCTTGTATATTCATGCTGCAAATAAGGGGGACATACTAATGAAAACTTTTCAATTTTTCCAATGCTGAACATTGTGGCAATGAAAAAGTGACCGGAAGGAAATTGCCAAGCACTGAGACTCCATTTATCGAGGCAGATTTGTATTTTGATAAAATTGTGGGCAGACCTCTCTTGTATATTCATGCTGCAATATAGGCTACTCATCATGGTGGAGCATTAAACCAGTGTTTTCATGGCCTATTGGCTAGAGTGCTGGCAAGTCGTGCGAGAGGTCCCGGGTTCTATCCCCGGACCGGCCAGCAACAGCTAGAGCTAAAAATAGAGTCAAAATTAATACAAAGGTGTGCCCGTGTCTGGAGGAGGCCATTATGTTTCTTTTTTAAACAAATGTTTTAAATACTAAAAAGGATGATCACAATAATGTCTTTGCAATAAGTTTTCAAAGTCAAATAATGAGATAAAAATGGTTTTGTACTTTTTTGAAGTTACCTTCTACTTTGACCATTCATAGGACTGAGTCGGGCTTGAACCGCCAACCTTCAGATTTGAAAGCCAACATCTTAGCCCTTAGGCCACTGGTTACAACTGAGAGGCTCTTGTATAACTAAGGTGGTGATGTCACAGGGGAATTTAAAGGAAATATCAATGCACATCACACAAAAATTGCAAAACTATTGGAACCATAGCTTTAAACCTGAGCATCATTGGTCATTGCCTGTTATTACCAATAGGCCTGTGTGCATATTGCCCTATGTAATTGGTGATGAGAAGTCCATCCATAAAGTCCTCTCTAAATAAGGGCATGTGGTATGTTGGTACGCTGGGTGGGCTTTCATTTTATTTCAATAAGAATGGCAACTCCCATTTATTGAATGTGAATATCTTGAGAATACGACAGGCAATTGGTTTTCATTATTTGTCTCCCAGAGACCATCCCTAAGGTGGACATACTAATAAAAACTATTTTCCGATGCTTATCCTTGTGGCAATGAGAGAGTGACCGGAGGGAAATTGCCATGCATTGATGCTCCATTTATGTAGGCAAATTGTGGGCAGTCACCTCTTGTAAAACTATTTTCCGATGCTTATCACTGTGGCAATGAGAAAGTGACCCAATGGAAATTGCCAAGCATTGAAGCTCCATTTATTTAGGCAAATTGTGGGCAGTCACCTCTGTTATATTCATGCTGCAAATAAGGGGGGCATACTAATGAAAACTATTTAATTTTTCCGATGCTGATCATTGTGGCAAGGTGAAAGTGACTGGATGGAAACTGCCAAGCATTGAGGCTCCATTTATGGAGGCAAACTGTGGGCAGACGCCTCTTGTATATATCATGCTGCAAATAAGGGGGACATACTGATGAAAACTATTAAACTTTTCCAACGCTAATCATTGTGGCAAGGAGAAAGTGACCGGATGGAAATTGCCAAGCATTGAGGCTCCATTTATGGAGGCAAATTGCGGGCAGACGCCTCTTGTATATTCATGCTGCAAATAAGGGGGACATACTAATGAAAACTTTTCAATTTTTCCAATGCTGAACATTGCGGCAATGAAAAAGTGACCGGAAGGAAATTGCCAAGCACTGAGACTCCATTTATCGAGGCAGATTTGTATTTTGATAAAATTGTGGGCAGACCTCTCTTGTATATTCATGCTGCAATATAGGCTACTCATCATGGTGGAGCATTAAACCAGTGTTTTCATGGCCTATTGGCTAGAGTGCTGGCAAGTCGTGCGAGAGGTCCCGGGTTCTATCCCCGGACCGGCCAGCAACAGCTAGAGCTAAAAATAGAGTCAAAATTAATACAAAGGTGTGCCCGTGTCTGGAGGAGGCCATTATGTTTCTTTTTTAAACAAATGTTTTAAATACTAAAAAGGATGATCACAATAATGTCTTTGCAATAAGTTTTCAAAGTCAAATAATGAGATAAAAATGGTTTTGTACTTTTTTGAAGTTACCTTCTACTTTGACCATTCATAGGACTGAGTCGGGCTTGAACCGCCAACCTTCAGATTTGAAAGCCAACATCTTAGCCCTTAGGCCACTGGTTACAACTGAGAGGCTCTTGTATAACTAAGGTGGTGATGTCACAGGGGAATTTGAAGGAAATATCAATGCACATCACACAAAAATTGCAAAACTATTGGAACCATAGCTTTAAACCTGAGCATCATTGGTCATTGCCTGTTATTACCAATAGGCCTGTGTGCATATTGCCCTATGTAATTGGTGATGAGAAGTCCATCCATAAAGTCCTCTCTAAATAAGGGCATGTGGTATGTTGGTACGCTGGGTGGGCTTTCATTTTATTTCAATAAGAATGGCAACTCCCATTTATTGAATGTGAATATCTTGAGAATACGACAGGCAATTGGTTTTCATTATTTGTCTCCCAGAGACCATCCCTAAGGTGGACATACTAATAAAAACTATTTTCCGATGCTTATCCTTGTGGCAATGAGAGAGTGACCGGAGGGAAATTGCCATGCATTGATGCTCCATTTATGTAGGCAAATTGTGGGCAGTCACCTCTTGTAAAACTATTTTCCGATGCTTATCACTGTGGCAATGAGAAAGTGACCCAATGGAAATTGCCAAGCATTGAAGCTCCATTTATTTAGGCAAATTGTGGGCAGTCACCTCTGTTATATTCATGCTGCAAATAAGGGGGGCATACTAATGAAAACTATTTAATTTTTCCGATGCTGATCATTGTGGCAAGGTGAAAGTGACTGGATGGAAACTGCCAAGCATTGAGGCTCCATTTATGGAGGCAAACTGTGGGCAGACGCCTCTTGTATATATCATGCTGCAAATAAGGGGGACATACTGATGAAAACTATTAAACTTTTCCAACGCTAATCATTGTGGCAAGGAGAAAGTGACCGGATGGAAATTGCCAAGCATTGAGGCTCCATTTATGGAGGCAAATTGCGGGCAGACGCCTCTTGTATATTCATGCTGCAAATAAGGGGGACATACTAATGAAAACTTTTCAATTTTTCCAATGCTGAACATTGTGGCAATGAAAAAGTGACCGGAAGGAAATTGCCAAGCACTGAGACTCCATTTATCGAGGCAGATTTGTATTTTGATAAAATTGTGGGCAGACCTCTCTTGTATATTCATGCTGCAATATAGGCTACTCATCATGGTGGAGCATTAAACCAGTGTTTTCATGGCCTATTGGCTAGAGTGCTGGCAAGTCGTGCGAGAGGTCCCGGGTTCTATCCCCGGACCGGCCAGCAACAGCTAGAGCTAAAAATAGAGTCAAAATTAATACAAAGGTGTGCCCGTGTCTGGAGGAGGCCATTATTTTTCTTTTTTAAACAAATGTTTTAAATACTAAAAAGGATGATCACAATAATGTCTTTGCAATAAGTTTTCAAAGTCAAATAATGAGATAAAAATGGTTTTGTACTTTTTTGAAGTTACCTTCTACTTTGACCATTCATAGGACTGAGTCGGGCTTGAACCGCCAACCTTCAGATTTGAAAGCCAACATCTTAGCCCTTAGGCCACTGGTTACAACTGAGAGGCTCTTGTATAACTAAGGTGGTGATGTCACAGGGGAATTTGAAGGAAATATCAATGCACATCACACAAAAATTGCAAAACTATTGGAACCATAGCTTTAAACCTGAGCATCATTGGTCATTGCCTGTTATTACCAATAGGCCTGTGTGCATATTGCCCTATGTAATTGGTGATGAGAAGTCCATCCATAAAGTCCTCTCTAAATAAGGGCATGTGGTATGTTGGTACGCTGGGTGGGCTTTCATTTTATTTCAATAAGAATGGCAACTCCCATTTATTGAATGTGAATATCTTGAGAATACGACAGGCAATTGGTTTTCATTATTTGTCTCCCAGAGACCATCCCTAAGGTGGACATACTAATAAAAACTATTTTCCGATGCTTATCCTTGTGGCAATGAGAGAGTGACCGGAGGGAAATTGCCATGCATTGATGCTCCATTTATGTAGGCAAATTGTGGGCAGTCACCTCTTGTAAAACTATTTTCCGATGCTTATCACTGTGGCAATGAGAAAGTGACCCAATGGAAATTGCCAAGCATTGAAGCTCCATTTATTTAGGCAAATTGTGGGCAGTCACCTCTGTTATATTCATGCTGCAAATAAGGGGGGCATACTAATGAAAACTATTTAATTTTTCCGATGCTGATCATTGTGGCAAGGTGAAAGTGACTGGATGGAAACTGCCAAGCATTGAGGCTCCATTTATGGAGGCAAACTGTGGGCAGACGCCTCTTGTATATATCATGCTGCAAATAAGGGGGACATACTGATGAAAACTATTAAACTTTTCCAACGCTAATCATTGTGGCAAGGAGAAAGTGACCGGATGGAAATTGCCAAGCATTGAGGCTCCATTTATGGAGGCAAATTGCGGGCAGACGCCTCTTGTATATTCATGCTGCAAATAAGGGGGACATACTAATGAAAACTTTTCAATTTTTCCAATGCTGAACATTGTGGCAATGAAAAAGTGACCGGAAGGAAATTGCCAAGCACTGAGACTCCATTTATCGAGGCAGATTTGTATTTTGATAAAATTGTGGGCAGACCTCTCTTGTATATTCATGCTGCAATATAGGCTACTCATCATGGTGGAGCATTAAACCAGTGTTTTCATGGCCTATTGGCTAGAGTGCTGGCAAGTCGTGCGAGAGGTCCCGGGTTCTATCCCCGGACCGGCCAGCAACAGCTAGAGCTAAAAATAGAGTCAAAATTAATACAAAGGTGTGCCCGTGTCTGGAGGAGGCCATTATTTTTCTTTTTTAAACAAATGTTTTAAATACTAAAAAGGATGATCACAATAATGTCTTTGCAATAAGTTTTCAAAGTCAAATAATGAGATAAAAATGGTTTTGTACTTTTTTGAAGTTACCTTCTACTTTGACCATTCATAGGACTGAGTCGGGCTTGAACCGCCAACCTTCAGATTTGAAAGCCAACATCTTAGCCCTTAGGCCACTGGTTACAACTGAGAGGCTCTTGTATAACTAAGGTGGTGATGTCACAGGGGAATTTGAAGGAAATATCAATGCACATCACACAAAAATTGCAAAACTATTGGAACCATAGCTTTAAACCTGAGCATCATTGGTCATTGCCTGTTATTACCAATAGGCCTGTGTGCATATTGCCCTATGTAATTGGTGATGAGAAGTCCATCCATAAAGTCCTCTCTAAATAAGGGCATGTGGTATGTTGGTACGCTGGGTGGGCTTTCATTTTATTTCAATAAGAATGGCAACTCCCATTTATTGAATGTGAATATCTTGAGAATACGACAGGCAATTGGTTTTCATTATTTGTCTCCCAGAGACCATCCCTAAGGTGGACATACTAATAAAAACTATTTTCCGATGCTTATCCTTGTGGCAATGAGAGAGTGACCGGAGGGAAATTGCCATGCATTGATGCTCCATTTATGTAGGCAAATTGTGGGCAGTCACCTCTTGTAAAACTATTTTCCGATGCTTATCACTGTGGCAATGAGAAAGTGACCCAATGGAAATTGCCAAGCATTGAAGCTCCATTTATTTAGGCAAATTGTGGGCAGTCACCTCTGTTATATTCATGCTGCAAATAAGGGGGGCATACTAATGAAAACTATTTAATTTTTCCGATGCTGATCATTGTGGCAAGGTGAAAGTGACTGGATGGAAACTGCCAAGCATTGAGGCTCCATTTATGGAGGCAAACTGTGGGCAGACGCCTCTTGTATATATCATGCTGCAAATAAGGGGGACATACTGATGAAAACTATTAAACTTTTCCAACGCTAATCATTGTGGCAAGGAGAAAGTGACCGGATGGAAATTGCCAAGCATTGAGGCTCCATTTATGGAGGCAAATTGCGGGCAGACGCCTCTTGTATATTCATGCTGCAAATAAGGGGGACATACTAATGAAAACTTTTCAATTTTTCCAATGCTGAACATTGTGGCAATGAAAAAGTGACCGGAAGGAAATTGCCAAGCACTGAGACTCCATTTATCGAGGCAGATTTGTATTTTGATAAAATTGTGGGCAGACCTCTCTTGTATATTCATGCTGCAATATAGGCTACTCATCATGGTGGAGCATTAAACCAGTGTTTTCATGGCCTATTGGCTAGAGTGCTGGCAAGTCGTGCGAGAGGTCCCGGGTTCTATCCCCGGACCGGCCAGCAACAGCTAGAGCTAAAAATAGAGTCAAAATTAATACAAAGGTGTGCCCGTGTCTGGAGGAGGCCATTATGTTTCTTTTTTAAACAAATGTTTTAAATACTAAAAAGGATGATCACAATAATGTCTTTGCAATAAGTTTTCAAAGTCAAATAATGAGATAAAAATGGTTTTGTACTTTTTTGAAGTTACCTTCTACTTTGACCATTCATAGGACTGAGTCGGGCTTGAACCGCCAACCTTCAGATTTGAAAGCCAACATCTTAGCCCTTAGGCCACTGGTTACAACTGAGAGGCTCTTGTATAACTAAGGTGGTGATGTCACAGGGGAATTTGAAGGAAATATCAATGCACATCACACAAAAATTGCAAAACTATTGGAACCATAGCTTTAAACCTGAGCATCATTGGTCATTGCCTGTTATTACCAATAGGCCTGTGTGCATATTGCCCTATGTAATTGGTGATGAGAAGTCCATCCATAAAGTCCTCTCTAAATAAGGGCATGTGGTATGTTGGTACGCTGGGTGGGCTTTCATTTTATTTCAATAAGAATGGCAACTCCCATTTATTGAATGTGAATATCTTGAGAATACGACAGGCAATTGGTTTTCATTATTTGTCTCCCAGAGACCATCCCTAAGGTGGACATACTAATAAAAACTATTTTCCGATGCTTATCCTTGTGGCAATGAGAGAGTGACCGGAGGGAAATTGCCATGCATTGATGCTCCATTTATGTAGGCAAATTGTGGGCAGTCACCTCTTGTAAAACTATTTTCCGATGCTTATCACTGTGGCAATGAGAAAGTGACCCAATGGAAATTGCCAAGCATTGAAGCTCCATTTATTTAGGCAAATTGTGGGCAGTCACCTCTGTTATATTCATGCTGCAAATAAGGGGGGCATACTAATGAAAACTATTTAATTTTTCCGATGCTGATCATTGTGGCAAGGTGAAAGTGACTGGATGGAAACTGCCAAGCATTGAGGCTCCATTTATGGAGGCAAACTGTGGGCAGACGCCTCTTGTATATATCATGCTGCAAATAAGGGGGACATACTGATGAAAACTATTAAACTTTTCCAACGCTAATCATTGTGGCAAGGAGAAAGTGACCGGATGGAAATTGCCAAGCATTGAGGCTCCATTTATGGAGGCAAATTGCGGGCAGACGCCTCTTGTATATTCATGCTGCAAATAAGGGGGACATACTAATGAAAACTTTTCAATTTTTCCAATGCTGAACATTGTGGCAATGAAAAAGTGACCGGAAGGAAATTGCCAAGCACTGAGACTCCATTTATCGAGGCAGATTTGTATTTTGATAAAATTGTGGGCAGACCTCTCTTGTATATTCATGCTGCAATATAGGCTACTCATCATGGTGGAGCATTAAACCAGTGTTTTCATGGCCTATTGGCTAGAGTGCTGGCAAGTCGTGCGAGAGGTCCCGGGTTCTATCCCCGGACCGGCCAGCAACAGCTAGAGCTAAAAATAGAGTCAAAATTAATACAAAGGTGTGCCCGTGTCTGGAGGAGGCCATTATGTTTCTTTTTTAAACAAATGTTTTAAATACTAAAAAGGATGATCACAATAATGTCTTTGCAATAAGTTTTCAAAGTCAAATAATGAGATAAAAATGGTTTTGTACTTTTTTGAAGTTACCTTCTACTTTGACCATTCATAGGACTGAGTCGGGCTTGAACCGCCAACCTTCAGATTTGAAAGCCAACATCTTAGCCCTTAGGCCACTGGTTACAACTGAGAGGCTCTTGTATAACTAAGGTGGTGATGTCACAGGGGAATTTGAAGGAAATATCAATGCACATCACACAAAAATTGCAAAACTATTGGAACCATAGCTTTAAACCTGAGCATCATTGGTCATTGCCTGTTATTACCAATAGGCCTGTGTGCATATTGCCCTATGTAATTGGTGATGAGAAGTCCATCCATAAAGTCCTCTCTAAATAAGGGCATGTGGTATGTTGGTACGCTGGGTGGGCTTTCATTTTATTTCAATAAGAATGGCAACTCCCATTTATTGAATGTGAATATCTTGAGAATACGACAGGCAATTGGTTTTCATTATTTGTCTCCCAGAGACCATCCCTAAGGTGGACATACTAATAAAAACTATTTTCCGATGCTTATCCTTGTGGCAATGAGAGAGTGACCGGAGGGAAATTGCCATGCATTGATGCTCCATTTATGTAGGCAAATTGTGGGCAGTCACCTCTTGTAAAACTATTTTCCGATGCTTATCACTGTGGCAATGAGAAAGTGACCCAATGGAAATTGCCAAGCATTGAAGCTCCATTTATTTAGGCAAATTGTGGGCAGTCACCTCTGTTATATTCATGCTGCAAATAAGGGGGGCATACTAATGAAAACTATTTAATTTTTCCGATGCTGATCATTGTGGCAAGGTGAAAGTGACTGGATGGAAACTGCCAAGCATTGAGGCTCCATTTATGGAGGCAAACTGTGGGCAGACGCCTCTTGTATATATCATGCTGCAAATAAGGGGGACATACTGATGAAAACTATTAAACTTTTCCAACGCTAATCATTGTGGCAAGGAGAAAGTGACCGGATGGAAATTGCCAAGCATTGAGGCTCCATTTATGGAGGCAAATTGCGGGCAGACGCCTCTTGTATATTCATGCTGCAAATAAGGGGGACATACTAATGAAAACTTTTCAATTTTTCCAATGCTGAACATTGTGGCAATGAAAAAGTGACCGGAAGGAAATTGCCAAGCACTGAGACTCCATTTATCGAGGCAGATTTGTATTTTGATAAAATTGTGGGCAGACCTCTCTTGTATATTCATGCTGCAATATAGGCTACTCATCATGGTGGAGCATTAAACCAGTGTTTTCATGGCCTATTGGCTAGAGTGCTGGCAAGTCGTGCGAGAGGTCCCGGGTTCTATCCCCGGACCGGCCAGCAACAGCTAGAGCTAAAAATAGAGTCAAAATTAATACAAAGGTGTGCCCGTGTCTGGAGGAGGCCATTATGTTTCTTTTTTAAACAAATGTTTTAAATACTAAAAAGGATGATCACAATAATGTCTTTGCAATAAGTTTTCAAAGTCAAATAATGAGATAAAAATGGTTTTGTACTTTTTTGAAGTTACCTTCTACTTTGACCATTCATAGGACTGAGTCGGGCTTGAACCGCCAACCTTCAGATTTGAAAGCCAACATCTTAGCCCTTAGGCCACTGGTTACAACTGAGAGGCTCTTGTATAACTAAGGTGGTGATGTCACAGGGGAATTTGAAGGAAATATCAATGCACATCACACAAAAATTGCAAAACTATTGGAACCATAGCTTTAAACCTGAGCATCATTGGTCATTGCCTGTTATTACCAATAGGCCTGTGTGCATATTGCCCTATGTAATTGGTGATGAGAAGTCCATCCATAAAGTCCTCTCTAAATAAGGGCATGTGGTATGTTGGTACGCTGGGTGGGCTTTCATTTTATTTCAATAAGAATGGCAACTCCCATTTATTGAATGTGAATATCTTGAGAATACGACAGGCAATTGGTTTTCATTATTTGTCTCCCAGAGACCATCCCTAAGGTGGACATACTAATAAAAACTATTTTCCGATGCTTATCCTTGTGGCAATGAGAGAGTGACCGGAGGGAAATTGCCATGCATTGATGCTCCATTTATGTAGGCAAATTGTGGGCAGTCACCTCTTGTAAAACTATTTTCCGATGCTTATCACTGTGGCAATGAGAAAGTGACCCAATGGAAATTGCCAAGCATTGAAGCTCCATTTATTTAGGCAAATTGTGGGCAGTCACCTCTGTTATATTCATGCTGCAAATAAGGGGGGCATACTAATGAAAACTATTTAATTTTTCCGATGCTGATCATTGTGGCAAGGTGAAAGTGACTGGATGGAAACTGCCAAGCATTGAGGCTCCATTTATGGAGGCAAACTGTGGGCAGACGCCTCTTGTATATATCATGCTGCAAATAAGGGGGACATACTGATGAAAACTATTAAACTTTTCCAACGCTAATCATTGTGGCAAGGAGAAAGTGACCGGATGGAAATTGCCAAGCATTGAGGCTCCATTTATGGAGGCAAATTGCGGGCAGACGCCTCTTGTATATTCATGCTGCAAATAAGGGGGACATACTAATGAAAACTTTTCAATTTTTCCAATGCTGAACATTGTGGCAATGAAAAAGTGACCGGAAGGAAATTGCCAAGCACTGAGACTCCATTTATCGAGGCAGATTTGTATTTTGATAAAATTGTGGGCAGACCTCTCTTGTATATTCATGCTGCAATATAGGCTACTCATCATGGTGGAGCATTAAACCAGTGTTTTCATGGCCTATTGGCTAGAGTGCTGGCAAGTCGTGCGAGAGGTCCCGGGTTCTATCCCCGGACCGGCCAGCAACAGCTAGAGCTAAAAATAGAGTCAAAATTAATACAAAGGTGTGCCCGTGTCTGGAGGAGGCCATTATGTTTCTTTTTTAAACAAATGTTTTAAATACTAAAAAGGATGATCACAATAATGTCTTTGCAATAAGTTTTCAAAGTCAAATAATGAGATAAAAATGGTTTTGTACTTTTTTGAAGTTACCTTCTACTTTGACCATTCATAGGACTGAGTCGGGCTTGAACCGCCAACCTTCAGATTTGAAAGCCAACATCTTAGCCCTTAGGCCACTGGTTACAACTGAGAGGCTCTTGTATAACTAAGGTGGTGATGTCACAGGGGAATTTGAAGGAAATATCAATGCACATCACACAAAAATTGCAAAACTATTGGAACCATAGCTTTAAACCTGAGCATCATTGGTCATTGCCTGTTATTACCAATAGGCCTGTGTGCATATTGCCCTATGTAATTGGTGATGAGAAGTCCATCCATAAAGTCCTCTCTAAATAAGGGCATGTGGTATGTTGGTACGCTGGGTGGGCTTTCATTTTATTTCAATAAGAATGGCAACTCCCATTTATTGAATGTGAATATCTTGAGAATACGACAGGCAATTGGTTTTCATTATTTGTCTCCCAGAGACCATCCCTAAGGTGGACATACTAATAAAAACTATTTTCCGATGCTTATCCTTGTGGCAATGAGAGAGTGACCGGAGGGAAATTGCCATGCATTGATGCTCCATTTATGTAGGCAAATTGTGGGCAGTCACCTCTTGTAAAACTATTTTCCGATGCTTATCACTGTGGCAATGAGAAAGTGACCCAATGGAAATTGCCAAGCATTGAAGCTCCATTTATTTAGGCAAATTGTGGGCAGTCACCTCTGTTATATTCATGCTGCAAATAAGGGGGGCATACTAATGAAAACTATTTAATTTTTCCGATGCTGATCATTGTGGCAAGGTGAAAGTGACTGGATGGAAACTGCCAAGCATTGAGGCTCCATTTATGGAGGCAAACTGTGGGCAGACGCCTCTTGTATATATCATGCTGCAAATAAGGGGGACATACTGATGAAAACTATTAAACTTTTCCAACGCTAATCATTGTGGCAAGGAGAAAGTGACCGGATGGAAATTGCCAAGCATTGAGGCTCCATTTATGGAGGCAAATTGCGGGCAGACGCCTCTTGTATATTCATGCTGCAAATAAGGGGGACATACTAATGAAAACTTTTCAATTTTTCCAATGCTGAACATTGTGGCAATGAAAAAGTGACCGGAAGGAAATTGCCAAGCACTGAGACTCCATTTATCGAGGCAGATTTGTATTTTGATAAAATTGTGGGCAGACCTCTCTTGTATATTCATGCTGCAATATAGGCTACTCATCATGGTGGAGCATTAAACCAGTGTTTTCATGGCCTATTGGCTAGAGTGCTGGCAAGTCGTGCGAGAGGTCCCGGGTTCTATCCCCGGACCGGCCAGCAACAGCTAGAGCTAAAAATAGAGTCAAAATTAATACAAAGGTGTGCCCGTGTCTGGAGGAGGCCATTATGTTTCTTTTTTAAACAAATGTTTTAAATACTAAAAAGGATGATCACAATAATGTCTTTGCAATAAGTTTTCAAAGTCAAATAATGAGATAAAAATGGTTTTGTACTTTTTTGAAGTTACCTTCTACTTTGACCATTCATAGGACTGAGTCGGGCTTGAACCGCCAACCTTCAGATTTGAAAGCCAACATCTTAGCCCTTAGGCCACTGGTTACAACTGAGAGGCTCTTGTATAACTAAGGTGGTGATGTCACAGGGGAATTTGAAGGAAATATCAATGCACATCACACAAAAATTGCAAAACTATTGGAACCATAGCTTTAAACCTGAGCATCATTGGTCATTGCCTGTTATTACCAATAGGCCTGTGTGCATATTGCCCTATGTAATTGGTGATGAGAAGTCCATCCATAAAGTCCTCTCTAAATAAGGGCATGTGGTATGTTGGTACGCTGGGTGGGCTTTCATTTTATTTCAATAAGAATGGCAACTCCCATTTATTGAATGTGAATATCTTGAGAATACGACAGGCAATTGGTTTTCATTATTTGTCTCCCAGAGACCATCCCTAAGGTGGACATACTAATAAAAACTATTTTCCGATGCTTATCCTTGTGGCAATGAGAGAGTGACCGGAGGGAAATTGCCATGCATTGATGCTCCATTTATGTAGGCAAATTGTGGGCAGTCACCTCTTGTAAAACTATTTTCCGATGCTTATCACTGTGGCAATGAGAAAGTGACCCAATGGAAATTGCCAAGCATTGAAGCTCCATTTATTTAGGCAAATTGTGGGCAGTCACCTCTGTTATATTCATGCTGCAAATAAGGGGGGCATACTAATGAAAACTATTTAATTTTTCCGATGCTGATCATTGTGGCAAGGTGAAAGTGACTGGATGGAAACTGCCAAGCATTGAGGCTCCATTTATGGAGGCAAACTGTGGGCAGACGCCTCTTGTATATATCATGCTGCAAATAAGGGGGACATACTGATGAAAACTATTAAACTTTTCCAACGCTAATCATTGTGGCAAGGAGAAAGTGACCGGATGGAAATTGCCAAGCATTGAGGCTCCATTTATGGAGGCAAATTGCGGGCAGACGCCTCTTGTATATTCATGCTGCAAATAAGGGGGACATACTAATGAAAACTTTTCAATTTTTCCAATGCTGAACATTGTGGCAATGAAAAAGTGACCGGAAGGAAATTGCCAAGCACTGAGACTCCATTTATCGAGGCAGATTTGTATTTTGATAAAATTGTGGGCAGACCTCTCTTGTATATTCATGCTGCAATATAGGCTACTCATCATGGTGGAGCATTAAACCAGTGTTTTCATGGCCTATTGGCTAGAGTGCTGGCAAGTCGTGCGAGAGGTCCCGGGTTCTATCCCCGGACCGGCCAGCAACAGCTAGAGCTAAAAATAGAGTCAAAATTAATACAAAGGTGTGCCCGTGTCTGGAGGAGGCCATTATGTTTCTTTTTTAAACAAATGTTTTAAATACTAAAAAGGATGATCACAATAATGTCTTTGCAATAAGTTTTCAAAGTCAAATAATGAGATAAAAATGGTTTTGTACTTTTTTGAAGTTACCTTCTACTTTGACCATTCATAGGACTGAGTCGGGCTTGAACCGCCAACCTTCAGATTTGAAAGCCAACATCTTAGCCCTTAGGCCACTGGTTACAACTGAGAGGCTCTTGTATAACTAAGGTGGTGATGTCACAGGGGAATTTGAAGGAAATATCAATGCACATCACACAAAAATTGCAAAACTATTGGAACCATAGCTTTAAACCTGAGCATCATTGGTCATTGCCTGTTATTACCAATAGGCCTGTGTGCATATTGCCCTATGTAATTGGTGATGAGAAGTCCATCCATAAAGTCCTCTCTAAATAAGGGCATGTGGTATGTTGGTACGCTGGGTGGGCTTTCATTTTATTTCAATAAGAATGGCAACTCCCATTTATTGAATGTGAATATCTTGAGAATACGACAGGCAATTGGTTTTCATTATTTGTCTCCCAGAGACCATCCCTAAGGTGGACATACTAATAAAAACTATTTTCCGATGCTTATCCTTGTGGCAATGAGAGAGTGACCGGAGGGAAATTGCCATGCATTGATGCTCCATTTATGTAGGCAAATTGTGGGCAGTCACCTCTTGTAAAACTATTTTCCGATGCTTATCACTGTGGCAATGAGAAAGTGACCCAATGGAAATTGCCAAGCATTGAAGCTCCATTTATTTAGGCAAATTGTGGGCAGTCACCTCTGTTATATTCATGCTGCAAATAAGGGGGGCATACTAATGAAAACTATTTAATTTTTCCGATGCTGATCATTGTGGCAAGGTGAAAGTGACTGGATGGAAACTGCCAAGCATTGAGGCTCCATTTATGGAGGCAAACTGTGGGCAGACGCCTCTTGTATATATCATGCTGCAAATAAGGGGGACATACTGATGAAAACTATTAAACTTTTCCAACGCTAATCATTGTGGCAAGGAGAAAGTGACCGGATGGAAATTGCCAAGCATTGAGGCTCCATTTATGGAGGCAAATTGCGGGCAGACGCCTCTTGTATATTCATGCTGCAAATAAGGGGGACATACTAATGAAAACTTTTCAATTTTTCCAATGCTGAACATTGTGGCAATGAAAAAGTGACCGGAAGGAAATTGCCAAGCACTGAGACTCCATTTATCGAGGCAGATTTGTATTTTGATAAAATTGTGGGCAGACCTCTCTTGTATATTCATGCTGCAATATAGGCTACTCATCATGGTGGAGCATTAAACCAGTGTTTTCATGGCCTATTGGCTAGAGTGCTGGCAAGTCGTGCGAGAGGTCCCGGGTTCTATCCCCGGACCGGCCAGCAACAGCTAGAGCTAAAAATAGAGTCAAAATTAATACAAAGGTGTGCCCGTGTCTGGAGGAGGCCATTATGTTTCTTTTTTAAACAAATGTTTTAAATACTAAAAAGGATGATCACAATAATGTCTTTGCAATAAGTTTTCAAAGTCAAATAATGAGATAAAAATGGTTTTGTACTTTTTTGAAGTTACCTTCTACTTTGACCATTCATAGGACTGAGTCGGGCTTGAACCGCCAACCTTCAGATTTGAAAGCCAACATCTTAGCCCTTAGGCCACTGGTTACAACTGAGAGGCTCTTGTATAACTAAGGTGGTGATGTCACAGGGGAATTTGAAGGAAATATCAATGCACATCACACAAAAATTGCAAAACTATTGGAACCATAGCTTTAAACCTGAGCATCATTGGTCATTGCCTGTTATTACCAATAGGCCTGTGTGCATATTGCCCTATGTAATTGGTGATGAGAAGTCCATCCATAAAGTCCTCTCTAAATAAGGGCATGTGGTATGTTGGTACGCTGGGTGGGCTTTCATTTTATTTCAATAAGAATGGCAACTCCCATTTATTGAATGTGAATATCTTGAGAATACGACAGGCAATTGGTTTTCATTATTTGTCTCCCAGAGACCATCCCTAAGGTGGACATACTAATAAAAACTATTTTCCGATGCTTATCCTTGTGGCAATGAGAGAGTGACCGGAGGGAAATTGCCATGCATTGATGCTCCATTTATGTAGGCAAATTGTGGGCAGTCACCTCTTGTAAAACTATTTTCCGATGCTTATCACTGTGGCAATGAGAAAGTGACCCAATGGAAATTGCCAAGCATTGAAGCTCCATTTATTTAGGCAAATTGTGGGCAGTCACCTCTGTTATATTCATGCTGCAAATAAGGGGGGCATACTAATGAAAACTATTTAATTTTTCCGATGCTGATCATTGTGGCAAGGTGAAAGTGACTGGATGGAAACTGCCAAGCATTGAGGCTCCATTTATGGAGGCAAACTGTGGGCAGACGCCTCTTGTATATATCATGCTGCAAATAAGGGGGACATACTGATGAAAACTATTAAACTTTTCCAACGCTAATCATTGTGGCAAGGAGAAAGTGACCGGATGGAAATTGCCAAGCATTGAGGCTCCATTTATGGAGGCAAATTGCGGGCAGACGCCTCTTGTATATTCATGCTGCAAATAAGGGGGACATACTAATGAAAACTTTTCAATTTTTCCAATGCTGAACATTGTGGCAATGAAAAAGTGACCGGAAGGAAATTGCCAAGCACTGAGACTCCATTTATCGAGGCAGATTTGTATTTTGATAAAATTGTGGGCAGACCTCTCTTGTATATTCATGCTGCAATATAGGCTACTCATCATGGTGGAGCATTAAACCAGTGTTTTCATGGCCTATTGGCTAGAGTGCTGGCAAGTCGTGCGAGAGGTCCCGGGTTCTATCCCCGGACCGGCCAGCAACAGCTAGAGCTAAAAATAGAGTCAAAATTAATACAAAGGTGTGCCCGTGTCTGGAGGAGGCCATTATGTTTCTTTTTTAAACAAATGTTTTAAATACTAAAAAGGATGATCACAATAATGTCTTTGCAATAAGTTTTCAAAGTCAAATAATGAGATAAAAATGGTTTTGTACTTTTTTGAAGTTACCTTCTACTTTGACCATTCATAGGACTGAGTCGGGCTTGAACCGCCAACCTTCAGATTTGAAAGCCAACATCTTAGCCCTTAGGCCACTGGTTACAACTGAGAGGCTCTTGTATAACTAAGGTGGTGATGTCACAGGGGAATTTGAAGGAAATATCAATGCACATCACACAAAAATTGCAAAACTATTGGAACCATAGCTTTAAACCTGAGCATCATTGGTCATTGCCTGTTATTACCAATAGGCCTGTGTGCATATTGCCCTATGTAATTGGTGATGAGAAGTCCATCCATAAAGTCCTCTCTAAATAAGGGCATGTGGTATGTTGGTACGCTGGGTGGGCTTTCATTTTATTTCAATAAGAATGGCAACTCCCATTTATTGAATGTGAATATCTTGAGAATACGACAGGCAATTGGTTTTCATTATTTGTCTCCCAGAGACCATCCCTAAGGTGGACATACTAATAAAAACTATTTTCCGATGCTTATCCTTGTGGCAATGAGAGAGTGACCGGAGGGAAATTGCCATGCATTGATGCTCCATTTATGTAGGCAAATTGTGGGCAGTCACCTCTTGTAAAACTATTTTCCGATGCTTATCACTGTGGCAATGAGAAAGTGACCCAATGGAAATTGCCAAGCATTGAAGCTCCATTTATTTAGGCAAATTGTGGGCAGTCACCTCTGTTATATTCATGCTGCAAATAAGGGGGGCATACTAATGAAAACTATTTAATTTTTCCGATGCTGATCATTGTGGCAAGGTGAAAGTGACTGGATGGAAACTGCCAAGCATTGAGGCTCCATTTATGGAGGCAAACTGTGGGCAGACGCCTCTTGTATATATCATGCTGCAAATAAGGGGGACATACTGATGAAAACTATTAAACTTTTCCAACGCTAATCATTGTGGCAAGGAGAAAGTGACCGGATGGAAATTGCCAAGCATTGAGGCTCCATTTATGGAGGCAAATTGCGGGCAGACGCCTCTTGTATATTCATGCTGCAAATAAGGGGGACATACTAATGAAAACTTTTCAATTTTTCCAATGCTGAACATTGTGGCAATGAAAAAGTGACCGGAAGGAAATTGCCAAGCACTGAGACTCCATTTATCGAGGCAGATTTGTATTTTGATAAAATTGTGGGCAGACCTCTCTTGTATATTCATGCTGCAATATAGGCTACTCATCATGGTGGAGCATTAAACCAGTGTTTTCATGGCCTATTGGCTAGAGTGCTGGCAAGTCGTGCGAGAGGTCCCGGGTTCTATCCCCGGACCGGCCAGCAACAGCTAGAGCTAAAAATAGAGTCAAAATTAATACAAAGGTGTGCCCGTGTCTGGAGGAGGCCATTATGTTTCTTTTTTAAACAAATGTTTTAAATACTAAAAAGGATGATCACAATAATGTCTTTGCAATAAGTTTTCAAAGTCAAATAATGAGATAAAAATGGTTTTGTACTTTTTTGAAGTTACCTTC